>OY804259.1:71449459-72649459 GCA_963680825.1 Meiosimyza decipiens
TTTCAACAGAGATAATCACCGTCTGCCGATTTCTGAAATTGAGAGGCTCGTCGTGAGTTTTAACCTGTTAGCGGCCGCTATAGGAACTTTGGAATTTTCGAAAAGCATTGATTAGATTGAGAGTTGTGATCTTTAAGGGATATCTAAGATTATAATATAATTTGTCAAAGGATGAGATATAGGTTATTAAGTTTTGTATAACAACAATAATTTGCTTAGTAATTTAATAAATTTTTTCACAGTATCCGTGTGAGATGGCCATGGTCTCCCAAAGGTCGCTGGACATATATGTACAAAATTTTAATGCAACTTTTCAAAAGTTTTGTTAGCCACCATACAAAAATACTGTTTATTTTAGGTCTGTTCAAGTACAATTTTGTTAAAAAAATGTTACCAAAAAATCTGAGAGAGGTAAGTAAAATAAATTAAAAAAGTACAGAAAGAGAAAATTGTTAAAAATTTGTTATTGAAATGAACTTTCACAGCTGAACGCCAACGTAAAAGTTTTCATTCACACTACACCGACCTAAATCGCACTGACACAATAAAAAACTACTCCAAAGTCTTGCAGCTCTACAGCATAGCGAAAAAGCATTTGGAAAACTAGTCAAACCTTCGCTTTCAAAAAATATTAAGAACATTATATTAATAATATCCGAGCCCGCGTAATAAACTACATGACATGAACAAAGATGGATACTAACAATACTAGCAACGCCTATTTCTAGCTGGCCTCCTTCTCTTGAAGATATAATACTAGCCATCTGGCAACTTAAGCTTAACAAAGCACGCAAATATTCCAGCCGGAGCAATATGAGACAACCTAACCTTAATGACTGCTTCCGCTTCTTGTCGAATCAATTTAGAAAAAAAGGGACTCCCTGACATGGCTTGAAAGTTTACTAATTAAAATTATAAATATCCTAACCTTTTTATTATAGAGCATTCACGATCCTAAGCTCGTCTACGTACTGGAGTACTAACTATAGTTTTCTTCAATGACATTCGAAGCCAACTCAAAAGATCACTGCGTAGACAGCCAGTACGTATAAATTGATCTTATGTGGATCTATACAGCCCCCTAAGTATTATTCCGGAGCAAATTTTGCGAATGGCATACGAGCTTTCATGTATGCTTTTCAACTAACATCGACAGTATTTTGAATGCACTGTTCCAATTGAACATATTGACGTCATTTGGGCACAAGTACACCTCTTCGAGCCAAATATTGTGGATATACTGGCTTCTCGTGATTTCAAACTTTAATTATCTACCAGCAATACATCCAAATCAACTGAGATTATGAAAAGATATGATCAGAAAAGATGTAAAAGAAACTTGTCAATCAACGCTTTGGTAGAACTCCCAGAGTGACAGATTTAAAGGAAGACCCAGAACTTCGATGCGACGTATTGTAAAAAATTAAATGGCGAAAATCTAACTGAAGTGGCACAGCATTGATCAATATGCCAGGCAGTAACATTTTTTCAAAACTTTTGTTCAGGCAATTTGCTCCTGCTTCTAATAGATAAATATGATGGTAATAGTATTGGTAAGGAATAAGACGTAATTAAATCAAATCCGTTTGCTGGAAGACCATCATAACACAATAAACAAAGTTTCGACTAATTACGCAAAATTAATTTTCTTTTTATGTTTTATTTTGTATCACGGTATCTAATGAATTTGCCTTGTGAGAAGAGTTTATGTGGACATCAATCAAGCAATAAATGCTCTTTAAGGAAAAAAATATGACTATGAAAAATTTTAGCATTGATCGTTTATTAATTTATGTTTTATTTTTTATTTATAGATATGTTGTCCGTTAGGTTTATGAGTATGTTTTATTTCAAAATTCCCTTGGGACCGGGACTGGGATTTCAACTTTGACTGGGACTGAGAATGCGTGCATTAGTGTCCCAAAAACCTGAAAATGGCTTGACCGATTGGAATAATTTTTTTAATGTTTTGTTCGCCTCAATAAGGTTTTTTACCAAACAAGTCTGCAAAAATTCAAAAGAAAAATCGGATAATCGAGAAAAGCGGATGTAGATTTTTGTATAGAGAATGCACACCATTGATTTGAGTTATTAACAGCTCCGGCATTTGTTGTTTGTGCTAGAGATAGAGACAGGGAGGGCAGAACAACCTCTGTCGGGTACACGAGTTCTTTAAATATTTACAAATGTTAATTATTTATTAAAAGTTTTAAATCCGTTCGGACTTTTGAAGTTATAACAGTCTTCCAGCAAGCGAGGGATATATGATATAACTCACAAAATGGGTTAACTATGCGATTTTGACTTTGCACATTACTTATAGCATAGACTAAAGCTTAAGGTTGTACTTAAGTCGTGGTTTCAAAGACAACATTTTTGTTTTTAATCAACGCAACAACAACTTGTTGCTGATGCTACTGCGACGTATTGCTGCTGTTGACTAGTGCAACTTCGGCAACATGTAATCGTAGTCTGACGACTGACTAACGCCCGCGGTCGTACGTAGTTGCGTTCTCCAACTGCTGTCAACTGAGTGCGACTCACACAGCAAAGTATTCTTTGTCTGTTTGCGTGTCATACAGCTGCTTTTCGTTCGTGCTATGATTGCAGCACACTTCAGTTATGGAACTTTAGCAATATGGCTTTACAAAGTAATAACAAAAAATAGTCATTGATTATCCGTCGAACGTTGCGTATCAGCAACGGAACGAATTCGGTACGTATTTTTATATAACACACCACACTTCTTCATTTTAGACGAAGACTTGGAACACTAAAAAAAATAAAGTTTTGGTAGAACTACCAGTGGAAGTGAAAAATTTACCTTATCGCAGAAGTTACAAAATATTCAAATAAATTGGGGGCATCACTTTTTCAGTAGTCGTTAAATTTCTTTTCGATCAGAGTAAAATCAGTGACATTTTTAAACTTCATGTTTCTGTTGTCACTTAAAATTGTCAGTGTTTGTTCTTGTGCAACTTTAGTTGTTACCAAAAAATTTTAAAATTTTTAACCAATCAACCATTTCGCTTCAAATTTGAAAGTCACTTAACATTTTGGTGAGCTTAGCAATTAAACAATACATTGAATAATAATTTTAATTGATTTTTGTCATATTTTGTTTTGTTTTTGACTCAGGCAGTGTCTTTTTAATTGTTAGTAAACGATTTCAATTGATTTTGTCAAATACGCAGGCCAAAAATAGTATCGAATGCTCTAAACTTTTCCGTTCCTGCAGTTTGGGTGAGTATACAGCAAACAATAAGTGGGCACTTCGTTACTCGTATGGTTGTTGTTCAGATCTAGAGTTGCATGTACAGGGTGACAACATGCCGCTCGTCTACTGGATCATACAGGCTTAAATCGGTTGTGGAATGTTTCGCTTTAGATTTTTCAGTCTTTGGCTTAGAAACTTTACCAGTGGCGTTGCTTGTGTGGGCTGATATATTCAGAAAAAGATTGGTGAAATTTGACCTCATGCAAATCTAAAAGTCATAAGGTGATGAATTAAAAAAAAGTTCTGTTTTCCCATCTCAAATTCCAAAAAAACCAAAGCTCCAGCTGTGTTTAAATTAAAAATCTTATCTTATCTTTTGTGGATCATTAACAGCGCCGGATTAAGAGAAGGCCCGTCATTCATAAAATAAACATATTGCTATCTACTGCCACTCACAACAATATAAAAGTCATAAGGCTCCCGGCATTTATGTTTTAAAAAAGCTCCTCCTAGTGCCATCTTACGAATCCTGAGCTCGGGGTTCGGGCCATAGCCCAATAAAAACCCCTATAAAATACTTTAATTTAGCACAAGTTGAGGTCCCCTTGTGGTCGGAGCCCAGGGTTATACTACCTTCTAGCCCTACCTTAATCCAGCGCTGATAATTAGGGCTGCCGAGAGAAAATCACGTCAAATCTGAAACGTACAAGGGCAAGTGCGGCGCTAAGAGCCTGAAGGTCCAAAAAACGACGTTTTGTTTAATTTTTGGGACAGTGAACTTTTAGAGAGCAAAAAATGTCACTCGGATCTAGTTTCTGAGATATAGTGATCTGAAAAATCGGATAACGCCTTAACAACAATCCCATTAATTGTGAGCTCTTGAAAGATAATTTAACGAATAGAAATGCTACAAAATAGCATTCAACGCAGGTGAAGTGGATAAGTTTTCCCTGAAAAGATTAAATATCTGTAGCCGCAAAATTGTATTTTATTTAGTGATCAACTTTTAATATATTTGGGGTTTGATTTTTGGCATGGTACATCCAAAAATTGCAAAAAAGTTAAGAGACAAATAAAATAAAATTATGTAATTCGATAAACGCTTCTTTTTTGATTCCAACTTTGGTATAAAATATCTTGGTCCATGTTGTCCCACATTGTAGAAAATTAGTAGGAAGATGTGATGACTGCGAACATGAAAGGGGCATGAGCAACGTCACCCAAAAGATTAAATAGAATATAAGACAAAAATAGTTAAGTTATATTTGTTCCTAAGTTCTGGGTGAAATTTGTCATTCGTTTTTTAGGCAATTATGTAGACCCATAAACGCATGGATTACGAAGAGAACTAACAGAAAATAGGCCACAAAATCATTTTTTTTTATGGTAATTTTTATAGAATTGCCAAACGTCTTTACCTTTGCGAAATCCACCAACATTCTCAATTCGGGACTTTTCATACAAACCATTTTTTTTCCTGCGCATGATTTTCTTATCATCCTTTCTTTTGGATATGTATTCTGCACATGCAACTTATTTTTTTTGCTAGTAATCTTTAATATCCTTCGTGCGTTAATGCCTGTGAGCATTCATCGTCATACCACTAGTTTTTCTTTTTTGGTAGTTCGTAGCCGTGTCGCATTGCACCCATATGTCATTAGCGTTGGATAATATTTGCAAGTACTTCACCAAGATTATCTTGCTAGTGTCTGGCTAGGGAGTATCCATAAGCTACACGCCCTTCTTAGGGAGAGGTTAAGCAAAAAGATATGTGAGGAAAGAAGGGGGTCCGCGACCGTGCTTGGCAGATATTTCTTTATTTTTTTCCATTGACATCCAAACAGACAAATGTTCTCGAATTAGTGTTACGCTTGATGTGATCAGCAAATTTTCCATCATATTGTCTTACAGTGATAGATTCTGGTGAATTGATGGACAAACATCGGTCGCGTGGTCAATTCGCAATAAAAGTTAATAAAACTTTGTACATTCACTTTGAGCTTCTTATCTCGAATATGCTGCAGTATTTTTGATATTATAAAGGATTCACAAGTTTGTACCATTAAGCTAAAAACAATTTCTGAGCTTAAATTGGGGTCCAGTGTGCTATTGGTGCAATTGAGTCAACGATAGAACTATATCATCTAAAATTTTATCAATACACGAACGCTTCCATTTACTGTTTAGCTTGGGCCACATTGGAGTGGAGTCCAAAAATCCAAATTGATCCCATGGTTTGGGGCACTTATCTCTGATGTACACACACATATATTGAAGTTTCCGATGTTATATATCCTTTCTTGAGAAGGGTGCAGTTTTTTTTCGTGAAGATAATTACCAGCGAGTAATGGTACCACGTTACAGATGTTGCTTGTGTGTATGTACCAAATTAAAATTTTATAAAATCAGGAAATACTGAATTCGAAGTGTTAAAATTCGGAATTTAAGTACGAAATGAGGAAGAATTAAAAAAGTTATAAGTACAAAAAACAAAATGATCGCAGGCTCTTAAGACTTCAATATATACCTTTAGGTATAGCTAACAATTTATATATCTCTAAGAATTAATTTTGCATTTAATATAATATCCGGAAATTTCCACTAATGGCAATTATTACTCTGTTCAGTTTCTGTGACCAAATTTAAAAAAATTAAAAATAAACTCTACTTCCTTTCAACTTCCAGCTTCATTTTGCATGTCTACCCCCTAGTCTACGTAATCTCAACATAAAACTGTGAGTTCGCCCAAGAAAATAGTGATCGAGGTTTAATCACAATATTGTTGTTGTCATTGTTATTATTATAAATAATATCGCTGTTTGACTGTGAGTCATAGACATATAAAGCACACAACAGAACGTCGTCGTCGTCGTCGTCGTCGTCGTCTCATACTCCAACCAGTCTGTTCGCATTATCTCCGGAATTATAGAAGAACAAAAACAAAATAAAAACTTCTCGCTTATAGTGAAATCATCATTAATAACGAGGCGATTCGAAAGCGGCGAAAACCCACACGACCAAAATCTTGTGTTCCGCTGCCCACCAAACTTAAAGTAAGCAGTCTCGCTAACTCACTGGCTGGCTGGCTGACTGACTGTATTTCAGAAGTGCGAAAAAGAGATTTAGTGACAAATTAGGCGATGGCGTCACAAAGTGTCAGCGCCACATCAAGGTTGGCACAAATGCAGGTGAGTGTGCAAAAATATATGGATAATTACATATATATATATGTATAAAGTTAATGGGTAGTTACTTTGTTTAAATAACAATATATATTTCCTTTTATATGTCGCAGAGCCAGAAAGCTACAGGCTTAAAGTAAAGCACTTTCAGTGCCTGCCTTTTGTTGAAGTGTCGACGTGTTGGGTTTTTTCCCCTCCTAAATATGTCAAAGGTCAAACTGATTTCATTTACCTTATTTTTGTTTATCATATTTCCGTTCGCCATTAACGTGATAGTAACACGAAAAAAGAAGACATAAAGCTTTCTCTAGCTTAAGTACATGGGTCTACCATTATGCTAATTAAATTGTTAAACACAAAGTCCAAGCTAAATACTTGTTATATCCTTTGTTTATTCTAACAATAGAAAAAAGCTTTATGTTTTTAAGAGTTGTCCAATGCATAGGTACCCTACAGTATAAAACTTTACACTTGCTTGTCTAGTTCTCATTTAAGAAATTGGTAATATTTTATCAGTAATCTTTCTATACCTTAGTATAGAAAGTTGCAATTCAAGTTTATTTAAATACTCTATGATTTTTATGATAAGACCAATGAAACTCGTAGAAAGCTTCAAAATCGTCTGTCTAAGAATATTTTTTATTTCTCTAAACCGGTTTACCTATACCATGATTGATTAGCATGTTCAACTACCGGCATTTTATTTCGAATGCCAAATTATAAAATACCTATGTAGGTACATATTCACAAATTATGACTCATAGTTTAATTTATATGCTTATTAATAGCTATAGATATAACTAGCAGATATTAAAATAAAAGCCTCAATGCTGCTGTCATACTAATTATTATAGTATGGTGCATAATTTTTGAATCAAACTCTTAATCTTTTGTGCAGACAAATACTTGTGAGCATTTGTTTGGCTGTTCTTTCAAAGATATCCTCATAAATTACTTCAAAACTCTATCTTTGGATTAAATTTTGAAGAGCACGGCCGCTACTTGCCAATTATTTGGAAGTCATTTAATAAACAAGTAATTTTGATATGAAGACTTTGCGCCGTTTGCTAATTATTAGTCACTCATAACAAAATATACTTGTAGTGTCCTATATCTTACATTTACACTACACAAAACACTTGAAGAATATTTATGTACTCAAAAATTTTATTATTTTTAGATTTCAAAAAATTTTTTTTCAATTTTCAAATAATGTTTAAAAAAAAACAATATTTTTCAAATATTCTAGGAATCTTTAATGGTTTTGTTTAAATTAAAACACATTAGAAGCAATAAAATTTCGAATGTTTATGAAACAAATAATTATTTGACAAAAATTTTGAAAAATATAAAAATCAAATTAAATAAAGATCACTCAGTGAACATAGGTACACCCAATAGGAGCCTCCACTAATAAAAAGTACGACCTCAACACAAGGAAAATATCATTTAGTAAAAATATAGCACCCATAACAAAGACCACACCGTAAAAGTGCTATCTCTGAGGCGAATAAAATTTTTTTTAAGAAATTTCCAAAAAAACAAATTCCCATTTCTTTTCAAATTTCTAATTGATAGTGGATTTTTGACAGGTTGTTCAAATTATTGCAGAAAATAAAAAATTCAATATCTAAACTGATAGACACACCAAGCACGTTTTCATTGAATATTTCCTTTTTCGGCAATTTTCACAATGTCCGTTTGAACTTTAATCGGGAGTTCAACCCCTAGTTTATGATATACTTTTTGCTTTACTTCATTTCAATTGTTGCTAAGGTTCTTAACATATCTACATATGCAAAAGGGACACACATCAGGCTTATAAATTTTTACTAAGCGGCTTAAAAGTCACTGATGATTCCATTTAGCAATGGATGGAACTAGTATGAGAAGCTTTTTGTTTTTTGTTTTTGCAATTTTTTATTGGTGTTATCACACATTGTACTGAACAATATGCATAGTACATAAAGTTTCATATAAAATCTTTCAGTGAATATTCCGAAGTATCACTTGTTCTAAACTCCATCATTATCGAAATTTTTTGACGTATATTTAAAAAAAAATAACATCTGAAAGGTAATTTAAAAAGCTAAAAAAAAGTTCGTTCACTTGTTTTGAGTTATAAAAAGTTTTTTCAAAAAATTTACTTTTCATAAAAATTGGCAATATCTTCAAAGCTACTGAGCCAATTTTAAAGTTTAATATACAATAACTATTTAATTACCTTTCTGATGGTAATAGTTTTGTTGAAATTAATTTTTGGGAATATAATGATTTCTGGCTGCGATTTGTACAAAAAGTCCTATAACAATTGATTATATATAAATTGGAATGAATTACATGACAGCAAAAACGGAATGTTATGCTTGAGTTATATTGCAACTTCATACTCGTAAGGGCAGTTTTAATGATGAGCAGTTTAACTTATTCGGAATTTTGACCTTTAAGACTTAACCAAACATGATGATCAGGGCCTTAAGTAGTGTAGTGTACCAATATTTTGTATCACAATATACCAGTAAAATTGTCATTTTATGAAAATAAGTCGCTATTCAAAGGAAGTTTGCGTGGGTTCAATTTACAGCACTTAGTCCGAAAAGCGTTCTCATAACCAAAAAATCTTTAAAAAAATATCGAATTTAATCTGACCAACTCCTGTAAATTTGAACAAATGCATTATTGTACCGGAGCAGGCGTATTGTAATATACATATATATATATCTATATGCGAGTTTCAATAACAAATCAAAAAAACAAAAAACCTCATGGAATCGCCATAAAAAAGGAACAAAATAAGAAAACATAGACTATTCAAAGTCACTGGGGGGAACAAACTCGAATCCATCATAAGAAATAGTCATCATGATCCCAGTTAAATTTGTCTTCTTTGTTTGCTGTAGAGTACAAGAATTTACTCGTGGCTTAGCAAATTATGTAAAGTCTGTTGTCACACGCCATGTCACCATGGTGACATGCAATACATACGCACAACCACCACGTTAGTGCTGCAATTCGTTACCCAAAGTCACTTCCTGCATTACCATATAAACTGCAAGTAAATTAAAAGCGCATTTGCGCCAATAGGATGACTTTAACAAAAATAAATGAGGCGTATTATAAATATTATATTTTTTACACTCTAGAAATTCAAATATCATTCGGAAATCAAATGTACAAATTTTTTAAAGATGAAGAAAACTTTTAGTCAAATACACACGAAATCTCCCAATTGATTGACTAACTAACGATGCCTTAGAGAGACAGCACTATAAAGACACAAAGAGAAATGATATCAAATGCTCAAGGGTATAGCGCAAGTGGGTTATTGTGGGTTGTGGGCGTAACATTAACATAACACAATGTTTCAGTATATCGATTGTCAATGTGTGGCAAGCAACGACTTTAATACCCCACCTAGTACACTAACTGCTGTCTAACTAGATATCTGTGGTATGTTTTTTTAAGTTGTTGTTGATTTTGTACTTTATTTGGTTTGGCTTGGTTTGCTTTCGTATTGGATCTTAGTTCATTAAGGGACAGCAAATTAAATAGAACCGCGCATTTGTGCTGCAGTAATGCAATATTTCGTGCTTTAATTTACTTTATTGTTTGAGTGAACTTTCAAAATATGGAAAGATTAGATGCAGAGCAAAATGCACATTTAATTCCTCTTAAATTAAATGAATCCTGGGCAGGTCGCAGACTGATAGAAGCCTTAAGTCAATTATCACCCAATAGCTATGGATCGTCGCTAAATGTGAGTTGTGTTAATGAATCATTAAAACATATTACTTAAGGCATAATCGTATACGCAAATGCAAATAATCGATTTTCTCTAATAACATCGAAGATAATATTGATGTTGTTTATTTTTGGTTAATTTTTATGTAAAAAAATGACTACAAAGGGAATATGTCTGAAGTGAAAATATCAAGTGTTATGTTTACTAACCTTTGCACTATTTGGGTGAGATAAAAATAAGGTTTTGTAAGTTGTGTCCTTCCTGCGCAGCCATTCATTGTACGTTTCTGTCATAGTGTTGTTATAAATAGATATTTACTTAAATCAAAGGAATAAGAAAATATTACGAATGTGAGTTGACACTCCCTTTTGCTAAAGTACGTCCACTTTTATTTAAGGCTAATCCCATCAATTTCTAGTACTTTTTTTAGTATTACTTTGTCAGCAAAGCGTTTTAAAAATATTGCTTGTATGGCTCCACGCTTTCCTGTGAAAATTTGTCTAGTTTTATTCCAGAGCTTCTTTGAACTGTTCCTAGTATCAGTGTACAAATTTGGTTCCATTACCTCAAAAAATTCTCTAAGTTGAGCGTTTTAAATTTTTTGTTTGAACTAGAGTTGCCACGCCCTTTTTCGGAAATGCACCCATTTTTTCCCCTGCCAGGGCGAACCATTTTTTGAATTTGTATGAAATGTGATTCCATTACTTCAAATAATGCTTTTAGTAAAGCGTTTTGAAGGTTTTCTTCTGTGGTAGGTGTCACGTCCTCTAGTCAAAACTTTCAAACATTTTGTTTAGTTTTTCCGAATCATTCTTAGTATTTTTGTGATATTTATATGCGCTACCTTAAGATGCCACGCCCTTGTACCAAAATGCGTCCAATTTCGTCTGATATTAGACCAAAGCAGTTCGTGTATTTTTGTAAAACTTAGGAATTCGAAATTAGTTAAATTTTTTACCGGAGCTTATCTGAAACATTTCTGCTATCACAAGTAAACTTCCTCTAGTTTGTTTTGAAGAAAGTTGTATAAAAACGCTATTAACACCTACAAGTGCAGGAAATGGGAAATAAATATTATTTAATGGCTCCAATCACGATGATATATGCAGTTGCATTTCCAGTTGTCGCAAATACCCGGAAGAGCTAGTTCATTCGAGGCTGTAGTGCATTCTGTTTTATCGAGCCTGCGATTGCTAAAAAGCATAACAGAAAAATTTTTCATATGACCCGATTGCAACTGCTTGCTAAGCCTCTAAAAGCAGCTGAAAAGACATATCTTCAATCGTTTAGTTCTTGAAAAAAAAAACTCAGCAAAAAAGATAAAATATAGAATCTACACAAGACAGGATTGAATCGCTTACAATCACGGATATTAAGATTTCAATTCAGAAAGACATGTAATTAAGTTTCTAACTTCCACTAACACATCTACGAACAAATGTTTCATGTGATTAAACTGACTATTACCACGCATCTCCATTTCAAAAAAAAAAAAAAATAATAAAAACAACCCAAATGCCAATTTTGTTTCAGCACCCCCTTAACAAGAGGGGATAGCCCTAACAGCTAATTCTTTGTTACATCAATTGTTTTAATTAATTATATTATATATTTTCAGATGAAATTTCAACAGAAACAACAACAGGAACGGGAACAAAGAAGAATTGAAATGACCGGAGAAAGGACTGACTCAAGTGATGCAACTGGACCCGGAAAGGTATAACAAATCTGAATGATTAGAAATTTAATTCTCAAGCTTAATAAATTTTACTAGAATTACTTTGGATCATAAATAAATCGAAAATAGTAGTGGTATTCACTTCAGTACTGATATTTACGTAAACGTAAATTTACGTAAATTTCAATGCAATTTTTGTTGTTCCAAGTTGATTTGTTGTTTCACTTCAAAATGACTTGGATTTTCGATTCCGTAAATTTCAGCACTGAAGGAATACCATTATTAATCATGTTGTTGTTCCTATTGTAAGCTACTATGTATATTAGACCTATGCAGAAATTGCAATTTTTGACTTTTTTAATGTGCGGAAATTTTTTAGTCTTTCATAAAACACAGAGTGTTTTTAAGCGTTTAGAGCACCACCTTCCCATGCAACAGAAATTTGATATTTTGGAACTGCCTTGCATTTTTTGGAATATCCTACAACTCTTTTCCCTTTTATATTCTCCTACAGGTGCGTCAAATGTTTGTTGAACGTCGCCGCGGTGCAGGCATTGACCGAAGTTACCCTCTAAAACCCCTGCCTGCAACCACAAAAACATCTGTATCCAACTCGACAGTAGTAACAACCGCAAGAAATGGCAACGCTGCAGCAGGACGTAGACAACCTCCTGCTGTAACAGTACGACGAAATATCACAAAAAGGGTGGATACTTTTGATCATTCCAATGACTTAAATGGCAACGCAAGTCGGACACATTATATAGCATCCTCCTTTGATCAAAATGACCACATAATGAACGAAACATTTCCAAATTCTTTTTCAACAATGAGTCTTACAGAACAAAGAGTTGCATCAAATGGATTTACCGAACGAAATAACAACAATGATTACTTGCGCACCAAATCATCGAACAGTATTAAGCTTAAGCCTGTGCTAACAAAAAAATCTCCAACTGTAACCAGTACACGAACGGTCTCATCACCACTGAGCAGTGCTGGTAAGGTGCGTACTACACCACGCACAGGCACTGTCACCAGTAGTGCACTGACAAAAACTCTTACACCTAACACTACTCTAAAGGTGCGTTTTCTTTATACAATATTTTGAAATTCGAAAAAAATCAAGTTTGTAAATAAAATGTCTGTCATTTATTGTTTTATTTTAGACTTCACAGAAGAGTTCTACAGGAAAAATGGCTAATGCGGTGAGTTCTTTTAGTGTACGTTTTTTTCGAAAAAAATTATAAATCTTTGCTTTTATTCCCTAATAGGGCGTTAAGCCTCCACCACGTGAAGTACCTCCAGCAGCTGGTATGGCCACATGCAAAATATGTCATCGAAACTTTACCTCAGATCGATTGGATAAGCACCAACAAGTATGTCAAAAAATGGCCAATTCCAAACGGAAAATATTCGACGCCTCAAAGCATCGCGTGAAGGGCACAGAAGCTGAGAAATACGTGAAAAAACCAATTAGAAATACACATGCGAACAAACAACCAGTGTACACAAGTGCAGCGGCAGCAACGGGTCTAACACCACCTGCCAACTCGGCCGTTAAGAAGAACAACTGGCGTCAGAAACATGAAGAATTCATTGCTGCAATACGAGCTGCTAAGCAAGTGCAAGCTCATTTGGCCAAAGGTGGTAAACTGAGTGATCTTCCACCACCTCCACCATCTGAAAATCCAGATTATATACAATGCCCGCATTGTTTACGACGCTTTAATGAATCTGCCGCTGAACGTCATATTCCGAGATGCGCTAATATGATACATAATAAACCGAAACCCAATAATGCAAAGAAGCGGTAATCAGCCGAACTGTAATCAAATCCTACGCTATTAATAAAAACGCATTACGTATATTTCGACCTTATACAGAGACTAACTTTTTAGCTTCTTACTAAAAAATAAGTTTACTGCTAATTCATCGTTGAATTATAAAAAAAAAATCAAGAAAATTTTTTATGAATCGTTACACGTTATTGTGATAAATTTTTAGTGTAAATTATTTCCTTACAATAATTAAATCATTTTTAACACCAAACAGCAAAAAGTTTTGTCTAAATTTAGTTTTTATGTGGCACTTTTTATTTTCTATATTTTGGACCCAGTTTTATCGCTAAGCTAGAAATGGCTTTAAAATGGTTCAATCGTTAACTTCTTTATTTCTATGCTTATATTCAAGGATAATATTTCAACATATTTAAGAGAGTGCGGATTCAAATACCTTACCAAGTAAATATATCCAGACTTAATCTAAAATATTATTAGTAGTTATCTTATCAATTAATGCCTTGACAGCCATTGCAGCTGCATTTATTTCTAGACCTTCTAATATGTATGCCCAATTATCAAGACTGGCATCATCATCATCGGCAAACCAATTGAGTAACATACCTATACAACCACCAAATTTTTCTGAATGCTCAGTTTCGAAATAAAGCAGCTCATCTGTTGTGTAACCAAGTTTTTTGCCCAATTTCTTCCAGTCATCACCGATTAGCGGTGCAATTTCTTCAATGTTTTCACGTGTTGCTGTAACAGGTTTGCTATGTGTATTCTGATCATCATCAACTTTATCCAAATCATTTTGTTCTTCATCTTCTTCTTGCTCGGCTTCCTGTTCTTGCAAGGCGACAGTCTCTTGTTCATTTGCCTCGGTGGCTATTAAACTTTCACTTTGTGCCGCTCCAGCATTATTGCCAGCATTTGCTTTGCAAATATCAATTTTTTCTTTAGTAATTTTTTTGCGTACCGCCTCAAGGTAGTCAGCAATTTTATAAGATGGTGCATTAACGAATGTAAAGAAATGTGGTGACTGCCTTGCTAGCAGACGTAAGGCGCGCCATTCAAATGAGGGATCGCTCTTTTCACGTGGATTTTCAAGGAACACCTCAACCAAGGGCAAGAAATTGCGTTCTTCGCTTTTACATGCTTGGAGGTTATCTGGTGAGTAATTCCAAAGTCGTGTTAGCACATCACTGAAAACGAAAATACAAGATTAAAATCTAAAAAAAATCAGTTTTGGATCCTTTCCTTGGAAAGATCAGATGCGTTTCTCTCTGTAAAATCACATTCATTTTTTTAAGAATGTAGTCTAATCTTTCTGCCGAATGAAAAAAAAGCAGTCTAGTTTTGTTTATAGTGCACTTGAAAAGAATATATGTTTATGTATTACTAAAATCACGATTATATTATAAATCTATCTTCTACCTTAAATTGAAAGCCTTTAAAAATATAATTTTAAAAGGTTGGATCAAAGCGATAACGAAAGTAAGCAACCTATTGTTGTCTAATGTTGTACTTAAGAGTTTCTACAAATATTTTTATATAAGTAAGGTTTGTTATTTAAATGAATTAAAAATACGTATAATTGACTCATTTAATAAATTTTCAGATTGACTTTTTCATGAACCTAAGGTGATTTTTTGAGAGGGATGTTTTTTTACTGCTTTTCAGTTTGTTTTTTTTGTGCTTCTTTTTGAAATGGATTTTTGTTTTTCTTACCAAAAAATGTTATATTCTTGCAATTTGCCATAAGAGAAAAGGATAAGTTATGCAAATGTTTTACTACAAAACAAATTCATTGCGTGGAGTAGGTAGCTGAAGTCATTTTAGATTAACTAAGATAAATGTATGCCTGGGAAAGTATACGACCCAGGCCAAATATTTTTATGGTAATTTGTAGTTAGTATTATGGTGTACTAAAAAATGTATAGCAAAACTACAATTTATTACAGTACAGAATATAAAATTAATTTTTTTATTTACATTGTCATAAGTCGTCGGAAGTTTACTTTCGAAAAAGCCTCGTATTAAACAAAGTTTCGAAAGTGGTGAGTTGACATTGGTGAATTTTCGCAAATTTTATTTTATAATTTCTAGTACTCACTTTCCAAGAAAAAATTTTCCATTCCGATTAGCATCGCGCAAACTTTCGCCCAGTGTACGTTTAAGACGTTTTGCTGGTGGCTTTGATGATGAAGCATCTTCTGGGTCGGGTTTTTTAAATTCCTTGCAACCATCATTTTTCCAGCTGTTCCACATTTCTTCACGTGTCAACATATGCTGGACGGTTTTAGCATAACGCTTACCATTTGGTGGTGTTTCCTCTAATAATTGATAAACTTTTGCTTCTGTTTCCGTAATGAAATCCGTTTGTGAGGATGTGAGCGTATAAGAATCACTAGAATTAAAGATTTTAATTAAAATAATTCATATTAATGAAAATAATATTATCTTACGTCTTAAACTTAACAGTTAGTTGCAAATATTGAAAAAGTATTAAAAACTGCACCAACACCGAACGTCGAAAGTTTGAGTCCGATAATTGTAGTGCCAGTAATTTTGGATTTGTGAGAAATTTTGCAAAAAAGCGTTCCGACTTTTTTATACATTTGTCAATATCCATCCGTTCTGCACTTTCGCTATGTAGGCGTTTAATCTGTAAGTGGTCGATTTTTATAATGCTGGTATCGCGTGGTTCTTCGAGTTTAAAGCTGGCGAATGCTTCCAGGACATTGGCAGTATGCTGAAACGGAATTGGAAAATGAAATTGTGTTTTGAAAAGAAAACCACTTATATTAAAAGTCATTTACCAAGTTTAGAATTCATATTAATTAAAAGAGTATTAATTATTTTAAAGAATTTAAAAAGATATTTTACCGCTTGAAACATTTTCCACTGCGCCTTGCTATAACACTGATTTGGATTACGGAAGAAATCTTGCAATGACCAAAATTTGCAATACAAATTGTAATCAATTTTTACTGGAATATCCTCCAGACTATCTTCAAGCGCATCATCCAAGTCTTTGCCATCCACACCATATTCCGTAATGTTATCTAAATTAAATTCCGAAACAATATTTAAACCTGATCGCTCAGAGAAAGGAAAAAACTTTGCCAAAAATAGCAAAATCCGTCCGCAGAATACAGTATTTTGTGCGCGCGAAAGACGTCTTAGCAAATCGTTACACATGCGCAAAATATTATTTTTGCATGAAATGAAGAAAATCTCCTCCTTCCACACGCCCACTTTGTTCTCGACAAAACTAAAAATTTGCTCGCACATATCCAGAGTGACTGCATCAAAAATATCCCCCAATAGGACTACCGGAATGGTAACGGACGCGATTTCCTCACGCACAGCATCCACTGACAGCGTTATGAGGTCGCCTATTTTGTCAATATCATTTCGAAGACGCAACAACAGCATCTCCCGAAAAGCCTGATCCATGGGAGATTTTTTATCACCATCGGTATTGGAATCGAAGGATTCGTATGCCTTGCGTAAAATTTGTGGATTTTGCTTTTCAAAAGCGACGTCGAGCGCTTTCTAAGGGAGAATCACAATTAATAAAAAGAAAATAAAGTTCAATGTTACTTTTACCGTGAACGCAGCATGTATGCCGGAGAAATTTGTGGGCGCTCCTCCTCCTTTGGAATTCATTCGCACTAGAGAAATTTCATCGTCCATTGTAACGTTTTTAACTTAAAATACAGCAGGGATAAAAATTTTCAAGTAAATAATTTAAGTGCTAAATTATTCCACAACTTAGAATTTTCCTATAATCGGATTATGACTTTGACAACGAGCGCAACAGTGGTCGCGTTTAAAAGGTACATCATAACAAAAATAACAAATCATAACGTCTTAATTTTTTTTATTTCATAATCACAAGCGTATAGGGCAAATACGTAGATGTAGACTACAAGTTAAACAGCTCAGAAATATACTTTACCGAGTCTCTTGAAGGATAACAAAGAGAAGAAAAGTCCCTATGAAGAACTGATAAGCAAAATATGTTGTCTTTCTACATATCTTTAAAGAGTCTTTAAAAGAAGCTATAAATATTTTTTTTGTTGCTAGGGTAGACATATAAAGTGCTGAATTTCGTGTAAAAAAACGCTCGTATGGACATGGCTTAAGTAGTTGTGCTACAAACGACCATCTTTCAAGCTCACTAAAGTTTTTTTTTTTGTTAACATCTCAAAACTATTCCAGACTGTGCTCAAATTTTGGATATGAAATCTTTTATTTAAAATTATCGTCCTAAAAGTGATCGATTTAACGTGCATGTTTTGAATGAGATAATTGGAGTGGTTGATTTCCTCATGTTTCATTATCATTTTTTTTTAAAATATTAAATTTAAAATCAACTAATTTATAAATACCCAATAATCACTTATACTGGAGCAGGACATCAAATCACATTAATTTTTTTGTGTAAAACGGCTTATATTAAATTTTTCATAATGAAATGTCAAAAATATCGTTATGTAGACAAGCTTTGACTTTAAAGAGATATGCAATAATTTATAATAAGCAGCGCTTGGCAACGCTTAGTCACAGCGCAGGAGTTAAATGAATGTTATTGGCAACACTCGTTTTTATTTGTTTATATTTATGTTGAAATCTCATATTCTTTGGTTGAAATGCATAAAAGCTAATAAAAATAATATTAATGAAGATAAAAATTTCCCGGCATAGAATTAAATTTCAAAAATATTGAAAACAATATGTCGCAAGCAGATTTTAAGCACACCTTACGACAGCTTTCATTTCCAACATGCGCCATGGAAGCGCTTCCGCGTGTTGGTTTGTAAAAACATGATTCTATTGCTACTGCAGAATGTTTGTAACATTTTTTACCTGTTTGATTTCAGAGCATATCATAGTCAACAGAACCAAACAAAATTTTGCTATGCAATTAATATCGGAATTTGTTTTCTTAGAGAAGAACAAAGAAGGCAAACTGCCGGTTCAATTGTTCGGTGTATCACAAATGACCAGTTTCCAAGAATTTCAGTTGATAATTGTGCTAATTGAATTCTTCGCGCATCCACGGCAGGACATCACACGTAATACTGTTTTTCTTTCGCTATTCGGTAGTAATTTAACACCACAACGCACAAGGATCCTTTGCAAGTTGATCAGCACCTCAGTTTCTGGCTCCGTAGCGTCGTTACTTTCGTCTGCCGGTACCTGGATGCAACAGATTGGCTGTACTACAGCACCAAGCCTGGAAGTTGCGCAAAGTCTTGTCAATGATTTTATAGTCTTTTCCAAGAAGAGTTCAGAGCAGTTGAAACAGTTGCCGATGGTTGCGCCACGCTTTGCTTCGAATTTCATGACAGCGGTTGCCGATTTATATATGACTGAGTCACGTGGACTTGCTAGTCCGCCGGAAATGCTGCTAGATGTATTCACCGAATGGGTTGCTGATAATCCTACTCTTTGTCTAGCTTCTCAGCAGCATATGGCGCTACCGACTGGTGCCATTGCCATGCCCGTGGTAACACCTTTGGCCGGTCTTATACGTTGGACAGTGCTTGCACCGATTGTTGCACATCATAAATCTACCTATAGTGACCTACATTTGTCGATTTTGCAAACACTACTGCAGATTGAAAGCGGAGGTCTGCCCACTGCATTAAATGCACAGCATTTAGTGCAAATTGTAGCTCCTTTGACGGTGTACACGGATAAGCTCGTAGCAGAGGGTTTGGATCCATCTGCAGATACCAACTATCAGAAGTCAGTGGAACGTTTTGCACAGGCAGTGCAGGTGGCATTGACCGCCAAATGTGTTTATGGCAGCATACCACAGTTGTTGTGTGCGCTCGAGACGCTACCGGCACATACGCTTATGAAAATTGTTATTAAAGTGAATAAAAGTGTTTAAGAATACATAGTTTGGTGAATTGTAAATATTTTTTATTTAGTTTCTCAAAGTTTTTGTCAGCTTAATTTAGTTAAAATAAGGAAAGCTTTTTTTCTTATACTAAAACGGTCTAAAGCGTCTTGTCTTTTTAAGTATTTCAATTTTCTTTTTATCCTCTTCAAACTTTCTACGCAAATCAATGATATTCTTCATTTTAGATTCACGAATCTGGAAGGTATAGAAATTTTCTAATTCCTTCTTTTTTTTGCCTTGATGAAGTCTATCTTCTATTCTATTAAGCGTAGACTCCTTCTGTTCAAATCCTGCATTACGTCCTTGTTTTCCTACTGTAACCCAGCCGTTTGCGTCGGCTTCACTATTTTTAGCAGCTTCCATTGCAGCTTTTTCACGTTTGTCGTATTTCTCCATGAATTTGTCGATGATAGCTTGTGTTGCATCTTCATTTAAAATACGCTGCTGATATTTCGTGTACCACAGCTGCATGCCAGTTTCAATATAGGATTCCCCGGAATCAGGATTAAAGAGATCAAAGCTTGACAGCTTTAGCGCCTTTCCTACGCTGGTACTTTTCTTAAATACCACATATGCAACTTTAAATTTGAACGGTGGTTCCGCTGTTGAAAATTCGCCGCAATTTTGTCTCCACTTCTCAGTTTCATCACGTCCTGGTTTTGCCGCAAAGGAGACCGAAATTACTGCATCAATTTTTTTGAAAAATGTCTTCAGGCTATCATCCGTCACATATGGTGGTATGTTAAGTAGAAATAACGTACGTCCTTTTGGTTTATTTGGATCCATCAAACGGATGAAATGCTCTCGCATGTAAATACTATGACAGTGCTGCGCATCCGGTGTGAGGCGGAGTGGAACCACTGTAATGAATATGTATCTCAGAAAATTGATTTATTTTCATACAAATTACTTTATTACCTTTATAATTGTCTATTTCTGCCATTATTTAATTTAACATTAAATTGTAAATAAATAAATGAAAACGTCAATAAATTTCACACGTGCCTTTGCTTTAATAAATGTCAAATAGTGCAGTGTTGTAAGTTGCTGGGTAGAAAAGTAGTAGAATTAGGCATGATTGAATAATGTAGGTTGCTGCAAAAAAATGTTTTGCCAAATATATATAAAATGTCAAATTGCATAAGTTTTTTTTATACGTTTTTTGCTTTGAATATCGATTTTGACACTCAGGATTTCTGATTTTCAACACTTTCATATATGAGTTTGACAGCTTGCGAGAACCTTAATAGTTATATCCCGATAAAGAAAATGATGGCATATTGGTTTTGTAGAAGTGTACTGAAACGAGAATTACAACGTTTACAAATTTGAATTTCTTTAAAATTTACTATACAAACACTTCCATTTCTTTTACCTAAATAAGAAGATTTTATTCAAATGTACTGAAAATGAGCCAAACGTACCGAATGTACTAAAACTTTGTTTAATGTACTGACGCTTTTTTTTCCAGAACAAAAATGTAGTGCAAAAATTACAAACGTACCGAAAATTGCATCACTGAGCTGTCTCTGCCGCGGATTTGTTAAAGATCGTTAACTTTTTACTGAGCACAGCATATCGCAAGTTTCTGCGTTACCAAGTGACTGGATTTGCCCGGCCAAGCCTGGAATCTTATGTCATTGCCAAGAGCCCGAAAGAATTCAAAAGATTTGAAATTTGGGAGTTTAACGATTTTTTTTACATGGATTTCACAGATGTGTTGAACGAGCAAAAAAAAGGTCTATTTGAAAAATTTGACTTAATAAAATTTGAGGGAAAAATTTTAAATTTGAAAAGACCCAGGAACTTCTTCTTTTCAACATGGTAACCCTGCCTCATTACGTAAGAAAGAACTCCTTCCGACTAATATATAGTTTAAAAAAAAATTATTTGCTAATCGGAAAGTTTTCGGTCATTCGGCTAAAACGAAAAATGAAGATGGTCATTAGTAATTTTAAGTCTTGATATTTGGAAATTTTTTGGGCATGAAGTCTCCGTGTTTTCAGCTCCTCTAAAACAACGGTCTAAATATCTTCTTCTACTTATGACTTTCTTTCCGAGTTATTGAGTGAATTCTTACTTCGCTTTTCAGCCATACTTAAGCATCAATTACAAAGTAAAAAAAATTAAATGGGAAGAAATGACGATGAAATATGCAACGCTACCTCCCGGACTATAATGCCAATCTCAACTTAAACAAAGCCTCTGAGCTTGATAGCATATCAACCCAAGTGTTGCATTAACGTCCATAAAGATCATAGTTTTGCCCCACGGTGATGCGTAATGCGCAGGACTTAATATCCTTTGAGTATGACAGAAAATCGATGTACCTGTTTTATTATGAATTGAACTTGAGAAGACATCAGATTAGTAAATAAAAATTTATTTAAATATCGAAAAAACGGAAAATGAATCAAGTGCCAAATCATGACTTCATGGAAGTTCATACGCTGCGACAGCACCAGCCACACTGCAAGCAGCACTGCTTTGTATTCACGGAAATTGCTGACATCGAACTTCCGCCTGAAATTACAAAATTCACCAGCGAAAAAATGAACGGCAGTATCAGCTCATGCAAAAAAGAACAAAATATTGATGCTTCTTCGGAGCACACCAAATCCTCTAAAAGTCGCAAGATTATAATTGCATTGGTCATTATATTGGTGTGCATAACAATGGCCGGTGGCATTCCATTAGCATTGCAATTGCGTTCCTCTTCGCTGCTAGAGGCTCGTTTGGCTTTCATACGACGACTACTGACTGAATCTCCGCTCATTGAAGGATCCTGGACACCACAAAAAGATATGAATTATAGCAATAGCATGACGGAAGTACGGAAGAATTTCATTGGTGCTGTACTGTGGCCCATTGCAGTACCTTGTGGTGCACAGTACTTGGATGCAGTGCAGCTGGCATTGGAAGGGATTGATGAGGCAAGACGCGTCACGGTTGTTACTGATAATATGCATATTGTTGAGTCAGCTGATGAAATGGAACAGACCCATATAAATGGTGAGGTAGCGGTGCTAATGGGCATTGGTGGTGGTCATGCATTGGGAGCTAGTCTTGCGGTCTTGCGTTCCATGTACTTATTGGGTGCACGTTTTGTGTCAGTTACGAGTCTTGAGTGCACCACACCCTGGGCTGCAGCTTCAATACGACGCAAGGATTATATAATCGATGATAACTCCACAAACTCTTTAAATGATTTTGGGAAGGTATATAATTTTTGTGATATTTTAATGGAATTCTTGTTGTATCGTATTTGTATTTCATTTACTCAGACTGTACTCTTCGAGATGAATCGTTTGGGCATGCTTATCGAAATTTCACAGTTATCAGAGGCAGCAATGATAACAGCGCTTCGTACAGCTAAGGCACCAGTTTTGCTAATGAATTCAGCTCCACTGTCTGTGTGTAATAATACAAATATTGCATCCATTCCAGACCATGTTTTGGGGTAAGGACCAAAAAATTGCTTAATATTTTTTACGAAAATGTTAACATCCGAAAATTTCTGTTTTAAAAATATTTTTTCTTAAATCGTTTCCTTTGTCAGCCTCTTACCAGAGAACGGTGGTGTCATCATGTTAAATATGGCAAAATGCGGTGATCGTCATTTGAGTGTTCGTGAAGCCATCACTGCTATAAATTATGTGCGCAAAGTAGCTGGTGTGGATCATATTGGCCTAAGTGGCGCTCCGAAAAGTTACTCATTCCTTTTGGCTGAATTGGCTAGGGACCGTGTCTGGGGAAATGCTGCAATCAAGAAACTGATTGGTGGAAATATTGTGCGTATCCTGCGTGAAGTAGAGACACTAAGAAATCGTCTGCCACTTTATGAAGACTGGATACAGCATGATTTAATAGAGAGTACATCGTATTGTCGCTACCCGGAGTCATAAACATTTTAGCAACGATTATTTTGTAATGATGGCATTAATATTTATCTGTTTCTGTGCACTGAATCAAAAGTTTTATTGATATCAACTACTAATTTAGTATAAAGGTAATAAATGTTTGTTTGAAATTATCAAAAATTTTCGACTTTTCCATTAGTAAATGAAACATTTGGTTTTTGGTTGGAATTTTAATAGAAAGGAAGCTTTAGGGAGCGATTTACTAAAGCAATGCTTAAATGATGTGTTAACATCTCTAATGATTGGCATGGAAGATTACGAGTATCAGTACTGGCGTAAATTGGCGGAGAACACCCACGTTACTCTCAGTTTCAATTCAACATATTCATCCCAAGGATATTTGCGGATGACTTGAGTTTAGAATTTTGTAAGATATGTACATGTATAATGTAATGGTAGAGACTTTGTTTTAACTAAGCCCCCATTTTAGTACGAGGGTGTTCAGGGAATATTAAGCAATTAAGTTTTATGCTGGAAAATAAGATTTTAATCGTGGCAAAATTTGTTCACCAAAAAAACCGATGCTTTTTCAATTCTACTGATTTTTATTTCTATAAGTTGTTGAATTGACGAAAACTGAGAGAGCACCAATTTTGTTCAAGCGGCAATAAATTCAAGTCAAGTATTCATAAAACTTTTAAAATACCAAGTTTTAGTTTCCTGTACTTCGTTTTAAGCTGGAAAATGAAAATGGGCCACGGAAACTCAATTTGGTACCAATGAGCGACGGCTTGAAGCTTTGTCTTTTTGTCAATCAAGCAATGATTTCTCACGTCAACGAATGCAACAAAATACGCCGGAAAATTCGCACCGATAACGCCATATGAAATAACTTTGTGATCTAATGTTTCGCTTTAGGAGCATTTCAACAAATGTCCTAATTTTCATATTGTGATTTCTGGCTGGTAGCTGGAAAACTTCCGCTCCCGTTAGTATTCAAAGAAAACTTTGAGAAAAGTTGTGCCAAAACATTACATAACATAAGCATTGTATATACATATAGATAAAATTTGTCCGAGCTATGATGCTGAAGTTTAGTAAGAATATTGTAGAGACCTTAACTTAAAAAACTGATCAGCGTTATACACTGAGATATAGCCATGGGAAGTTAAATTCAAAACTATAAGTTCCGTACGCCTGCAGTAACTTAATTGTTCATTTAAAAATCTAAAGAAAGGTACCTTAGACTGTTAACGCATTAAGGATCAATCGATAAAATAATACCCATGAAATTAGTTTTTGTTTTTGTAAAAACGCCAAGTAATTTGTGCGAGAATATCGTAAAACTTTACTTTACTTTAAACGTTAATTAGCTGTAGAATGTGGCTATCTTATACATGTCGAGACCTCTTCAAGATATCGTTTGACGCTAAAAAACACGCATTTTTGAAGAGTTGAAAATGAGGTGGTACGAAATACCCAAGTAGTAAATTGAATCAGCCCTTAACACGAACATTTTACCTCATCACTTTTCTTTCCAACTACGCCAACTTTCTCTCAATTACATTACTTGCCTGCAAAATATACTTAGTTGACTTATCTCTCTCTCTCTCTACGGAGAATAGGGCTTCTTCCACACAGTTAATGTCTGTACTTAAAGTGAGCGGCTATAAAAGATGCCTGTGGGGCATCACTGCTTTTTCGGCATCCGTATTTTGTTATGATGCCACGTTGGATACATCGGGAGCGTTTTTGCAAATGGTCAACACAGTCCCTTCTTACGGGCAATTCCGATGCGTTTGATAATGATTTAGCATGGTCATAGATGTCTTCACTGACGGCAAGACAAAATTCATATTGATTCATTGACACTTTATTTTGATATATAACGTTGTATTTGTGGATCATGTAACATATCGTCGGCTGAGTATTGTTTTGCCGTATGTTTTTTCAACGATATTCATTCGTCTGATGGTCGAACCTTAGACAAACGCCCACGAAGAAAAAATTGGCCGTAGTAGGCGATAATTTGCTCAAAGGGATGAAAGGGACTAAACGTTCATTTAAAATGTTCTTCAATGGGGTAACTTTTGTAAATTTTTAATTCGCATACATGAATAAAGGACTTTATTTTCTTGAAATGTGCGTGGCTCATAGAATATATGACGCACATATTCCCAATAGATTTTCAAGCTTCCCAATATGCGGGGATATTTGACAAATGATTGTATACAGTCGATACATACATTTTGCTGCCTTAAAGTGTCATAATGTCGTAATGTTTTAACATTTTATTAAAGTCTTAAAAACGTTGTTGCTGTCTACCATATTTGCGTCCTATGTATTTTGAAATTTCGATTCGTTTTCTATTTTGATGAGAGAATGCTATGAGAAAAGAGAGTGATAAAAAAAAAATTATAAACAATAAAATTTTGCCGAGAGTGTCGTATCATGCGTCATTTTTCAGTAGAGGACTTATGACACCTTGTGAATTCAGTAATTATGCCAATGAAAGTTTTTGATGGTAGGAGCTCATTAATTCTTTGATGCAACACTTTTTATAATATTTTTTCCTGTACCACAAATAGGTGACTTACATTTACTAAACATATCCTCTTCTGTGGCAATTTCTTCTCGGGTTTGATCTGTGGCTGTTTGATCAGCTATTCGTTGGTTAAACGCCATTTCCAAGTATCAATACAACGTACTTTTGATATATTGATATTGTCTAGAGAAATTAGAAAAGTAGAAAAAGATCAGATTTCCTAATAAATAATGTAGGTATATTACAATGGGTATATCTAATAAAAATTGTAACATTTCAGATTCTATAGATAAAACAAAAATTAGTTTTATTCATTCATAATACGATAACTTTTGTTTTCTGATTTGAACATCTTAGCTAAATGCTATGAAATCAATTTAAAAAAGTGTCCAATCTTTTAAGGCCTCTGTCATTGTCTAGCACTCATATCGAAATAAATGTTCTTGGAAAAATTCATACAAAAGCATAAGAACGTGGTTTTCATACTCAAACAGTTTAATGCCATTTTCATAAGTTTAATTCTTTAACACGATTCCTTGTCGGCTGATTCGGCTGCTTTGTTATGCGCTACAGTCAAAGCAAAAGAAAAGCAAAGAAAAGAAAAATCCTTTTGGTTCCGCATATAATTTTTGAACAATAAGTATCCGCATCCATATCCATGTGCATAAAATTTATCTCATACTCTTGCAGTGGCTTGGCGAGGTTTCTGAATTTTTTTTTATTTGTTTTCTTAGCCTGAGCGCATTTTGTCAGCAAATGCCTGTTTTTGTCTGCAGATGGCGCTACTGTGTGTGACTGTTGTTGTAGCTAAATAAATATGTTTTATTCATGAGGCTATAAAATTGCCCAATTTTCGGTCCATTAAGAAAATTTACGCCTTCTTCGTTACAGAATCAAACACACAGACAACACGTCAAGTGCAAAACTCACAAGAACACCGAGCTTTTTTTCGAACTGACTCATACGGCGCGTTGGTTTTGTTGAGCACTACGATTTTAGAAGCGAAACGTCCCAAGTGCTTTAGTTTTTGCGTATAAAGCTGGAATTTGAAGCGCTTGAGTTAAGCTGACATGACAATTTTGCTGTGTTTTCTAAAATTTTGAGCGGTAAATACATTAATTGGGCGCTAAGCATTGACAGAATTAGGTAAAGGACACATCGCAGCTCTCCTTTAAAATAATTTATCAGCAACACATTATTCGTATACGACGAGTACCAATTTCTGGGGTAAAGGAGGAGGTAATTTCTGGGGCTCGTGTCGTTTGGCTATATTTTGAGCGTTAAAAAAATGAGTTCGAAATTTTGTCACTGGCCATAGTATTTCTGCATTCAGCCTCGGATTAGGCTTACGAGTTTGTAGGTATTGCAGAAGCCCACTAAAAGCTCAACATTTCATTTAGTTTACCAAGACTGTGCTTACCAATGATGAGTTCGATGTTGTTACTACGGGTATTGTTGCCAATTTCAGCATTGCTCAGTGGCGTTATTATATCCTGCCTGGTAAAGGTTGATTAACTCGTATTTTCTCTCGGGCTACACAGCTTCTTTTGGGGCTAACACTTGCACTATTATTATCTTAATCTGAACTTTAATCGTGCTATGATAATACTGAAAGTGTTTGGCTGATACTAAGATACCAAATGATTGTGTATTTCCCATATCAGAAGAAAGCCTACGGGTTTTTCACCTATGGTTGTGATATGTTCTTCTTTCAATATTTAAAAAAAAGACATGATAAAAGCAACTATCTTACAGCTCAGGAAATTCAGTATTGTACCCTAAACTATAAGTGCAAGTACAATAGATATGTGTGCTGCACGTAATGATTTTATTCTTAAGTATCAGAGTTTCTAGTGTTACTGTTTTTTTTTTTTACAAATTCCAGCCTTCAAGAAATCTCCATTTGAGAGAACCGAAGATGCTGCCATCCTGTACTTGCAGTCACAGGATGAGTAGCTCTTGCTTTAATATGCGGCTGCATTCGAAAAGGCTATAAATCATTAAGGGCACTCACAGTTGTCTTGAAACCAAAGACAAACACATGAACAAAACTTTATGACACTTAAGGAAACGAGTTAGGGTCAATGCGTTTGTAGTCGGCAGGATATTCTTCAACAATTGCGCTGTATGAGAACTTTTGTTCTTCTTGGTAGCCATGTGAGATTGTGTTTAATATGACAATTCTTTAAGGTTTATTAGTCAAAGTAACGTTTTTAATTTTAAGGACTTCAACAAAGGATACTAAAGCAGAAGTGTAAAAATACACATACAGTTACATTTCTTTGCAAAAGCCATTCAAAGTTTTTTTGTATAATTTATTTGCTTGCTCTTATTATTTTTGTCGCTTTGTTATTAAACTTTCACAATTTTTGTTTCTCCTTTTAGGAGGAAGTTTTGATATTTATTTCTTTTCTAATGGAGTCCCATCATAAAGAAAATTTAAGAAGAAGTAAGCATATAAAAACTTTTGCTTCCTCTTTTACTGTGCTACTTTTTTTTCTTTTTTTTTTTGTTTATTGTCCTTGAATGTTGGCACAAAGAAAGAAAATAAAAGCAGCCTTAGTAGCAGCAGCGTTACTTTTGAAAGCACGTGTGAACAATGGAGGAGCACGTTGTGTTTGTTACCTGATGAACTGGATAAAGCCTGAACCTTTGAGTTTTGTTATTTACATTGTATTCTAGAAGGCACGCTGAATTGCAATAAATATACTTATGCTATAAAAACAAAATATTTTGCTTGGACAATAAAAATTTTACTAGAAACATTAAAGAAATGAATGAATGAAAATTTTATAAAATTCAAAATATCGCTCAATCATGAGCGAGAGGGTTGAGTAAATCAAACACTCCTTCTCCTCTTATATCAACTGCAAGTGTTGTAAGATTTTCTAAGAAACCTGAATGACATTATCAACTTTGTGAAAGAGGACAACGCGTCGTATGAGTAATATTTAATTTATTAATTTCTAACACGATCGAGAATCACTTCATTTCTATGCAGATAAAATAATTTGAAATATAATTAAATTAATTATAATTTGTATAGCTTTCTTTGCCAACATACAGAAAAGAACATTGATTTATATCATGAGATCTAACTAAACGACAGGTGCTCGAATGTGGTATCGTACTTCCCTAGCATCTAATGCTGATCATACTAAGCTTCACTTTATGTAATGATTTATAACCTCTGCGGTTAGGCACCCCGGAATTATTCTCCATGTACTTCCCGTAATCAGTTTGCAGTTCTCTTGGAGTTACTAAGCTAGGGATTACTTTCTTTTCCTAGTTCTTTATTTCGAGTTTAGAAATCAACTTCCATTTTCAGGAAATTATAAAAATGTAAATTGAACTTGAGAAGGAGCAAGAATCTCTACATTATTTAAATAGTAAATTATACAGTTCCAAGCTCTCAACCAGACTCTTGAATACAGTGGTTGCTAAGGTATAGAAGCTTAAAATATGTAAATTCTATTAAAAGTCACCAATGTGATTAAGTTAAATTGGTCATTACATAGACACGTTTTTAAGGAATATACATATTATAAGCTTTCAAATGTCGTATTGCCTTTATCAAAGGCCATTTTTTAGCAACTGGCAGACAGTTCATCGTAAGTTAAAGTGTAGGAGAAGCGTTTTTGTGAATATTACTTCAGTTCTTGCAGATGTAATACGTAGTACAACAGTGGCTGCCTTATCATTGAGGAATGTTAGGTTGGTTTGCTTATCAATCGACCTTGATAAGAGGAATGCAATATCACTAGTTCAGAAAAATTAGAAATAGCAGAGGATGAAAGTCAAGTGCTCATACCATCTTGCTAATGCTGCGGGTTTGGATGTTAATACTTCATACATTTTTTGGTAAGTTTTTCTGAAAGTTTTGTCCTAATGCTGTATAGCTTGTTTGCATTGTGGGTATGAGCCGCTACCTCTGCTTTTGTTGCAAGATATTAGCTAAAGTTATATTTTTTCGTCACTACAACTGTGTTGAAAACCTCTTCAATTCTTTCTATTCCTCAACCAACATAATATATATTTCAAATTCAATTCAATTTTATTTCAAATTCGTCTTGAATTTCTTGCATTTTATTTTTTCAGAGGTGCTTAAATTAATAATTAATCATTATTTTTAAAAATTCGGACCATATGGAAATTAATGGCCTAGTGATTTAGATGCCCGCTGACAGATGAATGTTTTTAATTTTGTATTATAATTTAAAGTTGCTCATACGACATGTTGTGCCTAAGTTACACGGTAATTATTACAAGAACATAAAGCGACACAAGCTCCGTACGGACACAAAATGTGCAGACTTGAACCAGTTGATGAATTTTCAGAAGTGGTCGGGTGGAAACATATGCTATAATTTTATCAGAGATCATTTTAAATAAACCCTGCAACAATTGATGCTTTGGAAAAGAAAGAGTCACGTCCGCAAATGCTCAGTGGTTCATATTGGGCTCGAATTCTTTCTAAAGCGCAGTCATTTGGCTGAAATTATTTCATAAAATTCTCATTTAGATATATAGCGATGTTTACACGATGACCCTAAGCTGCATAGTTTCGATGGCAAGTGAACCCACTAAAATGTGAACGTGGCACTTCTCTTAAAACGAAAATGTGATTTCATTTTGATATATCAAATCGAGAAGTCGTTTTTCATTTTCGTTCTTAAAAAAAATATGTTATATGAAAATCATTTATAAAAGAGATTACAAATCAAAAATGAGTTTTTTATGTGAAAATATTTTTGTTTCTATATGCCGTACACAAAAGACCGACTGCGAACATAATATCTTCACCGTAGCGCACCAGCACGTCTGTTATGCGGATTCACAACAACGATTGATGCCATAATTATAATCTCATTAAAATTAAAATATTTTTAGGCATTCATTACCACACCCCTCCATTTGGCTTTTGCAGCGACAGTAGAAATAAACATAAAAAAAAGCGTAAGCATTGCTCTTCTCGCTGATATTGGTGTTATGGTGAGCATCAACATGTGAAACCATTACCACGAATATTTGTTTGGCATTTTAATTTCTCTAATTTATGGCCACATCTTCTTGTCCGCCTTCACTTAATGGACACGTTGTTTAGCCGGACGTAAATGTGAACGTGCGAGTACAACGCAGCAAAGCAGATTAACAGTTCCCCTTTGGAAATGTAAACGTAAATTTAGAAAAACAGCGGAAAGGAAGTTGAGGGGATGCTTACATCCCTCCAAGGACGTTGACTTAAGTGATTTATATTTAATTTTAGTTATTACGAACATTAAAGCTAAGCGCCACCTTTGTAGCCGTTTTGACTACAAAATAACAGCAGCAGTAGCAACAACTTAGTTCGTTGGTATCAACAGCAACAACAACAAGAGTAGAATAAACAATAACACATCTAAGCGGCTTACATGGTAATAGCAATGAAATGCACGCAAATAACTTTTGCCGCTTACAGCATTAAAAGTTACTGCGACGTATTATCACTTACCTTCGCGACACATGTAATGTTGCTGTTCGTTGACAGTAATTGGATTGATAGGACTGCTAAGTGTCAAAGTTATGAATAAAACTTGATTATATCTTAACACAAATTTATTATATTGTAGTGGGAAAACTACGAAAGCTGATTCGTACACAAAATTTGTAGGGTTATGTTTCATCAGTAATTGTTACGGAAAAGAACTTTAGCGACATGAGTGTCAGCCTGCCACAGTTTTTAAAGTTAAATATTCGATCCAAATCAATAAAACATATGACTTTGTATTACAGTCGTCGTTGCTCTTATTGGAGCACATCGAAGAATATATATCAATGCATCAAAATATTCCTCAAGTATTTCTGTCAACCATATATACACCCATATCTTAGAAGAGAAAAACTGCCGAGACATATTTTTAGCTCCTAATGCTTGTACATACTAAACGCAATCTGCAGAAATTTGATGATATCCGTTTTTGGAACCTAATGCTGTAAAGAAACTATTACCATTCATACGTTCAAGGAAGCCCTCGATTAGAGGATGGTATCCGTGAAATTAGAGGATGATATCCGTGAAATGTTGTCTCATTAAACGTGCGATATCATAGGCCCGCCAAAAAAAAATTTTTGAAGATGGAAAATAAGGTACAATACCGTAATATTTTTGGTGTGATAAAAACGAATCTGGGGTCGGAGTTGCTTTATCAGCTCAGGCTTTCGAGATATTATAACCTACATATAAAAAACCATGTTTTTCAAAAGCCCACAAGAAAAAAATATTTCTAGGTGACAATGTATATATCGTATGCTTTTTGATGTGCTGCAATCGAATCCGGATCAGAATTGCTCGATTATGTCTGGCTTTTGAGATATCTTATCTAAAAATAAAAAAAAAACTTTTTCAAGGAAACATGTTTTTGAAAACCTGACATGATCGAGCAATTCTGTCCACGGAAGGCCTGTTGTGTATGTGGGGTACGCATCACATGAAAAATAACCGGGTGTTGTGTTCCTCACGTGAAAATCATGCAATCTTTTACCCGAAAACCATCACCAAAGTCCCCAATCACATTATCAACGCTTATGTTACACTCATTAAAATTATTCACTTCTACGTGAAGCAGTTGTATTTAAGACACGCCGGGTGGCGGCAAAAATCATCGATATAAAACTCGCGAAGAACTTACCCAAAGACATCTATTTTGAAATTTACGATCAATACTAGGGGTCTTTAAAGTGCCGTTTCGAAACTAATTCGATTCGATTTGTCAAATCATTGGAAAGCTGCGTAATTGGTCAATCTACTGATTTGATGATTTTTCAATTTCTGCTACATAAAAAACAATTGAGTTAGAGCAATTTGACGGATTTGCAAGTTTCTGTGTGCCATTTTTCAGAATCTTAGATTGACTACCCTACTAAAGTAGCAAAATGAGTTTTTTAAAAGAATTTGGTTAGCATCGAAAATGGTGAATATCTATTACCAAAGTCAATGCAAGATTGTATGTATTGCATGAGCGTTTTATAAATTTAAATCGGCCCAAAAAACGAACATTTCATACCGGCTTATCAACACAGGAGTTGATATCGTTTTGCAAACGATTTCGTCATCTTCGTAACTATTTTAAGAGCTTGTCTACGCTAAATCACCACTCAGAACTTTTTGCACAAACTTCTTGGCTAAAAGGCTTAAAAATCCAACTTATACAAGAACTGAAGCTATTGGATCATAGCAAATTTGGATAATGGAGTGAAGTGCAAGTTGAGAGCCATTACTAACTCAATGGGTATTTCAATAAGAATAATTTCTGTATTTGAAATGGACATAAACTTCGAGAAAATCTTCAGACACCATTACACTACAATAGTGCAGTAAATAGTACGCGCTATGTGTTAAAGGAATCATGGGAACGTTCCAAATATGATAAGCAATGCTTTTAACTTCCGGTTTGTAGTTCATGGTTTTGGAAGATATGTAATTTCAAGCGGACGTGCCATACAGCGACTGAAACAATTGATTTACTGCAGGTAAAGTTCGGTAAACAAATTATCACTACAAACGGATCAGACAATTGGCTACCATGATCTTGCAAATTTTTTGCTTTTCGATTATTTTTTGGAGGGATATATGCATAGTACTTAGGAGTATAATGATAAGCCCGCAACAATTGATGCTTTGGAAGAGCAAATTGTTTGCAGTATTCAACAGTTACGACCTCAAATACTCAGTGTTTGATATTAGGCTCAAATTCACTTTCTAAGACGATGAAATTGCTGTCATATATTAAATTTCATAAAACTCTCTTTTATATATACCTACTATCTGATCCGGCGAACTTTGTACTGCCTAACAGTCAATGAATGTGATAAATATGCTAAGCTATCTTTTATATTAAGTCCTATTCATCTGCGTCCAGTAGATGATGAGATATGATGAATTTGATTTTGGAGGGCGTGTCATCGCTCATTTTGCTAAACCAAACTTTGCAAAAACCTTCCACAGACCATAAGAAGCATTTTAAAAACAATAATGAAATCTTTCCGAAGTTTCTATTTAAAAAATACTTTTGTGAGGGCTAATGTCTAGTTAGAAATAATTTAATTGAGTTATAAATGTTGTAACTAACATGACTTGATTTTATATAAATACATATATAGATATTTGGGATTATGGTTCTTAAAAAGAAAAAACACCCAGTATGTATAACTAAAAAGTTATCATAGCTTTTTTTTCAAAATTAAAATATTCTTTTCAATATTTATAATTATTGCTCGTTTCAGAACAGGCGATTACAGTATCTATGATAGATTATTTTTTAAATATTTAGAAAGGTATTTAAAAAATTGTTTTTTTTTATCTCAAACTTTTAAATTTGTTCAATGGCTTAAGCGCTCATAACAATGCAGTTTGATAACAGCGCTGTTGTTGTTTTAATATTATTTAAAATTCGCATTCTCATGTTATCTGACAGTGACATGCGAGTGAAAGCAACAACAACAACAAAAAGTGATGACAATGTGAGTTCATTTCTATTGAAGTGCATTTCGTGTATTGACAAAGAAATGAAAGTTGACCCACATTATGGTTACATACAGCCAGAGCAAAAAATACGAAAAGCTTTTCTGGAAGCTTTTAATTATTTGCTCTTAAATTTAAGGAAAGAGTGGTAGGAATTAGTTGAAAAATGAAATATGAGGATACATTTGAGTACAATATGGAATATTACAGCTTCATTAGCAGGACATCTTCAGTACAAGAACAGTGTTCAAGCTATGTGAATATACGGCACGTTCGTTTATGAGATGAAAATTGGTTGCTGAATTAAAATTGCGTTTATTTAATTTTAAATTTAAAATTAAGTTTAATTTATCTAATTTCGTAAGTATGCGAAACTTATAAATATTTTTTTAATCTCAATAACTTAAAAAACATCCCGAATTGCTACTTGACAATTTTCATTTTAAATTAATGTGACCATATGTTTTTCACCAAAACGCGGAGATGGAAAAAGTTGATAAGACTTTTTCAAAAATTCGTTTGTTTTAACTGCAAAAAATTTTGTAGACTAAAAAAAAAAAAGGTCCTCCGTAGCAAATCAGATATTATTCCCAATTCGTTTTTAAGAAAATCAAAACACAAACTATCTTCAATTATTTGTATTTACTAAAAAAAAAGCAGGTTGACACTTTCACCGAAAACCCTAGCGAAATGAGATTTTTTATTTCCAATGAAAACGCAGAGTGGAAAATCAAGGACGCGGACTTGCTCCGCGAAACGCGGTTCATATGGTCACGTTATTATAAATGTACTGCTCATAAATTAAAATTATTCATACGACATTTTTGCCATATTTTTACAATAAATTTTATTCTATATTTGGCACTTATTTATTAGTTTTTACACAAAACTTATATTAATTAGTAGTTTATTTTCACGATTACAATAATTTTATTAAATAAATGCTCCAAAGATATATCCAAGTCCACATATTTCCCATATATAAGTCAACTTATCGTCAAAGAATTTATATTATTTTTTTATCAACTCCTTACTTCTAAGATAAATGGTCATAAATATTCAGTGATTATTCTATTTGGGTTCATTTAGTGCTTTGGTTTTTTTGTACGACTATTTCTATAAGAGAAGTAAAAGTATCAAAATCTGAAAAAAAAAATTGAAAAAGTTGCACCTAAATAAAAAATTTAAGACCACACAAGAGCAAAAAGAAAAAGAGAAATTGTCCAAATAAATTTACTGCAGTGAAGATTATCAGTATATTATCAATTGAAGTTTTAGGTAGTTTCTTAAAAATATATCACTTAAAACTCAAAGTCAAATGTTTAGAAACAATGTGTAGAAGAATTCGGCCAAATTGTTGAACAATTTGTATTTCTTTTGAAAAAAAATTTCAGCACATTTTCGGTAAAGTTCAAGTATTTCTAATAATTACCGAATTTTTTTTCGTGAGCCTTAGAAAATTTTTGTTAGTTTAGGGTGAAATATGCGTTAAAAAATTTACTGGAATTTTATTATCCTTTAGTACGTTCCAACACTGTCTATATGTACAAAGTGGTACGATCTTCCACCACGACGTCAGATGGGATGAAACGTACCAACATGCAGATCCAATTACATTTCCGGTAAAAATTTGGTTGTTGTTCTGAATATTTTTAAGGCATTTAAGTCGAATGCCCCAGGGTTCTGTCAAATCTCAATGCAATATATGATCCTTCAAGAAAAAATACAGCCTATGAGTTCCAACTTTATTCATGCCTTTTCAAAAAAATGAAGCCAGTCACATTTATATTGCTCAAAAAAGCGTCCAGGTTCTGCAGATGTTGAAAGGAACAGCAATATCTACGAGTTGAGTCAGGTCGATTTTCAAAGTAACAAAGCTCAAAAAACCGATATTTTTACTCAGAAATCAACCCATATCCATACTAAATTCGGTGTAAGAGCTCAGCCGCTACAGCGTTTTTTAGGAGATGTGTTCACTTTAAGAATACAGAGTTCGTAATACCCTTTTCTTAGGGTTCAATATATATATCTCCAAACAAAGTTTCATCCAAATTAGTCCATTATTTTAGCCTCGGAAGAAGCATGACACCACCTACTATTGAACAAAAGAATTACATTCAGCACTGCCCCTCTTCACCAAATTTATGTTGCGTTCACGCAGCTTAAAAAAGATCTATCCTTTTTGCCTACGACTGTTTCTATATAGATATTGGATATTATAATCGTTGAACCCAAAAATCATTCAAATCCCAAAATACACCTTAGTTCTTTTTAGTACCCTACTTATTTCTAGAATTCTTTTTTAAAATAAAAATGCTTTTAAGACAAATGGGTGCTTAAGCAGCTTTAATAAGTTTAAATTTCGAGGTTTTTTCTAAGTTATCCTGCCGAAAGCTTTCTACATATAATTTCTATAGAATTTAGAAATTTCTTCAATTTTTGTGGTTGCTTTAACTGTAAGCATCACTGACTGCCTCACTATCCCTCTTAAGGCGACACAACGTTGTGCTGCCATTTGAAATCTGAGAACGAAAACTTTCAAGTTTTGTGACATATTTTAAAATAATCATTATCTAAATCTGTAAATCAAAACTTTTGTATTCCTGAATAGTTTTCTTTATTGTAGTATTTGGCTAAATGCTTTCCTTATTGCTATTGCTATTGTTATTGGTGTTGTTGTTGCTGTTGCTGTGTGATTGTTGTGCTGTTTGTGTTTTCTGATGCTGATGCTGCTACTGCTGTTATCGTTGATGTATCGTTGTCGTAGTACTTGTGGAAATGAAAACGAGCGCGCAACGTCAAGTATGGAATTTCCTTAATAATGGTAATAATATTGAACAGCACACACACGCACACACATACAACACATTTTTGGCATCGTTAGCAAAAATAATGAAATGTTTCCTCACTGAAATTGAGATTTATTTGTCGTTTGGATTCAGCAGCACCATTCTGTACTGTTTCAATATTCTTCGGTTGTATGACTGAGTGAAGGCGAAATACATTTTAATACGCATGATAAGTCCTTGGAGTGATTTGCTGAGTCAGAAACATTTTTTTTTGTTCCCAGTTTCATATTTTTTTTTCTTGGAAATTAATTACCTTTATGTTTGCTTGTCCTTGTCATCAGTTTTGTCATCGGTACACGTTGTTGCAAAGACGAGGGTGAACAACAACAATAACTAGCAACGCTGGGAGCACAACGTGACGAACGCTTTCAATTTCCGGCAAGAGAAATAAAAGGAAGTTTGTGGAACAAAATCAATGTATGGATATTTTGATATTTTAAAGTAGAAGTTATGATATTTTTAAGCAAACACTTAATGGAGACAAAGACTCATAGAATTACCTTTCATGAGTTATTATTAAGGTTAAAATTAAGTTGAATCTGCACTTTGACAATAAATGTAGAAAGCATTGTTAATAGTAAATGAAGTCATCGGTGTCGTAAGTACTTAATTTTTCGTATACCAACGTCATCGGAACCTTTGATAGGAATTTCCAACAGTGTATTATCATTGATATAACATCATCACATCACATCATCTCATCGTTGTTGTTGTCGCCGTCGCCACTCAAAAACCGGCCCGTCATTGTTTTTTTTCCACTCACGCTGAGCTATTGATTTTGTAATACAGTTCCAATCCGATGCACCGTCAACATTTTTAGTTGACCAACGGAGTAATACCCGTTTGTATTAGGTTTACCCTGAGGTAAAGAGCTGATGTATGTGGATATGTCTTGTACATTCTTAGACTATAATTTCTCGGTATTGGGGCAGTAGACTTATAGCTACCTCATCATTAGCATTCGGAATAAAGCTTTTATATAAATACAGTTGAAAAACGATTCCATTCCTTTTTAACTGCCATAACACAACATAGGCGTGCAAAAGGTAGTTTTTTTCTAACAGTACACCGTGCCACGGCTCTAAAAAGAAAATACGTTTTCACGGCTAATCTATTGAACTGATTTCGATGAAATTTGGCTTGGAGATAGATTGAGCCCTTAGAAAGGTTATTGAAAAAATTTTAAAAAGGGCGTGCCACCACGGTTGAGCCGCTACACCGATTTTGATGAAATTTTGTATAGAGACAGACTGAATACCATGTAAAATAATTCTTTGAGTGGACGGTACCACGCCTGTAACAGGAAGAAACATTTTCATTTGAAATTTGGTACAGAAATAGATTGAACCCCGGGGAGAGGTCTTTATTTAGAAGTGTACAGTGCCAAGCCCTTAATAAGAAAATATCTTTTCACAGCTAAGTTAATGGACCGATTTTGACGAAATTTGGCATGGAGATATTTATATTAAGATCTAAGGAAGGGATATAGATAGGAATGGGACAACATGATTTTAATTTTTGGAAGCGGTGACACAAAATAGCTCTTTTTTATATCAGTTTTTCAATACCAAACAGTATTTTTTGTTTTTGGGCTGTCGCTATAATGGTTGAATTTCAACATCTGGACGATCTCCAGTACCTGTGTGCAAAAATTAAAAATAAATACTGGAGGTATCTCGACTTTTATCAATATAGGGCAATTTCGAGCAACTCAGCTCGAAACTGTCATCGCATTTCTGTATAAAAGTTTGCGTTCAAATTTAAACTTTTTTTGGCACGCTACGTTCGACCTTCGTTCGTAACGTCCTTATACCAAGTCTGAATGGTTTGTTGTCTGGGACAAAGTTGTTCCTCAAAAAAATACAAAATATTTTTTCCATTAACTTTACACATCGCAGTACTCCTTAACGCCCCTAAGTGACAGTTTAGTTTTAGTGAGAAAATTTACATATGGGATAAACGACTTAGAATTTTTTCGAACGGAGAAGGTGTAAGCCCTAAATTGATGTCAGTAAATGGCAAATGTGTAAGTGTATGTTAATTATTTTGGTACATTCATGTCCTTCACAGTTTATAGACGATTATGTTACAAGAATGCAGCAATGTAAAAATGCACACATTCTTAGGATTGATAGAAGACTAAAAATAAAAATTAAAAAAAAGATGTTATGTCGAAGATATTTTGAGAAACAATTAAGTAAATTAAAAAATTAATATTATAAATAAAAAATTAGTTACGTATATGAATATTTTCTTGAGCTTGCTGTTCAGTAAAGTACCAAAAAACTTACACTTAACGAAGGTAAATTAAGAAAAAAAAGAGCTAAAGATATCCATTCTAGTTTCATACGTTGCTAAATGGAATCATCAGTGACTTTTAAGCTCATTTGATGACAGAAAATAAAATTTTTGCTTAGCTTCGTTTCACTTTTTGTTTAGGTTCTCAACAGACCTATGCAAAAAGGGAAACATATCAGGCTTCCAAATTCTTACTAACTGGTTTAAGAGTCATTGATGATTTCGTTTTTACATAGAGCTTAAAACATTGATATATTGGTAAAAAAATTTAAAATCTTCGGTTGGTAGAAGAATTTCAGTATCTTAAAGATCTCAGGGCCCAATGCGACTTATTTGATTTAAGATATTCTTAAATGTTGTCATTTGACTTAAGATAGGCTTAAATGTTGTGTAAATATTGACGCTGTTAGATAAAATGTTGACATATAAGTGACTTTCCACACAAAAATAGCGCATTGAACTTTATTATAAGCACTAAATTGGAAATTATAGTCGTCGTTGTTCGAACTTATCATCTGTTAAAGTAGTACAATTAAAAGAAATTATTGATACTAATCCATTCAAAATAGAGCAAAGTAAAACTTCACTGTGATGATTGAAGAAGGACTTTGATTTTGATATAAGAAAATGTGGTTTTGATCAAACCACAACACATTACTAAAGTCAGTTTGAGGTAGTATGCTTCGTAAGAAACATTATACAATAGCTATCATTTGCGATATCGTCAGTGCTTTTCTGATGAAATTCAGAATAAGTTTAGCAAATTACTTAGCGCTAATGCGACATTAGTCATCAGATAGCAGCGCTGATATGGAACATAAAACAAACTGCAATATGACTATGGATTTCACTACAGTATTCATTGGAATTTAACTTGTTTTAATGGACATTTTTATGCGTTTGCAATGAAGCGTCAGCCAAGTTTCTTCCTTTTTTTCTTTTTGTTTTATTTATCGAGCAAAGTTTTCTGCTTTTTTTTTTGTTCTCTAACATTTTTGCCTGGAAAATGCAGCGGCATCAGTCGAGAAAAAACTAATAAAAAAAATATATTTTTTTACGCTTTTGCCTTTGAGTTGAAGTTTTTCCGTTTTCTGTGGTTCAGTGGAGTGCAACAACAATAGCAAAGCAACAGTAACAACAACAGCTGAAGCAAAAAATGAAGATGACGATGGATTTAGCCTCATATTCTCGGCACACATTGCACAGCTGTTGCAAATCTCTTAACAGATGGCACCATCGTTGCCGTCGTCGCCGAAGTTGCCGCCGAAAGCCTTCTACTCGTCTGCATGTTGTCGACAAGCCTCGAATCAGGATTTATATGCTGCGCTTAAAGGAGCAAGTTGAATGCTCAAACGCTGTTATCCTGTGTCAATGTTTGCTTTATATTCGAACTTTTGACCAAGAAGAAGAAACAACCAACGTTAGATGAACACCAAGACACAAGGCGTCGCTGCATCGTTGTAGTTTCAAAAGCGACGCTTTCACTCTTTCAAACGCTCGTTAATATTCATCTGGCTGAAAGTGCGCCCAAAAGTGCTTGCTGGCTGCATAATCTTTCAAGAGTTTCACAGATTGCAACACAAATGCTATGCAGTTTGGTAGTAGGTACATACTGTGCAGCGCACTTAAGATGGAGTGCAGCGATGCTGCTCTCGGATGTGAATAGACCAGAGACTGTAAAGTGCCTATTGGAAACATTAACAGCGTGTACTCAACTTAAACTGAAATAACTTTTCAAGTGGTTACGAAAGTTCCTTATTTTTCTTTCGTTGTGACGTAGAGGAGAGGAGGATGTATCAAAGTCGGCCTCAACTTCAGACGTTGAGATTGGTACTATGTACTTGCAGGCGCATTTGCCGTTGCAATACCTAACACAACACTTTAAAAGGTTCTTGGCCTTCAGCAGTAAAGTGTAGTTGTTTTTGATTTTTGGTTGTCTTACTCTTTGCAGCAATGGTAGAAATACAGGGTGAAGCAAAATTACGTTTTTGGTTTAAATTCGGTGTATTTTTTTTTTAATTTTAAAGTAAATTCTACCTCATTTTTGCTGTTTAAGTAAATTATGATAATTTTCGACCTCGCACATGTTGTAGCACAAATTTCATTTCGAATATTATTTCTCAGTTGGGGAATGGTTACAGACTTCTTAACGTACACTATTTCCATCGAATAAGCCTAAGGAAAGCAGTTGGGAGCGGTTATATCTGCTAAGTGCAGCGATTAATTGAAGTCAGCTCTGTGCAAAATAATGCGTTTATCAAAGATGCACGCTCTGTGACTCTATTCGGTCGGATTTACAATTTGCACACTTAGCCTCCAAAAATTTTGTAACAACGGGCGATGTGAAGCAATTTAGCTTTAGTTCGAGGAAATATGAACCGATAATCCTTACAGACGATACACAGCACCATCCAACCCTGTAATTGTCACTTATGAACTGCTCATGGATATTTCGTTACCCACAGCTTTGATTTAAGACGAAGCTTCAGTCGAACGTCACCACTTTACTGTTGCTTGACTATCCTGCATACTCTCTAGTACACGTTGAGTATGAATTTTCATCCGTGCATGGTCTTCCGATACCAGGAAGTATCATTACTGAATTTTCTACCGGATACAGGTCTTATTAGGGACAAGGCGGGTGCGGTTCGTATATTAAACTATCGTTACGTAAAAGCGATTCAACGTTACTATCAAAAACAAAAGGCAACGATATTCGTTTCTTCTTCCTAAACTTTCGTTTGGAAAGTTCTGAAAGGAAAAAAAAAGTAAAAATGAATCACATTTCGCCACCCTGTAAATAAATTTGAATTGCAATAACAAATTATACTAAAAACAATGGCGTACATTACATAACATTTAGCTGTGCATCTGAAGTAGATGTAATAAGAAAATTTAATTTAAGTGTGACCGCAATTGCTTTTCCGAGAACCGATGAATATCGTTATCGTTCTCAGTATCAATAACGAGACCGAGAAGATATTAAATAAATCATTTTTTTGTATAACCATAGTCGAATCAATCATGTACTGGTAATCGTACGATTAAGACTTAGAACTTTCAGCTTAAAAAGTCTGTATGTTATCTATAGACCTAGCAACTTCTGAGCCAACTAAGCTCAAAACTACTGGCTATATTAACTTTGATGGCAAAAAGGCTTAAAAGAAAGTTTTAACTTTTCAAACAACGGTACGCAGCACCCTCCCTATAATAGAAATCCGGAAAACACTATATCTTGACACCTATGGTAGCAGCTGCTTTGAAATTTATTTCTAGGATGCATATTGTCGATAATAAACATCTCACAAAATGTGAACGAGATTAGACAAGAGGGCGTGGCACCTTTCACACGGCAAAAACAACTAAACTAAAATGTTATTACTGTGAAATTTGACACTTGAACACTGCAGCAATGGTTGCGTAAAATGTAGGCGGGGTTGCATAACGTGGAGTGCACGGGCAAAGCCGCGGTTTCAGCTTGTAATAAATATTCCAATGTAATGGAGCATATCTGAGAGAACTCGGCGAAAACGAAAAGAGAACGGATACAGATGCAAAGTTTTTGTATGAGACTATAAGCTTGGAGCTTGGGAAATATCGTTAGTAAAGATTACAGCTTGAAATTTATGTCACATGATAGAAATCTAAAAGCTCAAATAGAATATATTGAGTTGTTGTTTCGAACCCTGTCTCAAAGTTGGGTTTCAACCCGTTTTTTTATGCCAATTTTTCTTAAGTCGATCTATATTTGGATGGGCAAGACTCGACAAGACAACTCTATATAATCTCTTTAAGCTCGTCGAGTTCTATCATTTGGCACAAATTTCAAGCTGCAAACTTTATTAACAAAATTTGATCAAAAAAACCGGTGGCAACCCTTGTTTGGGACAAGATTTAATAATGCAAGCTTATATATTACATATATATATATATATATGTGTGAAAACCCTAAATTTCGGACCAATTATTTTAAAATGTTTGGATACCTTCTGTCAAAGAAACTTTTCAGTTCCAATTTGATACCATAGTTACCGCACGTCTTTATCTACACTCTAAACCCTATGCTCATGAATTTAATTAATGGTAGAACAAATTTCCTTGGCATTAAATTTGTGGCAAAATAACCATAACACATTTAAAAAATCCGCTACAGAATGCAAACACCCAGCAGCAACGCACAGATACGAATATCCACCAAGAGAAAACTTCTCTGTCTAGCCAGTTGAAACACATCGTCGCATCAACATCAGTTGTTTTTATCCATTCTGGATAATTTTTTCCTTTGTTTCATCAGTTGGAAAAGTGGTAAATGACCGCGAAGTTAAATTTTTTGGCCAATTTGAAGCGGGGGAAAAAATCGTTGTTGCTTGCCAAAAAGTTTCCAGATTAGTTCGTTAGAAAGTCTAGAGTTTTTTTGCTGCTTGGTTATTGCGCTCGGTGGAAGTGGTTGCAGCTTAAGTTTCTCATACATTTTATCGAATTTATATTTTGCAAAATCTCCGAATATTTACAATTTTAATGCAACATGCACACAAGTGAGTGCAATGACCGCATGAGCTCTGCATCTTTTCTATAAAATAAGAAATATTGAATACATAACGAATAAACTTCAAAAGATGACGCGCATTAAACGCTTTCACGCTTGGTACTGTGCAGCATGCAGCGTACTCAATGTAACTGAAATGCTACGCATCAATAGACCCGTTGAACGCCTGAATCCTGTGCCAACATTTCTATAAAGCTCAACACAACAACTATACAATTGAGACTGTATTGGTTCATTTAATGTGGTGGATGAGATGAGGCTTACGCAGGGCCGTCGAGGGAAATCTGGGCCCGCGGCAGTCGTTCCTTATTCTTAAGGACCTGGTTTACTTGCAATTTGCCATTTTATTTTTGTTATTTTACAGACAAGATCGTGAAGTTTATATAAAGAACTTGTCTACTTATTTAATATTAGCTGTACCGGCTGTTCTGCTCGCATACTCCCCATTGTACAATCTCTGGCTCAATTTACCCAGTGTTTACTTCAGATAACTGAGTCCACCATCCAAATATGACAACTTGCTATAAGTACTAAGACACATTAAAAGTGTTTTCGTCGTATGGGAGGTGTCACGCTCCTAAATTAAATACCGTTTACATTTTGCGAATAGCTTGGCACAAGCGATGCTTATCGCTGTATTAATTTCCACAACTATAGCTTCCATAGATGCTTAGATGTAGCGCGTTTTTGCTATATGGGAGGTGCCACGCCTCGTTATCTCATCCTGTCCACATTTTCTAAAGTACTTAGGATAGACAATATACATCCTAAAACCAAATTTCAAAGCTCCTGCTATCACAGGCGCCAAGATATAGCAATTTCAGTGTTTTTGTTGTATGAAAGTTACGACGCCCTTTATTTTTATCATAATAAAATGTGTTGTTTTCTATTTGTAGAAGAACTTTTAGAATCGGTTCAATAATTTCCCAGATTACCCCCATACATACAAAAAAACTTAGCCACAGGTTAAATTAAAAACGCATTCTGGGCCCCAAAATGTACCCTTACTTCACCCTTTCGCCGGCGCTGAGTGTATATCCTGTGACCATATTTGTCGTTGTCGCCGTCGTCGTCGTCGTTGTTGTTGTACACTCGTCGTCTCCTTAGCTCAGCTGGACTTGTGGGTATGTCAGCGTTGGAGTCATTTGCCGACGGTGGTTTTTCACACTACAAACAAAAGAGACAGTAAATTGTTTGTTGTAGTCTCAGCAACACAGCATCACATCGCATGGTATCGGAAGTATTGAAAAAAGTGTTTAAACTATTGGAAAATTCACTGAACCATTGACATTGCATCGTACGTTTGTCTAGGGCATGTTATCGTGTCAAGTTTTCCTTGGACTTGTTTGCGTTGAAATCCAATTTGAACAGGTTATATGATGTTCAAAAAGACGAAACAAAAGAAGTTTTTAAATTCTACAGAGGTTTTTTAATTCATATTTAATAACATAGGGTTGATTTGATTTATTGAAACATTTTCATGCCGAAATAATAAAGTGAAACTAAAGTTGAGATGAACTGCAAAGTTTGTAACCTTGATGTTTGTTTACAACAGCCATGCAGTTGTATATGAAACTATTCAAAATTTTAGTTATTTTTAACGCCTCTTTGCTGTTGACATTTTATGTAATGGTTGGTAATTGAAATTCCTATGAAAAGCATTTGCAAACCCAAATATTATAGATAGCAAATTCTTCATTCAATGTACAGTGCTTGCTGCGTTGTAGGCTAAGAAACGATACTGAACAGTCGCTTAGAGTTATGTTCATTTAGAAATAGCTGAGGACAATATTAAATATACCTTCCATGATAAGCTCAACAGCTCTAATCAAGAGTGATGATGCAGAAATTCAGAATAGTGCTGGATAATTTCAATGCCAATGTTAGTAAAGACAAGAGGTATTGGAGATGAACGCATCTGGGAACTATGAACGAGAATGGAGACCCTTTGGTAGAGTTTATCTATAATTTTATTTTAACTTGAGAAAAATGCCATTCAAGTTCAAATGACACACTTTTTTAAGCTGTCTGGTATTTTTTAAAAGACATATGCTTAATCTTAATATGTTTTTATGCATAGCTAGTGTGAACACACCAAATGACTTTCTAAGAAAAAGCGAATATTGAGCACATGCTTCCTAGTTTATTTGGTATTTTTCCACTGAAATTCAACCTAACCAAAATGTATACAATTTTGTGTTGAACGCAAATTTTATTCCAGTATTCAGACAAATTTAAAATGGTCTCAAAATTGATTTTTTGTATGGGCCAAAGGCTTCTTCCAGCTATATGAAAAGGCATTTTTTGGGCTTAATTTAAACTAAGCTCCTTTGTTTTATTCCACTGTGCGTTAGATATTTTTTTTGTTCAGATTTCTTATCTTGTAGGCGAAATGTGATAATGAAATTTGAAACTCTTGCACAAGAGAGCAATAAAATAAACTCACACGCAATCGCAAAATTAAATTTTTTGTGTAAATTTATAAAAACGCAATATCGTAGAAAAAACTTGTACTTGAAGTTCCCCACCAAATGAAGTCTATTAAACTGTAATTTTATGGGAAATGCTTAAATTTTACAGCCATGTGGAAATCTTCTGAAAACTATTCCTTCGTCTGGGCACTAAAGTAAAACACAATATACGCATAGTCTGAGAATTTATAATACCACACTTTCACTTACCTCTCTAAGAAACACTCTCCCCGCCGCCCGTAGCTACATCGCCCGCCTATAGTATAAGAAGTTTTCGAAGTTGTCGACCAACAGCGACGACGGCAACGAAAACGCCAACGCCAACGCAAACGATGACTACGGAGAATACGTTGCTGAAAGCGCAAATATTTACAAAAGTATTTCCAAGAAAATGTTAGCGATGAAAAGTTGAACGAAAAAGTTTTGGCACAGTGTATGAAGGATTCTCATTACTATAATTTTTAAGGTTATGAATCTGTGTGTTCGCCGCTTGGTTAGTTGGTCGCCTGTGTACATTCTCGGGGGTGTATGGGTCATGGTTGTGGTGGCCTTAGTGATAGCAATCGGCCTGGACAACATGGCAAAGTGAAGACAACGACTCGCTCACTCGCTCAACAACATGTTGGCGTTTAGCTGCTGTATGGTAAAAGTTTTCCTATAAAATGTGAATATTAATTTCCGAGCATGAAATTTGTTATTTCCTTTATAACAACTTGCATCCTTCCTGAAGGAATAGAATTAAATGCCATAATCAATATGGATGGAAAAGAATGATAGACGCAGTAAAAGCAAAACAAAACACATGTGCAAATGTAGGCCAATTTTAAATCAACAAAAAAATTATGAACAAAAAAAGTTTTCTGATGTTTTAATGACCAACAATTATGTCATTTACCCAGGGGAAATGATCCTTGATATTGTCTCGGCTCTTTAATGTTTTGTAAGAAAAAGAAATATACAAAAAAAGTTTTTTTTTAATAGAAATACAACCGTTGAGCTGTGAATTCAAATGTTTTGAATTTAGTCGACTAAGAATATTATTGAGAATGGTTTAAAATGTTTACTCCGATTGACTAAGACCTCTTCTTCACAAGGTTTTTAAATTCTTGGAAAAAAGGCACCAGTTTTAATATCTGAGTTATGAACTTCAGAACGTCTGGTTAGCTTAGGAATTAAGTCTTACTGATCAAGAATTACTTATATATTTAGCAAAAAACGCTAACAATTTATTGAATTCAGAAAGGACATGAGGTTACTTTGGCAATATTCCAATTTTATTAGACATCTTCCGATACCATTGCTTGATTTTCAATACTATGGAGTGCTATATCAGCTAACACCAAGAGATAAATTTGAAATCTTGCTATACCATCCAATACCAATCAATATTATGAGGTGCATATACCCACTTGTATCTTTGAACATCTAATAATGTGCGCATATGTGCCGGAAAGTACGAAACGTTTCCATTGGTCACTGATATGAGGTAGCTAACTAATTAAAAAAAAAAATGATTTGAATCAACACATGGCATGAGCAGCAAATGAGTGAGTAAAACTTGCTGTCTACTTTACCAAATAATTGCAGTACTCGACTCCCCTTTCAACTTCTAAAACGTTGAATATGAGCATCAATGAAAAAATTTTGACTTTAATTTTTTTATAAATTTTCATGTGCAGATTAAGGTCTGGCTGGAATAAAATTCTGGCGAGTCTTAGTGCAAATAATCATTCTTTTGAGAAAGTCACGTGACAATTGCTGCGTTACCTTGCTTAATTAAAAGGTGGTATTATAATTAAACAGAGGAAAGCTAGAAGTTCACAAAAACTTTAGACAGCAATGTAAATAAAGAGTACCCAACGTCTATGTCCGTTATGGCAACCAATGGAGTTACGATAATTTGAGTCCCGCAAACTTCATGCAGGGACTTTAAATAGCAATCAAAAAAATTTTTATACAGATGGATATTATTTTGTTAGTTAACTTCCGCAAATCACAATGGATAAGCATTTGGTCTAAGTGAGGCTGTTCTCAAACTACCTACTTAAACCCAACAAAGATACTGCCACAAGTTGCCATACCCACTTGCTAATACCCGTTGGTGGTCTATAGTACTGCGTCACCATTTATACCATATTCTATTCTATTTTATATTAAGGCTCCCTTTGTTGATATAAGATTTACAAAGTTTATTGACTAAATTCCGTTAAAGGTAAGTTATGTAATGAGCTTTTGAGACCTCTGAAGCTGTAGATTTCTTCATTCTGCTAATACCTATGATCAGGGCCGCTTTTAAACTTTTCGGGGCCAGCAGTCAAAAGCTGGAAGGTCTCCTTTAAAAAAGGTATTATCAAAATGAAAAAGTTCGTTACTTTAAAAATGCATAAAGTGCATTAGTTGATAGCAAAATAAAGGTCCACGTGGTCCTATGTTGGGGTCTCCTTTTGTGGGAGGGGCATAAGGCCAGAGTTCCGTATGCCCTTATTCCTTACTTATGATAAGTTTAATATAAGGAACACACAGACTTTTGTGACTATTTTAGTAAACAGTGCCATATCTGTACTCTTTGCAGAGACACTTTTAGGTAAAAAAATTGTCAATATCTCAAAAAAGAATTGGTAATTGATTTCATCAGAAAATCACTTTCACTTAAATCCAAAACTTAAATCCACATTGAGACTGAATCCATTAGTCTTTCTTCGTAGCAAAGAGGGCGAATCCTTGCTACTGACAGTACCGTAGCGAAATCCACTGAGGAAAAAACTCTGTCTTATCAGATTATTGGCGCTAATGTCTCGTTTTTATGAATAATGCTAACAAGTTGTTCATGTTAACAACTAACAACAGCAGTTAATTCCATTCATTTCACTATTTAGCCAGTAGCTCCACATTTAATTAAACTTCGGCATTTCATGTGCTTAACTTAACTTGACTTGCCTTATCTTTAGGGGAATTAGAAATGATGACCCACTTACACATATAAACACAACTAACAACAGCCATAAGGGCACATCAACAACTGACAGACTGACAACCAGGCATACACATCGCACCGACAAACAAACGCCAGCCATACAAACAAAATACTGATGGACTTGCATTCATATTGCATTTATCTACATCTTCCAAAATGCATCTTCTATGTGCGGTCAGTTGCTGACTGCCTAAGTCTCAGAGTTGGCCAATTAATTAAGAAGCTCATTGTTAGTAAAACTGCCACTGACTGATTCTAATTCAGAGACCATAGTTTTTACGAGACCAAAACAATCTCCTACAAAGGCTCTTAAGTGGATTGCGAATGGAAGCAAATGTTGGTTTTGTTATCACTTTAGTGCCACATTTTGCATGATCGTATTGTTTCATGGTTCACTTCACTTCATTTATTATGAATTGCACTCAAATATGCGCAACCTGTGGCATGTTAACAGCAAACACAACTTTTGCTGTGCGACTTAAGACGGACAATCAGGTGTATGAGTGTTTGGGGGGGTATTGCTGAGGTGATTGTTGTTTTTTTTTTTTTAATTTAAACACCATTGCAGTTGCCATGCGACAGAGGAGAAAAAATATTTTTCGATCCAATACACAGTCAATTGAGTTTTTGGAAATCTATGATATGTTGCTTTACCACGTGATCAGATTTTTATCTTTTAATGAGCCGAAAAGATATCATCTCCACAGCGATTATTAGAAAATCACAAGCAACACAAAAATTTTGAGATTCACTATTATTGAAAGTGCCAGACATCACAAAGCTAAGCCGGCGATTTTTACCTTGCTAATTCAAGCTTGATATACATTTGTTAGTTTCATTAACAGACAGGGTTGCCAAGTTGAATATGAGAAATTAACAGCCCTCCAAAAAGACAAAAAGTTTTATGAAATTCGAAGAAAAAATCTCGGAAAAAGCTGTTTGCCTTTTTTTTTTGCTTGTATAAAATAAATTTTACCCCCAATTAACAGCTATTACCTCCAATTAACGGCTTTTTACCTCCAATTAACGGCTTTTACCTTCAATTAACGTCCACCTACGCGACCTAAGGCTTTGGTCGCGTAGCTGGCTCACCAAATGGCGAGATGCTATGATGCTGTGAATTATTCTATCACTTCCATGCTGGATTTGCCGAACATTGCTACATGCCTCTACGAGATATTTTCATTCCTAGCTTAGTTTTGAATCCACATTAATAAGCGGTTGGCTAAACTAATCTGAGTGTCCAAGCTGCCACAAAGTAAGTTAACATATTTTGAAAATTTAAAGTCCATCAAATTTTATGACCAAAGATCTTTGACATCTCTCATGCGTCGCCCAATATATCCTGCAGCTTAGGTCTGCTTTGAAAAATGCTCTTACGAATTGGTCAAAATTAAATGCTTTTCTTTTATTTGATTTTTACTTTTTTACAACTTTTACTACAGCGTTTTATCTTTAAAATTTTGCTCTGCCGAGATTACCAAAGTTACAGCAATGTTATGTATCTCTTCTGTCCTTATACCCGTGTTATAACATAAACGACGACGACTGCCACTATTTACAGTGGAGAGGAAGAGATTTTGAAATTAATAAAAATGAATGAGCGCTGCATCATAAAATGAGAAGTCAGTAGCGCAACCGAACGCAGTCTTAACATGGTCCAACGAATGGCAGCAACTATAGCTTCAGCAACAACAACAACAACAAGAAAGTCCGTTCATCTCATCTGTACATACAGCGCTGTTATGATAGTAGGTACTATATCGTCGTCAGCGCCGTTGCCGTTCCTACAGCAGTTTTGATGCAGTAACGTTGCCCGCGATAGCCGCTGGCCGGGTGACGACGTAGTGCATTGGGCGGAATATTTCTTCTGGATTCTTAATTCGAAAGTCAAAATTTATTATGAAAGAAAGTCCATAAATCTGCTCGGACAACTGGGTGTTGGAAGTTGAACGCGGGCTGACAAGCGCAATGCTAGCAGCGTTGATGGCGTCAGGACAATGGGAGGAAATGTCATAAATTAATGTTTTCAAGGATGTTTTTTCTTTCGCTTTTGCTTGTTTTTGTTTTTTGTTTTATTACAACTTTTTATGGATTTTTCATGTTTTGCAAAAGGAAAAAAGAAAAATTTAGAAATATTTCCACTATCGTTAAATTTTTCAAAATTACCAATTTTTAATAGTTTCGGAAAAAACTTTACGGAAGTTTTTGTACAATTGTTATTTAAGTAACTTCAGTTAAGGAAACAGACAATTGCAATTAGTGAAGAAAATCTTTTGAATATAAATTGATGTTGATGTTAAAGCGTAGCGGAGCATGCTGATATACCTACACAATTTATGCATAATAAATATTTTCATCGAAAGAAAGATTAATGTCGATTATATATGGCGTAAAAATCAAGAAATCGAAACTATTTTTCGAAGTGGAGGCATTGGTGGCAACGAAATGAAGCACTGATTTTAAAAGAAAAAAACATAAATACTAAGGGAAATCTAAAGATGCAAGTGAACGTCTGATTAAAAGCTGGCTCAGTATGGTCCGAGCTAAAGTGCTCAAATCATAACCTAATACTAAAGGTTTTCGGTATCAATTCCTATAAAATTGACTACTGTACTTAAGTCCATTTAAGTTCTTATTAACAATTTTCTCTTTTTCTTTCCGGATCATAAGGAATAGGATAAACTCCTCTTTTTAAGAGAGAACTTGGTTCAAATTAACATTGATGGTTCAAAAATAAGAGCGGTTTTTTCTTCCAACTCCTGCTTGTTCTACACAATACCTTTAACTACTTATTGAGGGATTCCATAGATATTCAATGCCACTGATATCATTTAGTACCTATCATCTGCAAACTTCCGACACCAGTTATTTCCTTAGTTGTAACCCTCTAACTTCTAGGGAAGCATATGTTCAAAGTCTCCATCAAGAGCGACACTTTGCGATGACTTTGCTTCAAGAACTTTCCCAATTGAAAGATTTCTTTTACCAACAATTTTTTTTCAGGTGACTAGTACGATCTCTACGGCTTTGTGAATTCAACTCATGAACCTGGCGACAAACTTCAGTGAAAGGTTTTCGAAGTGTGTGACCATTCGCGTAGTCTTATTTCGTTTGTTATGGGCATCTGATTGCATTTTAATTCTAAGTCGCTGTTTGAGATGGTATTTTGCGACCAGACTTTTCGCATGCGCCTTATGCATTTGAATACAAATAACTGCATTTTGTTCTTTAGCTGGTCGGTATCAATGGCACAACAATACCGACCCTGTCAACGGCATTATTAAATGTATTGTCTAGAACAATAAGGAAGATTAAGTAGCTCTGCATGATCCTTGACTTATGGACAAACGTCAATCACAATACCCCGTTGTGCAACAGACTACTTTTAAGAACGTCGTATTGCATGCGAATTAGGTTGAAAGCGTTATTGTAATTATTTCCTTAAACTACCATCTCATATCACCAAATCCCTCTGAGTCCTGCGTTACCATTCATTACGACCACATATGATGCCATTGATATCATCTGCTATCTTCGGATTTCATTCATTTCTTATTTAAAAAAACTAAGGATTGAATCTTTCTTCTTGTTCCAAGAGATTTTAAGCCCAGTAACATGATACGTGCATTGTAGGAAGGCACAGATTCTTCAAAATTCAACGCAAGGCGAATCTTGAAGAAGATTTTTGAATTTTTTCCAACCGAAAGCAATGAATCATATAGAAAGGACTCCAAATAAAGGAAGCATTCTCTAACCTTGACCGTACAAATGAGTTGTAGAGACAAGTCAGAGTATAAGGGTCTAAAAATTCAGAACTATTCCTACGAATGAAAGCAAGTAAGGAATATGATTTTGGAACAATATAATTTATGTGGTCAACAAAGGTGAACTTAGAGTCAAATATTACACCTAGGTCTCTAATTGAATTAGCAAACTGTAAAGGAATGCCAGAGAGATAATACGTATAAGTATATTTCTTCCATTGCCTGCTGATATCAACGGATGCTTCTATTACATTCGATACCTGTCGTTATCTCATGATGTTTGATGCTTTTTGATAGAATCTCATATCTTCGCATGTCATTCGCTTCCTCAAAATACTATACGTACTAGTTAATCCTCCCTAATGGCTGTTGATATAATTGCTGTATTCTATTACCACTCGATAGCTGCTAAAGTTATTCGATACCAACGGTACGACCTCAGATCGTCAAATTTTCAATAAATGTTGCCATTAAATTGGAACTTCGCCATGTGAGAACCACTGCTGATATGGTCTCTTGTATGGTCTCTCTATAACAATTTCTATTGCTAGACTTTTAATCCTTCATATAAAATAATTTTATCTTGAACAACAGAAATATTTCTGTCGGAATCGTCCTTACAAAAAACTTCTCTTGAATCAATTAAGTTGCAAGTGAATCTTTTGGGAAATCAATATTTATTATCCTTTGCATAAGTAATTTTATTTATAAAACCAAATCTTTCCTAAGCTACGTACAAATAAAAACTTGTAAACATTTAAAAAATATATATTCCAACCCAAATTAACAAGTGCCGATGTGTGCAATATGTGGAAGCACTTGTAGTTTTAGTTGAATTTAACAATTTTAAATATTTGCCAAAATAATTACTTTACGTACTTACGAATAAACTGAAGGCTTAAAAATAAATTTATCCTTCAGCACTTTTCAATGGGAGATTGCTGTACTGCACTTGAGCATTAGGCACCATTTGCACTTGCTATCGATTCGTCCTCAAACTCTTTGCCAGAATTTTGTAAAAACTGCAAAGATCGAAATTCATGCTGCTGCTGTCTTGAGAGATTAATACAAAAAGCTTGGATTTTGCTTTGTTTTCTCTACTTGCGGGAAGAACTAAAACTAAATTGAACCTCGAGGAAGCAATGCTGTGCTGTGCTGTGCTGCAGCACTTGGAGAAGTAAACACTTCAAAATAAATCAAATGAAATTGCCATTCAGTGAAACAAATACAAGTAGGTGGAGAATGCAGCAAAACAAACGAATATTCAACATAACACATTTTACTTTTACGATACTATGCCCGGTGGACCAACTATGTTGGTGACGATGACTGCCACCAGCACCATTTACATACCTCTATGATGATTTGTCAATGTTGCGGTGTGAGAGTGTTGACCATAAGGGTGCATTGATAAAACGATTCTTCTCAGGTTACAAGTATTTATTCCTAAAGCTTGATCTGTAAGAATATTGAGGACTTTTTTTGCCTGAAAATAGATCATTCCAAAAGTTCTGTTGACTATCCCGTTCAATTATAAGCTGCTCTTTAGAATTTCATCATTTTAAAAAGCAGTGTGAGAGAAGAAGTGTATTTGAAGACGTGGGTACTGGTACTTGAAAATGTATATACTCATACATAGAAATACTTCAAGTATCAGTAACTGAGTACCGAAATTGTAGAGCATATATTGCAATCATTGAAATTCATAGAACTTAATATCTATGAAGATAAGCGATCGAAGTCTATTTCTGCAGTTATTTAAAAGGCATTGTGGAGTATCTGCCAACAATCTTATATGTATATCATTTCATTCAGCTTACTGTTCAGTACAGTGTGCGATAGCATAACAAAATACTACTAAAACAAATAAAACAAAATGGCCAAAGATAGTTAAACTAGGCTTATCCATTGCTCAATCAATGAGAGTTTCAAAGCCAGATATGTTTTGATTGCATAGATCTCTTGAGTACCGATACAAAAACAAAGACATAACAGAAAAAAAATGAATTTCTCACCGAATCTACGCAAAAAGAAAAGTATTTTAGGCTTAAAAATCCTTACTCATTGGCTCAAAGGCTACTGATGATTTCATTTAGCAATGAATGAAACTAGTATGACTAGCTCTTGGCGTTTTTTGCTGTTATGTTATTTTATTTTTGTAATTTTTTTCTGTGTTATCACACCTTGTAATGTATTAAGTTTTCAGAACGCCTGTTGACGCGGATGAGCTTCTGGAATCATTTACTTTTTATCTTGTTCTAGATTCTTCCCAAGTTTTTCGCTACACCCAAATGAGAAAATTCCATTTGATTGCTAACAGCCATCAGCAAAACAAACTTTGTATGTGTCTGTGCTTCTCTTAGCTGGATGCTTCTTGCTCGGCTTACTTATTTTGTCCCCAGTTGATTGCTGATGCGATGCGATGACAAAATGAAAATGAAGTCGTTTTGTATGCTTCTTAAAACTTACCCCAAAAGTGATTCTTCAGCACGGCCAGTAAACTTGTAGATGGTATAAAACGAACATGAGCTTAGGAGAGACGGACAAAAGCAAAGAAGGAATACAGCATTTGGAATCATAATCCAAATGTAATTAAAACATTCATTCTGAATGTGTAGTTGTTGTCCATAAAGATGCAAAAAATTGTGGGAGTATTAAAACTGAGAGATTCATGATTCAATTAGGTTTTGTTTTTCCTTGAACATGTTTCGAATAACAAGCACTTGTTTGAGTTGTTTACGTAAATGGAATTTCTCAAAAGATTGCATAGTTTAGAAACAAAATTTATAAAACCTCACAACAAAATTAAATTACAAAAAGTATTCCTAAAATACATGAAATACCTTTAGTCATCAATCTGTTGCACAGAGTTTTTATTCTTCAGTCCAAGTTCAAATTTCAATTCGTTGTGAATTTATTGCACCTGTTGAGGAGGAGCATGCCACACGTGCCTGTGCAATGGCAGTATAAGCAGCTGCACCAATACAACCATCACCAACCACCACCTGGAGCGAACGAACAGCTTTAAACAACCGTGTCCACAATTGAGTTGAGTGCTCGTAGTCGTTGTTGTCATTGTCGTATGTGTCCTGTAAAACGATGTCGCTGTCATTGTTGGATATTTATCATAAAATAAAATCAAGTGGAAAGCAATGAAATGAAATTGTTGTTTCACTGTCACAGCGAATAAATGAATTGAATTAAATGACTTAGAAAGAATTTCATTTAAAAAGAAAATGTGAGCCAGTTAACGAAAGACTCAAAAAATACTTTAATAGTAAAAGTGGTCGAAATTTTTATATGACTTACTCGTGCGGCAGATGTTGAAATTCATGACAATACATTCTCTCTGCGATATTAATTCAGAGTCCTTTTAAACTGTAAAAGAAGGCAATCTGAGCAATTTCATCACGTCTGCCTTTTATTTTATAAAATGTGCTTAAACACAATAACAGAAAAGTGCAAGAGGCAGACGTTTTTGTTGCTATGCTTAAGAGTATTTGAATTCTTTTTAAACTTTTCGATATACGCAAACTTAAGTGATTTCATTGTCAGGCAGATTGTCATAATTATAAAGATTGTGTCAACAGAAAGGAGAGAACAACCTCGGTCACTTAATTACTGATGCATTTAACAATTTTAATACTGCAAATAAGTAAATAAAAAAATTGAATAATTAATTATTTTATCGCGTCTGCCTCTCAGGTGACTGTTTTTTTTTACTTATAAAAATACAAAAAATAAGAAGCCAGACGATTTCAGGACCGAATTTTCGAAGGCAGACGATTGTGAGCACTTAAGTTGCATATTATTACCATTATAAATCCAGTAACGCGCAAGCTTTGTGTATTTACATTAGTTCCAGTACTGCAAAATTTATATAATATAATAAATATACGAAGTTTTTAATTTTGGTATGTACAACTCCAAATATTTTGAATAAGCAGGGACATATGTACATGTCTGCATTGTATTTTCAGCTTTTAGTGGTTGTGCTTAAGATATCGAAGTTCTGGAAAATGTGATTTAAGTATTTAACAGAGTTTTTAGTAAACATATTAGTAATTGCTGATATTAAAATTGCAGAGCTGTGAATGTCTGCCTCTAATATTTTCCTATCTTAACACAATATATCAGAGACAGACGTGATAAAATAATGTAATGCAGTTTTTTTTTGCAATTACAAAATTCGTATTGTTAAAATGCCAGCGCTTTCTTAAATTTACTCTTAGTTCTCCTGATTGTGAGCTGAATCGTTTCATTTGCAATTTGATATCCCTTATGTCTTGAAAATGGCATATGCAGGAACTGCAGTGAGCCAAATGCGGAAGAGACGCTGGAGCACTTACCCTCCGACTGCCCTGCACTCGCTCGGACAATACTCAGAACACTCGCATATACTGAATTTACGATTTCGCCAGGCAGACGAATACTTTTACCATCAATCAAACAACTAATGCTAACTGATTAAATCTTGAAAGATGTGGTATCACTATGGACCATAGTGTCTATGTGGGGCTTTCTATCCACCACTATAACCTAACCTAACCTATGTATCGAAGATGAGTCTTTTATATTCGCTTGTAGCTTTTCAATATCTCAGAGCGTTAAAACGTTCCATGCACCAATTCGTTTGTATCTTTGATAGTTGTAACAGAAACATCTGCACCGTTCCTGTAATATCTACTATTCCCAAGGGAAGATTCTGGTAGATGTTGCAATCTTAATTGTCCACTAACACTTTTAAGAAGACTGTCTAAGGTAAGAAACCGTTCACTACAGAAGCTGAATTTAATTTCACTGCCACCCATTACGAGGCAAACATTGATCACTCTGGATTAGACCATTTTTGAGTTCGTAAGCCCCGTCAGCTCAATCTAAAGGCAATTATGCCAAGTTCCTGATGTAATAAAAGAATTTATGTTGCTAATTTGTAGGCAAGTATCTTAAAAATATGACAATGCATGCTCTTACATTTACTCGTACAAAATATAAGACCTCTTAGGAAGCTCATATCAACTAAGAGTAATATATTTTTTGTAGTCATTGTCCTCTTTGTTGAAGTATGCAACTTGCCAAAAAGTACCTCTCTTATTTCATTTTAACTTAAATTTTTCCCACAGCTTTGAGATGAGCTTGTCATCAGTGTAAGCCTAAAATATAAAATAAAAAAAAAAACGCTTGATGTGCCCTATGTTGTGAGTTAAAAACAAAATAGCAATCAAAGTCAAATTGCATGGACGTTTTATTAAACTACTGCGCGCAAAGTTTATAAAATTCAAATTAGACCCTTTTAGCGTTTAAGTTGCAAAACTTTTCAAATTGTTAACAGCTGATTTCGTTGGCTGCAACCAAAAACCAGCGCAATAAATTATAAAACAACTGCAAGAATGATAAGAAGAAGAGTATGATAAAGAACAGGCAACATTTACTCTTAATATACTGACGAATTACCTTTGGGAGTTACGGTGGTAAAAGCAAAACTAAATATTTCATGGTTGCATTGCAAACGCAGAGTGGTGGGGATTTATTGCGGCAGTGATAGAAGTTGTAGTGATAAAGATAAAATGAATCTATGTACTTATTCCAAAAAATTTTGTAAAAATTGAAAATATGCATGTTGAAGAGATCCATGGTGTATTGAATAATGTCGAAAAAGTCAAAAGTCATTAAAATGTTAAAAATTTGAAAGATGTCAAAAATTTCGATGACCACAGAAAATGTCACAAAAGACGGATAATGTCATATACGGTCAAAAAAAGTCGAAAAATGTTCAATATATTGCAAATGGTCGAAAATGTCGAGAAACGTTGAACATTTGAAAAATGTCGAGTATGTCGAAAAATATTAAAAGGAGCAACAAGCTCGATGAACGTCGAAATCTTCGCTATAAGTTTATATGTATGTGCTGTATATTGTCGAAAAATATCGCATAAGTCCAGAAATGTCGAAAAATGTGGGTGGAGTCAACAAATACCAAAAAATGTATAGCTTGTAAAGCTTATATAAGACATTGAAGTATCGAAGTACTTAAGCATATAATATAATGTTCATGTATATAGTTTATAAATTATGCAAATGTACACAGTGCGGCAGTTATATTTCGGGACTGTTGTAAAAGTGAAACGAAATATTATTTTTTAAATATCTTTATTTTCCCTAATGCTCCCACGAGTTCATTTTGTGATATTGCTTTTAAGGTGCATGTTGAAGTTGTTTGAAGGGTCTCAATATCAGTAGAAACATTCAGACTTGAGTTCGTGCCAAAAACTGACGAAGTATCAACGATGTGTGACTCTGTGGATTATCGTGTAAAAAACAATCATCGTCAGGATCACAATATTCTCTTCGATCACTTTTCTGGTCGATTTCAACAAATGCGGCCATCACCACTAACTGTTTGATCGGTTGGAAAAAATTCGCATTATATGATGCCCTTAATATCGAAAAAGACAATGTACATTATCTTGTGATGATTTCAACTGCTGGACTTTGGAGCTTTATTTCCGGATACCAACAGTATTTCTGATACTTTGCCACATAAAATAACCACATTATCATTAAAATCTGTCAATCAAATAAAACATAAAAGCCCATTGTTCTCTATCCTCCGTCTTTTAATTCGCCAACATCGGGTTGAACTGTCTTCCGTTTAGCGCATCGAGAAAAACTAAAACAAAAAGCATAAAAATGAGAATGAAAACTGTTGAGTTAACAACAAACAGTGGCGCGGAGAAACTTTTTCTTTCGTTCGGCATGAGTTGAAGAACAAACAAATGAAAAACATTCATCGAGGGCTGTTCATGTTGCCAGAGTGCTCACCTAGGCGCAATGATACAAAGCAATTCACTTCAAAACAGCACAGTGGCTTTGCTGAACTCCGAGCAGCAACACACACATACACAACGTCTCCCCCAACACTATGAATACCACCACATATATGGGCAGCACAGCATCATTAGCATGTTCGGCCTAGGACTTTATGGATTACAAGGCATTAAATATGCTACGAATGTGGGGGAAAAAAAGTGAAGCAGCACTAAAGTTGAAATGAAAAGGTGGTAAAAGTATTGTAGTAAGTTGAAAAACCACACGTGTGCGGCACAACCTTGAGCTTTCCACTCGGTTATTCGCTCTACAAAGAGGCTAAGCAGGCAAAAGTTCTTGTTGGGCTATGGCATTCATTTATTGCTGCTTAGAAATTACTTGAAATGGGGAGCAGTGCCGAAAATTGCCTGCTATAAGTTGTACCAAAAAAGCACAACACAAAACATGTCAACACCACTTGCCGCACGGCACACGGCATACGGCGCATAGAGCATATTGTAAAAACAACCTTTGAGAACAGCTTCATTTGCACATACGCCGACAAGTCTATCTATGGTATTTTTGCATCCCCTTGCTACCGTGTAAATACATAATATGGCTGACTCACCAAGTAGTCGACGGTTCATTAAGTCGCAACATTCTCGAAGAGTAGTAAGGTTTTCTGTTTTTTTAGTTAAAATTTGGAACGCAAACCAATGCTTGGGGAATCGTACAACATCATAATAAGCACGGCCTTTAGTATCATAAGCATAAAATGAGTGAAAAATAAATGGGAATTATATATATTTATTTATTTATTTACAAGAAATATTATCATAAATAATGATGTTACTAAAGAATACACTCTCTATAAAGGCTATCGGCCTTGGGAATTATATATATTGTGGGTTTTCAATGATTTTTTTTTACAAATCTAATATGATTTTGGGAATATTACTGATTTTAGCTTTAAAATTTGATTGAGTTTTTAAAGAATATATTCGTAGTCGCCACGTATTTAGTTTCAACATTTTGTGTTTTACTCGTATTACTCCCATTTCGTTCGATAGTTGTGGATAAGGACAGAGATAGCTATAGAAATTGATTTCCGATAATATCTATCGTCACTCTCGGGTAGAAAGGCCCTAACTCATTTTTTACTCGAAATTCATTTTTTATGTCGATAAATCAATAACCCTTTGCTATACTTTATCGAAGTTGGTATCGTTAGTTAAGTAGAGGTATATGCCAAATCTCCTCCATATCTTCTCCCCAATCCACCAGGAAGAAGAGTATATAAGGAAAAGAATGGAAGCGGCAAATCCATGTTAACATTTAGGTCCATTATTCTGTAACGGCTGTATTGATTTCAAAAATGATAACGTCGTATTATAAATAAAAATAGGGGCTATAATCATAAAATTCAAAACAAGGTGTAAGTTCCATTTTTAGTATATGTCGAATAGGCGAACTTTTGGTGCAAATGTTCAAGTGTCAAAATGTTTGATGCAAATGACATTTGGGGGAAAGCCCCCACCATTGACATTTACGTTATAACCTCTCCTAACTGACCCACTCAAAATTTTGGAAATCACAATGAAAAACTTTTTTATTTGAGGTTTTAAAGATTTTTCACCTCCTGTGAAATATCAAAAATATCAGTCAGGGCGACGGTATGAGCCGTGTACAAAGTTTTGAGCTCAGAAGTTTCAATAACACTCAGAAAGTAAACTTCTTTGGGTGAAAGTTATCAATTTTTTAATTTTCAATTAACTAGATCCGGATTTTAAGATATTTCCAAAAAACTGTTTAAAAAACGTAAAATTCAAATAAACGATTATTTATATATATTGCACAAATAATTTCAATAAAATCCAAACAAATTACAAAAGTCACGCGTGTCAAAAGAAAATAATTCCAACAGTTATTGAAATTGTACACAAAACTGCCCAGCAAAAAGAGACTCGACTTTTTTTTGCAGATATGGGATGGTGTCGTAAATTTTTAAAGCACTTTGCAAATAAATTGAGTGATATTTAAATATTTTTTGAAGTTTTTGCATGTCAAAACGTCAATAATTTTATAATTTTAAAATTTTTTATTAGTGAAATACTCAAAATTTTAGTTAAAATTTTATTACATACGAAAGATTTAATAAATTTACGCTTGTGAAATGGGCGACAGGGCTCAAATGCATCCCCGCCTTTATCAGTATCGGCGAGACCGACGGAAATTCTCTCTTCGAGTTTACCTGATCGCTGTCGTTTTTGCGATTATAACTTTTGGACAATGGGGTGTTTTCATGTTTATGTAAGTAAGAATGTGCAACCTTTTACTATTGCCAACTTAAATTAAATGCCGACCATGATCGCTGTTCTAGAGATGAAATTAAGGACATTTTTGTAGAGCACTATTATATTAGCTTGACAACGCTTCTGACAGCGCTGGTGTTCATTACATTTTTCGTGTTTTTTGAGGGGCTAAGGTTTGCTATGCCATTAAACTGGCTGGTGTCTATCCTGATTGTAAGTAACATGAAATATTGATGTTGTATCTGAAATTAATGTTCTAACTTGCAGGTTGAACTCGTAACAGTGGGCTTGGCGCGCATTACCATCGTTACCTCAATTGAGAACAATGGGTACAGCCTTGCAGTAGTCAGCGTCGTGACCATCATATTTATTCTACTAGGAAATTTAATACGTGTAAGTTAAGATTTCAAATAGCGTATCATTTAGTTTGGTCAGGTTTGCAAACTGACAAACACCTACATATGTATGTTGGCATAATGCAAACCTTCCGTAAGAAGGTCGTACATTTGGTTTTCCAAGTGTTCCAACCTCAACAACAGATGTACATGTTAGATGTCTGCATGAGTGCGCTTGTTGTGCCAACAGATAATTGTAATCGCTGTCGAGTACAATGGTTTTATTGACATTCTGCGAATGATCAATAGACTCACACAAAACAGAACGATGACATGACTTGACTTCGTTTTCAATTCCTTGAATAATGCAGCTTTTGAGAGCAACATTTAAAGCGGCTGGTGATCAATTGAAGCGCCTTGTTGCATACAAAACTTGCTGCAATATCTATAAATATAGCACGAAAAATACTTCGAATTTAGTTCGACAGAAGTGTCACGCAATTTTGATATAACGAAAGAAAACTGTTCACTCGGTGCCAAATGCAATAAAGTACCAATGCTTGAACTCGTAGAACACTTAATGCGCGAGTGCAGCATTTATCTCTTTTGCTTGGTGTTTCATTTCGTTTTGTTATGATTTGGTGTGTGTTGTTCTTGCACAAGGGCTCGATGAACTCGCAATCGTGGCGAGTGACTTGATGGTTGTCTCAAGTTCACTCGTGCAGACCTTTAGTACGTACATATGTATATGTAATAATTGACTTGTTCCACCTTGCGTAAGCCAAAATTATCTACTGCGTGGACTTTTATAAATAGAATAATTTTATTTTTTGCAGCGAGATTTTACCCTGGATGTTGTTATTGTATTCGTCTGTGCAATCGTATTCTTTGTTGGATCGGTATTTTTTGCAATGGTAGCTATTGTCGCTGATATTAGCTATTCTATCATGATCTATTGCGGATTCGTTATAGCTACAGTCTTACTGGTGGGCCTCAAAATAATTTTATTTTGAAATAATCTCTTGTATTGGTTATATTAATTTCAGTTTCTAATGTATCACGCTCAAACTATTACGGGTGGAAGGTACGCTGAAATGCGTCTGAATGATTATCTGCTTGCAGCACTTATTATTTATCATGACTTTATAATAATTTACATATTGTCACTGTTTATTTCCACGGCAATTGCAGGAGAAAATAAGCTATTCAACATCTACACTGGTGACAGTTGGTGAGTACAACAAGTTGTTGCTTAGTTATGCTTTCTAAATTGAATTCCTCCTTGGCATGATTTTCGTACTTTAGCAGTTGGTGTACTAATACTTCTACATCTTCTGATACTGTAAATGCATCGCTCTCAAGAGGTACAGGTGCTGCGGCTGAAATCAAAAGCGAACCATCAAGCAAACCAACCAAATCAAAACCACCACCAGGAAAGCCAACAGCACCATCAAAACCACCAGAAAAACCACCAACCAATTCAACAAAAAATTCAACAAAAAAAATCCCATCAACGGATGGGATGCAAACGAATCCTAATAAAGTCAACGCAACTACAACTTATAAGCAGTCCTTTGAGGAATATCTACGTAAATACGAGTAAGAACCTTCAAGATTAGAACAAGATGCAAAAGATGCACTAATTTTTATTTTTTATTATTGTTTAGTTTGACAAAAAATGGACGTGAATAGGATGATGCTATACAAAATTGCTTGTGAGCGTAAAATAAATTCTGAAATTGGATGTTCAAAAACATTGTTAAAAAAATATTAAGGTTTAAGGTATCAGAACGACAAATGCATGAGGTTGCACAGTTGCTCGTGACGCCTTACCTAAGAGTAAAAACTTAAAATTTTCATATGTACAGCATTTCCAACGAAATATAATGAAATTTGGTTCAAATATACTAAATAACTAAGGTACCATGAGGACAAATAATGAATGGGGTTATACAAAGCGACATGCGATCTTTTATTGATATAATAATTGTGGGATGTTGTCTTTGAGTTTCCATTGGAACCAAATTAAATCTTTTATACGGTAACGTTCTCAAGATACAAATTGGAGATGTTCGGAGAAACTTTAACTTTATACCCCGAATCAAGAAAAATGTGAGTAAAAAAATGTTTCTCATTATTAGAACAAACTTTCGACCACACCAGTGGGATATACTCAGCCTATTCAAGATTCAAGGTTCGTAGAAGAGTGACTTTTACTAAGTCCAGTTCTTCTTCCAATTTCGGCAAAAAAGTCGGTAATCATCGCACGGTACCTTGCTCCATTGACTGTTACGTAGCGCTTTTCATTATTTTAGAAAAAGTTCGGTTCAATGATGCCGCCGGCCCTCAAACCGCACCAAACAGTGCAATTTTCAGGTGTCATTGGCAGCCTTTGAACTGGGTTTGGCTGCTCTTCAGACCAACTTCAGCAATTCTGTTTGTTGACGTCCCCATTGAGCCAAAAATGAGCTTCGTCTCTAAACACAATTTTTCGATAAGAAATTGGATCTCTTCCAACTTTTCTAAGGCCCATTCACCAAACAAACGAAGTTGTTGTAGGTCATCTGGCTTCAGTTTTTGCACCAGCTGTATTTTGTATAGTTTGATACCGAGGTCTTAACGTGAAATCTTCCAGGTGGTCGAATATCACAAGCCCAATTGTTGACAACGGCGACGAATTGTCATATCGCGCTCTTCATTGACAGCAGCAGATACAGCAGCAATATTCTTCTCGGTGCGCACTCTCCGCACATCTACGATTTTAAGACCAAGCCAATTGAAAAAGAAAAAAAATTTCGACCCACCCTAGTAACCATGTCTTAATGATTTCCATTGGAGTGTAGTATTACTTTGTAGAAAGATACAAAAATGACAAATCCATACGAAATGTGAGCGGCACTTTGATCCTATAAAGAAGCAAAAGCTTTTATGTATGTGACAATGTATTTAGTAATGTTTTCTAGATACAAGAAATCGATACAGCGATGAAATTTTTGGTACTTTTGTACTTTTTTCAGTACATATACGTCGTGAAAGTTTGTCGTTGTCGACAAGTTTTTAGTACATTCGGTACATTTAGCTCGTTTTCAGTACATTTTCGGTAAATTTTCAGTATATTTCTAAAACTTAGCATTTATAAGTTTACCTCGAATTGTGCCTGTAGTAAGCTTTGCTGCCCTTTTTTTTAGGACAAAAGTTAAAATTGTGTTGAACTTTAGTAATTTTTAACTCTTCATGATGGAAAAGTATATTCCCAAATGCCATCATTGGCCTAGTTTGCATAGTAAAACCGTCATTCATTATTTATTTCTTTTTTTTTATCGCGTTTTTAAAATAATCTTTCACACTGACATTATGGCATTTTCGTTTGACGTCAGCTGTTTTATTAAGAAGTGCAAATCGATTACTGTATCTATTTTTATATATTCGTTGCAAACTCTGGTAAATGCTTGAAATAGCGGAAAACAAGCTCTGAGGATATTGTCAAAAACGAGATAAATGAAAACCGGAGTGTTTTTTAGTTTTGTTAGTTTCGCAGAAATTTTTTTTTCGTTTCTGGGGTATTAGTTATGTATGTCTGTAAGAATTGTGTACAGTTAAGTGAGTCCGTCTTTTCGTAGCTTTTCAATATAACAACAATACCAACTTTTAAATTAAGTTCAGTTAAGATTAAAACTTTTATTCTTTTTTTTAATAAAATGTGAAGGAATAATTCGACCACTTAAAATTTGTGCAAATAAAAACGGCATAACTGATTGGGAAATTTCACCGAGAACTTATGTAAAATTGACTTAAACTCGATTTTACTTAGATCCACTTAAGCTGTTTTTCGTTTTTGCCATGTAAGTATAATCTTTAACTTTTTTTCATGAATTTGACTTAAGAAACTTGACAGAGTTCGAGATTTTATAAATTCTTTTTATAGAAAATCTCCTAATTCTATTGGTTTTAATTGCAAGTGATAATGCTCTTCAAATCAAAAGGCAATTTTCCCCAGAATATATCTTTTTTCCCCAGATATATATCTGTCTACTTACACTTAAAAGTCAATGGGTGTGCGTATGCGTGTGTGAATGTCATCTACAGACCTAGGAAATACTGTGCCAACTGAGCTAAAGTTTAACGGCTATATTAACTTTAATATTAGAAAAGTTTAGAGTATAGTTGGAGCATTTATGGAACGCCTTCCGTATGAAAAGAAACAACATTTTTTTATATCTTAGTAACTACTTGACGCAGATTAATAAGACTTGAAATATATGTTTCTTAAAGTTTTGGAAAATTCTTAGCATAGCTTAATTTGGAAAAATGGAGGCGGTGCCACCACACCTTATATAGCGAAAAATCAAATTTATCATATATCATCAATAATTTGAAGCAACTGAATGACCCTTGGTACATATATAAAAAGTAAGTTGCAATAAATAAATTGGCGGTGCCACGCCTCTCATATGAGAAAAAACTAAAATTTTTTATGCATATCTCAGCAACTATATCTTTGAAGCAGATGAATCAGACTTGGCATATATATATATTTAAGGTGCGGGCAAAATTGTGTTTCTCTTAAAAATTGGGCGATGACACGCCTCCTATATGGGAAAAAACTGAAATTTCTAATATTATTTCGTATTTAAATCAAGGATTTTCAAAGGGACTAGGTTTTAAATTGTCATTACCAATGTCCAATTGTAAACATCGATTTGTCAACAATTTTTTGGTCGTTTTACCTTTACGCCAATCGTGCCAACAACCTTTTCTCTCCAGACTTTCTTATATGGAGACATTAACCATATCAATCCAGAAAAACGGCTGCCGAGCCAGCTAGTAATTTAAAAATGCAGCAAGAATTTATCTGTAAAAAGAACATCAGCGTTATTACGTGACGAAAAAGATTCAAGTTAGACCCATTTCTTTTAATATTTCTGAAACAAAAAAGTTGATGAAAAATATGTAAATAGTTTGAGTTCTATCCGTGAGTATCCTTTTAAACTGTATTTTTTCCTTTTTTTTTGAGAAAGGAGAACGGAAAATGTGGTGGAAGCACATATGTTGTAAGGGAACCCTATAGATCATACTTAAGTTTTATAAGTTCTTGCATTTGACATACTATGTGTACATTGCATGCTGAAATCTTAGATTCTTTTTTTAAAAATAAAATTGGTCCAAAAATGGATTGAAAACCATGTTTAGAGTGGGCTCGGACAAGACATCGTTGGCTGATAACCTGTACGAAAATGCAATTCAATATTTCTTAAACATCAAATTCTGTAACTTTTTACACTCGACTTAACTCTTAAGCCATCTTAGATATGATACAACGACCAAAGTATAACGTTTTATGGGTGACTTTTCATTTCAACGTTGGGGTATTTCTTTTTGTACAACTAATTTGCATACCAACAAATTTGAGGTGAATTTTTTTTTCAATACAATGCCAATATTTGTTGATCCTTTATGATTTTTTGAACAATTTTAGATTGAAAAACTTTTTCGATACTATCAAGGTACGTTTTTTGAGGCACTAATACTGTGCGTGAAATAATTTGTGCGCCATTAATGTAAAACTCTTTTCATAATTACAATATTTATTTATAGTTATAATCGTTATGTTCACTACCATGTGTACTACTTAATGTATTAACATATTTTTGGATGCTTTTTGTTCTTCACAAAACTGTTGTCATGCTGTTCAAAAGGATATTCAAATGTTATCTGATTGCTGCAATTATTCGCTATTTGTTTAACACAGAGAGAGCAGGACTCTCATTATTGTTGGCTAATGAAATAATTTTCTGTGAAAACATAATTTTTACGTCCATTAAACACAAATAAACCAACAACAACAAAAACAACAGCAACAAGAGCAACAACAATAACAATAACTGGCAACAACACATACACAACCACTAAACTTGTTGTCCTGCTGTTATGAAGGGAGTCAACAAAATTAAACGAGTGAACAAGAGAAAAAGAAAGAGACTGTGAAAAAAGAACGGATATTGCACGAAACACGGAGAGTGTGAGAGAAGTCGAGTAGTAGTGAGTAGTTGAGTTGTATACAAAGTGTCCTGTTTTATCTGTGTATCTTCTAATTGATGTGACAAGTGTCTGCAAAATGTCCTCCCAGGAATTATAAGCACAACATTGATTTTAGCCCTGTCACTCGACTGGCGAAAGTGGCCAAAAGTAGTGTCATCATTGACAGCCAGCAAAGAGCACACCAAGGGCATGAAGCGGGATGAGAAAAAGTAGAGTGCACACCGCAAATGACAAGTCGTCCCTTGCGGAGCTGCAAAAGCTGACAATTGATAGTTTGAAAAATTATTAAAACTTTTTTGCCAACGTAGTTTTCTTAAACTTATAATCGGAACGAACTCAGTATATTCAAATTATCGCGAAAAATTGAGAATCATAATAAAAATCATACCTTAGATTATTTGCGCAAATATCAAAATGTCCTAGGTCAAAAATTGGCCCGAAAACTTAAAAGCAGAAATCGCGAATGCTATGAAAAGGATTTAGGTATTTTTTCTAAAGAAAAGTCCCGCAAATTTAAAAGTAGCCCATTTCACAAAATTTCAGTTGTTTAGTCTTGATATCCCGCGAACTAAGAGTGATTTGACAAAACGGTCGAATTGTTTTCTAAATGTTTTTCAAAGATATATCTAAATTTAAACCAAATCAGAGAAGGTCGGTTCCCTATTGTTATTGAAAAAAAAATTTGTCATGTCTCTATGTATTATTCGAAAGGAAAAAATATTTCACTGTAAAAACTTTTGCTACACGCTTGGAAACGAATATCGTATGTATTCGCACTCGATCCGGCTTAGGTATCTCTCATGATCGGGTTCTCCGATTGAGCTTTAAAACCTTGGGTCTGGAATTATTATATCGTATTTGGAAAAATCTAAATGGCAGCAAAATTCAAAACAAGATAATTTTCGTTTAGCGATAGATAAGGTTAGGTTGGTAGGAATGACAGTCAGTTTGAGAACAGATTTTCTTAGACCAAGTGTGGATCCATTTTGATACTTAACAGATTTTATGAACATAAGTGGCACATAACTTCTTTGAGCAACAACTTGAAGGTAAAAGTGGCATGCCAACACTTTCCTTGTCCTGAGGAATTTATGTAGTAGTCCCCTGTCTAGTAAGCGTACAAGCTTTGCCATCAATGTTCCAGTCATTCCAGATAGCGCGAATGTTAAAAATGCTGAGCCATCTTAATACGAGCGGGATTTTTGGGCCACTAGAGAGCATAGAAAGACTGATTTTAGAGACTTAATAGCAGCTTGAATATCTGAGTAAGTGCTTATGTCCCTTTTGGAAATAACATTTAACATCAGCCAGGACGCTACCACTTTAATAGCTATAACATCTGCCAGAAAAATTTTGCAATAGTCTGAAAACATCATAGCAATTCCTTACTTAGAGGAAGTAGCATTACTCACTATGGAAGCGGGACTTTGAACCTTGTTTAATTGCTTTGAAGTAGGTACCCAAAAAAAGTCACGGTCTTTGCCACTATGCATCATGATACTGCTGCTGGTTCTAATTAGACAGATGGACAACATCTAAATTTACTTTTTCCGAAACACAACTGAGGTAAAAAGTTATATTTTCATATCTAACTGCTTTCTGGCTTGAAGGCAGATGTCCTGTGTACAAACAAAGTCTTCCAAATTTTTGCTGAGAGTCCATTAAATGCCACAGTTAGAAATCATCTTGTACTATTAAAACAAGATTGTTGACAGCAGACAGCCATGATGCCCGGGTTCTTATGTACCACTCAAAATTTGAAATCTTCACATCATAATTTATGGATAAGTGACTCCAGTCTCTGGTTGAGTCTAGTTGGGGGAATTTTTGTCGAAACCTTTGATTGGACGGACTGTATCAGGATGCTCTCCTTTTGCAATGACTAAAGTCATATCGAAAACCGGTCGAAATGTTTCTGCTATTGTTGAATAGTTTACGCGTCAAAAGTATATCTACTTCTTTGGGCTAAATACATTTGAGGTCTTAGTAAAAATACCTATATCTTTTACTACTCTGTTAAGTTGCTACTTTACTTTGTTTTGCTTGGCTATTCGATTGCCCGTTCGGTCGATTCCTTTCGTTATTTTGTAAGCTTTCAAGTGGGTGTACTATGCGGTGGACACTGGCAACAGCAAAGGGATAAGAAGGGAATTGTTGTGATGTTCTGCTATGAAATAATAAATTCACTCACCATTCACTGCAGCGTTTGCCTTAAGGGACGTTGAGGTTAAGTAGAACACACACAACTTGGCAGTAAAACAATAAATCTGAGCAAATAATGTTTAATGGCAATTTAGCTAGGATTTCTTGTGTTCCATACTCCGATTGCTTGTATATTCTACGTTGACGTCGTCTTCATTGTCGTATTTGTGTTAAAATCCTTAAGGCATGTTGGGCAACTGAACTGGTAGTTTGAGTTCGAAGTATAAATTATCTATGTTGTGCATCCCGTAACCTTTTGCTTTTATGCCTATGCCGTTTGAGTTCTTATCGGGGTGGTGACATCAATTATAAATTATCACCTTATATTGATAGTATTTTGTTGTGAATTATTTATAAGTAAGCAGTTGATATTAAAAAATTCCAAAAATAAAATATGCCTTTAGTCACAAAAAATGTAAGTCGTTAATGGTCCATTGGGAATTTTGAGTAGTAATGATAATTTATATGCTCAATGTTATATATTTATTGAATTAAATTAGATGCAGCATACAACTTCTCTGATATTGCAAAATATCTTTTGAATTTTAATGAGATAATAAAAGTATGACAAAGTAATGTGTTCCAAGAAGACAATGATAGAAATACGCTTTACCCGCAATGACATATTGAGTTTGAGAATTAGAATATAGGGTCATATTTTTCAAACACGGTGCTTGGTCTTTAAGTGTTTTGGTCAAGAATGCCAACGTAATGGTTAAAGAGCGAAATTCCCATAAGTCCTTAGACTATTTCTTTGTATTCTTTGTTGTGTAGCTACTGTAGCCAGTCATTCGAAATTTTTAATGTTCCCAGTATTATAAAACAAAGCTCATTTTAAAAGTCCACATATGTACTAAAATTAGATAGATGTGATTTGAAATTGTCATAATTTATTATTCAATGTAATCAACTAAAAGAAAATAATAAATTTTAACCAGCAATTATAATAAATTCTGTGGCAATAAGGATAAACAACTACAAAGGACGAAGTTGAATTTTCCTTTTTGCCATAAAATTTTCCTCAGCCACATGCAATGGGGGTAACAAAACAGCTTTCACTTGCTCAAGTAATTTACTTGACTTATATCATGCCATAACTAGGCCATGTCCAAGGAAAGTAAGCAACCATACAATCCGAAAGATCAAAAAAAAAAAGTTCCTGCACTCGCAGTGCTGTTTCCCCATTCTTGTCCATATCTTTCTTTAACAATTTTCTGCACCATTTGACTGCATTCTTAAAAATTCAATGAACCTACGCTTACAAGCGAAGCTATGAGTACCAAAAGCAAAAACAAAAAAAGCAGTTGGAAATTAAGAATGCAGTCGCACTCATTCCTTAGCTTTTAACGTGAGTCGCTCTGCCCGTAGGCCATTTAACAGTTGGAACAGTAAATTCAGTTGCTGTTTCGCTTTCGGAGTTGACAATTTTTTTTTGTTGTTTCATTTAACTTTTTACTTCAACTGCTGGTTTTCACATACGTAAATAACTGGGAGCTAAATAACTGGAGGAGGAAGCTCCATACCTTCAGTACTGCAAGCTACGGCTGTATATGTGACGCGCGGTAAAATTGAAATTGTTGCACTTTTTACAATAATTTTTTTTTTAAGATTTTTTTATTTACTTTGACAAATTGCCTTTTAAAAATAAATTAAAAACTTTACTTTTTCTTTAAACTTTTTATCTGTGGTTTCAATTTTTTTTTTGATTGAATGGAATTCAAATCGATTTCGATTCAATTTTGCTTCAGTTTATCTCAACTTTACTACTCCCTCTTTTGTTTTCCAACTAAATTTTAGTATCACCTCTCTAAATATCTTTATACTTTCGTTCCGAAAATGTTTTTTGGCGGGGCTTAAAGTCACTGAATAGTCCAGACGTCCAAACAATAGCTACCCTAAATCTAAAGAATTCAGTACCATGCTGGACTTATTTCCGACAAGTGTTCGATGTGGATTTGACAACTCTCATTTTTTCTATTAAATCCAAAAATCGTCATTCATTCGTTATGATTGCGCTGTTTTGGAAATGAATGAGCAAAAACAACTTGAGACCACGACTTTTATGATGACGTTAGCCAATCCATTACTCATGATGATGCTGTTGTATGGATCGACATAAAATTCAACACATTGACTAGCAACATAGCCATCATTTGGCAACAAAGCGCATTGCAAGCAGCGGTACCAAGGCGGATGACGACGACGACGATGATGATGATGATGATGATGACCAACACTGAACCAACAAAGAGACCGTAGCGATATAATGCACATACAAGGAATAACTAACAAAGCGGAAGTTGAAGTCAGTGTCCCTTACAAGGACGCAGCAGCGACAACAGCAATTCAATTAAAAACTTGAAACCTACCCCAACTAATAAGCGGTCATGCTACAGTTGTTGTTCCTTGTTGTCCTGCCATGTGCGAGAAAATGAAACTTTATATCTCATCGGTCGCTTTCGAAGCTGTGATAAATTCTGCTGATGACGAGTCGTTAATATTTTACGAAGTGTTCTTATGTCCTTATTTGAGTTGTGGCGCTAAAGTGATGGACTCGTCGTTGGATATGGGTGGACAAAGTGAACATCAGAGCAAAAGACAGCGGAATGTTTGTTGGGTAGCGGCAAAACTGACTGGCATAGAGAAAAGATAGAGGCGAACGAGAGTAGGTGTATAATAATTTGCGGTTTTGACTGTTGCTATTAAAATTCGAACTTAATAAAGTTGCTCATAGCTATTTTTTGTACGAAATATTTCAATTATTTTTAAGTTATGCCAAAAGAAGAGAAGTAGATAGATTCAGAAAGTACATTGAGTTTTTAGTTGCTTGATTTTTAAATTTATTAATCTTAATTAACAGTAGAAAAAGAATGAACTAGACTTCTTTGGAACATGAAAAATAATTAAGTTAACAGCAAGTACAATTGATCTGCATAGATATAGTCAATAGTATAATATTGCTAAACTCTTACCATTAATACCAATCTACTAGCTACCAATCTAATAGTATGCTGTCAAAAAACGATGATTTACTTGTGAATGTGGAACGCAGAATTAAGATAGCCTTGAGTTCCTTCCCGCCACTCAGAGTCACTCACGCTAGAGTAAGTACCGTACTTGCTCTCAATCTATCAAAAACGCAATCGTTAGAAAATGGATATTGCCATCGCCAACAAAACCGAATTAAAGTACGAACTGCTCCATCATCGAGCTCACATTCCAGATTTGGACTCAAGTGAGTTTCTTCATTTTCCAAGTATGAGGAAATAGCCTTGCGAAGAAGCCTTGCGAAGAAGATCAACGGTGAAACAAACGCCTATTTGCAGAATTTAAAAATATTTTCTTTTGATAGGGTTAAAAAAGTATGAAAACAGTTGGGCGATATAGAACAAAAGGAGATAACTTTGAATAATAAATCAAATTTTAACAAAAAAAAATTCCAATATTCGGACTTTTAGGGCGCGACGGCATAATTCATTCATTGACGGAAATTTGTGTTGTTTGTGTTTTGATGTCAATGATATATTTTGGGGAACTGTATTGCGAAATGAAGCTCTGAAGATTACATAGGTCAACAAAATTTTGTCGAACCTCTGGTATTGAATACCGAATATTCTTTCCGAAGGTTCTTAACGCGTTATATTCGAATTAAAGGTCGGCATTTTTTGTTGGTTCCGGTTTTCAAGATATTTTGACCTAAGTGTGCGACAATCACGGGCCTTCGAGATATTTGAGGCTATATTACACCAAAGAAAAAGTTTTATTAATTGAAGTTTGCTTTTGTAGGAACCACAACGATCTAAGGTTGCGAAAATCAAAGTACTTAAATGAGATATTTCAGGCAAAGTTTCATCGAAAAGTAAGTTTTTTTTTTTTTAACCATTAATAAGGTTCGAAAGAACTACTTATCGTCTTCTAAATCCATTATACATTGTGTCGATATCTAACATTTTCTCTGAAATATTGTAAATTGAAATATATAACAAATTATTCAGATATTTTGCCTTACTGAAACTTAAATTTATTTGGACCTGCGACCTGCGTAACAAATTTCATATTACGATATGTCAAAGAAAAACAAAAGATATCAATATAATTTAAAGTGTGCTTTGCAGGTAAAGTGTAGTTCCCTTCGATCTCATTTATGATTATAAAAAAAATTGCCTTTGAGTATATTTTTGACTCAACTATCTCGATATATCGCGATTTTCGCAATTTTAGGTCGTTCTGGTTCCCAAAAAAAGCAAACTTCATTTAATATAAATACTTTTCCTTTTGTTAGTCATGTGAAAGAATTCAAAATTTGACATCTAGAACTCACACGGAAAATTCGTGCCTGCTCAGAAGCAAACTCGTGCTGGTCAATGTACCAGATTCAAGGATTTCGATGCTATTAAGGATAACATTGATCAACATGGAATTGGAAATAATTTATTTAAAGTCCCTGTGGCTCCAGTTCATTGTGGCTGCTGAGGTAACAGGTTAAGAAAGCCCCCGACTTGCAAGGGCGGTTCTGTGTCTGCGTCTGAATCCAGCAACACGTGCTACCGGCATTATATCTCCCCCAGTATCCAAGAAATTGTTGACTATAGCTGGAATTGAGGATTGCTTCATTTCAGCACGTGGTTCCTCTGGCACATTGGATAACTTTGCTAAGGAAACATAAGGTGTCATTGCAAAGACCTACGCTTACTTGACTCCAGATTTGTGCAAAGGGTACCCTTGGCCCATATCTTAAAAAAAGTTTGCCGATCTCTAGCCCAATAAGCCCGGTAGTCATGTTGACGCTTAAAACTAGATGTTTGAGTATTTTGCAACAGCACCCAATATTCAAAATGAGAATAAATGACGATTTATGGGAAATCCAAGAATACCACAATGGCTTGTTAGCTTAGATCTCATGATCACACTAGCAATGGGGAATGCCTAAGTATCCAGTAATCAATGATATCATTAGTCTTAGCATTCCTAACGTTATTCAACTCAATATTTTATGCAATAGTGTTTTGAATGACTTTTTTAAAAAATTAATTTTTTTTTGTACTCTCCTTAATACGAATATTCTCCCATTCGACCAGAATGTACAGATTTTATTTGTTTAAGTTCCTTCGAAATTTTCCCAAAGATCTGCAATTTGCAAATATTTATTTGGAAAATTTATTTTGTGATTTGCCAACTCATGTTTACGTACATCTGTATGCTATTTATGTTTTTGTGTTTGTTTTCTCAAGTATTGTTGCTCATCCGTTATTGAGGTTGAGTTGAGTTGCTTCCAAGGCAAGAAGATATGACTATTTAGATTGTGTGGCAGGAAGAGCACATCCAACCAGCATACGAGTAATACAAATTCGAGCAAATTGTCGTTACTTTTTTTTTTCTCCTGAAGAAGCAAAAATTGTTTTGTTTGATATGCAAATCCGTAGCTTTCACTGTGGGGAGGGAAGGGGGGAATTGGAATGCATGCGTCTTCAGTCAAGTCATCATCATCTTAAAAACTACTCTGCTCTGCATTTTGCAATTCTTTGTTTTCTTTAGCATTTTTTGGCAAATCTTCCTACATTTACGTTGGCGTATTATGGCTGACTATCTTTTACCCTCTTTTTGAGATGTTTTCTCCTCTTCTCCCACTGTTACAATGTATATGTTTGCTGGTTGTCTGTCAGAGTGGATTTTTAATGTTTATTTTTTCTGCTTTTTTTCATCTTTTTTTCAGCCTTTGGTTGCATATCAGATGAGCATGTGTTGATTTGTTAAGTAAATTTTGACTAATGGTTTGTTTTGTAGGTCTCGTATTAAGCCAGAATTCTTTGGTTTCTTTTTCTGTTTGTTATCATCTCGGCAGTTGAATGTAAATTTACATCTATTTATGTAATAAATTTGCTGTAATTAAAAACAATCACAAATAAAATGTTTTTTTTTTTGGTATAATTTTTGCTTACTAGTGAAAGTGAGAGTGGTTCAAATAACATAACTTTAAGCCAATTTAATTTCAGCTTATACTGTGAACCAGTGGAATTACGAATGGACCAAATCTTAAGTCGGAATGTACTCTATGAGGATGGAAGGATGGAGCGTACTTTTTTAACAATTTTTCTAAACAGTAGCGGCAGGGAAAATACGATATTACTGATATACGCCTCATTCTGCTTGATCATTATTGTCTACGAGCTATGAAAACAACGAGGCAATTGAAAATTTGCTGCTCCAAAATGGTCGCATGAGCCTCAAAGAGTTAGAGCAGATGCTTAACATCTAATTTTAAGGCATAAAATGCGTCACCATTGGATTTCTGCTAAAAGAACCCAATTTTGTTCAAAAAGAACATCGAAACCAGGCACCTGAAGACAATATTTTTCTAGCTTCTACGGGTTCCACCTTCATGCATAATAATTGGCGATGCGCTTACGAGTATGACATGTAACCAGCTAACAGTCTGCGGAAAGTTACTTCAAAAATGAGCATCAAATTCATTCGAAAATCAAAGTCGGCTTAGTTTTGAGTTTCTTCGATTATCGCAGTATGGTGCGCTCTGATTTCCTTCTAGAAGAACAAATGACTGATAGGGAATATTATTTCGGTGTCATAAAGTGCTTCCGTGAGAATGTCCGCCGAAAAGAATCAGACTTGTGGAAGGGAAACTCATGTACTTAGCACCACGACAATGCAACTTCGCATAAACCCAACACTGTGCAAAAGCTTATAAACAACAATTTTATAAAGGTCGTCGACTAAGCACCGTATTGTAAGTCATATGGACTCATCAGACTTTTTCCTGCTTCAAGAGCTAAAATTATTAATTCGAGGAAAATGCTTTAAGTCAGTTGAAGCCGCTGAAGAAAATATGTTAAAGGCCATTTTTCAATCAGCTTACGAAAAATCTATGTAGGATTGACAACTAGTCTAGTTTGAAGGCGAAAAATAAATTTTGATATAATTTTGTTTTGTTCTATTTAGCAAGCGACTACAAGCTTAGCATGCTCTACCCAATCCACAAGAAAGACAATCCCACAATCTGCGACGCCTACAGAGTATCGCATATAAAGTTCTATCCAGCTGTACTACTGTACGAAAGATAAAAGCCTATCGTCAACAAAATTATTGTACCCTATCAGTGTGGCTTAAGACCTAGCACGTCCATCATTGACTGGATATTCAAACTACGACAACTCCTGGAGAAGACCCGAGGAAGCAAATCGAAACCCACAACCTATTCGTCGGCTATAAAGCTGCATTCGATAGTACGATAAGGGATCACTTGTATGCCTGATTGCAACATCCCTGCAGAGCTTATCCGACTTTAAAAGATGACGCTGATCATTAGGAGCTTTTAAGAGAAAATGTCTTCGCAAGGTCTAATCTGCGTGAACAACGGCCTAGAAGGTACTGGTGAAACTTTCAGAAAAAGACATTCGAGTCTCGGTTGAGAAGACCAAGTTGAGCAGAAACTGAATTTGTTATTTCCAACTGGCGTCAATGAGTGCATATCAAAGGCGAATGGCGCAGCATTTGGACGCGGACAAGAGAGATCGTCAGTTGTAGTGCCAGCTAAGTAAGTTTACTTAACTTTTTTGGATACTTCTTACACTGAAATATTAATATTGAGGTAAAGAGTTTGTTTGTCTTATGTGTTTCATAGAACGCGCACAGTACCTTAAAGTACAAATGATTTTAAAACAGATTCAGCTTTGGAATGTCTATTTGAGTGATTTTCAAACCAAATTTCCATTAATTGAAATTTAGTTTAAGAAAATATCCTTAAAAGGGTACTGGTAACTGGCTACAGATTTTGATGGTTTTTTGTACAGCTTTTAGTAGGAGTCATCATGTTCTTTGCTCTCACTCGACATTAAATTAATGCAATAAACGCAGACAGGCATTCAAGACATAAAAAAAGAAATTGCTGTTTTGGAACGTGATCCACTTTACACCTAATGGACTCTTCAGCACTTCATGAAAAAGCGAAAGCTTAATTTTAGGCAGCAAAACTACGCGCACGACTATCAAGAAGATAAGACTACTACACGACTCCATTCTGCTCATAAACCACTGTCAATCAACAAATCAAGACGATTTTGCTGTGTCGCACATTTCGAGGAGACACGCAAACAAAACTTGCAACTTTGTGAGTGACAAATGCTGGAAAACATGCGTGATTTCATTTTTTGCCTCATAGTCCTTTGCTCGTTTTAAGCCTTGAATGCTTCTGTCTTGTTTTGTTTTGTTTTTATTTCGCGAGTGAGTTCATTTTATTGACTAATGTCCCGAAAAAATAAAATCATGTAGAAGAAAAATCACAGCAGATAAATTTTTATTGAAATTTTTTGTTAACAATGAAAAGCTGACTAAAATGCGCCCGCAAAGTATAAGCCTTCCGTTTGTTATGCTGCCGTCTGTTCGTCCGCCGTTCGTCGGATGTAACACCATTCTATAGGCAAATTTTTTCGCTTTAACTCACTGGTGCTTCCGCTTGTGCTTTCACTATTTCTTTTGCGTTTTGGGAGAATATGTGCCATTCGCTTGCCATAGCAGTCATCATATATCCCACACATGCCGCTGAAGCGAAAGCAATTATTTTTATTTACTGCCTCCGCATAGCAGTCGCTTGGTGGCGCCACTGAAATGGTTACCCCAATACAGAGTTAATTTTTCAACTGCTTAACGGGCGGAAGTATCAATTTTGCTCTGATTTAAATATGTCGCGTCGCATAAAAAGAAAGTTTTTTTTTTCCTTTGAGTTTCCAATTTTTTCTTCTTTTTTTTTGTTGTAAATAGTAAATGTTTGCGTAGCACGCATTTTTCTCGTACCCCCCACCACCGCGCTAAAAGCAACGAAGACGACCTCTTACTAACTCATATGGAGGAGCCCTCAGTGATTTTACTTGCTTGTACGCATAGTAGTAATGGATTTTATGTTTGTATGGGTTAGCATGTTACCATCAAGTGGTGGGAGTGTGAGTTAATGGAGTGGAGTGGTTGTTGCTGTGAAGGAGAGGAGAATACACAATCACTGCTGAGTAAATTGTGGTTGTTGTCAATTCGTGAGGCCAATCAAGAACAAGAGTGTTTACATTGTTTAGTTCGTCCTGCTGCTGCAGTGAGTGAAATAATTTATTTTTGAGTACCCACGTTCACGTTCACGTCCACGCTCTTACAGATTAAAACGCAAACAATTCGGAGTGTCGTTCCTTAATGGCTGTGAATTCTAAGAGATTTGAGGTTTTCTTCATGGACTGCATTTTTTTCTATTATGTTTTATGCTTTTCATCACGTAATTCACTTTTTCCTGATGAGTTGTTGTGTTAATTTCCGTAATATTTTAAAAGGACGCAATTTTTAAACTTTACAATTTAGGCTGTTGACTAAGTAAACTAAGCAGTGTTGATATTACTTTAAATGTTTAGTTTTTCATTCAAATTGAAAAGGAATCAAAGCTTAAGACTACGATTTATTAAGATGTGTCGAGCCTTAAAGGGGACACTGGTGGTGTCACCTCTTATTTTGAGAACTTAGCTTGAGAGTATTTCAGCGCCACAAGCATTTGTTTCTAGTTACCATTGAAAAACTGTCCAAATCAATTTTCCTATCGGCATATCTGTATTAAACATTTTTTGAAAGATCTAAAAACACTTCAATTGGGGTCGTGCATAGAAGACGTCTGAAAAATTCAGGCATTTTAGTCCCCTCCCTTCTGGTTGCCCCCTTTTGTACTATTTCGCTATCGTAGCCCTCTAAAATACATACGCCTCCTGCTAGCCTCCTCCCCCCGCTTTCTTAAAACTTTTTTTTCCACTCTTATTAACGAAATAAACTGAAAATATTCAAGAGTGACAGTAAAAAAAGGACGTCTGAAATGGCCTCGATCACCGTGTTTGAGCGCTTTAGACACACGTACCTCCAACCTGCTTCGGATATCTTTTATTAACGACCTTCCTTTTTAATGTCAGCTTTGAGAAGTGGCTTCTATAACACAATTTATTTCCGATAACATTCAATTTGTTTCATAAAATTAAATGTCTTAAAAAACGGCTTAACTTTTGTCTTGGAACTATTTTGTTTAATTCAGAAAAAAATATATTGTATCGGACATTTCAATAATCATCAATTCATGATAATAGAATTAATTTACGACCAATGCAATTTAAAATTGCATTGACAATTTGAACAGAAAGTCCTATCCAAACAAGCAGCAAGTGGTTGAATGCATAAAATGATTGTGGAGTAATATTTCTTAAAGCATAAGAAAACACTTTTGACGGAATGCTTTGTAGGGTAAAAACTGTTACAAGGACAAAGGTCCTCGTCAACTAAGTATGATTTTTTTTTAAATAAAAATCTTACATAAAAACTATAAATAATATTTTTTTATTTATTTTGAGTGGTATTAGAAGAATTGAAAAAGAGCTGGGGTGCCTAATACTTTCGACCACGACTGTACGTTAAGAAAACAAGGTCACGCAGGCACAAACGACAAAATCTTAGACCCTGATGAAGTGTAATATGGAATTACTAAATTCAATGGTTGGAGAAGATAACTGTAGTGTTGAAGACTTAAACGCTAAGTGAGGGGTCAGAAGACATTGTTGGAAATATCAAGAGCTTGCGTCATGGTGGTGGCTATGCTGAGGAGGCACAGTCCACTTTCTGAAGCCGCTAACTGGCTAAAACTAAGTAAAGATCTCATTGAAAATAATCCAAATTTATCAAGTCTGCATTGCTTTTATCTAATTACAGAGATATGACGATATTAAGGCAAAAAAAATGTTTATTTTTCATTGCTACCGCTGCAAACTAAGTTAAGATGCTTTGCAACCTTAATATTTTATGATATACGAATGGATATGAATTTTTATCTTGACTTTCTTTTATGTGAAAACAGTTATTTATTCAAATTTGTACGAGCAACAATGCAAATAGTTTCGTTTATCAAAACGGAGTCAATATTTGAAGCAACAAAAAACTGAGTTCAGAGTTTACAAGCTCAATTAATATTAATGCTGAGGCCACCAAACATCATGGTCATTAAATGTTTAAATCAGCTGTCATAACTTAAATAACATAAATCTCATACAACTGTCATTTGGCTGAATACTCAAATCAGAGTGATCATTAATGTAACGTAATTCAACTGTCTAATTATTTTGATGATTCCTTTTGTTCATTCAAAGCAATAGCATTAAATAATAATTACCAGAGCTTCGAGTCAGACAAATAATAACAACAACAACAACAACAACAACAAAAAGAACTTCAACAACAACAGTACGTTTTATGACAGTTAACAATTGAAATTTTTTTTTGTATAAATAATCATAAAGGTTGCTCCTTAATTTGTTGCGCTGACTTGCTGTATTGTGGAAAAACAATTGAAAATGCGATACATCCAGCCAGCTAGCTAGCCAGCCAGCAGCTTGTCTTAAAGCATGACGAGCAGTAATTCGTTTCGTTTTGTTCCAATAACCCATTTTTTTTATAGAAGCCACCACAGTGCGATGATGATATCTCTCTCTTAAAAAACATGGAATATGCTCTTGAAACTCGTTTGGTAATTGAAAGCTTTTCTACTCTCCTAATGAAAGTTACAAACACACACATACGTAGGCATAGTGTCTCTGTGTAATTTCCGCATGTAGCTTTTGAAACAAAAGCAAAAGAAAGCGGAATAAAAGAAAATTTTGTATTAATGCGAGTTACGTGCTAAAGAAAGGAAAGGGTCCCCTTTTGGTAGTAAACAGAAACAGTTATTCAATTTAAATGAGTTCTGTTTTTTATTTGTGGTTCAATTTGGTAATCGTTTCGTTTACTAAATTCAAAAAACTTTTAATTTTGTGTAGAAAGAAAATATTTAAGATATTAGTGAGATTTACTTTTAATAACTTAATATCTTAATTAATTAATATGCCGAAGATTTTGTATAGCAATTCAAACTTGTCCTATATGAGAGTTTTTATTTGGTTTTACATAGCATTTAAGTCTTCCATCAACATTGTCAGTATTGCATGTTTTTTAAGTCAAAAAGTATTACCTCAATTGTGATTTATTCTTTAAACCTTTTACTTGGAAAACGACTTTAGATATTATGCTGCGATGATGAGAAATTTGTTGGTAGTAGTAGTAGATCAAACTTGAAGTGTGCAGCATATACTGTTCAGAGCACTTACCTTAAGCAGCAACACACACATATGTTCTTTATTTTTCTTGCTTGTATTGTAGGAAATCCTTACAAAATTATATTAGGGCATTTTGATTTTCACTGAAGCACACTAGGTAGATACATTTGGGATGCTTAAGTTCTAAGATGATTTGCAATAAGTTCCGATAGATATGAAATAGCAATATGTACGAAAATATCAGCACTCTATAATTTATTGCTCATCAAATGCCTTGTCTTATGTTTAAAATTAAATGGTAGCAATTACTGGATATACCATAAATTTTATTACATTCACGTAGTAAACTTGAAATCGTCACGTTTTTTCATATATATTTGCACTCAGCTTGTATTTGATTTGATTTGTTCCGCGAGATTTGAGAAAGTACACAAAGCAATACCCTTAAAGGAGACATTATTTAATTCTGAATAAAAAAAATTATGGAAAAATAGCATGAATTACTACCGAGAAATAGAATGCTTACTATATTAAGATTTTTGGCGTTCGTTTTAAGCTTCTTTTTTTCAATCATGCTATTGTTCCAGTGAATGAAGATGGCGTTCGTAATCTGTGTTGTGATGTTCAAACTTCAGAATACACATTAAAATTTATATCCCCTAGGTGATTATGAAGGACAACCAAAAACAAAAGGTAATCAAAGCTTCGAAAAATGGTTAGGATACTACAATGATCATAATTTGTTGGTTAATAATTGTGCAAGAAGGTAATGCTGTTAATTATAGAACACGTGACTGATGTGTGGTTGATTGCAACTATATAGATAAATCATGGTTTTTCATGTATAGATCATCAAAACAGATGGAAGTCATTATGTTTTTTATTCAACAGATTACAGCTGATGATAAATTTAATGTATTATATGCAAAATTCATACTTGTAATATATCAAAGAAATTGAATGTTTAAAATACACCAGCTTTCTCAATACATCACAATGTCACAGCAGTGGAGATCCATTTTTTCTTTGAATTAAATTCGAGTTTCTAAATTCCAAAAATCTTGAAATTAGTGCGTGTGATGGTTTAATTATAACCATAGGACAAACCTATGATTAGACAATACCGATTATACTATAAATTTCAATTTTAATCGAAGTGAAGTTAAGGAAAAAATGTAATAGTCATAAAGTACCAGATGAAGCAGAATCTCAGTTAACCATAGAGTCATCTCTATCACCATCATCCGTTCGAGATAGCTTTACTGTAGAGCAAGCTAAAGAGGTATTAAGGCAAGATTTAATACAAAAAGAAAAATATATTGCAGGAATTACTGAAAGTACCCACCCATTTTACAGACATCTTCAACTGCATTATAAATATGATATAAAATTGAAAATGTAACTTTTCCAAGTGGTTTTAAAAAACCCAAAAAATACATTGAAATAGAAGCAATATACAGAACTTTTGGATATATCCTGTTCAATATATTTTAATGTATTAACTATCATCACAGGTAATTTCAACCATTCGAATTTACGATATTTGCATGCGCTGCTTTAAAGTAGCTGCCAAGACAAAATGGTTATTTTTTCTTGATTTGCATCGTTATTGGTTCCATACCTTTTGATCACTTTATTGATGCTTTCAAAAACTTTTATTCATTTCGGCTCGTTCAATTTCGTCAATGCTCAACTCAAAATTATAGCTTTGAGAGTTATAGTTGAATTCGTGAAGTGCAACGTCGTAAGCGTTATTTTGTTCAAATAATTTAGCTAACGGAATATTGTTTTCATTGTCGTAGTAATCTTCATCTCACTTTTTATCTTATTCCATGCTTTTATTAGAACAGTTTGTGGCAATTCATCCTAAACTGACTAAAAAAGTAATATATTCAATATAACTTCAATTGCAATGTTTTCTTGTGCGACAATGTTGCACAACAGCTTGCTTCGATATCCCAAATCGACCAATCTTATTGGATTTTGATCCATTAACTGTGAAAGGTTTCTCATAAAAACCTACATTGATCAACGGAATATTGTACAAATAATCAGAAATAGAGCTCGCATTTCGCTAAACTTCGATATACTTAACCGACTTTTCTGCGCGTTAACTTTATCGCGATTTTACTGTATTTCAAACGAGGTCTATATATATATAATCAAGTTGAATAAGGGAGGCTTTTAAGTAATGGTGATGTTGAAGCTGTGAGTGAGGAAAATGCCACTCTTCATTTAAGTGTTACGTTAATCAATATTTAAGATTGCACACATGGTTTTGATATGGTATCTCATATCTTAGTTTATTTTCCCTAATTGAAATGAAATCTATTTGAATATCTTATAAAAATTAATCAATGTTAAATTTATAGTCGTTGTGTGTGAAAAATTTACTTAAGATATTAAAATGGACAACAAACTTTGTTGTGACACACTGAATGATTTATACATCATCATGTATAAAAGTGGGATCATGGTGCATCATCTTAAATGTATGTTATAAAATATTTCAACATACAAACTAAAACACAAATTTAAATGTTTATGTCAAAGGATTAGAAAAAATTAAGTGGATTCGAAAACTGAAGTATTTAAAAGGTTCAAGTAAATAAAATTTTTTATTCAGATGACTTTAATTGTTCAAATTTAAAAAACTTATGTAAAAATGAAACATTTCTTAGACCTTGTGGCATTGTGTATGTGCAGAAAAAAAAATTTTAAAAATCATATGATTGCTCCAGACTTTGAGTTAATTTAAAGGAGTAACTTATAGTTTCAATACGTTAATAAAATACCTACAACTGAGCTGATTACTTCATAACTGCAGTCTGATAAACAGTATGAAATGCGTTCTAAACGATTGTTGGTTGATAAAGCAGAAATAAATGATGAAAATGTTGGAGAGATTTCAAAACCTTGCTGTTAAGAAAATATGTTAAAATTGATCTGTCAATAAGATTGATAAAAGACTTGTAGAAAATGAAAAGTATTTACAAAAAGTAGAAGAAATGTAAAATGAATTCACGTAATAGAAATCGTACATACATATATGGAAAAAAGTATTTATTATTATTTAATCTCTCTTTTTCTCAGCATTGTTTGCTTTCATTTTAAACTAAGTCATTGAACTTAAATAAAAATTTCGTGATCAACTTAATATATTTTAAGCTTAAGGCCAGCATAAAACAAAAACATAAAAGTTGTCTTATCAAAAATTTAGTACTTACGCTACTATACATGGAACATGTTGTAGATGAGGTTATTTATTTTTTTATGTCTACGCATATTGTACTCTAGCCTTACTGATAAAGTCCTCCTCCCTAGTCTTATCCACCACACTAGAATTCCACTACCTTAGTTGTACCACCATGCTTGATTTTCCACCAACCTTTTATATATAATAGTGGAAATATACTTGGTAGCTTAAAATCGTCAAGAAATTGCATGTCCTAAGACTTTCGCCTGTAGAAGATAAAAAAACTTAAATTTTTCATTAAAAGCTGATGAACATAACATTTTTCTTTATATTTCTAAATGGTACAAGGTACACCACAATTTCGATAATTTCACAAAATAAATTAATTAATTTTCAAGCCTTTTATAAATTTAATTTCAACGAATTGCTCACAATAAATTGATTTTCAAACATTTTTGCTTATTACATAGAAAGTTTTTTCTCTAGCACATGGAAACATGAAACATTTGAGTGTTTTCCCCAGCAGAAGCCGGTGTCGAAACACATGGCTTCTATGCATAACGCTTTGAATTCCATATTTTTCCTTTTCTACCTAAAACGTAACTCTTCGTACCTTTAAAGATTTTGTAAACATTAAAATAAATTTAAAGATTTTAACTCTCTTTCGCAGTTGCTCTCAATTAAACCATTGAAATTCGCTTTTTAAATCTCCTTATCTCAATCTTTTAAATTACTTTATTTTTCATTTCTTATCACATCATCCAAAAGCATGCGGAGCGGAACAAAAACAAATGAATGGGAAAAACAAAAACGACAACCCAAAAGCTTTTGCTTTGAGCTAACGGATGCGCTAAGAAATGAGAAAAAATTACACTCTCTCTCTCTCTCGTAAGAATTTTAAAAATGGGATGTGCAAAAACATTATGGAATGGAACGAGTTTTCGCAAGTTCCACTACGTGTTTCATACCAATAATAGCTTCTTCGTCTTTGTTATGAAACACAATGGAATATGAAACACACATTGCATATATGATGCTATCCATGCAGCACAGCATCCTGCGTCAAATGTCGCCGCCGCCATTCGTTTGAGGTTTCGGCAACGGATCTTTCACAAGCGACTGCTGAAGAGTCGCTCCTCTTTCGGCAATTTGACTCTCAGTGGCACAGCGCCTTCGTGGCAATGTAAAATGTAAAATCGTTGAGCGAAATGAAACAAACTCTTGTTGATGCCGTCTGTTAGTTGGAAAAAGGCTTTCGTGCGATTCGGATGTTTTTTGAGTTCTTTTGTTCCCCAAGGAATTCAAGACAAATTAAAGAAATCAAAAGTGTGGAACTGTTTGTGTGTGTAAAGTAACTGAAGTGCAAAAGCTAAAAAAGAAGTAGAGAATACGTAAGAAAATGCTGTCTGTCTTGATGATAAATCTTTTGGGAATTTTACCATGCGAAAGGAAATAAGAATTTGTGCAATTTTGCGTAAATCAAGTGAGAAGTAATCGAAGTGCTAAAAAGTACCAACAATTAAAGTGAAGTGAAGTCACAAAAACTCAGGCCATTGTTTTTTCTGTTATCGTTGCCATCGCCGCATAACAAAATTTCGTGTGTCCATGTTCAGTGTCGGTTTTTCCCTGGTCGGTGTCAATTTCCTCATCGTTATCTCCGTTAGCGTCCGTTTTGTGTTCGTGTCTTTGGTCATTTGTTTCAGTTTGCTGTCAGTGATTCTATCGTGCAAGTGTATTGCCTTAATCGCGCATCCTTTGGCATCCCCACTACTTCACAAATCTACTTTCATAAATACGTGGCATGATGTACTCACAGCACACACGCCGCGCATGCAAACTCTACTGCTAATCGCCATAGCGTAGTACGAATATCGAACGCGTGTAGCTGGTAGCGGAAGCTGCTTGAAAAATTATCACTTAAATACGTGCACGGATTAAAAGCAACGCAACCAAGTGTACAGGTAAAGTTATGATGAACTTCACTCTTTTAGTTTTCCTTGGCCATATGGGTTGTCCCAGCCAATCGGTCGGTCGGTTGGTTGGTCAGTCAGAGCGTTGGTTGTGGTCAAATGTTTGTGCTTTTGTGCGCAATGCAGCTGTGCTGTTTTGACCACAAAGTGTACGCAGACCATAGTTAAGTTTTAGTTATTGCTCCTTTGCAGCTAAAGAATGGTTTAGTGGAATTCGTGTGAGTTATCGTTTGGTTAAAGCTACAGAAATCGTTTTCATATTTTCAGAGTACTTAAAGTTAATTGAATATGCAAACCATTTTACTGCCGCAAGATGTGCAATTTTTTTGTTATTATCTTAGCCGAATACATGCAATGCATATTTCATTATGACAAACACATGAGCATGGAAAAGCTGAAAAAACAATTTATGAAAACGAAAAATCGGTGTTTCATCACAATTGCCAAAGAATGCCTTCCACAGATTGGGAGTTAATGATTTAAAATTTAGTTTTCTAGCAAGGGCTTGGCTAGAAAAATGGGGGGGGGGGGGGAAATAATGTGTGTGTTTAAAACTGATCCAATGAAAAGCATTTACAATAAGTAGGCAGTGCGTAAAGTTCAGAACTCATTTGTTTTTTGGTCGTTTTAATTTTCATTGTCATAATTGGCCATTAATTTCAAAGTAATTTATGCAGACTTGCAAGTTCCTTTACACTTCAATCAAACTTGAAAAAATTGGCGTTTTCTAAAATTCAATATTCTCTGAAAATGCAGTTTTGTTTGAAAATAATTTTAGTGTCTTTATCGAAATTATTATGGAAAACTTTACAGAATGATACAATCTGTCCTACACTTAACATCAAGAAAAACTTTCACGTGAAGTTTCTAGAGAGGATTCAATGGAAGGAGGACAGTGTCAACCAAAATTTTGAAGCCACGATCTGCACATATGGGTCAAAGGTGGAATGCATCATAAGTGCGTAGGTCTACTCAAAAGATCTAGCCACTTTTCAATTTATTCGCTTAACTAACTCAGCTAGCGTTTACCAGCTATCTTCTCCGGTAGTCGAGCAGTCATCAAGGCTCTGAACTTGGAGACAAAAAAATCTTAATTTCTTAGTAGTAAGTACAATGCTGGAAAGTACTACATTAGCTGAGGCGTCAGCTCGACATAACACTCAATTAAGTGTTCCAATTTTGTAGGGACACGTATGTGGTACGGCACATTTTATGCCACTTAAAGCTTCTAGAATATGTGTTTAGCCAACACTCTAGCCTATTCAAATGAAAACAATTTGCTTAAAAGTAAAGTGCTTTAATAAACTCAATATAATTTAAGTAGGAAATTTATGCAATAGCCCCAAGAAAAACAGATTTCAAATTTACTTTAAGTACAAAGTTTAATTGAAGTGAATCGAATAAATATAATGATATGTTAAATTCAAGTTGAAAAAATTCTATAAACAAGTTCATCGAAGGCATAGTGTGATCAATGATATTTAGCACTGAGCGAAGCATACGGTTCTAGAAGGTATATTGAAGGCTACAATGTTAAGAAGACCGGAACAGTTAATATTAAAAATATATTAGTGTGAATATGTCATCGAATTGCTTTCTATCCAGATTTATGAGCATAGACAATGAGCATTATTAAAGGAAAATGGTTCAGTAAAAGTTATCGTGTTCGAAGCAAACTTAACAAATTGCTCTTGAATACGCTACATATGAACAATGGGTTATCTAAAAAAAAAGGATTTCAAATGAACTACCTATATTTGAAGATGGGCTTTGTAAAAAAACGTGGAGCTGTTCTATTGCAAAAGGATCTTGGTGCTATTGGTAATAAGTATACGATTAATATGGAAAGTAAACTTTAATCGCTAGCGAAAAATATCACCGAAATCATCTATTTAATAATTTCAATTCAAATAATTCTGCGCTTTGAACTATTTGTTTGACCGCCGGCAAACAATACGAAACAGATAATGGAAAAAAAATATTTTACGATCTTATAAATGAAAAGATTGAAGAGTAGTGGTCCATGTACACTACCATGCGGTTCTTCAAAAGTTCCTAAAAGAGTTTGATACTAAGCATTTTCTATAGCTGCGGAACAGATCTTATCAGTAAAATGAAAACTAACACATGAAAGCAAGCCAAACGAAAGCCAAGGTTAGAAGATTTAAAAATCAGAAGGTAAGGTGCAACTTTATTAAAAACCTTAGAATTATCTGACTATTACGTTGACTTGATTTCTTGATTCAAATGAATTGATACAATTTCTTGTAAAGTTGCTGCGCTTCGTTATAGCAGATCTTCTTCAGCAAAATCATTTTGGTGGGCTCCGATTAAATTAAGTTTTTAGCATTACTTTATGCTTTATTTGGTTGAAATAGCGAATAAAACTCATCACTTCTACCGAATCAAAAGATCTGAATGCTTAATTGATGAATGGAACTCGTCGTATACTCCGGGCATCCAAATTGTTTTCCCTGAGCCTTCTTTTAACGATTTCTACATTAAATACTTTCCTTATTTCCGTAGCAAACAAAGATGGATTATGCTTCCAAAACGATATTGCACGATTCATGTCCTGGGGGACATGGAAGGCTTTCGTCCTCGTGTTTTTCGTTTATTTGTATATTTTATCGCGAACAACATTAAATATAATTTTGATTTTCCTTATAAATTTCACCTTGGGAAACGATACTTTTAGTAATTATATGTTCCTCTGGCGCACAATGCTTCCCACGGCCTACTACAACGCAAAAACTTCGAAAAATCAAACTAATTTTTAAAATCAAAGAAAATAACTGAACTAAGGAAGTAACCGAGTTGAGCACTACTTTCATTTTGACCGCTCGAAATTGGAAATCACTCAATATAATGGAAAACTGAGAAAAAACCGGTATATTTTTGGAACAAAATATAATGTGCTTATTTTGTGTACTTATCAAGTAACTGTATTTTGAAAGAGTAGAAGGAAAACAAAAACAAATTTGATCGAAATATTTTCTTTGAATTCAAAAAATGCATCGCACTACTATTTTTATGACCACAACGATGACAAAATCAAACTAGGATGCGTTTGATCATTGGCCGTGCTTCAATCTAAACACCCTACAACCCAAGTCAAATTACGCTTAAAAGTCCTAAACTTTTTTAAAACAATACTTATTCCATAGTTTTCTGGGTGGAAACGTGGTAGAAAAGCTTTGCAGTGCTATACCCAAAATCTTCCACCACTTGTTTCACTATATCTTGTAAATTATTGCATAACTATGTAATTTTTTTTTGGATTTATAAGTATTAATAAATATTGCTTTTACCTACCGCCTACCTATTTGTTTTTTGTGCAGCATAGTAATTTGAAATCACACACTCTAGCAGCTCTTAGCCAAATAATTCAAAGCTTTCGTTTTTTGTGGAAAGTGCCACACCACATCAATGTCTTCTGCCCTAAGGAAAACCCTCAGACTGCTCAGGACACTTCGAGAATATATAAGATTGATCTGAACGAAATAAATCATCTAAGCTATTATTCTCCATGAACTGCGTGCCCCTCAGCTGTCTGTGTTATCTACATTGCTTAGATTGTTTAATGGCGGTATAATTTGTAAGATTTTCTAAGACCTTACTTGAACGATATCTTAGGGTTTTTGGCACACGTATCATTCAGTATTTTCCGTAACCCATATTTTCCATAATCAATTAAAGAATTCAATTATACGTATGTGGTGCTATACCGCACTTGATAATTTTCATACTCATTAGGGTGGGTCGAATTTTTTTTTCCTTAAAATCTTAGATAAGTATCGTCATTCTGAACATCACTGTGTAGTTAAAATTTTTTATAAGCGATCATGGAGGGAGCGCAATTGACCCAAAATTACTAATTTTCAGTACTTTTTGTCATATAATCGATACTGGCACATATCTGTATGATAGATCTTGCCCATATTTTTATTTTGGATGCCGACATATATACCCTTACTTAAGCTACATTTTAGCATAAGCTTAGTTCTACTATCTAGTTTCAATAAATATACGCTCCGAAAAGCCGGTTTTCCGCTCCTACACCTCAGATCAAAAACGTTTGCATGCATAATTTTCTAGCCACAAAAGTTTATTTTATAATGCTTTTGAAGCTTATTATATTTTTATTATACTCTTTAGTGGAACTTAGCATTCATGGGGCCCCATCTGCAGTAAAAAAAGATGTGCTTTTTCTGTTATTCACACTAAAAATGTTTTATTCCTTTAAGTAACATTTTTACGTCTGTCATATAAAATATGCAACGTAAAATTATATTTACGTCATATGTTATTATCAATATGTGTGACTGTATGTATACATGTGTGTATGCGTAAAATACATATGTAATTTTCATAATACAATAAGAGAAACAACATTCGAAACAGTTTCCATATTTTGTACCACAATATGAAATGAATGAAATGCTTGTACTGGTAGTTAATTATCAGAGGCACGTAGGAAAACGCACACACACGAGTGCCGCCGCCATTGCTGCTGCTAAAGGATACGACACACTATACGGTGCTACCAGCGTGTAACATTAAAACAACAGTGCTACTACTGCTAGTACTACTACTACGATGGTAAACCGCACCCTTCCTGCGGAACTACTTGGTTTCCCTCAACGACGGGTACACAGCACCAAATGTGGTACCTACGTATGTACACCCACAGCAGCAGCAGTAGCAGTCAACAGTGATTTACGACAATCGAACTCTGTTGGTAGTAAAACAAATGAACAACAAACGAGAGAGTTCGCATGTTTGAAGTTTTCACTGCTGTTTACATAGTGGAGGTGGCCACCACGACTTCCGTTTCCGCCCAAGTGAAAATTGAGTGCGTTAAGTGCCTTCCCGCCCATAAACAGACTTCCCGGTTTGCCGACGATGACTTTCTCACACACACATACACACACACACACACCCAAACACTGGCTTAGGCGTTTGACAGAACATCCGGTGTTACCAAGAGAAATCGTCATTGAAGGTAGTGTGGCTGGAACAAGTTTACCGTGCAGGAAAACAACAGCAGTACAGTAGCAGGAACAACAACAGTTGTTGAAACAAGTGTGACAAGTGTGAAATTATTTTTTTTGACATTGACTTGGCAGGTGGCAACGTTGTGCTACCGTTACTCTCTTCCACCCTCTGCTGCTGTTGCGTTGGTGTCTTCACTGCCGTCACCTCAGTGAAAATGAATTAAAAGTTATTATGAATGCGTGACATCTCACCAATTCTGGAGCTATGGTTGCGAAGGATTTACGAAATCGTAGTTCATTTGGAAATTATTTTTAAAGTTGAGCCACAGGAGACAGGTGCTGCTGCTGCTGCTGCGGCTGGTATGTACCTTTTACATTTATAGCTCATGAGAGTAGTTACTTACTTTGCGTCGGTTCTGCGTGACGTTTTTGTGACATGTGCAAATCAAAATGAAAGCAACCGTCCCACCGCCCTCACTCTTCAGGTTGTCAATCAAATTTTACAAAATTTTATTTTTTATTAAAAAGCAACTCAACTCTGTGTGACAGTTCTAGAATTTTTACACATTTGCTGTACAGCATATGAATGATTTTCATCACCCTTTTAAGTCCAACCATTGCACAGTGGTAAGGAATGTGTTATTTTAATTTAAAATATCTTCAAGTCATAAGACTCGGTGGAATAACTATGCCATAATTGCGTATTAAAATCATTTGAGCAAGTTTTGGCTGATTTGAACAAAGCAAAATTTGTATACACCTTATCAAGAAATAAAAAAGGATGCTCCAGTTAAATATTCCTTAAAAGATAGAAAAAATGGGGCCAATGACAGAGTACTACTTTCAAATAATTAAAACCTTATGAATGACAAAAAGGACATAAATTTCTATTGGTATCCATCTAACATATCAGATCAATATTGTTGGTATTGTTGAAATAGATATCACTGTGGTCTATTCTGACTTTTTAAATTAATTGTAAATATCTCTTCTAAGCCTTATGGTCGAAGTTTTCTATGAAACTTTTTATTGAATTTCAAATTCGAGCTGTTATAGTTCTGATAATTTGATAGATTTCCTTTGTATGGTATAAGGTATGCATTAATATCCATTTCCGAAACATACTGCTGATCTGATATTATACCTGTACATTCTCTGATATGTTCTAATAGACTGTAAATGCTATTTTTTTTCCAAAATGTTCTTTCTCGATATATAGTGCGGTTTGCAACCACTGTGCAGATTGAATTGATGACATCCGGTGATTGAATTTTGTTGTTTATCGCATAAGCGAGCAATCAAGCGAAACCAAAGAAACCACGAAAATGCATTTATCCAAAGAGTTTCATGGCAACATCGACATTCATACGGATATCCATTGAATCATACTTTCTTCGACGTTGTCGTTATCGTTGTCGTTGTCGTTGTCGTTGTCGTCGTCATCATCAACATACAAAACTCGTACGTTCTTCTTGAACAAACAACTCAACTAAGTGCATATTACGTAAGTCTTTTTGCCATAATTTTGTTTTCTTTCACCCTTTGGGATGCTCATTCCAATCATTCGTTCGCTGTTGTTGTTGTTGTTGTTGTTGTTGTTGCTGTCGCTTGCTGCTTTACAATTTTTGTGTTGCTTTGAAATTCTTTTGCAATTCGATGTTTTTTTCCTTGCCGCTGCGTAAATAACCGTGAAAATATTTGCCATTTCCTGTATCGCCTTTACACCTTGCACGCTGGTAATGAATGAAGGGTAAAGTAGAGTAGAGTACAGCATAGTAGTGAATCGGAGACCCGAACCAGTAGCAGCATTTGCCAGCGACAGTGCAGCAATTTAATGCGTACTTCCGCTGGCTCCTCATCTTGTGTGCGACGACAGTTGCCAATTTTTTATACGTTCGGTTCGTTCGTTTTTCATTTTGCACTTTTTATGTTCGTTGTTTTGGCATTTTCCAGGTTTTATTTTTTTTTGTCACTTTTGTGTTGTTGCTGTTGTTGCTTTTCTATTTGTTCACGGCAGTAAATTGAAAATTAAGTTCAGTTCCGTGTTTTCCCGCATTATCTGTGTGCCGTTTCTACCCTCTAGTTCTGCTGTATCGTTTTTTTTTTGTTCATTTTCATTTTCGTGTTTTGTTTCTCTTTTTTTGCACTGCATCTCAAAGGACCTTTTAATGTCACTAACAATTTACAAAACGCGAAGTTGGTAAATTTAAATTGTTTTTCACAATTTTACTGGTTTTCAGTTTCAGTTCAGTTTTTTTCTTTCTTTTTCGCCACTCTATTCCGCTGGCATTCGAATCCGTTAGTTGCGCTGTTGTTGTTAGCGTAACCGTTACCATTACCATTGCGATTCCCATTAGTGTTACTGTTTTCGACATTGGTATTCTCATGTTTGTTGCCGTTGCCGTTGCTGTTGTTGTTGTTTTTGTTTTTGTCATTCTTATGAGGCGTTAAATGCCACCATCGCCCATCATTCTCCCGCCCGATTTCTATCGTATAATCAGTTGGGCGGTGGTACTTGGGGGCGCGCGGACGTTGCACGTACGCAATTTAAAAGGAAGCGAGTTAAATGCCGTTAATGGAAAATTTTGTTTGTTTTTTCTTAATATTTCTTTTGTCTGGTATTTCATTTGATTACGACGCGTACTGACTGACTGTGTGCGAAACAAAAACAAGGGGAAAAATAAAAAAAAATACTACACCGTTGAAGTGTTAAGTGAATTTGGAAATTACCGCGCGCTTCTCACGATGATAGCGCTGGCAATGGCAATGGCAATGGCAATGATGGTGCGCTGATGACTGTGATGATGATGGCGATGATGGTCGAAACTAAAACACCTCACCACAAATTGGCGTCCCTGTGAACTTTTATTTCATGTGCCCTTTTTATTGTGATGAGCTTAATGAAGAAAAGAAGGTTGCGTGATGATTCTTTTGATTATTTTATTTCTCTTTTAATTAGAATTCAATGAAAAGCATTTTCCATGGTTTTTTGATGGGTTCATTCAATTTAATGTTCGATTATGCCAACAATGACGTAAAAGAAGTGTTTTATGGAAAGCACTATTTCTACAACTGTCGTGAAGGGTGAGAATATTTGCAGTTTCATTTTGTTTTTTGGCATAAAATGACCTCAAAGTGTTTTAAGCGTAATCGAAAGAAACAGAAATAAGTCGTATTGGCTTGAAAAAGAGTGCTCGAAAAACAAATTTTACGAAAAATCACCTTAAAACAAAGAAAAAACTTAAATTTGGCAAAAAAAAATATTAAATGGCAAATTGTACAACTTCTTCTGAATAGGCCTGCAATTTTTGGAAGATTTTTGATGCATTTATTCACTTAAGTATCCTTTCATCAATATTACACAAAGGAGCAGCTAAATTCCTCAAGCCCTATTGCTGTACGATTAAACTCTAGTGCTAGAAAAATTAGCAAAACTTCAACCATATTTCCAGATAGAAGCTGCGGAGCAAACTGTCGCGTTCAACAAACATAATATAAAGTTGAAGTATTCCATGCCAAATTGCTCAGCATTTTGCTTTGCATCACCAATTTCGTTGCATTTTACTTTGCTTTTAGTACTCATTAAGAGTATGCTTCGTAATTTGTTTCGTGGAGCTATTAATTATTCTTGGCTCATCCTCCGAGTAAAGTTAATTTTAATCGTATCCAAGGCAAAGTTGAAATTTCATTGTGCACTCTGCAAGACGTCTTCTGTTCATGCCGATAAAGTACGAATGATATAGTCACTCTCCGTGTTATCTATCAGCAACTATGTGAAGACAAAACGAGCCACAACTGCTTTCGGTACTAAACAAACAGTGTCAATTTAGAACGCATTGGATACTAGATATATATCTACAAAAGTAACTAACATTATTTAGATGCACTAAGTTAGGCCTTAATGCCACATAGTCCACGACTACAATCTCCCATCGCCTTTCATCAAGATCGGCCGGAAAACAAATAAACCTTACAAGCTATAGTGATCAGCAAATCACTGTTGGACTTCGTATTAATAGTGCAATGGAAATTATATCAACATTAACGCTTCCAATGTATCTAAACATGAATTCTACCCCACATATTCATGTAGTCGGTATAATATTTTTTTCGATAGAAAATTATCAAAAAGTGTCATTCTTTTAACAACTCCACACATAAAAAAGCTTAAATTATTTAGCTTAATCATTAAGTTTTTTTTTATATAAATGTTTCCCAAGCTGTCTTCGTTATATCAGCTTTAATTTTTCGGTTTTTTATATATTATTCTGCAATAAATCCTAAGAATGTATCTGCTTTCAAATCGAAATATCCGACATAACTTAAGAAACTGTCATGCACTTAATACAACTGAGCTGTTTGCTTCATAAAAAATTAGTATATTCCAAAGTTGTGTCGGGAAGTTCTATTTGAAAACCGATACATCATTAGGATTAATTGAAGAATAAAATATAAAAAAATATTAACGTGCGTTCTCGCGTGTTTTCGGTGAAATTAAAGAAGTAGTGACAAGGTTTTATTTTTGTTTTATAACTTTACGTTTTATATTGGAAGATTAAGCAGGATCATAGCTTTATTTTTATTGTAAGTGAGGCAATTGACATAAATCTCCGCCGAAATATAAAAATTTCATTGTAAGCTGAAAATTGTGCGAAAAATTATGAGAAAACTCTTTCCAAAGCTCTTGGCAACATGAAGAATAATTGACTGGCATCTTCAAAAAAAAGGTGGAAAACTCCAAGGTGTTCCTATTTCACTCCGTACTAAAAATTTTTCAATACTAAAGGCTTCAACTCCTTGAACAGTGCTAAGTTTAGTGCTATAATTTTTACTATGGCGAAAAAGTCTCGCAGGCCTCTAATATAACTTTGTTTTAGGACCGAGTACTGCGTGCTGTTTATACTTAACCTATGATTAAATGAATTGCCCAAAAGTTATTGTGCTAAAAACCATCTTTTAAGTGAGGTCTATCTCCCGCATTGGAAACAGTTTTTTTTAAGAAATGGAATATTTTTGAAATTTAATCCATTTTTAAAACGATGCTAAAAGAAAACATTTTGATTCAAATTTGCTTAATATTTTTAAGCGAAAATTGTATTTTCTGCTTTTCACATATTGTCGATCGGCACACCTAGCTCAGATATATAGCCATAAAATTTGAAATGTTTTGCCACATTTGAATGTAAAGAATCCAAGTCGTTATGGTCATTTTTGAATCAGAAAAATACTAAAAATGGGAACATTTTTGGAAAGAAGAAGCAGTTTAATCTAAAAAGCTCGGCTAACACCACTGAGCCCATTGTAGTAGCTGCAAAGGCGAGAAAGATATAGAATCGATGCATTTGTATTACTGCAAATGTCCTGCGATAGTAAGATTCAGTTTAATAGCAAATGCACCACAAGATGAACTTAAAGGACTTTAGCAGTAGTTTCAATCATTCCAGAAGAAAACTTAACAAAAAAGATTATAATGAAATCGGGTATCCCAATAAGACCTTAAAGCCTTCAAGTGTTCTTGCTGTTTGCTTGGCAAGCTGTCTGCTTTACTTTAATTGGACCTTTAATATGAAAAACAAACCACTGACCTTTAGTATGACTTATATCAAAAATAAACTCTGTTGAAAAACTTGAAAAAATTCAAAACGCAAATTTCAATTTTCATACACTAACTCAGACCATAGAACTAAAAGCTTGTGCTAGAAATTTTATTATATCTGACTTAAGTTTTGTAATTCGAAGCAAACCACTTTTTCCGAATAATCCATTCTGATATTCACCAGACATAAATCTTTATCAAATTGCAGTTATTTAATTATACTAGGAACAGTAGAAATTTCAACATTTCCTAATGACATGGCACTCATACATAAAACTTGCGATTACTTAATTACTAAAAATTGATTTTCGCTTTTCGAAAATAAATGAAAACAGAATTCTTCTGCTATTGAATTTCTTTATTTTCCATGTGAATTTCATTTACAATTTTTTATTTCAGACCAATTAAAATTTCACCATAAAGACAACCGTAATAATATAATTTCAAAATCTTTTGTTACAGGTAAAAATAATTTATTAACTGCTGCCGAAAGCATATAAATAACACCAGCGACAGAAAAAAGCGCCCATTTGGAAAGGGAATGGTAAGCCATGTAAAAATGTTGTAATTTTTTGCCCCTTACTTTGCAATGTCGCAAAAAACGCGCGCTTTATTTGCTGTCGTTGTCACTGCCAGCACACTTGTTGTTCGTTGTATTCAGTTTTAAATTGTTTGCGGATTATTTTAAGCGAAAAATAAAAAAACAAAATAAAAATTAGGCTTTTGCCCGTTTGTGGTGTAGGTACATAGGTACTGAAGTGACAGACTTCCTATGCGCATTTGCTTCACATTCTTTTTGCTTTGAAAATTTGCAGTTTTATGATGTTTTCTTGTTTTTTGGTGTATTTTGCCCCAAAAATTGTTGGTGGTGGTACATAGTAGGTAAGGCTGTGCTAGTGAAAAAACTGAAAACCCGTCAGGCAAAATGAAATTAGTGTCAAAATGTTGTCGTTGTGCTTTACTGCTGCTGCTGTTGCTGTTGCTGAGTAACTCTGTAGCACTGAAATTACAACATGCCCGCCAGCGACAGCTAGCAAGCACTAAAAAGCCAAAACGACGATGTTTGACGTTGTTTTGAATTTTGTTAAAAATTCACTTTTTGTTACGCGTTAAATATGAAAGTTGACAAGTGAGCTAAAGAGCCGAGCAACTGGGTGTGGGCAGCAAGCGGACTGCCTGCTCCTGTCTGTCTGTCAGTCAGTCAGTCAAATTGTAACTGACTGGAAATAAGTAAAACTGACAATCTTTTAGTTTTTCGCATATAAAACTCGTAGCCAAAAGTAAAAGCAAAAGATGAAATAAGCGGATTTTGGTTTCTTGTTATTGCGCATTTTTTTTTTTTGCTGTGTTAAACAACTTCACTGTCAATGGAAAATGTACAGCACTGAATGAAGTTGAGATTTTGGTTTTGTTATTGTGAACAACAGGTGTAGATTCATTCAGTTAGGCACTAAATTAGTTGTTTTGCCAAGTATTTTATTAAAAATATTCTGTAGATAATTACAGAGTATAACTTTTTTGGATTAAACGTTACTCATACGCAGTGCTAATCATTTTCAATAAATGAGAACAAGTTATAGCAAGGCGGCTATTTTTTATGTATAAGTCACTAATTTAATGACTGAAATATAATGAAAGAATACAAAAATTAAAATGGTATGGCAAAAGGACTCAATTTTTTGTTATCCTTTTAAAAAATATGTACTACATACGTCCAGATTTTTAATCTTTACATAGGGCGATATTCCAACCTTTTTTTGACAAACGCTAGGACACGATGTTCGCCAATTTGTTTAAAATTTTGCACTTTACATATTACAGTTCGGCCTAATGAGCCTTAATTCAAGATATATATGTTTCAATGGTATAGGAAAATTCATAGATCACCCCAAGACATCTATTTCAACGTCATTAAAAGCAAAAATCGTCAGTCTTATTTAAAATTTGGCAAAAACTTTAAAAAAGAATTGCAAGGACATCAATAATTGTCAATAAACCATATTATCTTTTAATGTTTGTCCATTTTGATTTGCTTAATTTTTTGATGTATAGCTCCTGTTAAAATTTTAGTTTGGTATCACAACGATTTCTATTTTAAAACCATTTTGGATAATATAATTAGGGTTTTTTTAAGTTGAAGCGAGTAGTAAGGTTTTATTCCTCATCATCCACATTTTTTCAGTATGTTCCAACTAACTAACTAGACAGTTACCAAATAATTTAAGTATCATAAAAAAAGTAAAAAGGATGAACGAACATTAAAATAAAAAGTATAAGCTCTACGCAGAAATCTCTTAAGTTATGGGAATAAATGTAAGTCAGAGAGAGCTAGAACTGCTGAATTGGGTGGGCGTTTCAAAAATTTATACTAGAATTCGATCAGATTGAGAGCGTTTGCATTAACATGGTTGATTTGGAAACGCTGGAAAACTCAATTTTGTTCCAATTCAAATCCCCTTCTGCGTCATACTAAGATTTCTCTGTTAATGCTCTGTTAAGGCTCTGTTAAGTTATATGATTTGTGCATTTACTGTGTGGAATTATTTGAGCGCTCTTAGCTACATTAGGGGGAAAAACACAGCAGAGAATGATACTCGAAACAAAAGCCCTTTAACCATATCAGTCTCATCATACTTGGCTGATTTCTTTCAAAATGGTGCTTAAAAAACTATTGGTGCCAGATAATGAAAGACATTAAAAAAATTGTGTATGTTGCGCCCTTTTTAAAGGAACTCATATAATCTTAAAATTTTTAGATGGAATGTTAAATTTCTGGTAAAGCTTTCTTTAGAAAACTTAAGACTTTGTGTATGAAATTTGTAACTTTAGTGTCGCTGCTAAAAACAATATTTTTACAGAATAAAAAAAAAACATCAAAAAATATTTTTAGAATTTGAATTCCATAGACGCATCCTCAGAGCACTTTGTCAGGAAAATACTTGCCGCTCACAGTTTAAAGAAGGCAACTTGGCACTTGTCAAAACTTGAAATACTATGCTTCATTTGTGATGCTTCCTACTCTGTGCTTATTGTTTTTTGAATTAAAAAAGATTTCTTGCGTCCTAGAAAATATGATGATTTGTTTCTTTCACCTGATAAAACATCAAAACTGATTCATTGGAAATGTAAGTTATGAATTTTCTTTTACACTTTTTTTTTTGATTTCGTTGCTTTTTTGTTTTGTTTGACTTTAACTAATGGCTCCCAAACTACCTGTCAAGCATTGATGATGACGTCGACGACGACCACAGTGACAGGCTTTCCAAGGTTATGCGACAAAGGATCATAGATTTTTTCTGTGCCTTTAAAAGTAACAGCCAAGTAAAGGCAGTCAAGGAATAAAAGGATGTAACGCAAAGAAAAAAGGCAATGTTGTTGTTTTTGTTGTTGCCATGAATGATTGAGTTGAGTAGTTGAGAAATTGAAAAATTGAGAAATTGTGGTTTTATTAATTTTCCAAAGTGGCAAATTCATGAAAAAGGGTTCTGTGTTTTATTTTTTGTCGAACAAGCAACAACATTATTGAATTAAAGGAAAAGCCTCTCCATCAATGAAAAAATAAAAATTGGGTCATAAAACTCAAAGTGTTCTTAAACATTCATGATGCTACAGTAGGAAAGAGAGCGCAAATAGGGAAATGGCAAAGAAATGAGATAAAAAAAGCGATATATATTGTGGCCAATCAACAGCTTAATCTTTTTAAAATTACTCATATATACAGGCCATTTTTCAACTTAATGCGGATAGCTATTTTACTTTAACCCATTTTATTCGATATGAACTCACAAGAATATCTGTACCAGACAGAGAACGTTACTTTATCAAATTTATTTCGTATTAAAATTGAAAAATTGGTTAAGTCTACTTATTTATTTGCACACAATATTGTTTACATACTTTTATTAATTAGTCGTTTGCAGCAGAGTTCAAGCGACATTACGCACCGCATACATTCGTACAGCGTAAGCAGGTGCATTAAGTTGACGGCTTCTCCTCCGAAGTGTAAGTGCATGCAAATGCAGCCAGAGGCTGGATATTTAATGCTTCGTATCAAATTACAATTAAAGGTTGCTTCAGTTGCGCTTGAATTCAAGCAGAAATGGAGTATTTGATGTTGATGTGCGTACGTACGTCTGTGTGCAATGTGCATCCAGCCAGCCAATGCGCCAGTGGCAAATGCTGCATGTAAATGTTAATGTAAATTTACCAAGTGCTTTTGCCCTCCTGAGTGTGTGTGTGTGAGTGGATAATAAGTATATTTTACTTATGTAAATGTTAATTATGGTAATAAAATGCAGTGCTGTTGTACGGATATGTGTTTTCAGTTTAAATGTGAATAATGGCTTAGTTTCTCATATGAGTAAAATCAAGTGTTTTCAGTTTGTTCTATTCAAAATATCGAAAAATAACACCATATTGTAATTATCTCTGTATTAAAGAAAATTGTTTTTGGTGTCGAAAATGTTCGTATCATATAATGATAGAAGAAATATGTATAAAAGAACAAAACAAAGCAAATATCTTTAAGAGGGGAGCAATGTCAATTATAACTGCTCTATCGAGATGTAGAAGCAGAGACAGATAAAAATCGTGTTAAGAAGCACTACAATTTGAACTTCCAAAACTATGCGAAACCTATGTCAATTGTTGTCTGTTTCTTATAAAAAAAAGAACATGTTAAAGAAAAGAGTTTGGGCGGGTTCTGGACCCGCTGAATAAAGCGAGCAGAAAGCGAAGCTCTTTAGTGGTATAATCTTAAATAAAGTTTTAGAAAGTATAAAAAAGTACCAAGAAGAAATATAGTAAAATCAACACCTAATCAATATTGCGTGTACCAAAAATTAAAAGATTTTATTATTATACCGCAGAGTTTCGTGCGATATTGATAAATAAATTTGTGTAAAATGAAATAAAATTATTATTTTCATAAAAATTTATTTTCACGCATTCTTCATAGGCTTTTTGAAAAATAGCTTTCAGTTTCTTCTCAGAATTTGATTTTATGGTTTCGAAAAACTTGTGCGGATTCTCTGAAGTGGTATACAAGAACAGGAAAAAATCAGATGGGGCAAAATCAGTTGAATACCGTACTAAGGCGATGACATTCGTTAAATTTTTGGCTTAAAAACTTTGCACAGTGATAGCTTTATGGGACGGTGAATAATTATGGTGAAAACTCATAGCAAATATTGTCTTTTTCAGCGGAAAATCTCACGCAAGCGCTTCAAGTTGCTTTAGTAATATTCTTTGAGGTGAAAGTATATTTTAGTAAATTTATGTTTCATTCTTTTTAACAATTCCGTGGATTTTTTCGCACAACATAGTATTCATAAGAGAATTAAAAGGTCACCAACAGCTTGAAGCTGAATTGAAAATATCTAAAAGTAGGAAAACTTTGTAGTACTATAGTATCTGCAAATATGAAATATGATGCAAAGTTCGGCGTTGTTTCGAAAAGCATCGAAACAATATCGATTTTAAATGGGTGTTTTTTTGTAAACACCTTTGCTCATATCTTTAACTACTGAAATGATTTTAGCAGATTATGTTATACATAGATTGAAAATTAGCCAGATAATAACCCTTTTTTATTTTTAAACAATATTTTCAAGAAAATGGTTTGTAACGCTTTGGCGTAAAATATATTGAAGTGATTTTAATAATTTCTTTTTCAAAACAATACATCTGTGCATTGCATACATATCTTTTTTAGTTTTTACGTCACACAAAAATCGTCGCTAGCTTTTTCGTTGCTTATGATGCTTCTTAAGATTTTTGCGATATTATTCAACACGATTTTTACTAACTTTATCAATAATTTTCGTTTCTATAGTTAAAATATCGAGTTCTGCTAAACTTGCAGTCTTTTTCGATACTTTCAGAACTTTTTGAAGTTCTAAAACTGTGATCGTATTTGTTTGGAAATTTGTCGATATATCAGATATTTTCCAAATCAATACAAACACTTCTACTTTTTATTGCTTTTCGATGTAAATTGGCTTTTTTGATACTTTTTGATCTTTTTTCACAATATTGGGCTTTTTCGTTTCTCTTCGATACTTTTTTTTACTACGAGTATATCAAACATTTCAATAATTTTGAAACACCTCATGCTGTATTTGTTTGGAAGTCAGACCAATCTAAACATGCTGTAAAATCAGGAAGCTTTTAAGCGTGACCACGCCACCTAAATGCACAAAATTGTTATAACCAACTACACATAGCATGTCGGTTTCAGTTTGAAATTAAATAACACTTTGTATGGATTCATTTGTACTGATTCTATGTGCAAAAATTAATTAAGCCATCTTTTATTTTACCGTTGGTTTTTTGTGCCCTTGCTGGCAAAAAACAATAATATTGAAAATTTATAGAGAGGACGAACAAAAATGGAACAAAAACATGGTATCGTGATGCCATAGAAACGAAAGAATATTGAAATTTTGATTGAAAATTTATTTGCTTTGATCAACAAAATTGATGAGGGGGCTATAGCTCCAGACACTGTGAAAGAGACTGCGGGGTACTGATTTTCCTTTACTGTTTTTATTCTTTGCAATTCCTTTTGATTGAGCGACGACAACGATGATGATGGCGGCGCTGATGAAGTTGCCGATGACGGTCTGCGTTCAGTTGCAGATTGGGATTTTCATAGCCTGTGGCAGGCACAAATGTGATGACTTTGCTTTGTTTTTCTTTTCAAATAAAATAAAATACTTTCTCTTTTATTGCACATTGTGCGGGGAAGCTATTGGAGACAATCAAACAATTTCTAACTTTAAAAATCCATTAACGTTTGCTTGCGGCGTCGTGCTGTTTGAGCGGCGAAAAAAAAACGCAGGAGCGAATTAAACTTTAAAATTTCGCACACCATTCGATGTCACAGCATGAAATTTACAGCTCAACACGTTGCCAATTGGCAATCCTTCAATCGAAGGATAAAGAAAAAATAAATAAAATTGCCGGAGGGCGTTTTTTTTAAGCTTTCGCTCTTGAAACCTGAACAGATTTTTTCGATTATAGGGTTAGATTTGTATTAGAACTTGAGTGGAAAAATGCTCAATTCATTTCTGTGTTGTAATTAATGAGTCACTTAATATTAAAAACTTGCACTGTTCTTACCAGTGTACCCAGTTCTTGTTCGAATTCAGGAAGAAAAAGGAATATCTGGAGAGTGACTCATGGGAACTCTAGTGAAAATTCCAAAAAAAGGGGACTTATAATTATTATCAGTTTCGTCCAAGACTTTGACAAACATCTTTCCCACCAGACTCAGCGGATAAATAGAGTCAGTTATCCTTAAACGACAAGCTGGATTTCGCATAGAGCGTGTATTGATCAAATGAATACCCTACGCATTATCGTAGAACAGATAAATGCGTGGCAGGCGTTCTTACATTTAACTTTCTTCGAATACAGTACCGCTTTTGATCAGCATTACCAGATGCCATCAAGATCCGATTTCCATTCAAATCAAGCAAAGAAAATGGAAAAGAATTGGACATACTTGCGAAAACGATCAACTGAAGTCTGAGGGCTAGTATTGGAACGGAATCTTCAGGGTAGCAGAAAACGCGGCATTCCTAAATAATCGTGAAAACGATGGCTAGCACAAGAAGTACATGAATCGGGAAAATATGTATGATCCGTAAGAAGATAATGGACTCAAGAGAAATTCAAATATATACATAGTCTTATTAGTCCAAATTGAAGATCAATGACATATTCCACGTCATCTAAATCTAATAAAGTCGCATTCCGCAGTAATGAATCTTTTAGATTGAAAGAAATTTCGTAGCTTTTTGTAGTGAATTTTTTATTGGTTTTATTCCTCAACTGCGAAAATCTCATTTGCTATAGTATTTTTATTTACTTTACGCAGTACAATTGCTTTAATATGCACATCAAACGGCACCAACCAATCCAACTTCATTTAACAACTGAGTCAACGTTTTCTTTGGCGAACAAAAGCGACGATACAACTGCTGATTTATATTTATTAACATTTGCAATAACAACAAAAACGACATAAAGAACAATTTCATTTTGAAAAATCGACATATTGGGAAAAACGTATATATTCATTAGGGTGCTTGCAAAAGTCAATATCTACACTTTAAATTACGTTTATTGAATTAAAGGAAACCTTCGATTTGAACTCGTATTGTTATTGTTATTCAAGTTTGCTAAAAAGTAGTAAGGCCCCGCCAAAAATGAAATACCCTACACTTTTTTAACAGTGGAAGTGCGCCTAAGTCCAAAACTTTTATTAAAAGGGTATATCTTCCACCACGCTACGCGCTGGTCTGACTAAACGTACCCACGTTGAACTCGGCAAAATTTATTGAAATAGCTCTCTATGTAGCTTTTTGAAGCTTATGCTTGTAAACGATGTGGCATGCTCTTTTTTTGTCTGATTGAAGATCGAACCATTTCTTGTATTTGCGTCAAATTTAGTGGAAATACTTCTCTGAGTAAAGCATTTTAAAGTTTCCGTTTCTAGGAAGCGAACCATGTCTACTTGTTTAAACTAGTTTATTTTATGTCCAGAGCTTTATCGAAGCATTCCTACCATATGTAATGATATTTGGTTCCATTACCATTCTCTTTTCAGGTTTTTGTTTGTTTTGAAAGTGCCACTCATCTTTTTGAAATTCGCTAACTTTTTTTTAGAGCATGCGAAATAAATTTTTAGTATTTGTGAGTTGTTTGTTTGCACTACATCAAACAGCTTTCTCAATGTAGCGTTTTGAATATGATAATGTATGGGCGGTAGGCGTGTCCATAAACTAGTTTCGAATATTTCCGATAATTTCGTCAGTAATTGTGTTATCCACACACTTAATCACGTCATGTGCATGTGTACTTTTCTACATCTGCCACGCCCCCGTATATGCGTTACAAATGGAATAACAAACCGGAGTGTATGGTATAATGAAGTCTCAGTTTCTACTCAAGAATTTAATCAGCTGAAAAATTTTTTATTGCTGAGCACTCTAATAAACTTATGCCAGTAGTAGATCACATCATGTAGTAGCACTGGAGAAGCAGCATCAGGAGCCTCACAACACAACGTAACGCTCACGTCGTAAATTTCAACAGTAGCAAACAACAATAACAGCAATAACAACATCAACAACAACATGACATGGTTTATTTATCTTGAATGCTGCTCAAATTGTTTTAATTTTTCCCAATAATGTCGATATCAATGTCAGTTGTTGCCAAAACCAAACCAAACAGTGGCGCACACACACATACGAGCGCATTACATGTATGTGTATGTACAGTACATGGGACACACGCTCACTTATACACAAGCAGCTGGCACATGTAATAATTCAATTGTGCGAACAACTATTACATAAGATTGATGACAAAGCTGTTGCAGCAGCAGCAGCAGCAGCAATGGTCAACGATGCTTTAATCCCCAATGAGAAAAAGAGAAGCAGTGGAGTGAAGGACTAGCAGGCGGTGAAAGCAAGAAAGTAGAGACTAGAGATTTGATGTCACAACATAAACACTTGACATCGATACTTTCCTGGGGTGTGAGTTTCTTTGATTTAAATGACTCACTCCAGTTGCAGTTTAATTTCGAGAGGATTTTGCGGGTTGTGGTCAAATCAAATTTGCAATATATAAAAAATATATCTAAAGTTTTTTTAAAACACTCACAATTTTGCATTGAATGAAATAAACCTTAGATAGCTTACCTTAATTAATAATCATTAAAAGTCAACCATTCGTCATTTTGGCGAACACATAAATTTTTGTTCCTTTAAATGTGTAGCGATATACTTTTGTTTAAGTGAAGTTATATATTATCAGCTACTGATACTGTATTTAACAAAAGTTAATAAATAATGGCAACATTATTTAAAATTTTAGTAAATAGAAGGAACTTTTCTTAGTATTCAGAAGAGCTACCTTTTGACCAATTACAATTTTTTTCTTCTTATTTTTGACATTTCTTTAAATTCATAAATTAACTAAAAAAAAAATTGAAAGAACCTGTATCAAACAAAATCATTTTTAAAGTGAATAAAAACGTATAAGAAGACACTTACTCAAAAGCTAACCATTCGTCAAGATAACGAATTAGTAGCCGAAGTATCAAAATTCAAAATACTGCAAACTAAGCAAACTTTCGGCGACGACTTAATTGGTGTGAGCGTACATGTAGCTAGGTGCGATAGTTAGAGCGAGAAAAGTTATCATCTGACAGATGTTCGTCAAAATGGCGATGGATAGCTATCCAAGGTTGAAGACAAAATCCAAAGCAAATCAGCAAATCCGTTGAATGAACTTGATTTCCCAATTTAATTTTATAATATATATATTAATAATATTATAAAAATGGTCTAAACTAGCAACGACCGAAAGGTTGATCATGATCGGCAGATGCGATTCATACGTTCAACATTCCGAGCTGATGAGCTTTTTATAGAAACGAATGGATAGCTTTGAAAATAGAAGTTAAAACAGAAGGAACTTTTTTTGTATTTCTTGTGTAGGAACCTCTTTTTTCGCTGAAACAGGTTTGCGCAAATCTTCTCACAGGATTTCTTTATCTGAGTAAATCATCTGAGGTTGAAAGAGTTCAAGCTGATCGTCAAAATGGTGTACAGTAACTTGGTTGGTTTCCAAGCTTTCACAAAGGGAAACAGGAAGAAAACAAAAAAAAAAATCGATGATCTCTTTAAAGATTATTCAAAACAGAGATTCAAAGAAGCTCAAAGAAAGCTTTCCAATTAAATGACTTCTCCGACACTGACGTACCAAAGGTGCCCACCGCACGATCTAGAAAAGAACGCCAAATTATTGATATTTTATTGGTAAAAAGTTTCGAACAGGGGGCACCAAACTATTGCAGGAGTCCCAGTACTTCACGTGTCGTCGGTAAAAGATGGTTATCAGTGTTGACTCTATGAGCAAAGGCAAAATAAATATCAAGGTGTTGCCGCCTTGGACCTCCGAAAGTTTTGCTCCGCTGTTGTTTCCGACAAAACAGTTTATCCTTTCAAATTTTATTGAAATTGTCAGTCCGTCGTTGAGCAAGAAAACACGACACACAGCAGATATTGATGAATCTAAGCTTATGGTAATTTTTTAAAATCATTTTAGATTTTTGTGTCATTATTTGACTTTTTGGAACACCATAATGTGGTCGAAATTTGTCACGTGGAAACTTGTTCTGTTATAAATTTATGCTTAATGCATTTTTCCATTTGATGTGTACTTTTTGAGTAATTTAGATAAGCTTGACATGCCTGCGATTATTGGCCTTTTTGTATGGTGATAAATACTAGCAGCATCGCATCTTGAGATGGTTAAGCCCCAAATCATTATAGCGAACTATCATATCCATGGATCTTATTAAAATAGCTAATAATTGAAAAACAAACCTCTTTCCTTAAATTTTTTAACGATATTTATTACTTGATATCATAGCGCCAACCCAAGCGTTGTATATTGACATATAGCGATTTACGCTTAAAACGGATTTGCAAGCATTTGTATGGACACATACAAACACAGCTATCGTCAACTTCATCTACGACATTGTGTCGCCAAATGTGTTGTGGGTTTCGCAACTTTCCCCAAACCTTCCCATGCTGAAACATATTTACCCTTATCCTCTTGCTACTCTGGGCTGTCCATCTTTTGTCTTAAATGTCAAATAAATTTGGTCAAATGAAAAATGATTTGACGGCTTGGCGATTAATACAAATACAAATACAAACACACAATACAAGTTCCAAGAGTATGCTGAATGTATGCACCAAATGTTTGTTGTATCGAATACATTCTTCGAAAAGCTCGATTTTTAGAAAGAATACTACATATGTTATGTAAGTATGTATGTGTATACGCTCATATGGGTATTGTTTATAAGCATCCAATTGCATTACACTTTGTCATTTTTCTCTTCATTCATCAAGTGAAATTTTGATCATAATCCTTGTAGGAAATATGGGCAAAATACAATATTTTTGCGGAATTTTACACTTCATTAATCGCCTTTTCAATTTCTAATGTAATTAATCAAGATTAGCGTAATAAACGTTGAAATTGAATGATTGATTTTGAAAAAAACTTATGGTTTGAGTCTTATATGTTTCGAAATCTATTGGTTTTGTTCTTTGCTAAGTTTGAACTTAGTGTTCAGTGTCCAATGATCAACATTTGATTTCAAATTTGCATTGCTTTTTCTTCGCAGTTCTGTGTTCAAAGTTCTACGTTTTATGGCCGATCCTCAGTGCTGAAAATATAAATTGCAAATTTCATTTTCCAATGTTCAACTTCTGGTTATTAATTTTCAAATATTATAAATTCGATTTTACAAAAACAAAAGTTCATCGATCAGTCTTGACACAAGTTTTACTTCCTCATGGTACATCATGGGATGTTGACTCATTTCGAATATAACGCGACCAAGACGATGACACATCTTGACGCAACGCTTGTCGTCGTCTGGATTATCATGGTTCAACGAGTAACCTTGATCGAGTGGTCAGTTCTGCTTCATCATTCCTTCGCTTAGTTGTGCATTTTGGTACCGCTGCTGTTATTGCTACTGCCTTCTGGTGCCTTGTATACTGATTTCTCATAGCGCCAGTCTACGTCTATCCCTCATATATTGCACACTGGTCCACATTGGTCACTTAATCCGTTGCTTGTTTTCATCAGTCGTTGAAATATAGAATCTTATTTTATTTAAGTAGAGAATGAATGATTTTTTAAAACGACGTATGGCATTCTTGTTGAAAAATTAGATATAACTAATGGTTGTCGATGTAGTTGTGTATTTTCCAGTAGTGTATATGTGTCTTATACATATACTATGGTGTTATGTCTATGTATTTGAGTGGCTGGGAAAACTGCGCTTAATGCCACTTTAATCCCTTCACTTAAGTAGCACCAATTGCTACACATGGGCGCTTTGCTGATGCTGGTGCTGCTGCATCTTTTCGTTGTCGCTATCTTAGTATCGTTGTTGATATTGTTGTTGTTGCTGTTGTTATTTTGTCGTAAGCACTTTTAATATAATGAATGTAGTAATAAAAATGTTTAACTCAACAACTACAGCAACAACAACACCATTAAATTGCGCAATATGTGTTCAGCTGTAGACTAAAAAATCCACTGACATTTAGTGGGTGTCGGTGTTGGTGTTGAAAAATGACGTTACTTAGCAGGATCACACCATGTGTGAAAGGATGTGTAGCGAATAAATTGAAGTTTAAATGGATGGAGGCTAAGAATTTCGTGAAGTTTTCATATAGGCGATATTTTTTTGTATAAAATATTTGCGGCAATTTAAATGAAAAATAAATGTTCGAAATCCCTGTACCATATCTATTGAACTATTGTACAATAAAGTTGGCAAGCTGGGTTAAAGAAAAAATGTTTTTTTTTTTTTAGACAACAGCGATCGGAGCAAAAAAATAATGCTGTGAGTTAAAATGAAGTTGGAACATTGCAGAAAATTTCAGAAATTTGACCAAATCAGCTTTGCCGTAATGTAAAAATCAATAGATTTTAGAATTGCTCGAGAATGTTTGAGAGTTTTGTATAAACCTGCATCAGTTGATAGAGAAAGTGTTTCACCTTCAGTTTTAAAATGTGATTTTCAACACATCGTTTCAAAGTCGGTGACTCTACATTGCTGTAAATAACACATTCAGGTCACTTATGCTAAAAGCAGCTTCTGAATCTAAGAAGGTTGCCAACGAAAAGTCTTTGCTTGAAGAAAATTTTGCTTTAGAGTGAAATTAATTTTGCTTAATTTTCCAGCTCGAGAAACATAAGAGAGGCTTAGGCATTCACTGAACATCGCTATCTAAAACAAGATACACCGAGTGTTGCTATTCACGCGATCTGGGTATTACAAAGTCTCAAAGCTACGATACATTTCACTAGAGTTAGCGCAGCAGTTTTTAAGTTATTGTGGTTATGAACTGTTTTGTAGTAACTACATGTACAATTGAGGCATTATCTCTAACAAATCTGTCCAACTGCTAGAGTAAACAGATGATATAAGCACAAGAGCGCATCAGCCTCTTTTCGTGTCGTGTCGTGGTGCATCTATACTATTTATCTAAAATTGCATATATGGAAATAGTTTGTAACGCTTTGGCAGAAAATATACTGAACCGATATTAGTGATTTCTCTTTTGAAATAACATATTTATGTTAAGGAAGTATACAGTTTACTTAATTTTTAAAATGTTTTGAAGTTAAATATCCTTTTTCTCGCTTTACAAAATTTTACAAAAAAATTTTCGATTGATTTTTCGTTGCTTATGCTTCTTGAGTTCTGTTCCATTATTTTATTTGGATTGATAAATTTAAAAAAAAGACACGTCCTCCGAAATGTACATTCCCACTCTTAATACAGTTTGTTTAAGCAACATCAATGTTACATCAATGAAATTGTATAAATACTCAACATATTAATGATATTAAAACTAGTTTTTTGGGTAAAAGAAATGTATTTTGAACGTAAAGTAATTAAGATATAAAAAGTTTTTCTTTGTAAAAAATAATTCTTTCACAATGATTGGATAAAAATTTGCGTTGCGTGCTTTGTCTATAATTTTATTTTTTCTGCTGTAACAACACGCAGCTGGTAGTTTCATTCGCTGTTTAAAAAAAAACAATGATGGGAACTTAGGTTTAGCAGCTTCTAAAAATCTCACATTATTAATTAAGAGCCATGCAAAACAATGTTGGCACTTTAATGAATTAAAATGGGCCTGCTTTTTCCACCCGCCCTGAAGCTGTAGTTGCGTTCCTTTGTCGTTAGCGACTGGAACATTTTTCAAAAAGGATTAACACACTTGTAAAACTGAGCCAAAGCTTTGGTATCGCAGCAGGACAATACGTATTTGCTACACGAACTAAGTGGAAGTGAATGCCACTTTTTGCGCTAGGAAAAAGTCTTAAGGACATGAGCTTAACCCATGCTTCTTAAAGTTAACATTTTTCTTCAAAAGTGACATTGAGTGTTTCTATCATACATTGCCAAATGAAGACTTAAAGTTAAAGTTTGAGAAAACAAAATCAGCATTTTGTATCTAATAAAAGGTCAACAACAACAACATTTCGAATAATAAGCTCACCCTCAAAACAAATGCGGTTGAAAATGCGTTAAAAATTCTCCGTCATTAAATTGTCTACACCTAGCTGCTTTGATGATGTGTCTTAATGTGTTAGGCTTACGTACCTGTCCGAATTTAAATGCTGTAAAGATATCAGCTTCAAGACGAAAGCAAGAACAGCACCCTAAAATGCTACGCATATAAAAATTTAGCAGCGTCATAAGCTATGCAGCGTCATGCTGTAGTTTGGCATCACCACCAGCAAGCACCACAAACCAACCACCGCGGCCAACCATCGAAACACCGTTAGAGGTTCGCACACCCATTTTAACTATTAAGATTTTCCACAGGTGCGTGACGGTGTCTTTTTCATTAAAATTGCTGTCATCTTGGCATTTGACAAACAAATCGCGCGGTATACCGCGCACTTTGGTGCGACGCAAAGTGAATTTGACAGTTGCTGTTATCAGATGGGTGGAACTAACGTTGCCACGTTGATGCGTGCGTCTGAATACTTGAAACAAATAATATAAACAAATTAAAATTTTAATTGTGACCCAAGACAAAAAAAAAAAAAGTAAAAACACAAATTGCTGGCATCACTAACACAAGCATCCCAATGCGAAAATTAATAGTTGGGGGGTTATTGAAACTTTGAAGTGCCACATTTGCCCAAAGATAAATTAAGTATATTTCGTTCGAGTATATTAGCGCTGTAGGTAATACACAAGTCACTAAAAATTGAATACAGGGTCATCCAACAGGAAAATACTTTTCACTGCGTAACTAATAGACCGATACTGATGGAATTTTGGACCCCATTCTTGTAATCGTTTCGAAATGGACACACCCGTGTTTTTAGCAAAACTCTCACGAGTAGAGTCTTTACATCACTAGCCAGTCCTAGACGTTCAAATTTTTCGACATAGTCTACCATAGCTTGGTGACGACCAAAAGAATTTACGATCAGTAAGATACCTTGAATAAGTAGCACCATTATTTTTTGGAGGGACTCAACGTTAGGGTTAAGGCCTTTTCTAGCCAACCATGTGTTGTTAACATTTTGTGTTGATCTAACTTCTGTCACCCTGTATGAATGAGGGTGTAATGTTTTTAACAATTCTCAGTAAAATTTTAAATTTCGCGTTAAGCCAAGAAAATCGTGTTGTTTTTCTCATTGGGTTGCTACAATCTAACTTTGTCAACATTGGGTTGGATTGTTTATTGTACTTGCAGGCAAGGTTATTGTCGTTGCTGCTGCTGCTGCTGCTATTCCTACTGTTATTATTATGGCTAATGTTGTTTTGCTCACATTACGCTTTCGTGCTCAGTCAGGCACCGCGGGTACCTTTTTTGCACGTCGTCTTGTAGTGGGATGAAAACTTGGCAGCTTTAAAATATTTGTACGCCGTGCTAATAAACGTCAAAATGAACTTAACAATGGGTCGCGCTCTCTGGCAGAATCTATGGGCGCTGTACATACAAAAAGAATACGAATATACGCTATGCTCAGTTGCTTTTTCTTCTAACAATCCTTTTTCATTTTATGTTATTCGTTGGAAGCGTCACCGCTGAAAAAAAGAAACAGCTGTTTTTGATCACACAACACTTTCACGGCAGCGTAATTGCGACCTTGGCATACAAATTAATTGAGGTAGAGAAGGATTGGGTTTGCAATTGTTTTTAATTGCGTCGTCTGTTGGAACTTTTCTAAATGAGCAGTCACTGTGTGTGTGCACTGATGTAAATTTCCTCTATGGGAAATAAAAAATCAAAAAATTGTTGACAGTTCTTGTGCAAAGTTCAATGCCTTTTATTTTGCCCTTTTACTTCTTTTTCAGTGCTGTTTCTTTTTTTTCTTCATTTTCAATGCGTTAAATCATGATTTTGTTATGTACTACCGTTGGCAGCTTTTTGTCAGATTTTTCCCCCTTCTTGTTAATGCAGAGCACGCATTTTGGTGCATCTCTGGTGTTGGTTCCTCACTTCAAGCGGTATTCAGTGGCTGCAGGCCAAAAGAATGAACGAGTTTCAGATTGATGCGCTTTGTCAAAAGTTTTGTGCAGCACGTTTGAAACTTTTAAATTGCAACTCATCTACGGCATTCCGTCTTGTTCTCTACATCGTGGTCTCCTCACGACTTGTAAGCTTAACATTGTCTGACTGATGGACCAGTGAGCTGCTTTGGATTTAATACATTGTTCGCTCGTTCGCTCTATGGAAGTCTGCATATAATGCAGGTTCCGAAATCTGTAGTTTATTTTAGATTGCAGTTTTTGATTTGCGCTGCAAATATGTTGGGGTTGAGGTAAAACGAAGCTCGGAAGGAATGTTGCAGTAAATTTAGATAAAGTGCACGGCGGTTAAACTGAGTTGAAATAAATAGCGTTGGAATTGGAAATATAAATCGGTGATTTTGAGATAAGGATATGGTTTTAGTTAATTTTTAAATGTTATAGTTGCAGCTTTTTCCGTAGCAACAAATAATTTAGGACTGGCTGGTTGCATTGAAAATGTTAGTGCTATAGAAAAATAAAGGAAGCATTGATTATGTTAAAAGTGATTGGGGTATATTTTGTTAAAAGGTAGGAACTTTGTGCAATGCCCGAAAAAATCATCTCTAGTGAAAAATTTATAAATTCTTATAAATATCTGAGACGTTGAGCTGACAACGGGTCGCTATCATGTGCACAAAAACATTCATGATCTATATAAAAACTGTTTCAACATTATAAAAGTTTAGAAAATGTATAACAATAATGAGCGATATAACAAGTTATCTGTTCCATGAAATTAATGAACATTTATTTCAATAAAATCAATTAACACTCAAGATAACAGTTAATAAGATAATAGAGAATATAGAGGCAATGAAGGTTATGAGCAAAATGAAGACAATAAAGGCAACGACTTGAACTAAGACAAATCGGACACTGAAGATAGCGAACAAAGCAATGTATCGATACCAATAAATTTAAAAAACGACACCAAAGACAGCGATGGCGATGAAACACTAAAAATAATAAAAGCTATGAACTCAATTAGGATGGAGACGGCAATGAAGGCAGATTCGAAAATTTTTTGTTAATCCGAGATGAATAACTGAATTGCATTTGGTCTCGCCAGGCTGTAACGTTCGTTTCAAGAAAGAAGTGAATTTTCTTAAATTGAATAATTTGTACTTTTAAGAGATACCAGTTCTTAGGAAATAATATTTATATCTCTTTAATGTGTTAATGATATTAACCCGGCGAGAGTGTGGTGACAAAATGTTTAAGGAGTATGTGACAGGGTATGACATACCTGCGTACAACTTTGGCTCTAAAACTTATTTACTAAATCCATAACATTAAAGTGAATGTGTTTTATAGTAAAATGTAACATGATAATTTAACTGAAATGAAACACCTGAGGCAGTTTAATAGTTTTTATTATTTAAATAAAGAAAAAAAAATTACTTCACTTTTTAAACAAAAATATAGGCTCTTGCAAAAAAGCTACAAAATAAATAACAAACAGTCTGCATTAACAAAAAAGTAACAAAACCTCATAGAACATAAAGTTAAGAACTTTGTAAACTAAAAAAACCTTATATAAATATTAGGAACATCTTAGGAAATTCTGTCTAAGTTAGTGCAGTTTTTGCAAAGAAAAAAAATCACATGCTCCATGTGTGTTTTGTCTTACGATCCTTCTTGCTTGGGCCGTCTCATTGATTTTAGATGAGATTCTCTGGCTAATAAATGTTGGAATATTTATTTTATCTTCTCTCGCTCTCAGGTGTTCATATTCTAAAGCCAAGCCTAAGTTACGGATAAATTCTTTGCGTTTGGTGTTCTCAAAACTTTATTTTTTCACACAACTCTGATGAAGCAACTAAAGGGTGTTTTTTTTAGAGGTGTAGAGCTTCGAATTAAAATAAAACACAAGAAAATCGTTTTAATGTCCATCAATTTGGCTTTATTGGAAGGATCATTTTATGCCATTAATGTTTAAATATGATTTGGGGCATGTGGCCGCCGCGGCTGGCTCGAATAAAGCCAATTCTACAGGTCCAATTTTGAACCACTTTTTCGAGCATATGGGGCCGTATGTCGGCAATAACGCCACGAATGTTGGCTTCCAAGTCCCCTAACGTTTCTGGTTTGTTGGCGTAGACGAGCGACTTCACATATCCCCAAAGAAAATAATCCAATGGTGTCAAATCACACGATCTTGGTGGCCAATTGACAGGTCCATTCCGCGAAATTATGCGCTCATCGAATGTTTCCTTCAATAAATCGATTGTGACGTGCGCTGTGTGGCATGTAGCGCCGTCTTGTTGGAACCACAACTCATCCACATTCATGCCATCCAATTCGGGAACAAAATAGTCGGTTATCATGGCTCTATACCGGTCTCCATTAACGGTAACTGACTCTCCAGCATTATTTCGGAAGAAGTATGGCCCAATGACTCCACCAGCCCATAGAGCACACCAAACAGTCAGTTTTTGTGGACGTAATGGCGTCTCAAGGGTCTCATGTGGATTCTCTTCACTCCAAATGCGGCAATTTTGCTTGTTGACGTAGCCATTCAACCAAAAATGAGCCTCATCACTGAACAAAATTTTGCGATGAAAATCAGCATCGAGATCAATCTCATTTTCGGCCCATACACCAAAATCACGACGCATTGCATGGTCTCGCGGCTTTAATTCTTGCACAAGCTGGATCTTGTAAGGTCGCAAGCCAAGATCTTTGCGCAAAATCTTCCATAAAGTTGATGGACAAAGCTCCAATTGCTGTGCACGGTCGCGAATCGATTCATTCGGGTCCTCTTCAACATTTTGCTCTACAGCGGCAATTGTTTCTTCGGTGCGCACTGTTCGACGTCTCTGCGGATGCGTATTATCACATAGAGTAAACGTAGTGCGAAAACGATCCATGGTTAACCGAATTAATTGCTCTGATGGACGATTATGTCGACCATAAAATGGACGGAGCTTGCGGTAAACTTCGCGAACTGAACCATTATTTTCGAAATAAATTTGCACAATTTGCAAGCGTTGTTCTTTTGTCAACCTGTTCATGATGAAATGGCAAACCAAACTGAACATAAATGACATTAGAATTGCCAGATTTGACCATAAAATGCCAGTTTTATCTCTATTCAAAAAACAAACCTCTAAAAAAAACACCCTTTACAACAAACTATCCATCAAAAAAAAAAAAAAAATTCGCCGTAGCTGTTTACTATGATGGCTTTTTTTTTTAAAGCATATTTCCATAGAATTTTGCTTTCGCGTTCACTGTCAAAAACGTGTGAGAAAAGTTGGCGCTTATATGGTAAGGGGGTGGCAAGATGTTCGTGAAATATATCTTGTTTTGCTAAGGACTTTGAAAGATTTGGAATGGATACTATAGTGAAATATATGTAATTTTGGTACCGTTTTTTGAAGTCTAGAGTGAGTACCTTTTTTTTTTTTGGTCACGAAATTTTTCGACTATGGGAAAAAAAATTTAGTTTTTGGAGTGTACTACGTTTCTAGGCAGGTCATCTGGTAATTCTAGGTTCGAATTATAAGGATTTTACTACTTAACACTTTTTCATAAAATGTAAACGTCAACTATGTGGCAGGGTATCACGTACCCGAGCGTTATTTGCAAGCATGTAACTCAAGCGCAGACTGCCTGCATCCTTTCAACTCCAGCTACTCAAAACAACGAAACGTTTGAATAACTATACAAAAAAAAAACGCACTTAAAAGTAACAGGGTGACTATGTTACACTCTCGCCGGGTTAAATTCGACTTGATGCCAAAAACTATTGGGCTCGTGTTTTTAAGAGAGTTATTCTTTCCAAAAATAAAATATGAACCGTCAAAAAGTTTTTCAAATTTGATGTAATTTATATTGAGTAAACTTTCATTTTATTATGAAAAGGCATAAAAATTGTAAAAATATAAAAATTCACTAAGACTTCAACTTTAAATTTACTTAAAATTCACATAATTTCTTGCAAAAACGAAATCATTTCATATCATTTCTTGTAAAAGTATGCGTATCCATGGCTTACGCAAATGGACCATATAGGAGCCAATGTTTGTTGTTTGATTGCCGGGACACAGCACCAGACGTTTGAAAAAAATTGTCAAAAATTGCCCAAAATCATATTTAAATTACAAATGAAATTAAATTAGCTCAAAATTATCTGCTCTGTAAAAACTTTAACCAGTTGAATGAAACTTGAAACCATGACACTCTAAAAAAACACCCTATGTGTCATTTGAAAGATGATAATATACAAAAATATTTTTTTATTTTTATAAGAGACTGATAGAAAAATAGTTTATTTTCGGTAAAAGTCAAATATTTAAAAATTCGAAAAAATTCTTTGAGTCAGGTCGGGCGTTTGAACTGTTAATTTGTTCTCCTGTAAGATTTAAGTCTTTGGTATTGAGGACGAATTTGAGCTCACATGACGATGTACTGTTTTGATTTTTGTGCTGTCAAAACAACAAATAAGGAACTTCAAGCACTCAATACAAAAGAATAACCTGCAATTTATAATAAATGATTACAGCATAAGAAATCCATTTCAATAATTTGACTTTACTCAACCAAAAGTTGTTTAAAAACCAGCACCCCACATTGCTCGCAAATTGCAAATTTATTTTTGTCCAAGGACTTAATGGCTATATTCATTCATTAATATTTACTTCATGCAAAGTCAATTTAAAATTTTCTTGTTGTTTTTTGTTGTATTTATTTTGCGCCAAACGCCACTGCCACTTGTGAAGTTGGTGCTGCTCTACCACTGCTGCTGTTTCTGTAGTGATTTTCAAGAAATTGTTATTTGGTTAATTATTTCGGATTAATTTTAAGACGCCATGTTTATTCATTTTCGCACAGCACGAGATCTCAACATGGGGTCGGCGGTCGTCGTCTGCTTCTGCTGTGTGTAAGTGTGGCTTGGGTTGACTTATCGCCTCGTAGCGTCTTAGCCTGGTGGAGACTTTGCTTGGCTCGTGTTTGGTTTTGGCACTTTGTGGTAGCGATGCGATGCTAGTGCGGCAACCAAAGTTGGCGCCTTTTAAAGAAAACAGATTATTTCTTGTCGTTTTTTTTTTGTCCTTTAGTCCTTTACTGATTTAAATTCTTTTGCAAATCCTTAATGAAGGAGCGCAACAGCGTTTTCTTCATTTGCATCTACCATCTACTGTCTTTTTCTTTCGTCGTTTACTTTATCATTTTTTCTTCTGGCACAAAGTTCACTGAATGCGACGTAATCCGTGGATCTTTGTCGACTAGGGCGGCGACAGCCTCGCCTTTTTCTGCTTTGCACTGTTTTTTTTTTGCTCTCGCTATAGTTCCAAAATTTTAGCGTAAATTGTGGCAAAGTCCAACATGGAACGTGGAAAATTACAATGTTTTGTTTAGCACGCGGCGCTGTGTTATATGCAAGGGAATTTTGGTTTAGTGATGTTAAGAATGAAAATGGGTAATCGGATGCAATTTCTTACATCGCCTTACAATAACATGAAGGAATTATGATGTTTTTCTTTGATTGTGAAGTGCTTGTATTGTTGAAAACGACGAGTAAAAGCTTTAGATCAAAGCACAAATATCATCGATGTGTGGGTCTATATGAATGGTTAACATTTGTCGTCTAAGTATTACCAGTCATACTCCATCTATTGAATTTATTTTGTCCAAATTTTGAACAAAATACTTTATTTTTTCATAATCCCATGCGGTCCTATAGTGTTCTATAGCATCAGCCTGTGTCATGTTACTTGTACTTTTTCCTATATAACAAAGCTTAGCTACTACAGTTCTAAGCTTTCTTAGCTATTTAGTTTGCAGCTCTAAATTAAGTAAATTTTTTCGTCTTATTTTGAGCACCGTGCTACAAATGTTCTCGAACAAAAAAGTGAATTCCGAAAAACTTCAACATCGCTAGTCTTAGTGCTACGTTTGATATCAGAGTTCGTGTTGGGAGGAGTTAAAGTTAAATGCAAAAGTCCTGTGACTTAAACTGTCCAGTTGAAAATAAAAATTTGAAATAAAAAGAAAAAACTGGTAAAGAAAATCCAAAGAAATTTTAGTACCCGACATGAATTTTAAATTTTCAATTGATTGTTCAATTGTGCGATGCTCTGCATGGGGCAAAGCTCTGTCGAAGCTGTGCGTGATGAATGTTCAATTTTTTTTTTATTTTGTCACGAACAATGTAGTTGCTTATTGGGAAATTTTAAAATCCTTCGCTCTTCATCTCATTTTCATAGCGCAGTGGTTTTAAGCAACTTAATGATTTTAGAATATTTTAAGAAACTTAATTTTTCCATGGAAATGTTCATTTTCGAAATCTTTCTGCCCTCAACGTTGGCCACACGCAACAATTTGGGATTAATGTAAATATTGATTGTACTAAGTAACATGAAGCTTAAGCAGTTACAACCAGCATTGAAAATTAAAAAAAAACTGTAAATCTTGGGCCATAAGGACATTTAAGCAGCATTTAATCACAAAAAATTCAAGCAGCTCTGTGTTGCAGTCTAGTTTTTCCATGAAATTAAGTTTATTATTATTATTTTGGAGTGAATATGTGCCACATTCTTCTCGAAATAAAAATAAATCCTTAAAATGTTTGAATACATTCAATGCTGTGCAAACAGCGGTTTTAGTAGATTGCCAGCAGCAGCAGAAATGTTTATGCAAATGCAGCAGTTACTTTATTTCATCTATGAGCGATTCAGCTACCATATGGTGCACATGCTGGATAAATCCAACCAACTTACTTATGCGTCTAACCAACCAACTCAATGTATGACTGACAGACTTTCAGTAAGACAGACTGAATATCGAGAAGTTTGCGCTAATGGATCAAATTGTGTTTTGAATGTTTCAATTTGAAATTGTACAGTGCTCACATATGCGGGTAGTCTGGGCAATCCATGAGAGATAATTGTGTAGGTGATTAAATTGTAAAATACCAAAAAAAAAAAGCCCTAAAAACCTAAAATTACCAGCAAAACAATCCTATGGCTTAGAACAAAAAAAAAAAAAAAATAAGAAAAGGACCATTCTGAGATAACACACGTGTTCAAAATTCAGCCGTTGAAGCACTTCCCACTAGCAATATCTGACTTGGCGGCTTCACTGATTTTTTTTTCATTCGATACACGCCCACACACAAAGCTCTGCCTCTCATGTGCACGCTTCTACACCAGCTGGTACTCAGAGACACCACACAATGTTACGCAGACAGTCTCGTTTTTAGGCAAGGAAATACGGGGCGCTGGATCCGGCCAACAACCTTCCCAATTGCAAAGGAAATCCTCAACGAGCGTTTATTTAATATATTTTGTAGGGTAAGGCTAGCTCTGCAGATCTCGAGGGTCTCCATCACCAATATATTGAACTTTTTAAGATGGTGCCTCCTTCCAATTTACAGTCCCAGGCGGGACAAAGTCTAAAGACGGTGCTGTATATATCCGTTACACACAAAATCATGTAATCCATATCGTTGCGCCATATCATCAAAAAATGCTCTAACTTTTATTCTAATATGTTCAGCAAAACTGTGACAAATAGCACAAGCCCTTACTGTAACCCTGAATATGTGAAAAAATATAAACCTTTAAAATCATCCTTTTATTAGGAAAAATGATCTTAAACAGCATTGTATAGATATATAAAACTTATATCAAATTATCGCCTATACTAATTTATATGAGAATTATAAATGGGAAACCCTAGAAATGTCTTCTTCAAAAAATCACTCAACTTATTTCCATAACTAATAAATCTCCACAAAATCAATAATCCAATATTCAATTACCGTAAGATTGTACTACTTTCGTAGCATCCGTAAAAGCCAAGCAGGACCGTAGGTTACCGCAACAGCTGTTCAAATGGTTTTTGTTGAGTGTTTTGACCAAAAATTCACGAATATGAAAGAAGGTGTGGAATGACGTATTATAATGGTAAAGGATCCGAGAGTTGTCTTGCTATAAATCAAGCCCGCCTCATAACACCCAAATCTGAACTTTATTTATGATTTGAGCATTCGATAGAATCGTGTGAACAACACCATGATATTCCAAGAAAATAACATAGTTAACAATACTTTTTTTATCACTTTTGACTTGGAATTTTTTTGTTTTGCTTCAACTTCGAAGTTACTTTCTGAAAATTGATGATTGGATTGGATCTCCAACACAAAAGCTTACGTTTTGTATCTGGTTGGTTGTGATGCGCTTTCTGAATGTGCAGGCCTTATTTACTTCAATATCATCTCTTGTACAGAATTAATTAATTGATTTCTTCTTTTTTTTTTTTCACCACGGCTTACATATTTAAATAATAAAGAGTCTGCATATTTTTGGGATTATCTTACTAAATGATTGGAAGACAAATCAATTTGATCTCACAAAATTTCACTAACTGGAGATCAAGAGAAACCGCCAACGATTTTTTTTTAAACGAAAACGCAATCTGTAGCGAACTCAACAATTTGTACAAGGTTGTCACGAGTGAGTTGAAAAAAATAAAAACTTTCGAAGTGATCTTCTTAGTGTCGGCATTCACCATTCACCATTTTGATCACTTGATCATTGACGTGTAGTCTGGGATGAATTCACTGAAAGTTTAGTCTCAAGAACTAATTTTTTTCGACACATATTTTCCAACACTAAATATTTTCCGACACTAAACATTTTCAATTTCAATTTGAATTTGAATTTATGTTAATTTTGTTTGTACAGTAACTGAGACTTTTATAGTACGCTAACAGAAGTATATAACTTCATACACAATTTAATTTAAAATAGAAAAATTAGCTAATACAAAATAAACTTATAAAAATAAATAAATAAAAAATAATAAACTTATATAAATAAATAAATATTTTCCGACTTGTAGAAAATTTTTTTGCGATTTTAGACTTTTTCAATATATTTAAAACTTCAATGTTTTTTCAACTTTTTATGAGAATTTGAAAATATTTAATACATTTTCAACTTATGTACATTGTACGTTGACTTTTACAACATTTTTCGACAGTTTTAATATATAAACACATGTTGTCATATCCGAAATTCATCGACTTTTTCAACAATCCGAGCCACTTCTTTAAAAATAAGTTCACCTTTAAGGCTTGAAGTTTATAATAAACTACAAATATAATACAAAACTTTAATATGTCTCGCTGTTGAGGCATTTTTTTTGATTTTTAAAAATATCAGTAAAATACCCACTTACATACATTTAAGTCAGGATCGATACAAAGTATTGCTATTTACCAAGCACTATTCAACTTGCCACTTATTTCAATAATATTTGAATCTCTTGGGAAAAATCAGACTTACGCCAACACTAATAATAGAATTACCAAAATTAAGCATTATTTTATTTGTGGCAGGTTTACTTCCATTGATTTCACGCTTTTTCTCACACCGACTTCTGTTAAAGGAAGAATAGTCGTCAAATTGATTCAATCCTCACAGGTTTTATAAGGGATTTTGTTAAAGTGAAGCTATGCACCCCTTGAAAAGCCTCAGCGCTTTTTGGCTTGTTTCCTTCTTGTTATTCTGGTTGGGTCACAGACAATCTTATAAACAATAATGAAATCAAAATGTATATAATTTTCAGAAAGGACTGATTTTGAACTCTCAATACAGATGATGTAGAGGCTTTCACAAGATGACTATCAAATACTAAGTACTTACATACATACAAAGAGATTGGGATAGTTTGCACAATTGTTCTGATACTAACAGATTCTATTTTAATGTTCCAAAATATGGTGTTGTCATTCTCATTAGAAATTCGCTAATTAGAGCCTTTCAAGAGTTGATCATAACTTTTAAAGGAGAGATTTATATACATATGACAAAAAGTTAAATTTTTCGAAGCAGTAAGATGCTTTTATTTTCAAAGCCATAACAATGACAGGGTTTTTTATGTGAGGCACAAGAAAAAGTAAAAGAAATTTTTCCAAATTTGTTCATTCTCTTAAGAAAAGAAAAAAAGTTGTCCCATAACTACGTCTAATATGACGTAGTATAGGGTGTGCTACTCAAGCTGAAACAAATTGTTTGATTACATTTTTTACTTATATGTACAATAAAGTTTTGCAAAGCAAATGAAACGACATGCAACATGAACAAGAAGTTCGAATATTCTCATTGAAATGGTGCAATGTCCTGCAAAAGAAAAAAAGTTTTTAATTATGTGAAAATCAAGTTGTTGCTTTAATACTTTATGCTTTCGATCTCAATGATGAATTAGTCACCAACGCAACATTCAATCCATTCACTTGCAATTCGAAGGATTATCATATTGACTTCTTTTATATATCATACATACAATGTTTATTTGCCTCGAGTTGTATACGGAGCTTAGATTCAAAAACTTTGATGAATTTAAACGGTAAAAATTTGTGATACATGGAAACGCCAACGGTAAGTCATAAGAAGACATTTGAGCCAAGTAGCTTACGAACGGGTTTTATATATATGATATAAAAAATCACTTGAAAATTCCTCACTGGGCACATGCACACATGTGTTGGCTTTTAAGGAAAACTTTAAGGCACTTACTTTGTGCATTTCGATGTAAGTAAAGCCGAGCAACTTCATCTTTATCATTGGCAACATCACAGACGTCTTTGTCGACGTCTTGAAAGATACATTCAGTATTTTTGCTTAGAAACAACACATTTTACGTAGCTCGGATGCAGCAAATCTCTTGGTCTTACATAGCTGAGCGACGTTCGGTCGACGATTTATAGAGTATGATATGGTTATTGCGACCCTGAGTGCTACTCACCCTGTTTTCTTGCCAATCTTCTCGAATGCTTGCCACACTGATGTCTTGACTGAATGCATTTGAATGCTTTCCTTTTGAAAGTTGTATGCGTATTACGTGCGCTCAGTCGGGATTTGTGTGTGTGTGTGTGTTTACTGATGAATTTCTTTATTTTCTGGTTTAACTTTAAAAATTTTCGCCTGAAGCTAGGATTTCCAATTAAAAATTGTTTTCTAATAGCAAGTCATCCGGATGGTAGATCTCTCCATTTGTAGAAAGAGAGGGACGCTGTTACTGTTTAACTATATGTACTTACTGTGCATGTAAAAGTGAAACGAGTGCGGTTATATGCTTTTTAGTCAACATTGTAACACCCAGCAAGCATTCGAATAAAGTCAATAAATTTCACATTTATGATTATTAATTTCTAACTCTTCTAAAAGATTTTTATGCGATAAAAGTTAAGTGCGACTATTTAGCTCTCTACAGGAAAATAAATAACAAAATACATATATAAGATAATTGATTTCAAATCCTCCATTCGATTATTTGGCGACTCTTTCAAATGGTTATTTGAATCCATCTTCTAGGCGTTGAGTTAATAACACTTCTAGAAGAGTAAACTGGGTATTTATCATTACTTTACTGTGCATACTGTTCAGCAGATATGTGATAGCATCAAAAAATTAACAAAAATCTAACAACAAAAATAAAGGCTAAAGCTAGTGAAATTGCTTTCATCCATTTCTAAACTAAATCATCAGTGACTTTTGAGCCGATGAGTGAGAATTTCTATTTTTGCTAAGATTTGTTGCGAACCCAAATAAATAGTGAAGCAAAGCAAAGTCAAAACTATTTTTTCTGTTACATCTTTGCTATTGTAACTCATTGGTTTTCAGCATTGATAGATTTGATATTATCACATGCATTCTGGTTTGAGCAAATACCATTGCCTGGCTGGTCCGCTGTTTTAATTTTATGTTAAGTTTAGCTGTATAATCATTTTTAATTAAAAACTAGTTAAGGTGATATCTTCGGCTAGGCCGAAACTCACATACCCTACACTGCATTGAAAGTAATTTCTAAATTAATGTTAAAATTACATTGAAAATTAATTACCTAAAATTTTTGTTAAAATCGTATTTGCCAATTGTGAGTTATGCGAAATCAAAATTTTGAATTGTTGAAAAGTGACACGCCCACTTTTCCAATTTCATTCACTTTATGCACAATTCAAGATATTTATGATCTGTATCCATGTACTTAATTTCATCATAATATCTTGCACGGTTAACGAGCTATGGCGTTATTAAAGTTAAGGGCTGTGCCACGCCCTTTTAAGAGCATTTGCAAATTTGAAACCTAGCCCAATCTTAATTTTGTTCACATGTACACCAAATCACCAAGTTTCATCAAAATCGCAGCACTTTATTTCAAAGTGTGCAGGGATATATTTACATAGAATATGGGCGGTAGACATGACCATGAACTGATTGTGTTCATATTTACAAAGCAGCTAGTAAGAAGGCGCGACCTATCTGCCAAATTTTTAACTGAATTAGCTTGCTTAGTTTTTGCGTAAACGTGATTTCAACAGACAGACAGACATACGGACATAACTATATCGACACAGGTGGTGACGCTGATCAATATCATATTTCTTTTCTATACCTGCTACGGCCCCTTCTATGCGTTACAAACAGAATGACAAAGTGAATGTAATCTCTGTATAGGGTACAATTACGTCATAAAAAAAAACGAATAAAAATGTTTACTAGGCAATTTTGTATACATATAGAATTGTATGACAATGTGTGTGTATTGCAATGCAATTATGAACTTTAATCGAAAAACTTTCTTCAACGCCGGCATCATCTTCTTTTTCACTAACTATTTCTGTTTCAGCAGTTGGCATTCAAAATATTGAAAGTTAAGAAAAAAGCAACTATTGCACATCATTTGAAAGGTAGTTAAATGCGTATGCATATTATCAGATAATTTAATACATAATCTTCTCATTGTTATGTAGTTTTAAAAGATTGTCTTTTGTAAGAATTTTGTTTTGGAGTTGGGAAATTAATTCGGTTTGTCATTATAAAAAGAGGTTCATATTTCAGTCATCGATCGAATGTATCATTGTATAATTTTTGTTTGTAGAGATCAGATTCTTTTATAGCAATTTCGCTTAAATACGTAAACGTAAACGTGAAAGAATTTTTATGTGAAAGCTCTGTCGAATTTTTAACCTATTCTGTAAATTATAATATCGATGATTCGACATTTCAAACCAAATTCAGTGAGGGATATAAAATCTTTGTAAGATTAACGAAAAACTACTCCTAACTACTAATTGCAAACTATACAGCATCAATACTTCGTATTCAGAATCATTTCAGCATTTGCAGTTTTTGCAAAGTCCATCATGTATTTATTTGAATGCCAATAATAATTTTCGATTGAGTATTGAGAAAGTTATGCAAATTCATCCTAATTATCTGTAGTTTTCGTTATTCTTCGCCTTCCTCCAAAAGTAATTGAAGTGTGAATGATAAATGATGCTACTTTGAAACATAACTCTCCCATCTTCTTCGTCTTTTCGTCCTGACTTGTTTAATGTAGTTTTCATGTTGAGTTGCAGCGTAATCGTTATATAAGTTATGATAACTTGTGTATACAAGTAAGGGTTTCAGCACTATCCTTTCTTTCGCTTTTTTTTTAATTTAATTTAAAGTTCAATTTTTAATTGACAAAACTTTAACGGCAAACTGTCTGCACTGTTGAGCTAATTTCTTTTCATAATTTTACTGCAGCACAATAGCTTTGCATTTTCTTCTTGAGGCTCATTAATCATCCTTTAAAGAAAGTAATTTTCGTAGTATTTTATTTCTATTGCCAATTTATTTTAAAATATAATCAGTTTTCTTATTCTTCAGATGGATATCTCATTTAAATTTATTATTTAATGCGCTGAGCTAATTTACTTATAATAGCTGTCTTTTATACTTCAAATGATTTTTAAATTAAAAAATCTTAGAGTACTTAACTGTTGCTCAAAAGTTCGACACACTGAGCGATCGCACTGACATCACAGTTCGAAAATATGTGGTTAATTTTCAGTATCTGAAGCCATAAAGTTTTTGACGTACTGAATTCGAATCCGAGGTCAGCATTTCTCTGGTGATTTCAGTTTTGGAGATATTTTACCTTAAAAGTGCGTTTTTCAATATATTTTAGATTATATTATATCGAAAAGAAAGTTTTATTTATGAAACCATCAGTTGAATTCAAATGAACAACTTTTCTCTTCAAAATACACTTTAAATCATATCCATATCTTTCTTTTGTTCCGAATTATCATAAATTGAAAATGCCAGAATGATACAATTGACTTAAAATTCATTTGTTTTTGCCAAGTGTAAGATGGCAAATTCACATGAGAAAACCGAAACTGCAATTTGACCAAAAAATATTAAATTTCCAACACGTTATGCAAACAGCTGTGACGAGCTTTGTAGCACGCATTCATATGAAATACAAAACGTATTTTTGCATGCAACGCTTATGCCACGCATATATTTACGCTGTTGATTAAGTAATTCTTCGTGCTAAAGTCAAATGTTTTGTTTTTCCACCAGCAGATGTCGCATTTACTGCGCAATTTGCACTGCTACTCAATCAAATCAAAAATTCCAGACGCAATGCAATTGACAAAAATGTCAACAATTACGAGAGCGCGTCGGCTGCGAGTGCCAGTGCCAGTGCCTACGCATACACTTGCAAATGTTTACGTTTGTGTGGGCATTAATCTTCACACTCTAAAAGTTTTTTCTTTCTTCCTAGCAATTTGCTAGTGTGCGTGTCATCATGAACTTGATGAGTAGACATGAGGAATACAAATTCAATTTGTTGCGTTTTATTTTCATTCACTTTTTTTTAACATCAACTTAACGACAATTGCTCCACTGTGCGTGTTATTGTTGGCCATTGTTGTTTGGCAATCTCTGTTTTTTTCTTTTTTTCCGTTATTCCTACACGTATGCGTGTTTGTATGTATTTTTATGTCACAACGTTTAACGTCTGTTGAGTATTTTAAACAAATTTTCAAAATCAATATTTGAGGAATGTGTTTTGAATACGAAATCACTCCTGTATGTCCGTGTGCTGCTGGCGCTCCTCACAGTGCTGGCAGTGCCAGCAATGTTTTGGGTTTTTTGGCGTTTTTTTTTTGTACTCATTTGTTATTGTTGTAGCTTGTAGCGACAAACATTCAGTGTTTTTTTTTTTGGTGTTTTTCTATTATTTTTTTTGGGACACGTTCCCAGCAGCAATTTTACTCTTTGCATCGTTCACCCCCTTCTGTAGCTTAACTTCCCACGGCTGAGTGCTGCATGAAATTTGTGATGGAACTGCAAAAGAACGAAAGAATAGTTCGTTAGTGTTAAACAAACCCACGGTGTGCACAGTGTGGTGAAGCTCTTATATATTTTTATTTTATTATAAAATTTGTTTCAGTAATTTGAAATTTGGGTGATGTAAGACATGTGTTAAAGTTTAGAAAAAAATATTATTTGGTAATATTATAAATCAGAAACAAAACAAACAAAATTGATGACCAACATTGTTTAGTAAAAATAGTTAGAAACATTTTTCAGTATAATTTCTTAGCAACATTGTTCAGCAATAATGTTTAGCATCAATATTTAGCAATAATGCTTAGCATCAGTGCTTAGCAACATTGCCATGTAACAACATTGTTCAGCAACATTGTTCAGAAATAATGTTAAACATGTTAAGAAGCATTGCTGAATGTTTGAAATGTTATTAAAGTTTACTGTTATCATATTATATTTTCCTCTTTTTTCCGGAAGTCAGAAATTTTTTCATACAATAACTTTTAGTTTGATTAGCAAAGCTTAGAAATTCTTTGGAAATATGCTTAAAACAAAACATGCTGCAAAGCTTAGATGCAAAATAAAACAAAGATATTTTATTTTAGTTTAGATCGCGTTAATTTTAGAAATTTAATTTTTTAATATATGTAAAGGCTAGGATCGATCTTTTCGGATTTTTTAAAATCGAGTTAGATCGATCCTAGCCTTTACATATATTAAAACAAAGATGTTTAACATATGTTTATCAGTTTTATAAGCTAAAAACCCCTAGGAATACGAAATATTTTAGGGAAATCTAGCTTTATCAAAAATTTCTTGTGGAGGTAAATCTGTCACAGTATGCCCATACTTTTTCAGGAGTATCCTATATCCGGTACCGTATACAATGTCTTTGTACTTCCGATATGATACATACATACAATCTAAAAACAAATGCTAATGTTAAGTTATCAACTGTACGGCAGCTCCGAGTTAAACACAAATGTGAGTTACAATGAAAACTTTGCGGGAGAGAGACTCAAATTGAAAATTATCGAATAGTATAGAGGTTAATCGAAAATTTCACTGGGGAAATTGAAAAAGTTCACTTGTAATGAAAACATCGAAAGCAAACTGAAAGTATCTAATGGTATCGATAAAGTTAGAAAGTTTTTTTGAAAAAAGCCGATTAAAGTTGGAGAGTATTGAAAACCGTAAATAAAGTCAACAAAAGTTGATAAGTATGGAAAAACAGCTTAAAAATGCAACTCAAAACTATTCGAAATGTATTCATCGAACAGTTGTGTATCGAAAAACTCATCATAAGTTGTTAAATTCAGTAACATCGGATATCGTCACAAAAATCTACAAAATCTGAATAGTACCGAACAACATCGAAAACGTCCAAAAGTATCGAAGAGGATCGAAAAGAAACAAAAAAAATCGGTGAAAGTTCTGGATTATCGGATTTCGGCTCTCGAGCGGTATCGGTAAACATGAATATTGAGATACATCGCATAGCAGCGAAAATATCAATAGAAGTCGGAACGCATCGAGAAAGTCGACTAAAATGAAAAGTGCTCAATGAAGTGCTTTGTAAAAGTCAGGTAACACTGAAGAATTTGAGAAAATAATAAACAAATGAGATCTCGGATGGTGCCAAAAAGTTTCTGAGAGCGTTAAAAATGTTGTCGAAAATTATCGTAAAATAGAGAAAAGTATCAAATACAATACAGCCGATTAAAGCTAGAGAATATCTTTTATTAACGAAAAAATCGACTAAAGTTTAAATGTATGGAGTGATAAGGAAAAAAGCCGAGAGCGTAATCTTCGTACAAAAATAATGAAAATCTAATATTGAATTCCAGAGACATTGGCAGAGTTTACACCTGTAGTGTCACCTATGAATCTGTGTAGCCTTAATATCCTCATATTAATTCTAATACTAATGCCAAACAGTTAGGACGCAAAGGCTAAGCACATCATACGTAATTATTTTGCTTACATCATTTGGCTTCCACCAGTAGGCTGAAGGAAAAGTTTCTTTATAATCTTTCCTGAACGTTTTTTCACAGTCATAGTTTTAATAGAGTTTTGGTTGATATGAAATTCCGCCTAATTGTCAATATTTTCCTCAAAAAGAGTCACTCCCATTTATGTGCTTCAATGCTAAAAATATTTGCCACACTGTATTGTGCAAACTTAAAGTTGGAAAACTTCTCCAGCGGGCAACATAAGCAAAAACCTTACATGATTTTTCCACTCTTTTTCAAAGGAAGACATAAATAAATGTGACCCGATAAATAAAATCACAGTTTTGCTTGACTTTGCCCGAAGCAGTACAGCGCAAGCAGCAGAAACAACAATTGCTATCCAAATCCCAGTCGAATGCTTAACCTTTGATTTGCATGTTGCCAACTGAAGCGTTGGAATACAAATACAAACGAATTGAACTTGACCCAAGAACTACCAATTCAAATGGGGGCGAAGAAGTAGAGAAAATCCTTTTGGATATTTCATGTGCTGTATTACAAAAAAAAGTCTTCTACGGAGATAAAAACTAAGGTGCCACACCCACAGTTGGCGGAAGTAAATATACGCAATTTTTACGCTACACTTTTGCAACTCTGAGCTTGACGCTTTTTAGAATATTTAAGTTTAATGCTTCTGCTTCTTCGCCATCTCTGCACTGAACATCAATATTTGTATGCCGCATGAAATTTGCAAAAATTTCGGGTCTGCTGCAAAATTGTTCGTGATGCGATTCGCAGGAGTTGTTTGATATCACAATGCGTATGGGACCGGAAACCCCAAAGCGCACATAAGTATCTAGTGGGTTTTCTCTCTTTGTTTGCTAAAGCTCACAAAATCCTTTCATACATAAAATTGCAAACAAAAGTATAAATAAATAAATAAACAAACAAACAAACAGACGCACAAACATTCAAATGTGGGTGGAATGAATAGGGACGCTTTGGAAGAATAAAATAACGGGAACACAATAACAAGCAAACGCTTAAAACTTGATCATACATGCATCCATCCCCGCGACCACGCCGACATTTTCAATAGCATTCATTGCTGATATTCTAGCACAAAAATTAAGTGAGCATAGGGTTAGTGCAGGGGCGCAAACTGAGTGTACACAGAAAACATTTTTTTTGCGTGTGCCAAATTATGAAAAATTGTGTGTAACACCTTGTCTTGGTCACTGAATTAAAAACGGGTATCTATGACGTATGCGCAACAATCAATTTTCATAGAGGCCTACAGCAGCGATGGGCGAAATAGCAATAATGAACCAATTTTAGCTCTTACAATGAACACGTAATTTTTCTTAAGAAAAATAATCATAACAACAAACTTATCGAGACCAAAGTTACGGTATATTTTTTTTCTGTTGCTGTAATTGTTGTTTTTATTCCTATTGTTGTAAGTGGCTCCTGCTTCAAACTTGGCGCAACTATGATATACAGCATTACAAGAAACTCTCTTACCTTGAATTTAAAATATGATTAGATCAAAACTGACTTGGATTTTGATTTGTCATCAAACTCGATTTGACTTCAGCCTGTTCATGACCTCAAAAAATACCATAAGGACTGTCGAAGATATGAAGACTGTCTATAGAATAAAAGAAAAAGACAATTATGACAACAAAGACAGTAAAAAGTATAACGATAGTAAATTTTAAAGGCGTTCAAAACAGATAGACAGCAGTAACAATAAGAGCAATACAGAAAAAGAGAAACAAAACTGCCACGGACTTTTTTTTGTGTTTCAAACCGAATGATAAAAAGAACACCTCTGTATATAAAACAAATAAAAACAGGTCTTAAACACAATAGAGATATTAGTACTAGAACTATGTGTATGCAAAAAGAGCAATAAAGACAATCAAAATTATAAACGGCAATAATGCTAATAAAGACAATGATGACTACAAACACAATGAAGTAAATAAGAAAACCCAACATAAATTTAACTATAACTAATGGCAAATAATTCAATGAAGACAATAAAATCCATAACATTTTTCACTGTGTACCACAGCGTCATTTATGATAAAAAAATATTATGGAAAGTTGTTGGTGATAAACTGATATCTATATGGATTTGGCTAAAAATTTGAATTTACATCCGTACTCCCATTCGCCTGTATGGGAAGGGGAGTCTGTATTCGAAGAATACAAAAAAAAAAAAATCCCGAAATGAATTTGAATTTCTATTTGTATTTGAATTTGAATTTAAATTTGAATGGGACAAATAGAAAATATAAACTACACACAGATACCACAGTGTGTGTGCAAAATAGTAGTGGGCGTTAGTGGCAGTCGTCGGTCATGTCGTTGTGTGGGGAATGAAAAATATTAATAGAGCGACAACGTATGCTGCAGCGGTGGGCGGGGTATGACGGAGAATGAAGTGGAAATTGTAAAATGTTGAATGGCAAAAACCACTAATTTTAAAGTTGAGTGATTTTGAATGAACAACAGCGGTGTGCGTGCTACACAACAGGGTGTCCTTGATGTATGCAGCAGCAGGACTTTTGCTGTCACATAGTCCAGGGATCAGCTTAACATCAGCGTCTAAGTGGACGCAATTCTGAGATGATATTACAGTTGAAAATTTAAGAGACTCAATACAAACATACTCGTTCAGAACATACGTTGGCGCCAGCACCGCATGTGCGGTGTGTGGTTTCTTGTCGCTCTATTGGTCTCAAGTAGACCCAATAGTTCAGTGAAAGTTTTTTTCCCATAGTGCGTGTTGGATTTTAAAGTTTTGTCACGTAGTTGCACGTTTTGCCGTTAAGGGAAGCTCATGTGGTTCATTTGATTTTTTTATTATGAATTTTGAAAAAGCAGATGAGCGAGGATTTTGTCATTGTCTTAGTTTAGGGTTTTAAGTAACGTGTAGGGGTTCATTCTATGAACAGTTGAGTAGCTGTTAAGATCCATTAAAGTGAAGTTTTTTTTACAGAATTTGGCACTAATCAAAATGAAGCATTTTGGAGCATTAATAATGAAAGAATTATTTTTATTTTGCAAAAATTTGCTTTTGCGACAAGAGGCTCGTAATAAACTCACTGATTCCAATGTAGATTTCTTTTAAGTAATGCTAAGCCATCTCATTCAGCTAGACCATTATTTGCAGTGGTTAGCTTAATTTTTTAGAATGAAATTTTTCGAATTTTGTGATTATTTTCGTTAAATCCTTAAAAGTTTTTACTATGTCCCAATGTTTGTAGGTCATCGAATGAAATACGCATAAGCCGAAATTAAGCCTGATTTTGTTTTCTACCATATGGCTTTAATGCTACGTTATTATGCATATGTTTGAGTGGCTATAAAACACAGTCGGACCGAAAGAGACGACAAAACAAAATGCACTTTTTGCTGGATTTTGTATTTGCATCAAACGACATAAAAATTCAATTTGCACTCTCTGCGAATTATCTAAATGGAATCGCTTTTGTTTGCTGTTGTAGTTGTTGTTCATGTCTCTGCAACTGACACTATCTATTAATGGAGCAAATTAATAGCCTTGGTGCATTTTAGCATTTCTATCGAAATTAAATTTAATGTTGATTTAATAAAAAGGACGAATAAGGTAAAAAAATGACTGAAAGCACTAGTCAGCTAAAAAAAGGAGAGTATGTAATACGAACACGCTGAATGAAACTTGAACTTAAATCCAAATTAACGAATGGTATGCAGGATCATGATAAAAAGAGAATTGAAAGAAATAAAAATCTAGAACTTTGCTGAAAAGTCCAAAAAATATCGAACTTTATCATACAACAATGAAAAACAGAAAACGATACTTACCAACATCGAATGTCATCGAAAGATGAAAAATGTCGAAAAAAATCCTATGTACTCGATAAAATTATGCAAGCATCGAAAAATGTTGCAAGTAGATTTATATCGAAAATATCGAAAAGTCGATGAAACCCAATGGATATATATCCACGATCTTAAAAAGTTGATTAAACCAGTACGTATCGTAAAATATCGAAAAAAGTTTGTAAGTCCGAAATATACAACGAAAATTCCAGATAAGTTGATGATTATCGAAGAAGTCAGTATGTATCGAAAAAAACTGCAGATATTGAAAAATGTTGAAAGCGAATATGTATCAAAACTATCGCAAAGTCGATGGAAGTAAATAAGCTTCAAACTTTAAGAACGTTGTTAAAATCAGAATATTTCAGAAAATATCAAAAAAATTTGATAAATCCAGCAAAAACAACTAAATGTCGATAAGTATCGAAAAACAACGATAAAGTAAAGGGTGTTTTTTTTAGAGGTTTGTTTTTCGAATAGAGATAAAACTGGCATTTTATGGTCAAATCTGGCAACTCTAATGTCATTTATGTTCAGTTTGGATTGCCATTTTATCATGAACAGGTTGACAAAAGAACAACGCTTGTAAATCGTGCAAATTTATTTTGAAAATAATGGTTCAGATCGCGAAGTTTACCGCAAGCTCCGTCCATTTTATGGTCGACATAATCGTCCATCAGAGCAATTAATTCGGTTAACCATGGATCGTTTTCGCACTACGTTTACTCTATGTGATAATACGCATCCGCAGAGACGTCGAACAGTGCGCACCGAAGAAACAATTGCCGCTGTAGAGCAAAATGTTGAAGAGGACCCGAATGAATCGATTCGCCACCGTGCACAGCAATTGGAGCTTTGTCCATCAACTTTATGGAAGATTTTGCTTAGGTATCAAATATCATTGATAAAGTCAATCAAAGTAGTTAAGTATCAAAAAATGTGATAAAATTACGTATGTATAATAACACGTTGGAATTCGAAAGGCATTGAAAAACATCGAATAATCGATTAAAGTCGATAAATATCGAAAAATTTGAAAAGTTTATAAGTGCCTGAAAGTATCAACTTTCATCGAAAAAGTTGAAAGTTATCGGAAAACATCAAAAAATTTGATAGATATCGATGGGTATCGAAAAAAAATCATAAAAGTCAACAGGTATCGGGAAATAACGAAAAAAGTCGGTAGGTCTAGAAAAACAGCAAAAAGTTAATATAAGTCAATAAGTATCGAAAAAAAAAGAAAAAGTAGGTAGATATCGAATAACTTCCAAATAGGCAATCAAGTTGAAATGTATCGAAAAACATCGCAAAAATCGTATAAATCAGAGAATATTGGAAAAGTTGATAAAAGTCAAAAAGTATGATAGGGTAAGCTATTGAAAGCGGTAGCCAATCTTATTAAAATCCAATAGTTGATTCCTAATATACTGCCGAAACAATATTTTCTTCCTGAAGCACCTCGTTTAGTAAAATTGTGTAGTTATTAATATCTCCGTAGTAATGTTCTTTGAAATAGAAAAGCAAATAGACACTTTATTTGTTGAGTTCAACGATGTAGTTTTAACGTCATAACATAGGACATTAAAATATTGATTTGATTATATCGGCCCTACGAACGGGGCCCTTCGAATTTGTTGGCAATCCAACGATGCAACATTTGCTTTAATCGGCTTATTAGTTCAGGAGCTATGAACGTTGACATCTTAAGATTATTCTTTGACCAAATTTTTTTCCGTTCAAAATGTGGCCGAAAAGTTGCGAACAGCTCCTATAGATGTTCAATTAAAAAGTGTGAAAAGTGGTGAAGTTGCTGTGGGACTTTAAGATTTATATTTTTCATTTATGTAATTGTTTCCCATATTATTGCATTATCCTTTTGGATTGTCTTTGAGTTGAAATGTATAATACATAAAAATAATAATGAGTTTATTTTAAGTCTTATTAGATATACCTAATATAATGTGACTATATAATTAAAAATAAAAAATAAAATTTCCTAAAAAACTATTCCACTTAAACTTTTTAACAAATAGCCAACCCTTTTTAGAGCGTGACATTTTACTTAAAAAAAGTGTTACCCTTTATTGAAGTCAATTCGTAAACTTCGATATAATTGAACAAAACAAATAAATTGTGCAACAATAATCCAAACAATAATGAGCTTCTCTGCTTTAACCCGCTCATGCACGTTGAACTTTCCAATTAACAATTATTAAGCTCATTTGGAAAATCGCCACAGAGTCATTGTGTCCAATGGAGAAAAACGAAAAAAAAAAAAATGTTGAAAATAACAAAGGAAAATGTCAAAGTGGCAAATTAAAATTCCAAACCATAACCTCGGTGAACAAAACAAAAAATAAAATCGCAATAAAGAAGAAAAAAGAAGAATAAGAGAAACAACGAACCATCTCTTCATTTGGGTCCAAAACAACAACAACAATAAGCATGACAATGACGACTCTCAAACGACAACGGCGACTTCTCACGCTGGGTAATAAAGATGTTTATGATAGCGAGCGAGCGAGCCCTAAACAAGCGGGTTGGCAAGTAAGGGTTAGCGCATTGTGCGCTATCGTCATATCGTTTGGTAGCGCCATCGCCATCGTCATCGCAATCGTCTCATTGTGTCCACAATTGCAGCGTATAGAAGCAATTCTCTATTTCTATGCACCATTATGTTGAGGGCCCTCAAGTGTTGGCCCAAACTTTTTTTTTTACTTTCGAAACTTTTGCCGCAACAGTGGTTGGGAAAGTTGTCAAAATTTTTGCAACGATTCCTGTCCGGGGAACAAATAGACAAGTGCTTGGAAAAATTAGCACAAATCAAAAAAAATGGCTTTATGTATATCGCACTTTTTCTAATATTTTTCAGGTAAAGTTTTTCTAAGCTTTGGTTGCATTTTTTATGGAAATTTTGGCGATTTCTTTTGATTGTATTTGCTACACGTTGTTAGAAACAATCTTTGGCAATATGTTGAGCGTTATCGTGGAGGGGGTATAGGCAGGGGTTCAAGGTCAAATGCGATTAATTTGTTCTGTATTGGAGTCTAAAAAGGAAGAAACAATCATTAATTTGAGGTATCATTTTCTTAGAACCTCTGCATGGTGAGCAACTTTTGAGACCAGATTCATGTTTGGCGTGATTGTACAACCCTTTTATACCAGTGCAATAGATCAGTGTTTGTAGTTCAACGTAATGATAGTTGTCGATTCCTTGGAAGATGATCACCAACTGTTTCTATACAGCGATGTTTAGCTGAATGCTTTAAAAAGACTGACTCAACATGGGAGAGTTATGAACTTGGCTGTGTTCGGAGTAGTTGTTCGGTGAAGAACATCGTTACTATGACTAAAGATCTGAAAGGGGAGCCTTACGCATTAACCAGATAACAAAGCATCAGTTGAAGGACATTACAGTGTTTTTTTGTGAAAGAATAGAAGATGCTCCGCTGCAAAGAACTTCATATATTGGCTGTGTATTCTATTCCACTGTAAGCTTCATGCAAGACATTCTGAAATTATGAGGCGCATTACCAATTATACAAACACGTTCAAATGCAAAGTTATCACTCTGGGGCATTGGAGATCTAGGTGCTATACAACAAGAGCCATTACATTCTCTCAAACTCATATTTGTTGTGACCATCGTCAATATCATTGCTCTCAAAGTGATGAAATGCCTTTTCAAAGCACGTTGCTCTAGTAGGATGCTCTCAAACTCAAAGGTGTTTTACGGACGCTTCGTCTTTCGTTTTGGCAACTTGACCTAGCCTGAAAGATCACCTTATATGATAGCTCCAGAAATTTTTTTTTAGATATTCTGAAGTCACATATCTTTAATATTAATGCAGAGATCTTCGTTGTCCTAATGCAAAACATTCGACTAGAAATGGAAAATATATCGCCAAAAGTCTTCATAAAATTATGAAAGATGCTGTGAAGCAAGCTCAAATGCAGATAAGGTCTGGAGATGATCAATTGATGGATATTGTCTTCGTAGCTTGATGGAAACAAGTTTAAACCTTCAAGTAATTATAAGCAATCTAAGTTGCTGCCTTACGAAGTCGAGTGTGTCCTTGAGTGTATGACAAGCATTCGCTGAACTTTAAAAAGTACTGTCTTAAGGAAAGTATTGTCTTAGAGGAAGCGTTATCTTAAAATGTGCATATATCAAACCATAGTTACTACAAATTGTTGTCAAGTCACAGAGAACATATGTTTAGTTATCTCCATTAATATCCATCTCTGCGCCTTGCAAAACCGGGCTATTTCTGCAGCGTGACACCAGAAATATTTCTGGCATATTACCAAGCGGTGTATCATTTCATTGTAGTCATAGCTTTGCTAGAAAAAACTGGAAACCTTACTGGCAAAGGTTGTGGCTATGCATTGTTCCTAAAAATTGTTCACATAAAATGTTGCTGAACTATGTTGCAAAAGAAAACTTTGCCTAGAAGGTGAAATCGACAGCAATGTAAATAATCTTTTGTTACAACATATCAAATATTTTATACCACCCTAGGGTGGCAACTTCAGTTGCTGCCTTTAAAGTTTTCGAAAAACTAAAATACTCAAATAAAGCAAAAGTTCTAACATACAATTCGCAACCACTGTGCGATATCCTGATTAAAAGGACATAGTAGAACAAACGAAACAAAATAATGGAAACAGGTAGCACAGCCAGCAAGTGCGAAAAGGGAAAACAACAACAACTTGAAGGGAAAAACCAAGCGCAGCACTTCGTGTGGTGTAAGATAGGAAGGTAAATAAAAATGAAAATAACAAACACACAACAATACAATGCAAAAACAATAACAATAGCAACAATAACAATCAGTAAGTGGCGCCAAATGAAGGACAGGAAATGAAATTGTTGCCATTATGGCTGTTGTTGTTGTGTCCTTCTCAATAGTTGTTGTTTCGTCGTAGTTATTGTTTATTCTACTCCACAGAATGCAATTGTTGAGATTGTGGAAAATATTTTTCACAGAGTTGTCATTGTCACGCTTTTTCATTGTGAATTTAGATGGGAAAAGCATAATAATTTTGAAAACAACACAACAGCAGCAGCAAAAATTACAACTCAACTGGTATTCCTGTGGGGAGAGGGAGCTAAGGTGGGTTAAAACAAGCGTACTGTGATGATGTTGTAACAAAATATCCTTGTTATTATAAAATAAAAATTCCAAACCACTTCATTCGTATGCAGAAATATCTCTTGTATTTTTTATTTATGTTAACAACTTGAGTTTCATTTTATGCTGGAATTGTTACGTAGCACATAGAAATTAATAAATTTTTGTTACTTTCGTTTCTCGATTTCAAATTTTTAAACCTAATTAGTATATACGTGTGCTCTTGATTTTTAAAATTTCAACTTAACTTCAATAACTAAGTATCCAAAAACCTTCTTTAGAACAAAAATGTTGCTTTAAAAATTAAATTATTAAAATTGGTTCAGTATATTTTGCGCCAAAGCGTTACAAACGAAACAATTTTATATGGATGAGCCGTTTCATACAAATTAAGCTTAGAAAACTTTTCAGCCTAAAACATAGTGGCTCTTTACCGCACAGACGCTAAACAAATTGCCAACTTCAAGCAATATATTACCGGCTACTTGCCAATATTATCTGTTACTAACATCATTAGTAACTATACCTGTGGCTCTAATCAACAATAAAATTTCAAATCCAAAATAGTTTGCTCGATTTAATGATACGAAATGCTGGTCAGCACGCGATTATCGGATATGGGATAAAAATGCAGCACATACGTTTTCGGCGCAGTGAAGCGAATTACGCAGTCATACAAACAGGATTTTGCTGAATAGTAGACCTCGATAGTATTTGAACATAAAAAGTGGGACAGTACGTGGAAGAAAAGAGAAACACAGCTTTAACAAACAAACAGTCAAATAAACAAATGGCAGCATACAACACAAAATACGAAAGCGATACAAATCCACATAGAGAACGACAACACCAATCACAAGGGTTGAAGCACAGTCAAGGGGTATTGGAATCATTATGAGCGGGTTTCAATTTTAGAATTTCAATTAAGCTACAGCTTTTGCAAAGCGCGCGTTGTTTTTATTTTTTATTTTGTGATGGTATCATTGCCAAACAAAGCAAACTTTAATGCGCAACTTTTGTGCAACAATCCAGTCGAATGCAACGGCGGGTAGACAGCTGGCTTGCCAGGAGATCTAAATAAACCAACTAGCCAGCCGTTTATTCGTGCGGCAGGAAGCATCATGGCGTTGCATAAAAATTTTTTAGCTACCAAATGTTTGTGTATGTGTACATGTGTGCGTGTATGTGTGCGTGTGTCTGTGAAAGTTTATTTCTTTTTTAGTTTATTTGATTTGGATTTGCTATATCGGTATTGTGGACTTTTTATTGTTTGGTGTTTTGTAGCATCCGCAGGGGTAAGTGGTGTTCATCAAAAGTAAAGTTAAAATAAAGATGTTTTATATTTCATGCTATATCCTTGTGCTAGTTTTCTACTCACGGAGCATAGGCTATCCAGGAAAGATTTCTCGATTCACGTTTTTACTGTTGCGCATATGATTTAGGAAGGCCGTGAATGCTGCACTTGATGACTTCTGTAACTTGTGCCTAATCTTATTCCATCTTTGGGGTTAGTTATATTGGAAATCGGATTTGGACAGCATCCAGTCAGCTGGAGATTGGAGATTCTTATGGACCATCAAACAGACAGATTTCGTTGAATTATAAAGCAGAGCGTTGTTGCTTAGCCAACCTTTGCGCACACTTCAAATGGACTCCAAAGGAATATAGGACTGCCTGTTTTGAAATACTTCGTATTAAGCCGTAGTTTAAAATTTTGTAGTCTTTGGAGGGCTGAAGAGAGAAACTTCCATTCTGCACAGTCCCATGACCATTGAATTAAAAGCCAATATAGGAAGCGAAATTGAATAGAAATAGGAAAGAATACAGATAGAAAACTAGAAGAAATAGAGTACAGGTTACTCTCCCTTAAACATCTTCGTTTTTAAGAAATCTTAGGAACATGGGAAGAGGTAGAGAATGATCAAAACTCATGCCCAAAATGCCGGACAGCTATAGAGGTAGTGCACAATAGTATCGTCAATTTCAAGGCACGATTGGCATGTTGTATTGGTGATGACAGCCATGTTAGAAATATGCTGCCCACATGCCATTAACCATCGTCGTAGGTTCTTTTTTCCCAGGTGAAGAAGGAACTTCGCTGCTCTCCTAGATAGTTCTTTCACGAAATATTCTGCAATTTCGAAGGATTCAAGATCCTACCACCTCCTTGTTTGAACAGTGCTCAGTGCAAGAAAGATGCCGACGCCTAACCTATGGAGTTAATCACTGTTGACGATCAGAGTTTGCCACATCATACTTTTTTTTGAAGTGTGTGAGAGGCACAAGATCCATCCATAGACATCAAGAACAGTGAAGACTGCGCTAACAGTTGATGGTGTATCTGTCTGTGACCTAAATCAAGTTAATCATGTCTGATTTCGCTATAAGGTTACTAACCTTTGGTGTTGCACCTCGTCTGCATCCCAAATGCAATCGCTGCCTATGCTATCAAAAGCGTTACTGTAAGCAATGAAGGTGAAACTTGATGAAAACTGCCACTCATTTACCTCCTCCACAATAACGCAATCGGTATAAATTTCATCAAAACACCTTCTGTTCGGGCAAAACTTACCTGTATTATATGGAAAAGTCAGCGGAGGAGTTTTGTCAAGAGCTCAGACTGAACTTGCAATGACAAGATTTTTCCTGATGATCCACCAAATGAGGTTATGAAATATTGGACATGCGTTGCGATAAACCATAACTCTACATTTTTCCACTCAAGACAAAAGCCTTCAAATTAACGGATTACCCTACATCACTCTACATATTATTTTAATTTTTTTATTTGTATATCCATCTTTGTTTACTTTGTGTTGCCATTTCATTTTCAATCAAATAAAATATTTGTTAATAACGCTATACTTTGATGTACTCTATGGAATTGTGTGCCAGAAAGCATGAATCGGCAGCATGATGACAGCGGTGGTGATGCAGGGTAGCAAATTTTGACAGCTGCAGCTACTGATGGCTGCTGATCGAGTTATCGCCAAAACATCGGTTTGGCCAAATTGCAGAATCTATTTGTGCTGTTTTTTTTTAATGCCTTTTTATTCTATTGTCTGTCCTTTTGTTTTATTTCATTTTTCATTTTGTTGTCATTTTGTTTTCCCGTTGTATATTTAACTCGTTGCGCTCTTTTGAAAACTTGCGCCATTGCTGTTATTGCTAGAATATATATTGCACGTCAACTGTCTGTCCCTATTACATTCTTCACTGTTGGTATGTTGGGCAACTGTTTGTTTAGTAGCGTTATTTGTTTGTATATACCTATTCGCTTTTGTCGGTTAACTCTAGTGAACAACAACGATTCAGAATCCAAAACAATGAAGGCACAAAATGCTCCTTTCATAGACTTAAAATAAAAATTCACGACAAGCCGCATGGCACAAATTTGACACCATTCAAACAAAAAACGTTATTTTAACTGAAAATCACGTATAAGATTTTAAAGATGTAATAATTCTTGAGGAGATAGCAGCTTTTTATTATCAATAGTTATTTGGAAAAACATTTTTCTCCAAGCAAATGAAACTAAAGAAAATATAAATTTCACGGTTTCTTAAACGTAAAGTTAAAGAGCAATTTTTCGTTAACCTTCTGCGGACACCTACACTTGCACTGCTTACTTGGTGATAGCTTCGTCCTATGCATTTTTTTATCCCACTTAGGAGTGATCAAACGCTCTAAACTTAACGCATATAGTTACTAACCGGTTTTGTTTTGATGTTCCAATTATTTGAAGAAAATATTATGCCATGTACGAGTCAAAAAAAAAAATGAGTTGTGATATATGGATGAAAGTGTCCAGTTTTCTAAAAAGTCGATGTCTCGGAGACCAACTGTTAAAAAACAAAAAATGTGGGGTTTGATCTTGGTAATATTGTTTTATAAAAAAAATCATACTGATGTTGGCCCTGTCTCCATGAGCAATGTTTATTGAGCAACCTGAAAAGAGGGCATTTTTGCAAGTCACATTTTCAAGAAAATTTCATAATTTTTCGCAAAATTATTTTTTTAAAGAATAATACTCATGTTTTTTATAATAAATCACAGAATGTGATTATTTCCAATTCAATAAGAAAATAATCGGAAAAAGTTTTTATTACGCAAAACGCTAACGACTCTGGACACGAATGATGAATTCGTCCGCTCACTAATTTGAAGCTCCTATTTCGCAAAACCGGCTTCAGAACTTGCTTTGATGAGGAGGATGGTACGATAAAGTTTTTTTGAGACAGGGTCTCGTGCTACGTCCATGTGCCGAGATACAGAAATAGCCAAAAGTATGCATGGACGTTTTTGTCTTAGGTGTCCCGGGAACACCTCTTTTCTTCTCTTCTCTCATGGCGTATGTTATGTTAGGTTAACTAATTAAATGTCTGTAAAGGGTGTTTTTTTTAGAGGTATAGAGTTTCGAATTGAAATAAAACACAAGAAAATCGTTTTAATGTCCATCAATTTGGCTTTATTGGAAGGATAATTTTATGCCATTAATGTTTAAATATGATTTCGGGCATGTGGCCGCCGCGGCTGGCTCGAATAAAGCCAATTCTACAGGTCCAATTTTGAACCACTTTTCGAGCATATGGGGCCGTATGTCGGCAATAACGCCACGAATGTTGGCTTCCAAGTCCCCTAACGTTTCTGGTTTGTTGGCGTAGACGAGCGACTTCACATATCCCCAAAGAAAATAATCCAATGGTGTCAAATCACACGATCTTGGTGGCCAATTGACAGGTCCATTCCGCGAAATTATGCGCTCATCGAATGTTTCCTTCAATAAATCGATTGTGACGTGCGCTGTGTGGCATGTAGCGCCGTCTTGTTGGAACCACAACTCATCCACATTCATGCCATCCGATTCGGGAACAAAATAGTCGGTTATCATGGCTCTATACCGGTCTCCATTAACGGTAACTGACTCTCCAGCATTATTTGGGAAGAAGTATGGCCCAATGACTCCACCAGCCCATAGAGCACACCAAACAGTCAGTTTTTGTGGACGTAATGGCGTCTCAAGGGTCTCATGTGGATTCTCTTCACTCCAAATGCGGCAATTTTGCTTGTTGACGTAGCCATTCAACCAAAAATGAGCCTCATCACTGAACAAAATTTTGCGATGAAAATCAGCATCGAGATCAATCTCATTTTCGGCCCATACACCAAAATCACGACGCATTGCATGGTCTCGCGGCTTTAATTCTTGCATAAGCTGGATCTTGTAAGGTCGCAAGCCAAGATCTTTGCGCAAAATCTTCCATAAAGTTGATGGACAAAGCTCCAATTGCTGTGCACGGTGGCGAATCGATTCATTCGGGTCCTCTTCAACATTTTGCTCTACATCGGCAATTGTTTCTTCGGTGCGCACTGTTCGACGTCTCTACGGATGCGTATTATCACATAGAGTAAACGTAGTGCGAAAACGATCCATGGTTAACCGAATTAATTGCTCTGATGGACGATTATGTCGACCATAAAATGGACGGAGCTTGCGGTAAACTTCGCGAACTGAACCATTATTTTCGAAATAAATTTGCACGATTTGCAAGCGTTGTTCTTTTGTCAACCTGTTTATGATGAAATGGCAAACCAAACTGAACATAAATAATATTAGAGCTGCCAGATTTGACCATAAAATGCCAGTTTTATCTCTATTCGAAAAACAAACCTCTAAAAAAAACTCCCTTTACTTGTTTAGCCTGTAAAATTTTGTACATATAACAAGAGCTTAGTTTACAATATGCCACTGTTCTTATAATAGATTATGTTTATCGAAACTCTAGCGTAACTATTTTCCTCACAACATTATTTTAATAATGAACTATCTGGTTGCCAATTTAAATATTTTTTGAGCCATTGAAAAAATTCGAAATGAATAAAGGATTGTTTCATGTATGTATCTCGATATCCTTAATTCGGTCGTTGCAAAAAAACGCACAGCAATTTCGGCAACATCACATGATAGCAACATCGTTGTCTTCAAATTAAATCTGCAACTACAGCACAAAAAGCAACAGCAACGTGCGCTATTATTTGTTGTCAATTATTTATTGTTGTCCTGATCGGACGACAGGACATTGGAACGGAGATGGTCGAATTATATGTAAAATAGAGTGTATGTAACTACAATTTTAAACAACGAAAAGGAAGAACAAACGAAATGAAACCAAACTCGTGCGCATTTTTTCAGTTTTTCATATTACATATTGTTCATTATTATGCGCTGGTTGTATTTTTTTCAGCATTATGGCACTAATCTGATGGTGAAGAGTACGACGAGAAGAGCAGTATTTTTTACAACAAGGATTGAAAGGGATTCAAGATCTTGGCTATTTAAAGAAAAAGTTTAATGTGAAAATTAGCATTTTTTTGTTTCGATTCCTTGCGAAAGTTTTTAAATGCTGACTCCTTACACATCAAGCACCCGAAAGGCACAAGTATAATTTGAAACTATCCACACAAAACCGGCTCCAAAAACAAAATTTAATAAATAAAAAATTGCTTTCATATTTCATAGCAAAATTATGAAATATTAATTGTATTCATGTTCGTTCATGGGCTTATTTTCATGATACGCCAGAACGCATTTTGCATTCTGGATGGCAATAAGAGCGCAAGCCGCATTTGCGAAATTCTGCCAACTAGTCAGCCAGCCAGCTGTTGGGCTGTGAATAAAAATCACTATGTTATTAAAGTTAACCCGATTTGAAATTCGTTTAGTTTTTGTTGCGAGAGAAACACTCAAATTGCATTCACTTCGTACATTGGTGTAATTTCGTTTGAATTGTGTTACGAGTACATATGCACTTTTGTTAATTGTCCACCTTTTGAAGTTGTACATTTTCTTCGAGACCGTTTTATTTGCATTTTTTCATAATCAAATTCTTCAATAAATTTTTTGATAAAGGATTAAAATATTTCTATATATCGCTGATAACTTCGTATTTTATCCTATTAAAGTCCATACAATGCAATATATAAGGAGAGTGTGAGTTTGTTTGTACTTATGGTAGTGACGGATTCAGGAACTACTGGAATGGTTTAATATTTTTAACATTAAAAAGCTTACTGTATATTAGCGGGTATATAATATTTTGATAAAGTTAAGTGGGTTGCACTTTTTCTACGTGCGATCATTTTAAAACGTTCTCCTGTGATAACAAGCAAGCACTGAACAAAAACTGGAAGCATTAAGTGAGTGTGTGCGTCGTTTTTTATACAAATGAAATTTTAAGATGCTTTGCTCGTGATAGTGTACAATTTTACAAAATTAAGAGGGGAAACATTTGTACAAAATAGTACAAAAGTACTAAAAAGCAAGTGTGGCACCTCCCATGTCCAATCGCTAATCACAGACAACTTTTCGTGCAAGTTTTATCAAAAGTGTTATATTTTACTTGCTCTATTTGATTTGAGAAGGGAGCCTGGTCTATTACTTATTATCCAAGGTTTGCCAAATGTCTACTCTTTTTAGCTAGCAAGGTCTTATTTTTCTTAATAATAAGAGGCTTCTAGTTATCATTTTTCTAAAATGTAATTTTTCTACTATTTTTTTTTTGCACTTCAAAGACTAAGTTCGGGATTTAATTAAGGTAAGATCCACCAAAACTGTTCCCCAGTAGGTAATATGCATTATCGAGCAGTTTTTACATATCCGTCATCTAACGCTGCTAGCCTTTCTAGATACTGAAAGCGCTTTTAAAAGTGTTCGCGCCAAAGCCATTCAGGACGCCTTTGTCGAGCTCGTGGTAGAAGAGTGCCACATTACCTGGCGTTGTTCATCACAAAGCATCATAGTACCGCAATTCTTACAAATTTAAATACCTAGCAGTTATTCTAAATCCAATACATAATTAAAAAGAGAACATAGAACAGAGAACAAAGAAAACACACAACAGTGGTGCACTCTATCCACACCTATGGACACCGATAACTCAAGTCCATGCACTTGAAACTCGCTTGCGGTGGCCTTAGCGACAATTAAATGAACTGATTTATTCACATGACTATGCAATCTGATACCGGTGCATGTCGTTTGTAGCAAAAATCATTAATATCACATTTCAAGCTACTGATTAGACAACTGTTACTTGGAATTGTGTGGTCAGAACTTGAAGTCTATGTTGTGCGGTAACAACAATGGGAGGTTTGGTGCAGCTTGAGCGGGGTTTGACGATAGAAAGCGGTACCTGCCATATAAGTAAAAGTTTTATAATGCCAACACTTAGAACGGAGAGTGAAGAATATGATAGGTGCTTAGTATGAATAAAATAATAATAATAATAGTAGCAAACACTTTAAAGCGCTATGATAACAAAACTAACTGTGTAACTAAACTTGTATAAAAAATTGTAATACAAAATGTCCCCAGAACCAAGCCAAAGGGAATATTTTTGTCTGACCGGCAATGAAAATTACAAATTATGCACAAAGATTGATCTAAGTAGACAATGAACTCATTAGCTGTTATCCTGATTACCTCTTCTTCTAGTAAAGAGTAAGTAGTTATAAGATCTGCTTCTTTTTCTAGAACGAGTAAAGTTGGAAAGCTTAACGACTCCATTTTGATAAGCTAGTGTTGTGTAATCAGCTTGAAAACTACTTCTAAGGCCTAAGTAGGAGCTGTTGTCATGAAATTGATGACTTGTCAACAGTGGCCTTGGGTTTAATTCAGTGGAACAAAAAGATGCACCCATCGAAGCAATGAATCTGGCAATGTCAGTATATAATCAGAATGCGAGGTTAGAAGTGATTCCCCAGGTGCCTAGGTATCCGTGATTAGGCGTGCTAGATGTTTCGTGTTTATAGGCACATTTATGTAAAGAAAGAGTTATTGAAAACATTTTTCCAGTTGCAAGCAAAATTTCTAAAATAACTTCGACAATTATTTTTTATCACAATATCAACGAAATTCAGCGTTACCTGAAAATCTACAGACAGTTTTCTGAGTGAAACTGCATGTGTACTTGACTTAAAATGCTCTAATTAAAACCTTTAATGTTATCTTACATTGTATACAGCTTGCAGCTCGGAGCTTAAACTTTTATTATAAAATGACTCAACAAACCTTCAGACGCAGCATTTTAACAATTATGTAAAACCTTTAAAAGAAATCAAAGAAACCTTTCGCAAAAAATAAAAAAACACAAACATAGATATAAACCATTCAACATAGCATTTTTCATTGCATATCCTAAGGCGTTTTGCAGTCAGAATAGCGGAGTACAGCAAATGCTGAGCAGCTAAGTTTTATTGCATTGTCTCTTGCAATGTTGTTAATCCGTTCAAATGATTTGCGCCATAATAGCTTGTCTATAAGCGTGTGAATGTAGCAACAACTACACCTACATAAAAAGCAGCCACATGATAAAATAATAGCACTTTTTTGTGGAAAATTTTACGCCTTAGCACACGCGATTCGTTTATTTGGTACCGAGTCACTTAATCTCTCTGCCTTTTACGTTTTTTGCCACAGACAGCAACATGATGGCATTTGTGTTGCTTAATGTTGTGGCGTCAGTTGATGCAACAGCGCTTTTTACAATGATTTGATTGCTATCAAAAATGGATTAAAAAATATAAATGCGTTGGCTTTTGAATGTATGTATGATTGTATGTATGTATGTATGTGCACGTGTAAATATGGCTGAGTAATTGCAACATGCGTGGTAGGAATTTGTTATATGATGACTTTTTAAAAATGGCTTTGAATTATTAGAACCCAAGTACATATTCTAAACAGCCCTATTTGCTGAGGAAAACTAATTTTTTGCTTGCTACGCTGATTTTTTCGTATGAAAATTAAAAATTTTTCATATCGCTCATTTATTTACCTTAACAAAATAGGTTGTCAAGGAAAAACTAGCATATCATTTAAAAGGATTTAAAAAGGCACTTTTTTATGTTATAATAAAAATGTTTATTAATAATAAACTTTTCCAAGGAAATAACAGTTTTCAAAAAAAAAAAAAAAAAAAAAACCAGCAATATAGACAAATTGTTCAAATGATAAAAAAATATGCTCAATAATCTCTTATAACTTAAGTTCATCGTTAGTGCAAAAAGAATGCGAATTTGCTTGCAACCATAAAGCCCAAGTTCAAGGTTTTAAATAAGTAGTTCCGGAGTAAATATCTTCACTAAGAAACTTAAGTACTTACACATAATTGAATGATGTTTCCTATTGGGTAAAATCATTACTCGCTCTCACGAAGTTCACTGCTTTATTAATAAATAATTGAGTTTTATGCCTTGGATTTGGTTTGGTTGTAAGTAAAATTTAATTTGTGGTCGCTTTGATGCGAAAACCCGTAAAGCAAAACAAACAAAAATAAAAATATGCTTGAAAAAAATCAAAACTTGTGGGAAAGAAAGGAATGCTGGACAAAAGCTTAATGGTGAGCATCCAAAAACTGTGCTTCCTTTTGTGCTGAAGTACGTAAAAAATGTCAATCAATTGTTAGAAAATACAAACAAACGCGACCTCAAGTTGATTGTAAACATATTTTAAAGCAGCTGGCGGAGGAGTAGTGGGGGAGGCTGTGGATTTTTTATTAAATATCTGACAAAAGCAGCATTCAACTCATAAGCATTTGACATGCGTTTGTCACTGGCAAAAAACAAACAAACAAACCGCAAAAATTGCGTTGATAAGCAAGAAAAATTAAAAGTTACGTATACGACATGTTGAACGGCATTCTTTAACTCTCAGCTACCATTTGATGCTACGCTTGATCCCTTTGTGGTTGTTACATTGCTAGCGATCAACTGTTGGCTTAAGCCTGCAAGCAGTTATTGTATGAAATTGTCAACGGAGTTGTTGTGGAAGACAAAAAATTATAGAAAGCACGACAGACAAACAGACAGACAGACAATACCTGGTGAATGTTGTTAACAAAGGCGCATCATTTATGATGATATACCACAATATGACAAACAATGAAAGCAAAAAACAACAAAAACATTGCAAATGCTCTTTGCTAGTGACAGCAAAGGCCAAAAACTCAAGCCAAGTAAAACAAAAACAAAAAACAAAGGTTGAGAAGAAAGATGGAAAGTGAAAAAAAAGAAAATGCTACGCCAGCAAAATGTAAGAGAACCTGGAATATTTTAATAAAAATGTCAGGAACCAAGCTTATTACAACGACAGGTCGCGTGTCACTTGAACGCGAGGCCGCCGCTGCCGCGCAAAGCCAGGACGGCGTGCGCTAAAGTGATGTATTTATGATGAACCAACGCAGCGTCACGGCCAGACTTGGTGCTATGTTTTGTATGTGAGACACGTTTTTGAACATTTTTGTGTGCCCATTTTTTATATTTTTGTGCTCTTTTGTCCTGTTTTGCTCTGCGCGCTGCTATCTGCTTTGTTGTGTGTGTGCGTATAGGGTTTTCAAAGGCATTTTGCATTTTCATGGAATTTCGTGCAGTTATCTCCGGCTTTAGCATCAGAAGCAGCAGCAGCGGGGGCCATAGCAGCATGAATTATCCTTAAAAAATCAGCGTGTAAAGATTATAATTCAGTCAAGGCAATAAACGCGTGTAAAGCGTTTACTGCTGCTGCTGCTGAAAAATTCCACAGGCGGAACGCAGCATAAATGCGCATAAGGCGCCGCGTCATGAATAATAAAATGGCAAAATTTAAATGTTTTAATTTGATTTGATTTGTTATTTTAAGTGAAGGAATAAAAATGTTATCTGCACAGCGCAGCAGGATAAGGGGGACGCTTAAATTCTTCACACATATTTACACGAGTGCAGACACACAGACAGAGAGACAGTCAAAAATTAACACACGCACACATGTATGCTGATGGTGTGTACTCAACGTGCGCGCTCTGTTATGCTACATTGGCTTGGGGAATTTAATTTGATTTATTGCACTTGGGCTTTGACTTGGTTTCTGAGCTAACGCGATGGGAGTGCGTGTTTGTGTGCGTGTGCGTGTGTGTGTGTGTGTGTGTGTGTGTGTGTGTAGAAGTGGAGGTGGTTTGCAATGAAATTGTAGTTTGAGTCTCTTTGAATTGGATTTTGGTGATGAATTTAAGTGTTTGCATGCAAATGAACTTAATCGCTGTAAGGATTATGGCTACAATGTTGTTGTTGGTTGGCAGTAACGGCAATATCTACAGTAGCAACAACATTAGCAACAATCAAGCAAATTAGCTATGATCATGGCCATAAACTAGTTGCACAGCAGTTGGCGTGTATCCGAAGGGAGGGGAGAGCCCTTTGAAGTTAAATGGTATTCGAAAATTGTGTAGGACTTTTCTTTGAGTTATGCAAATTGTTCCAATGTTATGCAGCATGATATATGATTTTTTGACTGGATTAAATAAAGGTAAATTATACGAGTTTTTGTGTTTAATTATGAGTTGTCAGTTTGAATGAGTAAGGTGTAAATTAAATTTTTCACGAAATTATTTCGAACGTAACGCTGCCTCTATCTATTTATTTTATGGCTAGCAAAATTTCCATGTCTCAGTGGACTTTCCGACAAATCTAACTTAAAAAATAGTTGATTTCCATAGCAACAAATAGTCACACATGCTCAAACGAATATCATCAGCCTTTAGTTTACAGTATTTTATTTAGTGCTGCTCACCATGTCGTATGAGCAACATTTTTATGTATAAAACTATAGTTCTGGTTAAGTATCTTCTGCCAGTAAAATGCTTTCAACTTAATGTTGTTGGTATATGACCTGCATTTTTTCGCATATATTGACTTTTTCACTATATATCGATATTCTTCTATTTTATCGTCATTTTTCCAATTTTGCAAGACTCACTCATCATATTTAGAATCTACCGACGTTTTGCTTGACTTTTAATGTTTTTTAATCATTTGTCTGTTCTATATTGTGACCCATTTTTTGAATGAGCTTCAGGTTGATACAAAATAATTTCAAAATTAATTTCTAAGCTTTTAATTTGAATTCAATATTTCGAAGTGATCTGTGATCTTCGGGAACTATGTTTTAAATAAGTTATAAAGAGCCAAAACAACGTTTATCGAAACATAAGACTTGCAAGCGACAAAAGAGACACTCAACTTAACAGCAAAAAAAGAAAATATCTCCATATTGCACTTTATCTTTAGTCTCTTAGTTGTCACTTGACAACTCTTAAAATCTCTCTATTATATAAAATAGTTTCTAGTGTCGGAAAATTTGCGCATACTGATAGAAGATAATTGAACGAAAAACACAACATATATAAGAAAAAACAAAAATTCCATTGAATATTTTAGTTGTTAAAGAAATGAAAAAAATCCATAACATACTTTTGGCTGTTAAATAAATGTAGAAATAAATTGTCACAAATAAAAAGAAAACAAAAATCTGAGGATAGCGCACCAGAACTGGCAATCAAATCGAAGTGTGTGAAGGCGCTAAGTGAGTAAAAGTGGAAACACCAGATATGTTAAATATTATTCCTAAACATGACGTCCAAGAAAAAACGTACAATAAACTTATATTTAATAAATTAAAAGTTTAATATTCAATTTTTAATATTTTTTTACTACGACTTGAAGCCCACACTTATGTCCACCACTATGTCAAGAATTTTCGACATTTGTCGATATTTTTTTAAGTTCTTCAACATTTTTTGTTTAGTTCTGCTGTTTCGAATTTTTCAAAATTTTTCAACATTTTTCAACATAAACAGTTTTCGTGACATAAATATAAGATACGTTTTCCAACTTCTTCAATATATCAATATAATAAAACTTCATTAAGTACACACATCAAACCGCTCATCATTTTTTCTCTTTTTGATATTATTGAATCATAAGCTAGCAGCGCAAATGTACATTTGATATAATATTACATAAGACAAAGGTCTTCTTCCAAACAATTTCCATAGCAAAATTCGGTCTTTTTTAAGAAGTTCACATTAGAGATAACATTAGACAAAAGAACTGTGAAAAAAGTTTCATAAGTCGAACAATAAAGTTTTTCAACAAACTGCACATTTTGCAGCTTCTTTATGTTTCGAAAACATTTTTGCCGTGTAATTTATATATGTTAAAAATAGTATTACGCGGCGTAACATTTTTCTGTACCCCCCCCCCCCCCCTCACCACACTAGAGATTTCGTAACACCCAAGTGGGCATATTTACATTAAACTCACAACTACATTGCGAAAGAAAAAAACAACCGCTATGGCAAGGCTTTGGTAGTTAATCAGTGTATTGCTTGAAAAGCTTGATAAAAAAGGCAATCTTTCCATGCTTATATCTCAGCTTTTGGTTAATCGATCTCGAAGCTGATAATTTTATGACATTATTTATTGCTGTAGCTAATCTAGATTCCGTGAAATTTTATCATTTTTGTAAAACATTTTCGCTGTAGTTATTCAAAAAACATAGAAAGAAAGCGTTTCGGTGTACACGCCTCATTTCAAATCACTCTCACTAAAAAAGTTTCATTTCAAAATCAATGTTGCGTCACGCGTTGTTTGAACCAACCACCTTTCACCACTGCAACGCATCGTAACTTTTTACAAGACCCCCAAACTACATTACGTAATTTTTGAACGCCCCCTAGTGATAAAAATGCTTTTGGTAAAATTTCACCTTTCATCACATTAGACTCCTAAACTAACAATTTCCAGTAAAAATCGTGCTGAGTAAAAAGTTCTTAAAATTGCTCAAAATATTCAGAAAAAATTTTTTTTTCTATGACGTCCTATTTTTTTTTTTTTTTGCTTAAGAAGTGTAGTTTCATATAACAATGTCGCATTAATTAACCAATTTTTAGTACTTTTAACTCAAGTAATTTCTAATAAAAACTATTCTCTCTGCCGCCGTGAGTACCCTGAACATTTGCGCTGTTAAATTTCGTTCAACTTATTAGTTAACTATATAAAATGTATTTAACTAAACCAAACTCACATCTTGCTTATTTTCAAAAACCGTTTACTAAGGCATCATTTTATATTGACTCTCTTTGTGTGAGATGTAATATCCATCTACTAAGTTCGTTTGTCTTAGTTTACCCATTTATTAAAGCAATGCCAATTTAATCGAAGTTGAAAATGCTGAACCTCTTTTGACTTTAAAATGTTTATTTTAAACCAGTTACCCGATTTGGTTATCGTTTAATTTTCACACAGAATCTTATTCAAAATAACTGGAGCATTTTTTTTTTCAAAAATACTTGAATACTTTTTTAAAAACTTCAGTCAATTCAACACCAGTTGGACTTCGTTTTTGGTTAAGTAAATTAAATAAAATTTGTTTATAAGAAAACGTAAAAACAATTTGCTTTAAAATCCTTAAAATTCAAATAAATCAATTAGAATAAATCTAAAGATATAAATGTTGAAATAAAATCCATCGAAATACAAAGAAATGCAATAGTAAAATAATGTTCTAAAGCAAATCTGAAAATACTGAACTGTTTATATACAAAAAGCTGTTTCATTGGCTTCGGTTGCCTTAAAAACTTTAATATGAATTACTTGTGAATTCTTCATTGAATGCTTGGCTAAGATTAAAGCAAGCGTTAAAGTTATATTATATATAAATAGTTTCAAATTTGAAATTAAATCAAATCTCTTACTTGCTGCATTCACACATTATCTTTAAATCAACAACTTTCATATTCAACGACTTAAAATTCCAAATCTTAAGTGAATGCTTGAAGAGAGCAAAACGACATAATAAAAAATTCATGAGATTTTTTTAATTTTTTTCAAATTCTCAAAAAATAAAACCAAATCACAAAAAAAGTTTTGCTTTTGTGCATCGACAAAAAAACGTTACAGCTTTATTGCGCTGCTGGTTGGCTGGTGGGTGGTAAAATGCATCACTCTGGTGTGATACCTCTCTGGACAATTTTAACGCTTCCACTACGTTGAGCTTTGGTTTTGGCTTTTTTCCCACGCAGCTCACGCTCACTTCAATTAAAATGCCAACAATTCACGCGTATCAACTACTGCTGCTGCTGCTGGGTTTTGTGCGAAATGAAAATTGATGTAGAATAGGACGCGAATAAGCAAATTTCAGGGGCAACAGCAGCTTTGCTTGACACTGAGCGCTGTCAGTTGCAGATGCCAGTTGCAAGCTTAAACTTAACAGCGGCCACTGATACCTTTTATTCAACGATTCGCTGCATAGCCGTGGTTTTTTTTTTTCGATTTTCATTGGTAGAGTTTATTTCAATATTCGGTCTGTTTTATTGCAATTTGATGAAATTTTCCATTTTTATTGTATTGCATTGCTAAATGCCCTACCCAGTCATGCAAAAATTAAACTGTATGTTTATTATTGATGACTTAAACGCTCACAAAATCCCAAAATGTTTTAATGAGTTAAGTTTTCGAAACTTCGATTACCAGCTCAGCACTTCATTCCAATACTTACGATTTGTATTACTGTGTAATAAGTCATATCTTGCATTGGCGAATTCATCAATTACTCATAATTTTTTTCATGCAAATATTTATTAATTGATTGTTGTCTTTCGTTTTCATTGCGATTAATTACCATCTGCATTACTAGGTATTGATAAATTTCAACAAGTGAATATTTGACACATAGTAATACGTTCAGTACTTGCCTAGGGTATTACACTTACTTTATTCAATAAATGATAAAAATCATCAATTACTTTTTCTTCAATGAGTGCGTAGCTATAAATAATTTTCTTGCTGTCTACGTTTCCTATCTAAAAAATAAAAAAAATTCACAATTTGAGAGGTGAATCCAAAAACTCGTACATAAACACGGTTACCAAGAGACCGGAACTAACCCAATCTGGCCAATAATTTCAGTTCAAAGCTGGAAGCCTTGAAATAGATGAAAATTATGAATGTGTTGAATATTTGAAATATTTCCTGATTTTATTCCAAGAACTCACCTTTTACAGTACTAGGTATTGATACTTTTATTTTAAATAAACTATTTTTTTTCAATGCATTACCATTTACATTACATGGTAATAATAAAATGAATCAGTTACCTTTGTCATTGATGATTTCATCGATTACAAATTTCATGCTTTAAGATTGTGCATTGTAACATATGAAATATTTGTGTTGCTCTTATGTAGTGCTTTTTGTCTTGATACTTCAATCTTGCTAGCCATTACCATTATCGTTTCGCATCTCATCGGTATCTCAATGGCATCGCACTGCAGTAAATCGACAGCTGCTGCCACTGCTGCTTCTGGTGAAACATCTGCTTTGGTAATTTGCACTTTATCTCGTCATCAAACCGTTTTCATTAACTGAAATGGTGCTTAAGCGAATGGCCTGAAGTTAGGCACAGCAATAGCGGCAACAACAACTAAAGAAAGTGCCGTCTAATGTTGTTGCTATTAGTTGTTGTTAGAGGCTGCTGCTACTACTACTCCCATGTACTACCCAAAACTGATGTCTCTTGGCAGTTGGCAGCCGGTTGTCCTCATCACCACTTATGGTGCACATTAGTGGAAAACAGTTGAAGTGTTGAGGCGAAGACTTAACATTGGAGGCAGCAAAGACATTGGCAGTTGCCATTAGTACGACAATGCTTAGGACATGTCACTACTTAAGTTGCCATTTGGTTGTAAGAAGACTATGCTGTTGTTGCTGCTACTGTCTGTTGCTAAAGTTGTTGTTTTGCGTAGACGACAGCGAGGCAATCAAACGATGTGAAGTAAAACCTCCTACGCCACAGTAGAGAAATTGAAAACAACCTCAAGTCGATTGCAAAGATGTTGCAAGTAGTCAGCAGTTGTTTCGGCATAGTAACAACTGCAATTTGTGGTCCTTTCAATTTACTGCTCTGCAATTTTGCTTCCACATTCACCTTGCGGTTTTTATAATAGAGCGCACAGTGGAGCGAAAATCTACCATTTTCACTTAATTTCTGCTGCATTCATCAATAACTTAAAGCTTCAAGCATGATAGCTAAGAAAGCTAATAGCTGTAGTAGCTGAAGTCAATTATTATTGGTATAAAATTATTGTTTTCTGTGTTAAAAGCGATCAATATGTTAATTATTTCATTCAAACTTAAATTCCTTCCTTGCATGCCCAAATGCATGCTGCTCATTTACGATAAGTTACCATGTTACCACCTACAAACCCTCCCCACCCTCTTCCTGTTTATTGAAGCCATTTGATTTTCCCCATTGCATTTTCGAAAGTGGTTGCCTGCTACTTTTAATTATTTTACTTTGCATTCTACGTCTCCAACGGACTGAGATTCTACAGCAGCTTCTACGATGACGCATGAAAATGAACAAAGAAGCTGCCACTGCCTGTTAAACTGCCATCGCCACCGCCGCTGCTGCCGCCGCCTGCCTTTCATATGCATTAGCATTGGAAATTTCTGCCACTGCTAGCGATGTTTTTGTTGCTACGGCTTCTGTTGTTTTTTTTCTTCTGCTACTCTTTTGTGACTTGGGAAACCTTCATTGCTGAGTGCAACTGAAGGGCGCGGTTGCTTCACGCTACTTGCACTTGCAGCCATTTGCAGTTGTAAATGAAGCTTGCAGCTTCAGTTGCAGCGCCTTGCTCGTGTTTATTCTTTTATGTGAATAAATTAATGAAAAACTTTTCATGTTAGAGGCAAAATTGTTTCTGGCAATCGGCCGCAACCAGGCAGCAGTGCACTTGCAACATCAACGGCTCAACCTGCCTGCCGCGTTCAGTCAAGAGTAGCGGCGGCGGTTTTAATAGACCATCGCAGCGCTGGCCGCAGATCTTTCAAGTGAAGTTGCAAGGTACGTGTGGTAGCATGCAGGTTGCAAGGCTCGTTGGTGGAGGTGCTTTCCTGCTTGGATTTGTTTCTGATCAAATTTAAAAAATGGGGAAAAAATTTTACGGTTTCAGCCCGCGTGCATAATGCAGCAGTGTACCTTGTAAACCATAAAAAGTGCACGTAGTTCGCTGAAAAAAATAAAACATATTGCTACGGTTTGTTTTTGTTTTTGTTATTAATGCACTGTACCTTTATAGAAAAACCATTTGGTATTTTAAACGTTCAAGGCTTAGCGGGGGGCTTCGCTGCAATTTTCATAAAATGGTAAAACTTTCCTTATGTTTATTTTAGGAAATTTTTAGAGGAAAATTTTGTTCTTTAGTTTTTATTGGCGGTACTTATTGTTTCTAGCGTAAAAGTTAAGTTTTTGATTATTTCCAACGTAACCATTATTAGGTGAATTAAAAATTTTATATATAGCTAAAAGATTTTAAAGGCTTTAGCTTCGATGATACACTAAAAATTATTCTGCATTCTGTCAGCGTTCTAAGAACAGAGTAAGACTTGAGCATTGAATCTTTAATACTCTATCGTTTCCTTCATCTAAAATCTTCTAATATCTGTAACCTGACCAAAAATAAAATTCACTACAAAACGAGAGTCGCAGTTGAGCATGGCGGTCTTGTATACGGCCACATTTAAGTAAATCAGCTGTCGTTTTGATTTTCAGGATTAGTTTCTTGATCAATTTCTTAAAATTACTTAAGAGAGTCGCAGTTCGTGGCTTATGTAGTTAAAATATCCCTATGGTCATTAATAAAGATAAAGTTATGTCTGGAAAAGTGTACGACATGGGTCAAAACTTCTTGGTAGTATTAAGGTGCATTAAAATATTTACTAAAACATCTGATAAATCTTACCTGAAAATACGACTATCAATAATAGTACCACTTGAAAATATGCAAGTTAATGACGTAATGAAATGCACTCATTTAAATGCTTCAGCTTTATTTCTTACAAAGTTTTGAGATATTCTTCGTTTGTTAGTATTTACTACTCTGAAGGCACCTCGTCAAACCTCCTGTAATTCATAGGGTATTCTAGATTAATCCCCGCCTTGCCTCTCGAAGAACTTCTTACTCACAATAAAGCAGAGAATCGCTCTATCTAATCTAAGAAATGCTGTACCACCCTGTATAAATTTAAGTTCTCACCAAATTTTATCGAGCATTTGAAGTAATTAATATATTGAACACATGAAATTCCTTATAAAAATTTTGATAAGGATCTTTCATAAGGACTGGTTCAGGAAAAACTAAAAATTTTATTACCATTTATTTAAGGACATCGGATACCACCCTGATTCAAACAACGTACTGTGGCCGCAGTAAGATTATTAGTACAGTAGACGTCCAATATAGCGTATAACGATATAACGAATTTCCATTATAACAAACGGTTTTTGAAATTGGAATTTTTCCATTGATGTCTCTAAATTAAGAACGCCAAAAATGTTCACTATTCCAAATAACGAACATTGTCAAATTCAACCATAACTGTTAAACTGAAATAAGTTTTTTTTGTTAGTGATCACAAGTTAATATACCATTCCAAAATCTAACTCAACTTTTATACGAATTAATATATGCGTTAATAAAAGCAAGTTTTTTTACCCCGTGCATTAATTAGTTCGTTATATTGGACGTCTACTGTATTGTCTTCTCTGATGGGGGGATCTGAGCAGATGATCGCATCAACGAATGCCGTATTTATTGCACACTGATCATGAACTGATCAGATGGCTGTATTAAGAAATATCTGATCCGGATCTGATTGTAGTCCCGAATATTTTAACAATTTTTTAGTTTGGTAATCGTAGTAATCTGACAATTAAATATATTCGACATCTAAGCTGATTTTAGTTTATGATAACAGATTGCTGTGATTCTGCTTTTCAAAATCTTTCTTAGAACTTTTTTCAATAAAATGCTTATTGTCTTTGAAAATTAAGACTCGAAAACTTCTTCTTCTACAATGAACTTCTATGGAGTTATTATATCTTAATCTCAGATAAGACAGTTTAGTTTAAGCAATATTATCACTGGTAGTCGATGATATTGATTTTGGTAATATCCACTAAGCCATCAAAATTACATTATGTGGCCAGAGTCAGCTTGGATTTAAAAATGACAATGGAAAACAGTATTCTGGATACCGATCCTTCGAAACCCCATATTTTGCAGGTGCATGTTATAGAATCAAAAAGTCTGCTGTATAAATTTATACCATACGTTGGGTCGTTTTCAATTCTAAAGTATTTTCATTAAATTTTTTTTATTCGATAGTTTGGAAAATAATTTGTGAAAATAAGGAAGTTCAAAAACGGGAATATGTATGTGTATCCGAATATATGTAGTTATAGCAAAACAAGCTGTATGTTGTAACTTCAGTAAATATCCATAACTTCAAGAACTTTACATTATCTAGGACAGCTTCGACTCGCGTCGACCTCTATTAATTCTCTTGAGCATCGTCGTAGCGTAGAGTGCTTAAATATATTTTGTAGATATTAAAGCGGCGATGGGCACATTAGAAAAAATGAGCGAATTTTAGTTCTTTACAACGTCGTTTTTCTTAAGAAAAATAAGTCAAACAAAAAACACTTGCACTGAGCACTGATATGCACATTTTTATCATTGTGTAATTTGTTTTTTTTGTTAAAGAGCTATGCATGGGATTTGTATTATTGTTGTTGTTGCAACATTTAAAAAAAAAAACAACAACCAAAGCGAGCGAACAACTCAAAACCAAGGCGCACATTGAGAACATCTTATCTCGTTGCGTTTGATCAGTGTACTTTTATTTCAACATTCATGTTGTTTTTACTTAATTTTTGTTGTTGTAATTGTTTTGTTTTTGATGTTGTTATAAGTAGCTCTTGCTTCAGCAAAATCAAGCCAAACGAACGAAATTTAAAATTTTTTTTTGCTTTTATCCTCAAATTCGCCATTGCACTACAAACAATTGCTACATTCGTCGAGACACAATGCAACACCGTCAATAATGTATATTTTTGGTTCCTTGTGCGTCGAATAACGGTTCGGGCAATGAGGGTGGAAAGTGCCACTACGTGCCCATCGCTGCTCTAAAGTAATTCATTGACTCGTGCCAGCAGTAAAGATATTCTATTTTGCGTCACGATGGTGTTGGATCGAACGTCGCACTATCGTGATAGTTCGTTTCTTGGCCGTACCAATTATTTGTGGAGCAATAGAGGGTTTTTCCTAACCGCTGTGACATCAATAGATTAAGAAACAAAATATTCACCGACACTACACTTTTCATACCCCTTCACTGTAACCTATCTCCTTTTCTTACAAATTAACACGATGCATCTTATAAACATTAAAACAAAAAATACTTGTCACGCCTCTGATATTTGCGGTACTCTTTTTCAACTCATACACTTTTGGACCCATCGAATTGTTAGTTAATTAAAAGCGCTGTTAAAAAATGATTGATAATTATCGACAGTAGAAGCTCTGTTATTAATAACTATGTATATAAATTGTAGCTATTTTGGTAATAGCGTTGCTTATAGCAACTGCAGACATGAGTGGATGAAAGTGATATGCTACAAAATCAAAACTTTATTAAGATGTGCTTTGCAGATTAGAACTTTGTTACATATACTATGGAGTAGGTATGGTTTGTTCATAGCGATTACTAAGTGCTTTCAGACATTACGTCTACATTCATGGCATAAAATGCAAATTTGACAAAATAAAACCAGGCACTTATATTTTCTGTACTTTTAAACATTTTTCGTCCAAGTTGATCTGTTTTTTGAATATTAATTACATTTACATATTTTGTTTTATTTTGCTCTAGTATAAATCTCATTCTATTTAAGCTAAAGTATCATGCTGTTACTTCATAAATTAATTAACAAAATCTATCTCTTGTTTCCAGACATAACTAAAAACTTTTCATAACGTGTGTACATATAAAGGTAAATATTTGTTAAAATTCGTTTATGTAAATTCACTTTATTTTCTCATTTATATTAAACTTTTTTTCGTAGTATTTTAATTAAATATTTTTCTAATAAAACAAAGTTCAATTTACTTGAAGTCCCTAAAACTATGCAACATACATGTCTGAGGTTTTTACTTCTTAATTAGCTGCAGCCATTTCTTGCAAAATGCATTCTCATTTCTTAACCACCAGTCGAAAATTCATTAAAAATATACATTATTATCTAAGTAATACCATATGCAATACATAGTTACTAAATTTTGTACCAGTCAAAAACTCAATCATCAATAAAAATTAGCATTACCTTAAATGCTATTGACTGATTATACAGAAAATTAAAAAACTTTTCTATAGATCAACAACTTTGCCAGGCAACGATGGTCGGTCGTCCCACCAGCATAGTCTATTAAATATTTATGAGTATGTAAAGTGCAGACAAACAGAAAATGTTAACCAAAAAAAAAAAAAATAAATAAAAGGCAAGACAAACATGACGAAAAATCCCAATTCTGACAACCAAACACTTAAGTCCTGCTCCTTGGGTTGATCCTTGCTTCATATTTATTTTCATCGAATTATTATTACTGCTGAGACAATGAATGGGTTCGTCGTTCTTGCGTTCGTTCTCTTGTCATAAAACATTTTTTATTATTCAATTAACATAATAAGAGCCACATACAATAGAGAATCAGAGCATGTCCTGCATTGTTCTGTTTATAGGAAGAAGTACAAGTGTCTTTCGGTATGTTTGGCATAAGATTTTAGTCATCTTAGCCTTAGTTTAAACTAAAATGGTAGAAAGTGTCATGGAAAGAATACACAAGTAACTATGTTGGCTTACGGCAGAGGACAAGTAGGTTGGAAGCCCAAGAAATGTGTAATGAAGTGATCCTTTTTTGCAAATGAATGAACGAATGTTTCGAATGTTGACTGTTGTTGGTTGTTGTGTTGTTTGCATTATTGTTGCCATTTAAAGTTATTGTTGTTATTGATAATGTCGCTGCATGGGCAAGGGATTGCCAGATGGCTGGGGTTGATATTTACAAAGTATGTATATTATTGTGAAAGCTCAGTTTTTCAGAAAATCTATAGCTATTGTTCGTTTTCAAAAAAATTGTACACTAGAGCGGAAAAAACTATTAACTTAATAATTTGAAAATACACATATCTGTTATAAATAGGTATACAATACAAAACAGTGGAGTCAAGATCCGATTTCATCGAGAACTTTTCGGCTTTTCTACAAATAAAAACAAAGTTATATATCAGTATTTTGCGTTACAATGCGATATCATGCGATCCACTTAATGCTTTTGATATCATTTGATGCTTCTCTATACACTCCGAAACATTTCTTTACCATCTGATATTTCCATTATCATCCAAAATACCTTCATTAATTTAATTACATCGGATACTTTCCGTAACACTCCGATATATTTCCGTATAACTTGATACGATCCAAGCATAAAGACATTTTTTAATTCTTGCAATAATTGCAAATATTATCCGACATAGTACAGTATTATTCAATGTCTCTCGATTTAATTTGATAATTTTCGAAGCATTCTGAAATCTTTGCATATGGCATAGTAACTTTGCAATTTCCATCGATATATTTATTTTCATTCAAAAACTTTCTAATTCCCCGATAAGTTTTTGATACTTTTCGATACCTTCCGATACCATTCGACAATATTCAATATCATTTGATACTTACGAATGATTTTCGAGTTTTTTGTTGCCACCCGAAGAATTTAATTACCTTTCCAATGCAATCAGATATGTTCTGAATATCGTACTTTCTAATGCCTTCCGATATCTTTTGTAACCATTCGCAAATTCTATATCTATCTGATTACTTCTGAAGGCGTGTTCATAGCATTGGATACTTTTTGATGCTTACCGTTATATTTGATACCATGGAACTATTTTTATAAAATCTGATACGGTCCGATGTACTCCGTTACTTTTTGATATTATATCATATTTTAGACAGCTTCCCATATCTTTTGCTACCATTCAAAAATTATCAATCGTTTCGGTGATATATTACCAGCCGATGCTTATGGAGTCGTGTAATATCTTGCGATAGTATGTCATATCTTGCTATAGTGTCCGATTCTTTTTGACGTATAGCAAGTTTCTCGTTTACATAAGCCCCTCAGAAAATAAACCCTTAGCCAAATCGTATATAAAGTCGTTGCATCTAAGGGAAAGTCGTTCGAAACATATATTTATACGACCTGGCCGTACGACCGGTAGTATATGAGTCGTAACGTCTGAGGGCACAGTTAAAATATTTTTAACCAACCAACTGGCAACTCTAGCTGATGATATGGCTGAAGACTGCCTTGATGATAATGATGCCCTGGCAAATGTATATTTGCCTTTATTTCTTCTTGCCCACAACAAGTCTATGTACATTATCTTCCCCGCTAACGTCAGTCACTCTTGTGTCCGCACGTTCATTGGTAACCGCTGTTGTACGCGCTCCAGTAACAGTGACAATAACGTTGTTTTTGCTCTTACTCGCTGGTGTTGCTGTGAAGGCCCATAAGGACATTATTTTGTTTTGTTGAGTAAATCGACAAAGTTTTTTGCTGTTATTTTTTTCTTTTCGGTTTGATTTTTGTTTTTTAGAGAAGTTCGCATAATTTGCCTTTTAAGACTTTTTTTCTTTTGTTCTATTTATTTTATTCTTGTTATTGCTATTCATCGCGAACTATTTTACTAAAACAACGACAGCAAAAACATAAAAACAACACTAACAAATTGAGGGAAAACATATTGAATTCGACAGTTTGTACCAAAAACGATGAAACCAAGTGTTTGCATTCCCCCTGGGTGTGTGTGGGATACCAAATGTCTGTCATGTCTGTTTGTCTATGTGTACGTCTCCGTTTTACTGTGTGTATCTCTCCATGTATATTTGTATTTGTTTGCTTTGCTTACAAATGATGCTCGTTTGACCTCTGGTCCATCAGGGTCTGCATCAACACAAATTTTTTTCATGTTTCTTTTTTATGCTCTTTCATATCAGTCGTCGTTCAGTTTGAAGTTACAAAAAACAGAAGACTGAATAGGAAAAAAAAGTTCCATGCGTTTTTATCACCATTGATTGAATGACCTACATTAGGTGCGCTATGGTCGGTATCATTGAAATAAAATTGAGCTAACGTTTCTTCCATTTACCAGAGACATTTGACCATAAATTCTAGAAGATTTTTGGAATTTATTAGAGTTTCCAAAGTGGTTGAGTCATGTCGACAGCAAAACTTGTTCTGATAATTATACATAAATAGTGCACGGATTATGACATAAAGGTGTGTCCCTTCACATATAAGCGAAATATTTTAGTCGCAAGTAAGTAAAATTAACAGCTATTTATGTAGAAGTGACCATATTCATTATGGAAACGTTAGGTGAACCAAACAAGCACTGATAGCAGAATCGTTTAGGTGCCTTCGGAATACTCAAAACGATATGAAGTCGTAAGACGTCGAAATGCATGGAATATTATGAGCTGTTGCAATCGGATGAAGCCATAACAGGAACTCATTGCTTAACAGGACTAATGCGTTTGAGCGGAACATTGAAGAAAAGAAGGCCACAATGCGAATAAATATACAACAATGCTCGGCCACATGTTATACCTACCTGGAATTACTGATATATAACCTCTTATCGCGCTCAGCGTATTCTCCAGAATTCGCACACTCCGACCACCACCTATTCCGGTCGATGGCGCATGGCCTGGCTGAGCGGCGTTTTTACGAAAAGGACACTAATTAGGCCGATTCGTGGAATGTCTCAATTTTCAAGCAGTTTTTCGACGCGGAATCGATATACTGTCAGAGGGACGGGAAAAAGTTATGGCTAGAGATGAACAATCCATTCAAGAATAAGTAATAGGTACTGCTCTTGCATACAAGTTTAAAATCTCGCATAAAACATGTACGGCTTGGATGGGATATACTACCATGTGCATGATAACCTGCAGATCTGTCACCTTCGAAATATTAGTTGATTGGGCATCTACAAAAGTTTGTAGACCGCAAAACCTTTGCTTCAAATGAGCACGTCAGAAATGACTTGAATTAGTTTTTCGCCCAGCATAGATCAGCAGTTTTGTGAGCGTAGAAATATGCTACTGCCGAATATATAGCAAAAGTTACTCTACTTAAAAGAAGAATACATATATATTTTATTTATGTATATTTTAATAAAACATTTATTCAAATCTTAACCAAACTTTACTCCAAATATACTTCGTCATTCGCGTACAAATAAATTTCATTCAATTCAAGTAATTTCCACAAAAAAAGTATTTCATAAGAAACTTGGAATTTGTCAATAAAAGTTTGAATTAGCGATAATCTTTTTCGAAAAAATGGTAATGAAAAAAAACATTTTCAATTTCAATTATGTACTTCGATCAGTGATGGCAGTTTCGGTACACTTGCGTCCTGAAAAATCGTAGTCAGTACATTCGGCAAGTATACCGAATCTACTGAAAACTTATTTTATTAACATTTTTAGTACATTTGGCGAGTTTTCAGTACATTTAAACAATTTGTAGTAATTGCCTTTTTTAGTAAATGAAAATAATCGTAATGTGTAGATTTATAATAATAACCAAAATCGGCCACTTGGTAGTGGAGAGGGGTTCTGGACATCCATTTTTTAAGTATCCATCTTGAGCCATTACTTTTTTTGTTTATAAAATCAAAAAAAAAAAAATTAAAAAAACGAAGAGTGTCTTAACCAGAGAATAGGGGGTTCAGATTCCGGAGCTCTTAAGGACGCATTTTATGGACGAATAAATAGCAAAAGTTACTCCACTTAAAAGAAGAACATATGTATATTTTAATAAAACATTTACATACTTCATTTTCACCAAAAAACAAACGAAACTACTTTCAAAACACAATACATATTTTGTTCTGAAACATTCACTTTTAAGCGTTTTGTGTGAGTTATTCAACAGACACCACATGCTGTGGTGAAGAAAATCAGCTGTTTCGATTTTCAACTTAAAAAAAAAATGCTAATAGTTTGTGTAAGACTACTCAAAGTACAGTACGATGTGTAGTTTACACAAAGCACTTTTTCACTTTTACTTTAAAATGTCTTAAATTATCAACCATCATCGGCATCAGCATCAGCATCAGGTTTCACTTGTGTCGCATATAAAGTCAAAACTTCAGCACTGAAAGGTAATTCTAAACATTTCATGATATGGAAATGTAGCGTATCCTATTATGTATGTGCAAGTGTCCTAGATACCCAATGACCCGTTGTAATTCAGCTGCCTTCACTGCTGCTGTTGCTGCTGCATATGAGTGGGTGTCAGTTTTCTATTTTGCTATGGTTTTTCTTACATTTCATCCTTGTCATTTAAAAAAAGAGTAAAATAGATAGCAAAAAAAAAAAAAAAAGAAACACAACACATAAGAAGTAGAAAGAAAACGCTCACATCACGCTTTTTGACATGCTGAAGCAATTTCCGCTATATGGGATAACAAACAGCATTCTAAGCGGACTAAACATGCACTTTGTAAACCTATCCGTAGTACAGAATCATAAAATGAGAATAAGTATTCTGTGTGAAAGCAATAAGGAGAAAGTGCCAGCAAAAAAGACGGAAAATCACCAGCTGTCCTTCTTTAAATTGATTTTGAATTATGCTGTCAAGGGATTTGCTGTTTAACAGCAAATAAAAACATTTTAATGCGAACCTCTTTATTGCAGTAAAAGTTTACCTCGTTGTTATATCTCTCTCTCTCTCTACTGGACATTATCTTTGCATGGCAAATAACCAAAAGTTTTTAATTTAATTAAGTCCTTGCAAAGAACACGCGTTTAAATGAATGATGCAGCTGCAGCAGAAATGGTTGTGGTAGTGGCTGTTGCAACAACGACAGCAAATGATGTTAACGACAGCAAAAGCAGCACCTACAGCAAACTGTTTGTTTTTGTTTTGCTTTACTTTGCTTTCAAAAACTCCATCAATTACAGGATTGAAGCGAGCGACAACTGTCGTGTTGTTGTTGCCATTTGACAGTCTTAGCAGCGGCGGCACCAGCAGCAAAGTGAAAACATTTTAAGTGTGGTATCGCACTGTGCACAGGTTTTTAGTTTCACCTTGAATTAAAAAATGTTTCCAATGTTGCAAGCTGTGCGTATGGATGTTGCAAACTTAAAGTATTCAATGAACTTTGGAATTTACTATGGTAAGCTGTTATGCAACTCTTGGGCAAGTTTTGTTCGCAAACATTACAACTTAAATGCTGTTAAAACTATTTAAATTCCTTGAGTTTTCCTGATGAAGTTTAAATGAATTCAGCTTGATTTGCTGGAATTTTTATTTGTTTTTTTTTGCTTTTTGTTGCCTTTATCAAATAATTAAGTAATTCGAAAAGTCTTCTATTTGATTTGGAAAGATTAAAGAAAATCCATTATCAAATTATTCATTTAAAAAGTTTTGCTGCTAAAGTTGAGTTGGGCATTCAGGAGGGTATTTTAATTGTGGTTGATAGGCTTACGGATATTTGCCATACACTTGAAATAAAGAAAATTTTGTTTTTTATTTAAATCACCGTAGTCGTAATTTGGGTGTTTTTTTATATTGGCAGACATAGTTGAAACTTGCACGTAAAATTTCAAGTTTGCCTTGTCTGCTTGACCAAAATAAAATGGGACAGATGTTGGCGTTATTACATGTGGAAAATAATAGGCTTAAATTTGCAACTTACAAGAAACAGCGTGAAAAGCTAGTGGTTGCAATCATCAGAAATTTTCGGTAATTAGTAACTCGAAGAAAATTAACTGTGGGAGTGCTGACATTTTGCTATAAAATATTTAAGAAAGTTAGTATAATGTCTTGGAGACAGCTGCTTTTCTTCAAAAGTGGCTTTTGATCGGCTGGAGTGGAGACAACATTACATCAGCGCTTAATTTACTCAGTGCAAGACAAAAGTTTTTAAGTATTTGCGTGATTTCTTTTAAGTCGACATTTTATTTAAGTAAAATTACCACGAAATATGCCTGGAGTATATTTTGCTGACCTTTTTTTATATATATATCTTAAGTAAAAAATTTAAAATTTTGCCTAATTTTTAGTAATTTTAAGTAACTTTTTCATGTTCATTTAGGTAAAATACATTTGGCATCTAAAAATTACAAGATGTACTGAAACAAATTTCTGACAAATTCTAAAAATAAATTCGACAAGTTCTAGGAAAAGGTTTGCGAGTATCTAAAAGAGGGCGTGTCACCTTCCTTATAAGCAAAACTTCAATACGCCACACTGAGAGAATGATAACTAAACCGAATTTCACACAAATTGTTGGAATGATTCGGAGAAGCTCTGAACATAAATTTGGCAAGTTCCTAAAAGTGGGCGTGGCATCCTACATATATACGAAATCTTTAAAATGATTTACTGAGATAGTTATTTAAATATTGAAACCAAATTTCACACAGATAAATTAAATATTGCCAAATTCAATGTTGGTGAATAATCGAACCAGTGGCGGAGGAAATACCCTTCTAATAAGAATTTAAGACTGAATTTTAATGAAGAATTACACTGTTGAAATGGTTGTAGGGTATTTAATTTATTAATATCCTTACTTGTTGGTTTTAAGTAAAAAGAAATGGTCTGCCTTTCTTTTTTTTGGGAAAAAATTCAGTTTTTAGAAGACATTATTTAATTGGGTTCTAGAACAATATTATGAAAACATCCAAGTGCAGTTAAAAGTCGACAATATGGAAAAAACAAGCCTTTTCTACCATTTAAGTGAAGGCTATTAAGTCTTAAGGAAATATGTGAATAGAAATTATAAAAAGCCAACTAAGTAGCAGCCCAAATCGGAGAATTTCTAGGCCTTAAATTTTGCTGCTCGTTAAAATTTAAAAAAAATTTAAAACTAAGAAGTTGCGAACAAAATTAGTCGCTCTTTACAAAAAATGCTGAATTTCTGTCACTTACTAGAGTCTGGAAAATACTTAAGTCCTTATTCGCATGCCAGCATATTACTGACTGAAGGAAGTTGAGGAAACTTCCATTTCTTTTGAATATTATTTTTCGTGTCTTGTTATAAAATCATTTTAATGTGAGAACAGACCCTGTATTTTAAGCACTTTATTTGCTTTAATTAAGTTAAATTCTAATTCCATTTGTTGCTATAAACTACAACATCTCCAAAGTGTAGTGTCGTCATCAAGATATACTACCAACATTATGTTCATCTTGAGGATTAAGTAGAATAACGTTTATACAAGTAGGTAATTGTAGATGTAAATTCTAAAGTACATGAAAAAACAACTCCACCTACAGTAGCGCCAAGACCTAATAATAAAACTAACTGAAGCATTTAATAGAATTTTTAATTTCTTAATGAAACTTCACATAATTTGTGAATTCTTGCAGCCCTTCGCATCAACTGTGGCCTAGTTGATCAGCACAAGCGATAAACCAGTGTCTAGCAAATGTTTTTTGGTAGTGGCGGTAATAATAAACATCCAACGGACGGACCTAACTATATTTTTAATCATATGCGATTCTTGCTAAATTTCGCTGACTACAATTTAATTTTTTAGAGTTGTACCTAATGTTGTTGTTGTTGTTTTATGCAGCGTACCAATGGTCATAAGTCCTTGCCGTTGTAAATTTTAAATGTCATTTTCACTCGTACGACTGCTGCTACATGAAATGCTGATGCGGCGCTGATGCTGATGCCATTGCTACGAAAATTTCGTTTCGCGGTAGTGCTGATTGTCCTTGCTGTTATTGCTGTTAGTGCTTGTGTTATCCTTGTCTTTCTCATAGTTTTGCTCTGCTGTTTGGAGTTTATTGTTCACTCGCTTTTCTCTTGTTGTTGTCCTTTTATTTATCGCACGTCTTGGTCGCGACGTTTGTTTCGTTTTTCGTTTATTCAAACCCATGGCATGGTATGGTAGCGTATTTTCGTTATTTACAGTTGGCAAACGTTATACAACAGCGTTTTTTTTTTGTGCTCTTCCACTCTTCCTTTGGTCATGCAACATGACTCAGAGTCAGCGGTGCCGTCTACTCCAATGTTCTAATCTATACATCTAACTAAATACAGCAAGTTCTCTTGGATTTTTTTTCCGCTGTCTGAAGTGCGATATGTTGTGACCCAGCGAGAAATGAAGTCATTTTCAAAATAAAGTTGCGAATAAAACGTAAAAAGCTTGTCAATTCATTGTGAACGCTTTAATTATTGAATTTCCATATGAAAAAATTGATTTATTTATTAACACTTGGCAGAAAAAGACTGCGTACTTAAGCTAAAATTTTCGTCTCTCTATGAGAAACCTTTACATAAATAAATTTGTTAGTGACCAAATATTTTTTATGGGAACAGCAATTTGATGTATTAAATTTAAAATTTATCTGATAACTAAAAACGAAGTTGCCATGGTCGCAAAAGATGCTCTTATCAGTTAAACAGTGTTCTCTTATCAGTTAGTCATGAAAGAAAAACAACTTTTGTGTTGAAAAATCTAAATTCATTTCATTTTCTGAGAAGTGCCAGATTGATGTAAAGTTATGTATTGCTATTTTCAATATGTTTCCAATCCAAAATGAATTTAAAGTTTTTTATGTTTAAAATAAAGGGAAAAAATTTTAATTTTACTATTTCCAACTTTAAAATATGCGGCTTTAAATCAAAATCTAAAATACTTCAGCACCATTTCCTAATTGGTCATCGATGGGGTGAAAAAATCGCTTCTGATATATTATCCCTTTAACTTGGCCATTTTTGTGTCGGTATTTTTATATTGTTGTTGTTGCTTATTCTTCTGTTCAGTTCTTCTTTTCTCTGCTCTGTTACATCACGCCCCTTCTACATCCTTTCACTAACACCACCATTGTCGATGGCGCTGCTGTGACCCAAATTTTTGTCAAATTGGATAAATTTTTCGCATTCTCGCCTGCTCGCACCGCGCTGCCGTCAACTTCGTCGTCGTCGTCGTCGTCGTCGTTGTCGTTGTCTTCATCTTCATCTTTGTTGCTACGAGCAGCAGCAGCATTTGTTGCAATTTTTCGCCGCATTTTATTTTATTTATCTGTTACACTTGCGTTTCATCTGTGTCATTTTTGTTGTTATGGTGGCAACAATTGTTGTTTGTGTTGCTGTAATTTTGCGTTTCGTGCACAACGCTGCTCTTGTGGTGGCTGCTTTTTATATCTTGCATCTTGTAAATATCTTGTATCTGCTGCGTATCCTTGCTGTGCGCTTGGCATTGTTTTACACCCTTGCGCTGCCAAGGAAGAATGAAAGATAGAAAGTAGCGAACGTAGCCCGTGTCTGCGGCAGCGGCAGCATCAGCAGCAGAAGTCTTGTCGCCTTAAGCTTTAATCATGATTTACGAGCAGATACAAGATACCAGATACATGAGGTAAATATAAATGGAATTTTAAATTGTAACCAGATTTAATTACGGTTGCTCCAGTTTTTTTTCGTTTTTTTCTTTTTGGAGAAGTGATGGGGGATATTGTCGCTGGCACTTTGCTTTTTCTGCGCATCCATGTTACCGCTGTTTAATTGTGTAATTTTCATGGATTTTGTAATGACTTCCAACAGATATGTCAATTTTGCAAAATTCGTGTATATGCAGAATTGAGAGAGTTTTTTTGCATTTTTTTAAGTTGACTTGTGAAAATTCTTGCTTGTGCAGAAAACGAAAATTCTGTATAATTGAAATGAACACAACAGATTGACAGTAAGACAATTAGTCTGATGTCAGTGGAGTAACTGTGGTGGTGAGGGGCTACGCCCTCGTGCAGGCTATAGTACTCATAAAAGAATCTTATTTTTTAAGGACAAAATGTACCTGCTTAAATAATGCTCAAGGTATGAAATATTTGGCTGTAGAAATAATTTCCAAAAGGTCTATAGGCCTAAGGTTAGGTTGAGTAAGCAGTCCATTGGTATTCAGTTATCGCCCATTGTAGTACTATCCGAAACTTATATATAATCCTAAGGATTGACCAATGTTTATGGTGTTAAGCTTTTTCTGGTTTTTGAAAGAGAAATAAACCGAGCGCTCGAAATACCCTTTTTGAAAGTAATGGAGAGCAGCAAAGAACAAACAATTGACTCTAGAAATTTCATTGACAAGGCAAACAATAGCAACATCAAACTGGTTTCCCTAGGAATATACAAATTTTAAGTAAATGACCTTCACACAATGTTTGCACATACATAAGCATATGCTATTGAACTTTTTTTAAGCATCCAGAAAGTGTATCTTACCTGCGGGTAAAGTTTTTTTTTTTTTTCATAAAAAAGACTTATTTCCTAACTGACTGTCTAGGAAACTATGCCGAGGCCAAACTTATTGCTCTGCAAATGTGTCGTGATGGATATATCTGTGCTAGAATCAATTAAGCGAAAGTTACCTTCATATGACCGCTTGAAGAAGCTTTGAAATGCATTAGGTTAAGTTGGACTATCCTAAGCGTCAGAAACAGTTTAGAGTTCATCCTCACCGATGTTAATGACACCAAATTTTTCGAATGCACAGACATTGCAAGAACTTTGCATTTTTCAGCCCCATTTGGTGAAAATCAAAGCCCATGTGGTCCTCAAATATCCTTTGCCAAGAGTAGTTTTATTTTTAAACCATCTCTTATCTCAACTAAGCAATCGTTGCAACCCAAGTTCATTAGAAAAAATATTTAGTGCTTGACTCTCTGCAATTGCAAAGAAGAACCTCAGTATTTTTGTTCCTGATGCTCAATTGTTATTTGTGATGTTGCTGTTGCATTGAAATGTGACGCGACAATTTCATTATTTGTCATGTCTCGTCCTTCAGCTCCACCTCACGCCCTTGTGCAATAATCCATGCAATGCTGTTCTGTTTTTGAACAAACAAAAAAAAACCGAGCAGGACTAGTGCCAGCAGCAGCAAGCGCAACGAAAGCTTTTTGGCAGCATAACCGCAAGGATCAGCTGTGCCTGCCTCGCACACATTCACATACACACACACACACACACATACAAATACGAATGCATACAAAAAACCTTCTATAAACATTTCATTGTTTTTACATCGTGCCATAGCAGTCTTCAGTAGTTTGGGGAAGCACTTTGTCAAATTGAACCCAATTGGCCATGGAGTTAAGTGAATTTATGACCATGCACAATATTAGGCAATGGCGTCAACAGCAGCGGCAGTATCAGCAACAAGCGCTGCGCCAACCCACAAGGATGCTTTCACGGTTTTTCTCTCTCTGCCTCTACTTAATTTCATTTTTAATTTATTTTTATACTTTTTTTTTACAATTGCAATAAAAATTACATTATAATCACATGGAAAAATTATGGCAAGCCTTGGCGCAACATGTCGACTGAGTGGATGGGCTTGCGACGCTTGGGGCATGGGTGATTATTATGTTGCCGCAAAAAACAGTACGTGTGGCTAACGTACAAAGTAATTACTTATTTTATCGTTTTTATAAAATGAATGAAGTAAATTTGAAAGAAAATGTGGTATTTCTATATTTTTTTTCATTTTGTCACTTGGAGGCATAATATCAAAGGGTTTATTTCATGAATGTGATAAGCTTGTATGCGGCATTTATTTATAAACTGAAATGAGAGCATTTCTACTATAAAATGGTACGACCTTACTCATTAGATTTCGATATCTTTTCCCAACATGTAATTAATGTTCATAAAAATTTAAAGGTAATAACATAATTTTTCCTAAAATTCTTTGAGTAAGATGTAAAGATTAAAAATCTATTTTGACTGACATTATATACGAAGGCGAAGGGCACTTCAACCTAGTTTTAGAGTTGACATATTGTGATTGTAAGCTCATTTTCTTCAAGTTAACATTTATCAGTTAAAGCATATGAGCTCTGTGCCTTACAAATAGGGAAAACTTATGAAATATAGAGTTTTTGGCAAACGCAATATGATTTGCAATGTAGAGTCATAATGTTTCTTTGATTTACTTCGATTAAACCGTATATTCTTGTTATTTGTATTTACATTTGATGGCAAGTCGGCCCCAAAGGTTATCATTCCCACACTCTCGTTTTCGTAAATGACAAAAATGATAGCCCTCTGCAAAGTGCAGAGCTACTGCTTTGACAAAAAGTATACCATTATGGCGAAAACCTACGCCTTGTATTTTTGATTCTTGCTTCTATTTGTAACCATTTGATATGCCAGAAGAAATTTGATTAAGAATGTACCTTTTACAACACCCGTCAAAAGTATTTTCTATCATATGAATGCAATGAATTTTCACATAATAATTTATTCTCAGCTATCTATAAGAAAATAAATTTTGCGCTAGGAGCAGTCGTGTCAAATTGATCTGTCATAAAATACCTACTGAAAAACGTTCGTCTAAATAACTCACAGGTTAAAACATAGCTGAAATATTTGCCACGAGACCTTAATGCTCAATTCTTGTGAAAGCATTTTTGATAAGTTTTCTGCACAATTCCGGCACTAATATGGCAATCGATTGACGAATGGTAATTTTTAATTTGTCTGTAGATAACTGTTTCCGAAAACACGATTTCTGGACTGGCTTCTCAAGAAAAGGCTCAATGATGTCATATTCTATGATTTTGGAGAACAATAGACACTAACCAAAAGTGGTTGTGGCAATGGTAGCTCCAAAACAGTAGATTTTATAAGACAATAGCGTTCAGCATTTACGGTAATGACCCCTACTTGGAAATTTTCAAACAAATGTGGGCCAATGACACCAATAGATCATGATATACAATGGGCTCTGTAAAGTCACATCCTTATGATTTTCAAAGCCCCATGGTGAGATTACTTATTCACGTATCCAACGAGTAAGTCCAACCAATCGAATCCAATCGAATATAACGAGCGAATCCAACGAACGAATCCAATGAGTGAATTTAACGGGTGAAAAAATGGTTTAATAGCTGAAGAAAATTTTCCCGTAGAACTCATCATTCAAAAGCTGTTTCTTGAGAACTCATTCGGCGTATCTGCAGCGGCAAATTTGCAAAGTGTTGCTGGGCTTAAACTTTATATAAATAAAGGTTTTTTTTTTTTTTTTTATTCAAGTTAAATTTACAATCTGTCTTCTTATTAATAGACAATAAGTAAATAGGATGGTAAGATAAAGATACAAACAAATTTGGGAGTGTTACTCCATTGAGTGACACTCTACTTAGTGAAAAAATAATTCAAAAACAATTCTTAAATATTTAAATAATTACTTGCTATTACATTAAAGTAATATAATTACATACTAGTTTTTATAAAGATAACATTTTGTATTATGTACATGCTAGTTTACAAATTTAATATATTTTTTCTTTTTAGTCGGTTTGTTGAGGGGGCCTGTAGTAATGCTACTGCTAGAGGATTGGGATGGATTTGTAATCTGGCCTTACATATATCTCTCACTAAACTTTTTAATTTCGTCTTTCACGTAACGTATTTTTAAATCTTTATGAATAGTGTGGTTTGACACATACCAAGGAGCCATTGCTATTAACCTTAGAGTTTTCGATTGAAAGCGCTGTATTATTTCAATATTTGAGTTACTTGCCGTTCCCCATATTTGTATGGCATAAGTCCAAATGGGTTTGATAATGGCTTTGTATAAAAGCAATTTATTTTCAAATGACAATACTGATTTCTGGCGCAGAAGCCAATAAAGGCTTCTCAATTTTAAATTCATTTGCTCCCTTTTCGCTCTTATATGGTATTTCCAGGTTAGTCTTCTATCTATGTGTAAGCCCAAGTATTTCACATGATCACTAACGGGTATAGTTGAGTTAAAAATTTTTATAGGAGGACAATCACCTTTTCTAAGGGCAAAAGTAACATGAACAGATTTATCGGAATTGACTTTAATATTCCACATCTTAAGCCAGGCTTCGAGTTGCAATAAATAATCTTGTAGTATTCTAGAAGATTCAGATGGTATTTGATTTGAAGTTAACACTGCAGTGTCATCAGCGAATATTGCAATATTAACATCGTTATTGTTTGGTATATCCGATGTGAAAATTGAGTAAAGAATTGGCCCCAAAACACTTCCCTGTGGTACTCCTGATTTAATTTCATATATATTTGAAGAATCATTATCAACTCTAACATAAAAGTGTCTACCTTCTAAATAAGACTTAAGTATAAATATTTATAAGGTAAATATTTCTTTAATTTGTACAACAGTCCGCAGTGCCAGACTCTATCAAAAGCTTGTTGCATATCAAGGAATACCCCTAAGCAGTATTCTTTTTGCTCTAGTGCCAAATTAATTTTATTAAATACTCTGTGGCATTGTTCAGGAGTTCCGTGGTTTCTACGAAAACCGTATTGTTCATCAGGAATTATTTTTAAATTTTCCATAAATAAAGGTGAAAGCAAAACTAACAATAAATAAAAAAAAACAATTAAGTGCTCAATTGGTCATTGGATTCAATAAAGACTTTTCTCTTCTCCTTTTCAGAAGACAGGCCACAAAATTCTGGCAATGTTTCATGTGAAAGTTTTTCCAAATTTATTTCTTTTGTGTATTTGAAAGCCTTCCTTTTTCGAAATCCTTTTTAAATCAGTGCTGGATGGTTCAAATTTTGAATTCATGCAGATCAAGTCAATAGTTCAGCATTTTCCTCCAAATTTACTACTCAACTGCCTTAGCTGTGTATTTTGCACCATTAGCCTACATAAATTAACAGTCTATTGACATAATTGCTTCAACAAACCGTCTTATGGAGTCCGGCAACAATTTTATAACAAAAATTTAATTCAATTTAAACTTAAAGAAGTAAACGCACCCAAGATGAAGCTTCGTTCCCAAATAAACAACAGATTTTTAATTAATTTTCCCAAAACAAGATAAACATCTCTGCATATTGGATATTTGATTTAATAGAGTCAATGTTTGTATGCAACTGCAACCAACACAGATTGACTTCATGACGGGGATAATGAATTTTTGAAATCCACCTAAATTTCAATGCAAATCTTTTCAAACCCTCTGCTGCTTCCATACATTTGTTGTTGCTAACGCTATTGCAATGCGATAAGCGTAAATCACAAAGTCAACCCAAAGACAGAAGGATGCATGCGTACGCTGGTAATCCTCGTAACTGTCGCCGGAAGTGGTTGTAGTAACATCGTCACTAAATTTGGCGCTACCATGGCGTGCATTTGATTATTACGAGCTACAATGACGCGAATAAGTGAGTATCTGCGTGCATTTTATAGCGACGCGCTGTGCAGTACTGAACTGAACTCAACTCAACTCCAGAAGTCAAGCTCCAATGTGTTGGCACTGGCTTTGGAAAGGCATTGGAAATTTAAATTTGAATTTAAATTTTTGTGTTTGCTGCCAACAATGGGAATTGCGTATGCAAATTTAATGCGATGCCGTCGCGCAGTTGGTGCCACTCGTAAGTTTTTACTGTGCCAAGGCATGGAAGGCAGCATGCTGGTATGCTGCCATATTGTATGAGATCAAAAGCGAGTCGAGTGAGATATTTTCCTAGGACATAAGTAAATGAAATATCGTGGTGCGATTTTAAGAGTTCCTTTTCCACAAGATAATGTAGGGGTCTGCATTTCTACTCCACTACTATGAGTACTACTGCCAATACTCGTACTAATACTACTACTACTATCTACTACTGCTGCTACTACTACTACTAATACTACTTCTACTACTAAAAAACTGCTACTATTATCTACTACTACTACTACTACTACTACTACTACTACTACTACTACTACTACTACTACTACTACTACTACTACTACTACTACTACTACTACTACTACTACTACTACTACTACTACTACTACTACTACTACTACTACTACTACTACTACTACTACTACTACTACTACTACTACTACTCCTACTACTACTACTACTACTACTACTACTACTAATACTACTACTTATACTACCACTGCTACTACTACTACTACTACTACTACTACTACTTTCTACTACTAATTATTAATCATTTTCTCTTGTTAGTTGAACTTTTCAAAGTACATTGTTGAAGCAAATCTTTTCAATATAACCTCAATTGCTCAAAACATACATTGAGTAAAGTTTCGATACTTCAACCCCCAAGCACATGACACATGCAATATTAGAATATGCTATCGAATGGCAACTTACTTTGAAAATGTTGCATGCACCACTATACAACAAAATCCGCAGAAATAACAACTCGGGCTTCAGTAGCCACATTATGAAGCGCACCACCAGCTGTCATGTTTTGTGTTCTGCTTTTGAGGATAAGTCCAAACTTCATAAAAACGCTGATGCGCTGTCACATATGGCCATTGAGTTAAATGCTTCTAAAATATAAATAGTTATGACGCTTTCAATTTAAACTTCATTTAATGCAAAGACGCATTCAAGTGTCATCAAAAATGAAACCTAACACACCGCATGATTTGGACCGCACACACTACGAGTCAAAACCAAAGTACAAAGCAGTCTCTCGCCACTTTCACTGAAAACTGTGACAACACAAGGACTGACGTGGTAAAATCCTCCTCCAGTGTTGCAAATTGTAAGCTGCATGCAATGGCAACAGCAGTCGGATGAGTTGTGCGCTTACATTAACTAAGTGTTTTCATTTCATTTTTTGAAGTGACTGACTCCTTCCGCATTCTGTCGTCCTACGTGTACTTATTTAAATATATATTATGACCAAAAGAGGTAAGGGGAGGACACACAGAGCAATGCCTCATATGCTGAAGTGTAGGAGATGCTGCATATTTAGCAGCATTAGAATTTGCATAGCGTTGCTACTTCAGGCTAAGAAGCTGCAACTAACGAGAAGTTCACACACTCATGTGTCACTCAGGTTGTAAAGGGAGCAAGTTGAGAGAGGAAATGCGGATTTATGAAAGTGTTGCTGTTGAGCAGAAAGAACGCCTCAGTACATAAACGCTTTAATGTTATATTTCCTAGTAGTAAATTCTAAAACAGATTGTCAAGAAGAGATTACCAATTGGTGTACTGTAGAAAATGTATTGCTACATCGATTGTTGCAGCTTGACCTATTGATATTGTGATAAACTGAAGCTTGGCATGACGCATCGAATCAATTGCTGCACTAAAAACTATTCTTGAAATTAATAGCATATATAGCCTTTATAAGTTTAGTAAGCGGTAACTGTGAAACTTCTGCTGAAAAAAGTATAGCTATTGGCAGTCTCTTACACAAGGTATTTCAGCTATATCTTTTCGCTAATGGTACTATTATCTGAAGAACTTCCAACTACATTTTTGGCCTAAGATGTCTTAGACAACATTTACGACTTAAATGCATTCGTGTATGCACATCTTGAAATCCAGAACTTAAAATACAAGAAAGGTCTTACCATGTCTTACTATCATTTGGGATGCATATCGGTCTCACCATATAGTTTTCAAAAGGACTTTATATACAGTAAAACGCATGGTGACAATTTTGATTTTATGGCGAATCATCCAAACTTTAGAAAGTGCGTACAAGAGAGCTGAGTTTTCTCAAAATGACGGGTGGATCTTTAAAAATATGCAATGAACTGCCGAGCTTGTCGCTTTTTCTGCTATAAATTTACGAAAGTTTGCTAGACTACGACAATTTCCAAAAGGTATCACCTTGAAGTTTTATCTAGTGACTACCACAATTAATTACAGGAAAAAACAATTGAAATTGCTCTAAAGGAGACAGTTAATATGATCGAAAAATATTCATTGATTTCAAAGAATTTCCCCAAACAGATTTTAGATATAGAAGATACCGGCATCAACATTTTTTCAAGTTCCATCCACACAGCTCTATATTACATAACGAAATCTCATATCCAAAGCATACTGATGAAAAGGATCCGAGTTGGATAACAGCAAGAAGGTGCCACGTATCAATTCAAATGGAAACTCAATGCTTAAGAGACGCTTCGGATGACCTATCTAAAATGTCCAAGCTCAAGTTTTTCAAATAGCCTCATATAATATAATAATTTTGATTCATATGGATTTGATGTGATAGAATGTCATCAACAGTTTTCTGAGGCATTGCCACAAAAAAGGCAGCGTTAAGACTGAAATCATCTAGCTTTTGAACAGTAAGACCATACACAATTTCATTTTAACCACAAATCATTCATCACTCCTAATTGAAATTACCTAAAAGGTAGAGGTATAAAGGTTTACATAATTCCATCTAAACCCACTCGTATGTATCAAAAATGGAATGGTCCTAAGAGAGAGCATTCCGAAGTGCTTGATCCTAGCGAACAGTTCAAACATTAATATTATTACATTAGATTTCAAACTAAGGTTCTTACAATTTTCAAACCTTTTTATTAAAATAAAATCATGCAGTTAGACAGACTTTTGGTTGGGGTTATTTTCGTCGAAGCTAATAATTCTTTGAGTGTATAACACTATTTAATATTTGGTCATCTCATAAATGGTGTGGAAAAAAAAATGCTTAGCCGTTCTTTTCACAAATCCTCTTTTATAGTTTCGCGTAAATTGTCTTACTTGAACTCTTACCCTCAGCAATAGCTGTACGAGAAGTTCGGTCATAGTGCTCAATTGACTCGTGTCCTTCGCGAAAACTTTTAACCCAGTCAAAAAATGTTGCTTTGCTTCAGCACTCATCGCCGTAAACTTTTGTCAAACTAAGATCTGATTTTCCTTGGAGTTTTATGATAGTTCATAGCTCCATTTCGTTTTTTCGACACATTTTTTTGGAGCTGCCACGTGCAATGTCATAATTCAGTCATTTAACAAGCATTAAAGGAAGAAAGTTTTACCTTTTTAACATTACAGAATGTTTGGGTGAAAATTTGTCGTACTATGTACATTGCCTGTAAAAAGCACCTCCCATAAAATAGAAACACATTAAAAAAGATTTCTCTAGATAGCTATGAAATTTGTTGCATGAATATCTATTATTTGTACAAAGCACATTGCAAGGGGGTACAACGGGGCGTGGTGCGTCCATAAATGACACACCTATAACGATATAACTTGGCACCAAAAGTAGCTAGAATTGTGAAATTTAATGTAGTAAAATACTTTTTCTCCGAAAATCGCCTAAGCAAATATGAGCGCCATTTGACAGCGAACCGTGGCACCTCCCATATTACAAACGCTAAATTAGAACGCTAAATCATGACACCTGCGACAACTTTTACAGAAGGTTAATGCCTTTAAGCTTCTGCAGATTTGACTGAAATCACGGCTAGATTTTACAGTTTTCAGTTACATAGCACTCCCTGTATTTTCTATAGTGCATTTGCAGCAGCACCCTTTTATACGAAAGGCTGCTTTTCAATCCAAACAACGAAAGGGAAAAGTCCCACATGGTCTATTACTGCGGTTACATGCGCTATTATCCTTAGCACAAGCTCACAGGCTGCACTCTATTCATACGCCAAAAGCAACAAATATGAATTAGGGTGCAGCAAGCAGAAACCTCGTGGTTTTTGCTGTTTTGATATTACAAGCAAAGTTAATATGAATGAAAAGCTTTCTCAAATTAAGAACTGCTGTATATTTAAAATCTTTTTACTTGGTTAGATGTGCTATCAACACATGAAAGTGAACGCGGCGTGTGCAAGTGGGAGACAAGCAAGATGGAGATAGAAATAAATCTGCTGCAAGCAAAAGCAGCATGTGCTGTATGTGGTAACTTGTAGCAACCTTTATAGTTTGTAATCTTAGTTAATTATTTATAGATAAATCATCGGTCGTTAACCAGTCGAGTAGCAACAGCTATTGAGTCTGGATGCAGTATTGCAAAGTTTTTATGCTCGGGAGAATTTTCTTCACTTTGAAACTAAAATGCCAACAGAGGCAGTTGGGAGAAAGAGTCTGTTTGAGTTTTTATAAAAAATTATAAAGATTTAAGGATAATTTCTCATGCTTTTGACTTTTTTATTTCTGATGGTGTGCTTCAGTTAACCTTTGCAACTAATGCTGCATCGGCTTAAATGCCTTTAACCATGCAAATACACAAGTACTTGCTTTCCTTCAATATTGGATAACTTCGTCTGACTGACTGACTGACTGACAGACTGAAAGTCAACTTCAATAAATGCAAAGTAAAGAGGATTTCAAAAATAACAAGAACTTAAGTTTAATTTAGCGCAATAATGAGTGAAATTTGCATTCGACCCGCGGTTAATGTATTCATATTCTCACCACTGTCTCTCCTTTTCTTTTTTTTTCATTTCTTACTTAACGAACGAATGTTGGTCTTTTTCATAAATAGAAAAACTTTTACTCAAAGTCAACAAAATATTTGTCGCATAATGAGAATTGAAAGCATCCCAAACACCAAACGCAAAAAATAAAACCGAATTGAGTCCATAAAAAGTGCGGCAAAGAAAAAGAAACAAAAAAAAGCAAACGACCGGAGAAAATTAAAAATCTGTCCTAAATAATTCATTTTAAAAATGAAAAAATAAATCACTTTCATGCAGAGACTTTCTTGCTTCTAAGCATAGAAAATGCAAATCGAAAGCCTTCCCGCTCTTAGGAACGTAATCACAGTTCTAAAGTAACTGAGCAGCAGCGTTAGTGATCCACGATCCGTGTGGTTTATTATACAGTTCATAAAGTAAAATGTTAATTTCCCGCGTAGTGTCAGAAATCACCCAAAAGCACTTAGCGACTTAATAAGCAAATGCAATTTCCTCGCGAAGCAAACAAATTTAAATAAAAATAATAAAAATAAAATTACACTTTACGCGTTGCCCACTACTGACTGACTTACTGTGGGACCCTACTTTACGGTGTCGTTGTCGTCGTCAGAAAAATGGTCAAATGCTTCTACTCCCTGTGCGCCAACCTGTGCCAATGGCAAATAATAACTCAATAGTCGAATTTCAACTGGGAAGTAACGTTGTCGTCGTCATCTCAGCATTCTTTTATAGGTAGGCACTCACGTAAAAATTGACGAGCTGTGAAAATGGCACTCGAAACAAATTGATTTTAGTGCAGGGCAAACGGTTGGTAGTACATAGGATACATTTTAATTTTGTTATTCAGCTGAAACGATTGTGTTGAGAGTGCCTTTTTGGCAGTAATGTCAACCATCGCCAGTTGTTTTTTTTTGAATATGTGCGTATTGATTGGAAGGAAGGGCGAGTACTTTAAGTTGGTCAAAATGCAATCATATGAACTTTCTGTTTAAGATATTTATATTTATTTATATTTATATTTATTTCAAATAGAATTGTGCAGTAAGACTTAGTCTTTTATAGTACATCATTGAATGAAAAATACAAGTGAAAACATTTGCTTAAGTAATAAGTTGTATATAAAATTAAGATTACAAAAATATAAATGTATATAAACTTTAAAATACATGATACAATGGAGAAAGTCTTGTAAAAAATAAAAATAAATTTAATGTTAAAATTTACTGAGTTCAAAAAAGAGAAGACGGAAGAAGATGAATTGTAAAAAGTAAACGGAAAATATGAAACAAGGAAAAAGATCTGCAAATTTTGAAGAAAATAGTAATGTGATAGAAAAAAAATAAAATTAACTAAAATATTACAAGTTCAAATCAAGAATCTTTAAAATAATCATGAATGGCGCGTTTGAAGCTGCTTCCTAAAGTTATTTGTCTTAAAGTGTTGGGTAACGCATTCCAAAGTCTAATAGTGCTAATGAAAAAGTATCTAGTGCTGTTAAGGTGAATGTACCTAGGGATAATAAAATGTAAACACCTATTTGAGCGTGAAAAACCTAGTTTCTCATATAGATATTCAGGTTTCCGAGAGAAAATGAGTCTGTGCAGAAAAATAAGGTTTCGAATATTTAAATAATTTATCAAACCACAGCCAAGAATGCCCCTACTTATTAACGAGATATGATCATACCGATGTACACCATAAACATATCTAGCAGCGTTATTAAATGCTACTAAAACTTTATGTTTTGACTGAGAGTCGAGTTCAGGATATACAACATCAAAGAAATTAATATGCGGCATAATAAGCTGCACGACAAGTCTGCGTCTAGTTTCCGTAGGTGTAAAGTCTGAAGAAGAACGTAAATATCGTAATATTCCATATATTTTTCCAACTGTCTTATTAATATGATCAGTACAAGTGAGTTTAGAGTTTAGTACAAATCCAAGGCTCTTAACTTTGTTCACAAAATCCAGCTGATCGCTTCCAATGAACAAGGGCGGTATATTCTCAAGATAAGGTTCATTCCTCATAATTGGAAGCACTTTAGATTTTGAGGGATTAATAAGCAGTAAGTTGCTTACAGCCCATCTGTTCAGTAGGGATAGGTCAGAGTTCAGTCTATAGCTTAAGTCTTCAATTAGTCCAATCGGTCTAGAGAGATAGATTTGTATATCGTCAGCGTAAGCATGAATTGAAGCATATTTGCACACATTAAAAACATCATTAATAAAAATTGAGAATAAAAGAGGACCTAAAATGGACCCCTGAGGAACACCAGTGTTAATATTTTTAATGCAAGAAAAATTACTACCTATCACAACACGTTGTTTTCTCCCTTCCAAGTAATTTGACAACAATTTAACTGCATTGGAACTGAAGTTAAAGTATTTTTTTAGCTTATCGCAAAGTAGAGCATGGTTTACCGAATCAAAGGCTTTCGAAAAATCAATCAGACAGAGGAGAGTTAAAAAGTTTTGATCATAAAATACCCTTATGTCATCAATAAGATTGTATACTTAATTGAACATTATTTGATCGAACTGTACAGTCTTAGCAGAAACCGATATTTTATGTAAAATTTCACAAATCTGTCAATGAATGCTTTTTAACAAACATGACAGAGACCACAAATGGAACAATTTAACCTGGTAATTGGTGACATATGTTTCGGCTATTACCACATACATATATACATATTCATATACATATATACGTAGCCTCATCTGACCAGTTTTGGTTAATTTGTACACAGATTTGAACCCCGACCATTCCATGAATCATGTTTGGACATGATTATGGCTCTTAACTCTTGAGCCATGAAGGGTGTTCTCCAAGACACTTTTTGTGTGAGGTTTTGCAAAACTTAATCCTAGAAAAGGAGATATTTTAGTTTAAATAATATAAAAATAAGTATGCATTAACATTTTCCATAGCAAATATTTTATTTTGAAAAAAAAAAACTTTTAAATCCGTTCAGAATATTTTGCGCCAAAGCATTACAAACAATTTCACTGTAAGCAATTTGATATAAATAGTATAGATAATTAGTCAGCATGAAAACTTTTGTATTTTAAAATGAAAGTTAACGTTTGTTTTAACAAAATCTTATGATCAGCTTGTTTAATTTTTTCCAAGTCGTTGGGTTCAACATTTGACAAGGTGACTTTTTTGCAACTCGCAACATTAAGCACACAAATGTTACATACTTCACCCGACGTCTGATTTCAAAATTTTCCGAAAAACCTCTTACGGGTATAATAATTGTCATTTGATTCAAAACTTTGAATTCATATCGTAAGCAGAGGTATTTGCTATTTTCATTTCGACATTCAAATTTAAAGATGTGATATAAAGTTCGCGAAATCAAATTGTAGAATAAGTTTTGAGCACTGTGCAACTGCTTTGTTATTTCCAAGACATCAAAGTTGCTAACAACAGAACTCATCAATGTAACGCACACAACGACTGCGAGTCGAACGTGCAGTACTATACTCGTACTTTGTCATGAAAGATGGAAATACATCGAACATATTTTTGAAAAGTCATTGCATTGGAAAATTTTAGTAGCTTTGCAACTAAACTAAGGAAACACAAAAATACTCCTTCACATAAGTTTTTTCGCTCTTTGCCTGTTTCGTGTGCGTGTGCCAACAAAAGAAAGATGAAGAAAGTTGTGACGTGTTCCACAACTTCATATCATTCGATTTATTTTATCAAAAGTTTTGACTTGAATATAAATACCAGTTTATTTGGAAAGAAACATGTCAATGGTGACACCTTCCTATGCTCAGAGTTTATGTAAAGGGTTGTCGCATCCCTTTTGTTGAAGTGCTGAGACTTGCACTCTAAGATACAATAAGACATCTTCTAGTGCTATCAGTGCTACTCATACAATGCAGCAGAAAGTGAAACTTAAGCGAGCAGGTAAACGTTCCACAAATTATGACAAGAGTGCGGGGAATTCTTCTGACAGCTAAGTAACAAAGTATAACAAAATGTTCGTGGAACAATGCAAAACAAAATGCTCCACCGTAGTGTGTTTGTTTATAACGCTGAAATTTATACGTGTCTGATTGCATCTCCTGCCACAGAGACTGAACGCCTTAAGTGGCGTGTGCAGCGCGTTGGTCGCCCATCAATTTGGGCTGCGCTTGAATGCTTTTAAGGGTTTATTGCAGTTATGTCACCTTGATTCCAATGGTGTCATTTTTATTTTGCACAAGCGAAATGTTCTCGTTTTTTCGCTATGTCTTGTGTATCCAATTCAGCACAGCTACTCGCTTAACTGCCATTATTCATGGGTTGAAAATGTTATTAATATTGAAAGTTACGTTAAGGGAAGATTTATACCTAAATATGTACAGAGTAGAAATCTTCAAGCCTTAGAGCATGTAGTGGGAAAAAATGTTGAAAGCAGTAGCGAAAGGCAACACTAGACAGTAACCTTTTGCTTGATTTGCTTCCTCTGAGCCACAAAGTCCAGAAGAACGCAATGGAAGTTATGTGTAGGCTCAAATGTAATCAATTCTGGCACGATCAAGTTGATGTAGGGGACCATCAGTTTTCAGAGTAGTGTGCACTATTGCTGATGCCAATGGAAAATCTTATGCCCTCCGTCTGCTTCGGGAGGTGGTATGATGTGACATACCGAATCGTGGCCAATAGTTAACTCTAGAGGTTATACTTCGGGGTCTTACTTATGTCTTCTATAAGAATTATTCCAAAACTTCTTTTGGATTGGATTCTGAGTGGCATCTAGACGATCAAACTAAGTATTCTTTCTATCAGTTAACGGTTTTTCTAACGAAGGTCTTTGCTAAATCATCGAAAAAAGATCAAAATTATCTGTACTATTAGTCAGGCAGCAATAAAGGCTCTTGTTCACCCAGTCAGTTATTCGAAGATTGTTAGTGAATTTAAGTCGTAACTCAATTATGTAGCGAGGCACCATGAATTGAGTCTTATTTGGCTAACAAAGGTTCAGAGACCACTCCAATGGGTCCGACCCTATCATCGAAATCAGTTTCACGGAAATCACTTGATGGATCAATGAAGTTATGAGCACTGCTCATACAAGGACCAAGAACCATCTACGAAAGTAGCGAAGATTCTTCTTCAGCTGGGAAAAAATACGAACGACTACTCGAATAGTTAATCTCGAGTCATATTACATGTGTGCCACATGTCTAATACGGGTGTCATCACCAATTCAACATGCCAATCGTGTCTGGATTATGACTATACTATAAAGCACTACCTCTGTAGTTGTTCGGTTATCGAAAGATGAGATGCGATGTTTTGGGAATGAATTCATTCACTTCTTCTTGCAGTGTTTTTTAAATTTCTTAGAAAGGTGAAGAAGTTTGAGGAAGATTAACCTTTAATCTATTCCTTGTAGTTTCTTTTCTATCTTATTTTCTCTTTCCATTGCCTTCCGCTTTCTCTTAAGAAAATGTCTCTTTTCAGCTCATCCACAATTAAAACCTTTAAACAATACACATTTGGCGAACTAAATAAACTGAACGAAATAATTCACTCGTTGAAGGTGTCCCATAAGAGAGCCAATGTGCCATTTGCAGTATGCGCTGTGGTACTACAGATGTACTACGGATCTCAATAAATTTTCCAACAACACTTCCCTTTGGGACAAATATAACCCTTCGAATACCACATTAGAGTGAATTTTATTATCGTTTATAAACCAACCTTAGATTTTCTATATCCCATTCTTTGCAATTTGATTGCTAATGAAACCATTTAGTTGGAAATGAAGAGATTCATTTCATGAGATCACTCATTGTTATGTTATATATAAAATTAGGACTCGCTTCGCTTATGCAGTGACGAAATGATATAGTTGATTCGTTGCTGGCTATCCGATTTTGCTTAAGTACACTGACTTTCGTCTGACAATGCCCGACCTGAACCTTTATAAAAAAATATTTAATTAGCCTCTCTTACTGCTGTATCACTTTTGTCTTCGTTGAACTACTTCCATTTCTCACGGTCGAGAAATGATATGATGCCTCATTTTCCTTCGTTAAGTAAGCAATCTTACTTATCAAGAGATCAAAATCGTTACAAAATATTGCATCCCTTTGAAAAGCAAACGAATATGTTCAAATCTATCTCAATAGTAACATTGAAAATTCATTCAAGTGGAGTTCATTTAACATAAATAAAAAAAATCCAAAGAAGAGATAAAAATTTCCATGCACGAATTTTCCAGGTCACCGCCACTTTATTGTGTATGTCCTTGAGGGGCTAAAAAGATGTTTTGCTATACTTGAATTGGTTTGACCATTAACATTTACAAAGAAAGGGAAATTACATTGGACTATAAAACATCGTGGGCAAAATCTTTGCAAAAAAAAAAACAACTTAAAAGCGAAGAGGACCAAGCAGAAAAAGGATCAAATTTTCCTATTTCCTAAACATCAAAGATATTTAAAAGTAGAAGATGCCACAAGTAAATAGATTATTACTCAACGAAAACAACAACAATGACAACAACTCAACTCAAATACTATTTGGTCTTTGTGGAATTCAAATGCCACTTGTCCCTTAGGTTCCGGAAGCAACGCGTGCTAATAGTGAGACTGTTGCTACTGGAATACTTCCGCATTAAGTGCCAACGATGTTAAATTATTGTTGTCCCAAATTCGACCACTTTTCTATTACTGCCGCAGTTGTGAGGAACTCAAAGCAGAGAGAAGCGAGATAAACAAACACATTCCGGAACATCATTTGGTAGCCCCGAAACAGAGAAACTTTTGTTGATTTTCCATTGAGCAACAACGAGGAAAGAGCAAGCGAACAAGAGAAAGGAAGATAAACTATAGAGCATAAATGTCCATATGTGAGCACATAATCGCACACACACGCACACAAGAGCAGGCAGTCAGTCAGTCAATGGCATGGTCATGTTCATGCTGCTGCTGCTAGTTTTATTTCCGGAAGCGTTTTCAATCCAGCGCGATACATATCTTGGCCTGGGCCAACCAAGTCCAGAGCGAAATGTGAACAATAAGGAAATTAGTTTCACTTCAATGCCCACATCGGTACGTTGACTGGCACCAATCTGGCCGGATTGTTGAAGGAAACAGACACACAAAATGTAGAAATTGAAACTTGGTCCTTTTTACTACATATGTACATGTGTATGTATATGTACGTACGGTACTCACCGTGCTCAGTGAGTTAGTTTTGTTGCTTCTTGGTGATCATTGTGCAGTGCACGGTATGTTGGTTTGTTTTTGATTGGTGGACTGCTGTCAAATAATTCGCCATAAGTAACGGCAATCGCTGGGCTTCTGGGGTCATACCTACACACATATGTCCCAGTAAGAAAATTGCACTTGGTTGTTTTTTTTAGAGTTTCTTGAAAAATTTTATTTACAAGTTGAAAACGGAGCTTATGTGATATTTCATAATCATCTTCTACAATCTTCTGAAGCTTATATGGTACAAGGTGAAAGGAGTTGAAGAAGAAGTCATACTTTGTTGGTTTGAATTTCTCTTAAAATATTTTTGTAAGGAATACTAGTGGTACCCGCAGCTCTGCCCGCTCACGCCCCGTTGCTTTATTTTCAAATTAAAACGACTTAAAAAATATGGTAAAAACTATTATTCTATTCGAAAAAAAATATTTTTTCATTTTAAATCTGATTTCACAATTGAAAAGAACTGTACCGTGTTTAATATTTTACTGTAAGCTAGCTTATATCTTCGACTTTATGCGCGCGTAGCCTTTTTTTTACGAAGCCAAACAGTTTAATTTTTTTTAGTTTACCTAACCCAATGTGCACAAAAATGGATGCGGATCCGAAACGGACCTCAAAAACGGAAAAAAACCGGAATCCGCTTTTTCGTGTCCGTAACGGATCCGAAACGGACGTCATATACGGAAAAAACCGGAATCCGCTTTTTTTTATTATTAATATAAAAGGCAGTTTTCAAGATATTTTCAATAAACAAATACAGTTCTCGACTCCTTTTTTGTTTTTTATATATCTTTAAATTAAAAAAATAAAAAAATTAAAAAAAAATTGTCGTCACCGGGGTTTGAACCTATATCTTCTCTCTGCTTATCCAATAGTTGTTGCATGCGTAGTTTAGCAAGATCAGCCACCGCATTACTTATTTTCTGCTGGCTAAAAGTATAGTATTTGAATTAGCAATCGACAACTGCTCAAAAAGAATCTTCACTTCTTCATTTTGATAGAGAAGTAATTAAATTTAAGTATGTCATAAAAATAATGGAAGTAGCTGAGTTGGTTAAGATGAGCATATTTGATCGGTGACAGGTAAAAAAAATAAGTTTCCTTAATGTAATTTCTAATCATATTCACTTAATAAAACTAAGTTGAATAGCATTAAAAGAAATAAATGGAAAATAAGTAAAAATTCAAAAAAAAATTAGATTTGGGAACGAAGAAAAAAAAGCGAAAAAGCGGATTCGGCTTTTTACGTGCTTGAGGTCCGTTTCGGATCCGTTACGGATCTGGCAAAGCGAACGATCCTTCCGTTTTTTCGAGAGGAATTTCATCCGACAACGGAATCCGTTTCGGATAAATATTCCGCAGGAACGGATCCGAAACGGATCCGTTTTTGGCACATTGGGAACATACACGAAAACGCACACTTTCTAGAAACATAATACAGCTATGCCGAATGTGTACGAATTGCTGAATCTCACTTATTTTTCGTTGTCAGCTTCACATGAAATACCCGATATGTAACTTAATCAATATCATAGTAAAGAAAAAGTTGCTAGTACTTTGATTTTAAGAGTGACAGCGGAATTGCCTCCCACTCAAAGTCTTAGCAAGAAAAATATTTGATTTATGAAGAATGGAGGAAAAAACTTTCGGCCAATGAATTTTCTCTAAAATGTAGTCTCTTCCCGTCTTAACAGGAGGTCCCTAAAAATTATATTATTTGTACCTACCTTGACTTGGTCTTTAAGATGCCTGAAGTATTTAATAAAGTCATATCTACATTAAAAGCTCTTCGAAATGGATATTTTATTTTCCGATTACTTTCCCACCGAGATAGTATCACTTCATATGTGACGCAGTAGTGTGTCGCATGTGGCAAATGGCTATTGCATGGTGTGAGGGACTCTATAAGTTTGTGTTGAAGCTGCTGCTGTTGCTGTTGCTGCTACTAAGTTGGGGCAAAGAAGGCCGATCCTTTAACCTTGCAATTAATTTGCTTTGTTTTTCCAGCTGACCAGGCATCAATAACGGTTGACCGACCACCGACTGGACCGGTGGCCGTAACGTGCCTCAGCTTTACGCTACATATGCACAGCACACACACACACACACTCATATCAACATGCTACCGTGTGTGTGTGTGTGTGAGCGTGTCGAATGCTGTGTCGTTCTCAGTTGTCGGAGTTTAAGTTATTTTTAGTCAAGTGGCAGAAAGCAGAAGGAAAAAGTTATAAATTATTTTATTTTGTTGTTGTTGTTGTTGTTGTTGTTTTTTGCTTAATATAAGTGCATGGGGGTTACAATTCAAATGTAATTTCGGGCACTAGAGCCTTGCAGTACATACATACATATTTTGAAATAATTCTTTGGACTTTTTTGTCCCGAATGTTTTTTTTTATTTATTTTTTTATAGGGGCAACCAGTTGTAACCAGTAAACGAGTTTTAAACTCTTATGTTCTATTATTTATGCGATTGCATTATTTACGTCCGAAAGTACGTGGGAATTGTTGTAGTTGTTGTTGTTGTTGCTATTGCTTCTGCCAGCACATTAAGTAACAAATTATGAGCGTAATTACAAAACAAAGGGTTTTCCGAACTTCGAGTTCTGAAACACTCCACAAATATATATGCTGACCATTCCCCCCATGACCTTCTCTGTTCAGCCAAAGTGATAAACGATACAGTGTTTTATTGTTGTTGTTGTTGTTTTGGCTGTTGCAGTTACCATTTGGCCACTTGTGAATGTGGCCAAGTTTTAGCTGTTGATTTTTTGTTTTTGCTTATGTTTTTTGTTAACGACCTACTTCCGTTGCTGCCACTATATACAGATTGCCGCAATTTGGTTGCTGTCCGGCACATACTAACGTCCCCTTTCTCATCTCTTACACTTACATGGGTACATTTATGTTTCTTCGACGAGCATCTGCATTGAATGAGCAAATGTACCTGAATATGTTCCGTAATTACAATTTCGTCAGGTGATTAAATACTTAATAATTGTTTTTGTTTTTCTAATAGTCGTAATTAAGAAAGCTTTTGCTCTTCAATGGAGCTTGCTAAGGGGTAAATATTAAAATACAAATGTAGAAGCGCACATACATTAGATATCTGCTTGTAATGGTATTTGAGCTTCGAACTGATTTTGCACCAAACAGAAAACACAATTCAAATCCATCAATTTTGATGTTTAGTTTTTGGCAAATGATGTACAGTGTTCATTTGTTGATCAAATATATGTCAAAAATGGAAAACACATAAATTTCTGGAAACTTATAATGATCCAAAGCTTACGTGACACTATATTAGTAAAAAATATAAAGAAGGAAGTTCAATCTCAAGAAATTTTCGAAATTCGATTGTTTAGAGGTCGTAGGTATCCATCTAACATACGAGAACGACTTAAAACAGATTTTCTCAAAATGTCATAGCCATGAATTCGGTTGCTGCAGTTGTACAAATTCACGTAATCGTAGTAGTCCACCTTTGTTACTAACCAAACGCGAGGTCATACCAGTATATCTTACGAATATTTTAATACTATTCGAGTTTTATTGTATTGTAACTTTCGACGCTATTCGATGTTCTTCGAAATTCACGGGCTATCTTTTTTCTCGTTCGAAAAGTGCAGACCGGTCGTTTGTCAGATGTGAAGTTGTATAGTTAGGAGGAAAGTACCCCTTTAAAGTAAGTGGTATTTATTTCAGGCAACGAGAAGTTTTTTAGATCAAACTTTTCATAAATTATAGATTGAATTGATGAAGTTAAGACATTGACTGATTTGCAGAGTTACAGCACTAAAATGGAGTGGGTGACCAAAACAAAAACCACAATTTTAAATTTGTTTTATTTTCTTCTGACATCACTGCCTATCACATGATAACATTTTCAAACATTTGTCCTCATAAATCGACTTTCGAATAGTTCCTTTTCTGTAAAAATGTATCAAAATGGCACATTTGCAGAGAACATCCATCAAATCGTTGCATTTTCATAAATTTCCATCAAAAATTTCCATAAAAAAATTACCATTTCTAACGAGCCGGAACAAAACGATACATATCCATGTCAATGGATAATCTAATCAATGGAAATGTGCCGTTTTGAACTCCTTAAATAACGTGTGCTATATGAACTCGACTTTTCTTTTTGTTTTATAATTTAGTTAAATTTTATTTGACTTAAATCTTTATCCAAGCCACTGTACGAGTACTATACAGCAAAGGTGTTTCGTTGGCATTTTGCCTGCAGAAGCCAATGGCATGGAATGAAATGCTTAATTTATGTTTGTGTGGGTAAACCAACATTTTGCTACTGCTATTATGGTTGTTTTTAAGTTTACCCATAGTTCCTGTTGTTGTTGGTGTTGTTGTTGTCGATATTTCAGTTGTTGTCCGTCTGTTTGTTGTTTTGATTTTTATTCCGGTTGTTGCCAATGTGTCGGTCATTACATAAACATTCAACAACATTTGTGCTGCTGAACTTAAGTTTGGGGCGTATGAGTGATTTAATTTTATTGATACAATTCATCAGTTGCAGGCGCAGCTTTGTGAAGAAATGAAATGAAAAAAATTGAAACTCCACAACAGCAAAAAAGAATAACAAATAAGCGAAATAGAAAAAATAAAGGAAGATTTATTCCAAGTTATCTTTATGCTGCTTCATTGCTGGCAATTTTGACAAAAGTTTTCGCAACAACAATAGCGGCAGCAACATTCGATAAAGTACCGCCAAAGTGCTGTAGCCAAAAACGTGTTTCAGCACTTACGCGGCCATTTAATTGTGTGTCGCTGGCACCCCCAACTACTTTCTTCCTTTAAGGACTTTGATTTATGTTAAGAAATTTCGTTGAGTATACAGCGGAGAACGCTTGTAATTGCCAGTAAAAAAGAGGAAGATAAAAGGAAAAAAAAAAACTGGCGACAGGAAGCAACCTTCCTCCCCACCACGCATAGGAACGAATCAATAAATCTCTTGATAAATGTCCAATTTAATTTCGTCTTTTGACTTTTTTTTTTTGTGTGTGTGTGTGTTATTATTACTCATTCTGAGATTTTTTTCATCCACTTCTGTTTTTTTTTCCTTTAAACTTTTTTTCAAAATCTTTTTGTTATTTGGCTCACATTTTAAATGTAATTTAATTTTTCTTCCGTTTGTTTTCTCATCTCTTTGTATGCTTTTTAGTGTAGAAGATAAAGTGACAGTGGAAATAAGGAAACAGCATTCCAACCCACCGCATTTACAGAAATTTCAGCCAGATACGGCTCACTCGCACAGCAACAGCAAGTGACTTGGATACAGGAAATCAATTTCGTATCTTGAGAAATATGAGAATGTGGCAACGCCATTAAAGTGAGACGCGCGCGTAATTGAAAACTGAGGTAGGTAATTATTTGTACTAAAAATATATTGCTTGATACCTTATGCTGCCTACTTGAATTGTTTAGTAAAAGAGGTGGACAATTTGCTAAATAGCAAAAGCTCTGCTATTTATTGCGTTAACACTATGTGTGAAGAATCTCAAGATTTTTATACGATATTCTTTCTTCACATCCGTTTTTCTTTAAAGTAAAAAATCAAATTGAAACATCAGAATTTTTAAACAAAACATAAAAAAAGCTATCAAGGCCATCACCAACAGACCGTCTTCAATCAAAGTGGTAGATCGGTACACAAACAATAAAGCTTTAAGCCATAGATCATTTCGTAGAAAATTATGAACATACTGCAATAGTATGTATTGAAATCTGAAGTAAACCCAATATGCGTCCTGTGCAAAACTATTCACTTGCGCCCTCTCATTCCTGATTTTTGGCTTAACCCACATCGAACGATTGAGGCTTCAAGCAAAACACAAAATTGCTAATGTTTGCTATTTCATTTTATCTCGATAAACCTATATAATCGAGAATAAGTATTTTTTAAGCTAAAATTCGATATATTGGCTTCTCGTGAAATTTATCTTTCGATCACTTGAGTGGGTTGTGTCACTCTCCTAACAGGAAAAAACCTTTCACTGCTAAGCTATTGAACCGATTTGGATGAAATTTTTGTACAGAAATAAATTGAGCTCTGAAGAAACGTATTTGTTTTGAAGTGGGTGGCGCCACGCCCACCTTTAGCTCTTAGCTGAACTAATCGACCGATTTTGAAGAAATTTGGCATGAATATATGCATATTGAACTATAAGAAAGGGAAAGATATAAAGATGGCGCAACATATTACAAGCCAGACAGACTTATGTTTAATATACAAGAATTGTTATTTTGACAAGCGAGATATGAAGTCTTCAACATCGGCTCCGATAACTAGCTCCTTGTATCAACACGGCATTAACATAATTTACCTCCGATAAATGCCAAAGATGAAAATAATTTCAATGCGGCACTAGTCCTTGCTAAAATAAATTGCAAACTTCGACTTTATAATACAAAAATGAAACAAAATCTTAAGTTGAAAATTTTATGCTACTCACTGAGCTGTTAAAACATGTGCTGCACATTAACATATGGTAGAGGTGTAAATAATTCAATTTAGCTTGGCTTTTATTAAAATTTCAAATACATTGAAAAGCTTTAGAGCATCCAATTACCAGGAAAAAGGTGCAAATTTACTTTGTAAATAAATATCCTTAAAATTTACTGGATTTTAAGTTTCCAAACTAAATGCACATGCACACAGCATGCTGTCTAAAGTGCATATTCTGGATTTTGCTTTTTCATTTTTGCTTCCTTTTATTCACTTAGTTCTAACTCAAGTTTCGTCAGCAGCAACCAACTGCAAACACAAATCGCTGCAGCTGCTGTTGTTTTGATTTTCAGTTTTTGCCCTCTGTTTTTGTTGTTATTGCTGTTGTTGCTGCATGCTGACCAATACAAAATCAATAAATCAACAGCCAAAGCAACTTGGCAACACACACACACACACACCCATTTGCACTCAAACTCTCTTGTTTCAGCCCCATGCTTGGCGGAAGCACACTGTCGTTGCTGATTGAATGAACACGCACAGCATGTGCGTTTTGCAGCATTTGCATATTATGTTGCATGCAGCATATGCAGTATATACAAAGATACGCACACATATACTCGCAAGGCCAACGTATGTTCAAGTTGAGGAAACTATTTGCGGTAAAAATATTCCGTTTGTTTGCTTGTACAAAAGATGAAAATTGCAAAATATAAAGATGCAAAATTGTTGCCCTACGGGGGTATTGCAAATTTCCGTACATTTTAATCTCACGTAAATCAAACAGAAAATGGTCACTATATTTGGTTTGCTTAGCATAATTTGGAAATATTAATAAAGTGGAATATTTTATATTAAAATAAAACAGAAACCTTATTATAAACTTTGATATTGGCCACAGAAAACATGAGCGGTTTGTAAAATTCATAACTTTTTAGATTTAAGTGCTTTCATTTTTAACGATTGTGGAACTGAAATTAAGTCGGTATACTAACCAGCAACGAATACCCCTCATTGTTTTTTGTTTTTTTGTTTCAAACTCAAATTCAATAATGGACACTTGGCAATGTCAGAGTGTCTTGTAGTGATAACTCCATTCGGAACCTAATCGCCCGACTTTGTAAAAAGTGTGCGCACTAACGTGCCCTTGAGAATCCATCTGCCAATTTCCGTCATCGTTCTTCTGCTAAGCTTAGCATCGCCAGAACATTAACAAATGAAATAGCAGATTTTGGACTGCTGAGAGTCCTGTGAGTTACATCAGCATTAATTGAATTACTGTGCCATGTTATACGTTTCTCAAACCTTGGAAAATAGCTAAAATCATTCAAAAAGAAGTATTTAGGCCCTTTGTAAGACAATGCCTGATAATTTTATCTTCAGCTGTCGAAGCACATTTGCAATACACTTTCGTTTTCATTGACATTAATGAAAGTATCTTGATTTTTAGCCAAAAAAAGAGTATTCAGAAATAAACTTTCCCATTATTTATATTCTCGTACAAAATGTCTTCAAAAACGACTTATTACTTTCATAGATACGGGAAGAAAAATCATTTTACTTTTCCTTTAGCGTCCGATTTGAATAAAATTTCGATTAAAATTGATAATAACTTTTTAGTAATAGATCGAAATTCTCTAATTACCTTAAAAGTGCCATTTGACTTAACAAATCATCAATAATTTCTCGCCCAGGTGAACAGATCTTTGACCCTTCACTATTTCCACACTAATCTTCTTAGTGCCAGTTTTTCAGTCAAAGCTTAACATAGCTGATAGCTTAAACTAAGTTGAGGCTCGGGCACTTTCGGGACTCGGGATCACTTCTGATGATGGCCAAAATCCATTATCGACCTCTTTTTTTCGATTGTTAAATATAAAAATCAGAGAAATGTACCAAAATTGGAAACTTTTGATGATGACTAAAACCCATTTTCGACCTCTCTCATTGTTCGAAAATGGACCAAAGTCGGGTACTTTTGAGACACCGGACTTCTTCTGAAGATGGCTGAAATACATTTACGACCTCGTTGCATTGATTGGTGCATATACGAATTTCGGAAAGGGACCAAAATTGAGCACTTTTAGGACCACCTCTGATGATGGACAAAATCCATTTTCAACTTCGATTGCTGGAAATACAAAAATTGGATCAAACTTGGGCACTTTTCGGACCCAGAACCACATGTGGTGATTGATGAAATCTATTTACGACCTCTTTCTATTGACTGGAAGAGAAAAATTTTTCAAAAACATACCGAAGTCAGATATAATTTCACCCTAGGCAAATACCTAAAAAAGATTCTAATAGGTTCCGGAAGGTTATTGAAAATTTTGGGAGCACTTGATAAAAGCATTAAAAGAGCCTTTCGTTTTGCTTCCCAGTAAATAGGAGCTTAGTAGAACAATCATACTGGATAACATATGAAAAATATTGTTGTTTCAATATGTAATACAGTGTCTTAACGTATAGCCCAAAAAAGTCCACGTTAACTGTGGCAATTTTAATTTTATCAGAGGCAGTGCAATTTATGTTGAATTCATTTCTCAATATTTTTACATAAGTTTCTTCTAGTTTTTTCAGTAGTTTTTAAGCTTCAATCAGTCGGCAAAGCAAACCTGTTGGATATTGCTTAGCTATGTATGTATGTATGTATGTATGTTGATATCTGTGCATTTTTTCTTAAAAGTGTAGCTTCGACTCTCGGGCCCATTAAGCAGTGCATTCATATTCCAACAACTAATTCATTCTGGTCATGTTTGGCATCTTTTCCAATCAAAACTTTTCTTGTCCGCTCATTTCTAATTAAAATAATAGTGAAATTAAGCATAATATACAAAATCTCAACTACCAGTTTTCTGTATCGCGTTGCTGTGGGCCTGCAAAATTAATTAATGCCAAATTCCCAACATAGTTGAATTGAAACAAAAGTCAAAGTTGTAATGTGAAAGAGACTTTCGCGACTAAAGCAATACGTCCCAAGTAGTCTGAGAAGCTTTCAAAGTAAAAGTTCTTGAAATAATTTGTTTGAGAATTGATGAGAACATTAGTAGGAGGTTTACTTAGAATTGCGAAATGCCAACAACTTCATAATAAACTATGCATCAAGTGCTTCAGGTGGCCCAACTGTAAACATAACGTTCCACAAATTTTAAAATTGTCTCAAATAGATAACAGATAAAGTACAAACGCAAATATCTTCGGCTAATTCGATGCTCACCATAGCGACTGCCCTCGATAGCATTGCTGCTGCTTGATTTACAGAACATATGCGTAGTAAACACATATCCCAGCAAACAACTTTATCATTATGTTGTCAGCAAGTATATGGTATATCAACAAAAACATGACAACTTCTCTTGGCAATATCACTACAAGATAATATATTATTGCAATATCTGAGACTTGAGTACTCAAGGATATATTAAACTCCAAATTTCTTAAAATATATATCAACTAAGTCACTGTCCAATGATATCTGACAGAGTGAGAGAAAATAGCTGTTTTATCAGCTGTAATCAGGCTGCATCTATTCAGTAGTTTGATATCTCTGTCTGTGTCCATTGAAATATAAGACAATCGTATGTATATACGTAAAGGCTGTTTTTTTTAGAGGTTTGTTTTTCGAGTAGAGATAAAACTGGCATTTTATGGTCAAATCTGGCAATTCTAATGTCATTTATGTTGAGTTTGGTTTGCCATTTCATCATGAACAGGTTGACAAAAGAACAACGCTTGCAAATCGTGCAAATTTATTTCGAAAATAATGGTTCAGTTCGCGAAGTTTACCGCAAGCTCCGTCCATTTTATGGTCGACATAATCGTCCATCAGAGCAATTAATTCGGTTAACCATGGATCGTTTTCGCACTACGTTTACTCTATGTGATAATACGCATCCGCAGAGATGTCGAACAGTGCGCACCGAAGAAACAATTGCCGCTGTAGAGCAAAATGTTGAAGAGGACCCGAATGAATCGATTCGCCACCGTGCACAGCAATTGGAGCTTTGTCCATCAACTTTATGGAAGATTTTGCGCAAAGATCTTGGCTTGCGACCTTACAAGATCCAGCTTGTGCAAGAATTAAAGCCGCTAGACCATGCAATGCGTCGTGATTTTGGTGTATGGGCCGAAAATGAGATTGATCTTGATGCTGATTTTCATCGCAAAATTTTGTTCAGTGATGAGGCTCATTTTTGGTTGAATGGCTACGTCAACAAGCAAAATTGCCGCATTTGGAGTGAAGACAATCCACATGAGACCCTTGAGACGCCATTACATCCACAAAAACTGACTGTTTGGTGTGCTTTATGGGCTGGTGGAGTCATTGGGCCATACTTCTTCCGAAATAATGCTGGAGAGTCAGTTTCCGTTAATGGAGACCGGTATAGAGCCATGATAACCGACTATTTTGTTCCCGAATTGGATGGCATGAATGTGGATGAGTTGTGGTTCCAACAAGACGGCGCTACATGCCACACAGCGCACGTCACAATCGATTTATTGAAGGAAACATTCGATGAGCGCATAATTTCGCGGAATGGACCTGTCAATTGGCCACCAAGATCGTGTGATTTGACACCATTGGATTATTTTCTTTGGGGATATGTGAAGTCGCTCGTCTACGTCAACAAACCAGAAACGTTAGGGGACTTGGAAGCCAACATTCGTGGCGTTATTGCCGACATACGGCCCCATATGCTCAAAAAAGTGGTTCAAAACTGGACCTGTAGAATTAGCTTTATTCGAGCCAGCCGCGGCGGCCACATGCCCGAAATCATATTTAAACATTAATGGCATAAAATTATCCTTCCAATAAAGTCAAATTGATGGACATTAAAACGATTTTCTTGTGTTTTATTTCAATTCGAAGCTCTATACCTCTAAAAAAACACCCTTTATAAGTAGACTTACCTATAAATAAATTAACTTAAGTTGTCCTATGCTGCATATGTTACCTCCTAATAAGCATTTATTTTTTATGAAAGATATTTAGGTAATTTAAGTAAATTTATCTATAAATTATATATCAACTTAAATGGAAAAATGGAAAATTGTATGTATAGCCATTTGTTGGCAAAAATTTATTGCCATTTAATGTCAAATCGAATGTCGACACATTGGTGACGAGTTTATTTCTATCTAAAGGTCTTCAACTATAAAATTATTTTAAAAATGAAATAGATGAATGCGTACTTTATAAACTGTAAAAGCAAATGCATATTATAAAATGCAATTTGCAAAAATAACATGCATCATGTAGCACTCAAATTCAGTTTTACATTTCATGGATTTCTGATTAATTATGATGCCGAAATTGACGAATATGATTTTGCTAAGAGAAATTTTACAGCAATTAAAAAATTTTTACAGCTCAGCTGAGCAAATGTAGCAACTTTTAATTCAATTTATGATTCCCATATGATAAAAAATCCACGTTTTTTATGTCTCATCAATTATGAAATTTTGAGATTTGCAGAAGATTTTTAGAATAGATCTGTTTGGAAATCATATCTTCTCAACAATTTGACACAAATGAATGAGAGTTGGTGCTCATATATAAGATACGAAAAAAAAATTTCTTTGGAAAAATTATCGACACAACGCCTCCTATATGAAAGAAACCCAACATCTCAGTTTGACGCAGATGGGAATAACCCTGACATTTTTGTATCGTCCCATAATTAAATCCAGAACTTTACTCTCAAAATTTAGTGTACGATTTACTTCATTAAAATTCATTCATGAAATTAATGAAACTTTCAGTTGCTAAAGTCATTTCTTCAGCTTTTAAGGCAGTGGAACATACGACATATAAATACCGAACATTAAAAACAGCTGCCTTTCTCAGGCATAACTTATGATGTCTCAAAGAAAATCACATTATTCTTACGATATAACACCTCTACGATAATTATGGGCCCAAAACCGTTTGTCATTAAAACTTCGGTACTAAAAATATCAACAACTGAAAGTCGCTGGAAAAAAAGGTAAAAATCCCATAAACACAACGATGACAGCGCGACTGGCGGCGTCAACAATTGAAATGCATTTGCCAAGATAAAACCAACCAGATCTACTATGGTAACAACCTTTGTGAAGTAAGGAATTTCCACGACAAAAGAAGTCGAAGGAAACAAAAAACTTTTTTGTGAAACTCGCAAACTCGCGTAAGCAATAAATATCCATTAACAGCTTTTAGCGCCCATTAAAGACGCTACAAAATAATTTGTGAGATAATTTATGAAACCTTTTAGGGCCGCAAATAATTCTCCATTTCAATTAGGGCGTCGTTTATATGCTTAATCTGCATAACAGCGGCAGCGATGGCATCTTCGATTTTTTTTCTCGCTTTCGCCCAACTCCTTTCTAAGCAACGCACGCACATCCTTTTGTTAGAACTGAAGAGAGTAAAGAAAATAAGGAAATATCACGCCCAAAACATTTGGGTAGTAAAGACAAAAAAAAACAGAACATTAAATTCCGTCAGCTACTTGAAACAAACAAAAAGTAATCGAAAGTTTTAAAGTTTAAATTGAGGCGAAAACGACACTGGCGACATGTGTGTGAGTTTGTACACATCACTATGTAACGTTTGTCTGTAGGCGTAAGACATACAACAGCAAATAACAACAAACACAATAAAATTGGCAAAAATTTTCAAACAAAAAAGAAACAGTAGGGTCTCTCCCTAAACTTCTTCGCAGAAATAGAAAAACAAAAACAACGAATAACAGCGATACGTACTTTTGTCTCAATCACTACGTCCTTCATTTTTAGCCCTATGTCCTTGTTTGGTACCGACAGTCAAAGAGATCCTCCATGCTGGTGTGTTGCTCACATGCAACATTCCTTCCATGTATGCCGCACGCCGACGTCTATTATTCAAGCGTTGCCTCGTTTTCAGAGCATCCAACAACGCCCAGTCGCCCCACGTTTTTCGAATGTGCGAGAACTTTAACAAACTTTTTTTTGGTGTTGTTTGTTGAGCCGTCTTTTGACATTTTATGAGTGCATTGCAATTGTTGGTTTTCTTTTTTTTTTGTTTTCCGAACTTCAGAGTTTTTTCGTGACAACTTTTTTTTTTTTTGTTGCTTCGGTATTCAATTATTTGTGCTGCTGCTGCTGCTGCTGGGCGTATTGTTCGAATTTTTGGACTCAATTGTGCAGGTGATGTTACGCTTATGGGAAAAGCTATCAAAAACCAATAAAACATCAAATGACTCTTGCTGTTTGTTGTTGTTGCTGCAGTAGTAGCGTAGGTGTACGACTAAGCGTTTAAGTAAAAAGTTATATCTCTCGCTTAGTTTGAATGGGACTTTAAAAGAACTTTTTCTTTTGTTATTTTGGCAACACCTTTCAGTTTTTTGCCAACCTAAAGATGCAACAATTTACAGCAGAGTGAAGTGTGCGATATTTTGAAATTTTTATTGTGCTCTACAGAAATTTATGAGCCGAAAATGATTTTAGTTCGATTTTCTCTGAATTTAAGTTATAAAAAATTTTTGTAATTGATAAAATGAGAATAAAAAGTTTTTTGCTTTAAGGAATATATATTTACTATCTCACATGTTTTCGAATTTTTTTAATACATAATACTGCTGTTTATAGCTAGAAATGAACTTCAGACATTTACAAAATTAATAAATGCACTGTATTTCATTAATAAAAAATGCTAATAAACAGTTCACACTGGCATCAATTGTAATTTCTCCCGATTTTGTATAGCTTTCGCTTTGGCATTACTTGATTCCTTTCATTTGATATTATCTGTTCTCTGCTGAATTTAGGCTGGTTTCGTTTATGCCTCTTGATGAATTAAAATGATCAAAAGTACAACACGAAACAAAAAATTTTCAATATATGATATTTTTAACGTGCTATCTATTCGCTTATCTGAGATAGGTATATTGAAAGTACCGAAATAAAATAATTGCACAAAAAAAAGTTATCAGCATTTTGTGTAAAAACGAATTCGACAGCATTTGTTGATGTAACGTAACAGCCCAAAATGCCAAAAAGTCTTTTGTGGCAAAATCTAGAACGTCAACATAAGAGAAATATCTCATTATGTCTGCTCGAACAAAATGAGATATCAGCATATTTTCTAAAGAAAATATGAAATTAGCACTGCTTTTACTTATGTGGGTGTTCAGAGCCGAAGCCAATTTGTAACGTAACAGTCTTTACCACCCCTCAAACACCACTTCCTAATCCCGTTTTGGAAGATTTTAGTAAAATTTTCTGAAAAAATTTTCGTACGGGACAAATGACTGAGAATTTCTTCATACGGTCTTTGGCAAAAATATTGCTTATAGAAAATTAAAGCTCATCTACAGTAAAATTCAAACATAAGTTGTTTCTTTACGTTTTTTCAATTCCCTTATATCGCTGGTTTGCTGGAATACCGTTATAGCTCCAGAAAATTTTTTTTCGTGCTAATTATGCAGAAATAGTCACAATTTCATGTTATATTTTTTTGTCAAAAAATCTTAAAGGTATCTAATGAGCATGCTTTGTGACAAGAGTTTACAAAAACACACTTTTATTTATTTCCATATAAGAAGTTGTTCATTGAAAACTTTAAATGCGTTTTTCTACAGCAAACGAGCGATATGTTTTGTATAATTTTAAATGTCGCTTGTCTCGTATGTAAGTTTTTTTCAGAAAAAAATCTCTATAAGAGGGCTAAGTGCAAATGAAAAAAGTTGATGAGGAACAACTTTTCGTGAGACACCAAATCTCTCAGACTTGAAATAAAAAAGCCGTTAAAGAGCGCTTGTAACCATGCCAATTACCTGTTAGTTTATCGAAATCTTAAAACGCAGAAATGTTACCTGATGGCGAACCCCAAATTACCCTGACTACCAAATTTTAGAACTGAATTTTGCACACAGTGTAATTGGAATATTCTTGGTTCCTTCAAATTCAAGTTATATGAACTTAGTTCGCGAAGGTAATGCAACAGTCTTTTCGTGTAACGTAACAATCCGACCATTTTTGCTTCTATAGAACTCAAAAAAAAAATTTTCAGTCTAATTAAAATTCATTTAATACTTTCATTCTAAAGCTTAGAAATGATAAACCTCACGTTGGAAATAGTTTACCAAAAGAGCTGACTTTTGCAACAATGTAAGGCAACTTTAAAATTTACTTCTAAAATAGGTAACGTAACAGTCCATGCTGACACGTCCATAACTCCTAAATAACAAGACAGAAAAATTTTTATATGCATATAGAAAATCGTTCTACCGAAGCTTACTTTTAGATGAATGTATTAAAAATTTTTAAGTATTTAATTCCATGTGTTTTCGATGCAAATTTACGCCGAAATGTGAGTACGAATGTAACGTAGCAGTCTGCGTTTTGGTCTATGAACGAACTAATAATAAAGAATAATAAAAATACTTCTTTACATACAAAAAAACTGCCTGATTAATCAAAAAAAAAAATGTTAAAATGTGGAATTTATTAAGAATGGGCTTAAAAAAATTATAGAAATTAATAAATTTTTCTAATATTTATGGGTAAATCCTAAAAATTAGCATTTGAGATTTCTGAAATTCACGCTATTAAAGGTTGATATCTCACCAGCAGAAAGTCGTCATTGAAAATGATATGAGACTTGGTATTCAGAAGCCATGAAGCGTCTATAGATGAGATGAGCTTGGGAAAGTGGGCGTGACAAGAAATAGTTTATTTAGTATCTGAGATACCTAAGTAGATAGACCGATGAAACTTGTTGTAGTGATGTTGGCTAGTCAAGAACACGTAACAAAAACTTTAATAAATGTCGTATTTTCAAATTTCAAAATTGGAATGTAATTAAACGATTACGGAGGCACAGAAGGAAACAACGATATATTAAAGAAATAATTTATACTAAATTTTATAATTTTTTTGAGCAAGTCACGCTAACTCCATTAAATTTTCCCAATTAACTTTAACTTAACTTTATTAGAAAACTCTCTGTTTTTTATTTATCTGTATGAGCAAGCACATTTTCATCGTCGCTGATAATAACATTCTATACATGTGACATTAACCCAAAAAATATATAGTCTCTGGGGCTCGTTACTTTTCAGATTCATGCACTTAAATATATAAAAAAAAATATTTATTTAAGAGTCATATTAATTAACATTTTTGAGATTTTTTAACATTTTACTTTGGACTAAGCTTTGTACTTTGAATGACCAAGGACTTTTGTTCTCTGTATGAATTCTGTAATTTTTATTTTTCCTCAAAAAAAGTGGCTCAATTCAATTTCTCATGAAACGGATTATAAACTTTAAGCAATTTCTAACATATAAGGGAAAAATGCCATCACAGAATTTTTTTTAAACTACTCATTTTGTTAACCACCTACGGCTTGTAAGTCCTGACCCATAAGAAACAGAAAATACCTTTTGCATAGTTCCTTTAGCATCTTCAAAGAAAGCAACCAACTCCGACGAAAGAATGCCAAGATATAACAAAAATCAATTAAAACTTTTGCCAGAATTTTCAAAAAGTTTTTGTGCCAACACTCGCAACTGGTTTTTTTTTATCGAAAAATCCACTAAATTGAAATTTCCATATGGAATGAGTCTAAAGCCATTTGACCAATATCTACCAAATTTGTTTTCCAAGAAAATTGTACATAGTATCAGATTTTTTTCAATGATAACTTTTAATCAGCAACAAAAGGAGAATCCGAACTGAAAACTTTAAATCAAAAGCATGAAACCCAATGCCCATAACAAAGCTGCCTTTTCCTCTTTGTACAACATTTGCAAGCTCACTTTTTTATTATGGTCGTTATGTGACAGTGCGATTTGCGAAAAAATGCTGCAAATGAAAGCAGCTCTGAAACAAAAGAAAAACAAAAATTGTTTTCAATTAAAAAAAATTTTCAAAAAAGGAACAATATCTTGGCAGCAGTAAGCAAAAAATAGCAACAAATTAAAAAAACAAGCGAAAAGCACAAAACCTTTTACGGTTCCAAATGCACTGAAACAATGAAGTGCCATTTTACGATCCCACATTTTGCACTTCATTGTTATTAAGTGTCAGAAATCAAAGCAGCATCCGATACAAGTCAATTTAGGTGAAGTGTCCAATAATAACGGTTAATGTGTCCTTTAGCCCATGAAATGTTGTCGTTATGCCGCAGGACAAGCGACACTTAAGTTGCTGCCATCATCTGAACTCGAACTCAGACATAAAGTCAGACATGAAGCAATTGTGAACCGCAGTTTTTAGCATAACATATGTGAACTCCCTACTCTTCGAATAAAAGCAAACACACAACAGACGCAAAGTCCATTCAATCTAAAAGATAAAAATCATGTTAATCTCTATGTTGTCGAGATGACGATGGGAATGGTAATGGCAATAGCAATAGCAATGGGAATGACGATGCCGATTGTTTGCCTACTGCACACACATAAAAGAAGAAGAAAAAGTCCATTTCACTGGGGTCCATTTGCCCCTTTAATCACTTAGAGAATGAAAAGACGAAGTGGCGCAGCAACCGACTTTCATTGACCCAAAATTACTGCCGCAATGACAACAGCATATTAAGTGTCTAACGCCCAACGAAATCTGCTACAGCTACAGCTTCAACTTCAACTTCAACTTCAACTCATGCTCTCGAACAAAGCGAGTAAAATAAGTTCGCAAATTGCTTGGTCTTCAACCTTTAGTATGTATTCTTCCTTTCATCTGTCGTTTTCTATCGCCCACTATGCCCAATGCTTCCAATTGTTACATCAGCTTAGGTTTGGTCAGGCAAGAGACCTCGGCTCTATCGTACAAAATCAAAATGAAATTTCACTCTCACTCATTTTACTGTCAGGATTTTCTTCGAACGTAATCAAGAAAGCACGGGCACCTACGGGGGTAAGTGACGTGCCACAGGAAAAGAAGCTACTCACTGGTAGGCAAAATATGGTTGCTTTTATTGCCAAATAAAATAATGGAAATTGCCAACAAAATCCTGAGAGTATGAAGTTCTTTGTTTGCCTTTTATTGGGGGGGTATTAAAATGTTTGATGTCTATTTGCTGCTATTGTTGTTGTTGTTGTTTGTTGACATGGTTTTATTTTTGTTGCTTGTTGTGGTATACTGCTATTTTTTATATTATTTTGTTATGCCTCTGTTTTTGTATTGTATTTTTGGTTTGTTAAATTTGAGATTGAAGCTCGCTTTTCAAATGATGCACTTGTCCTGCCACTGTGAAGCATCTGATGTAAAGTTTATTCTTAAAATTCGGTAACAAATAAATACAAATTTTGTCAAATCTTTGTTTGCTTTGTTTTAACGTTTTTTTTTTTTCATTTATAATGGAATCGAATTGTCTTCTTATATTTCCCGAACTCTGCTCTTATATTGCACTTTCAGTGTTGTACCACTTACATTTTGACATCAAGACCAACTTTTCGAACTTTAATAAAACCTGTAGCATTTTTATGATATTATTATTTTTAATATGAAGTAAATGTAGAACAATGAAGAATGATAGTCTTAGTCATAAGCGTAGTTTAGAAAAAGGGGCGTGTAAAAAGCAGTTAGTTGTATTGATTGATCGCATTGATCACACAAATATTATGTTGCTTTACGTTTGTAGCCTTCCGATAAACTGTTTGTGTTTGTTTGCGATTGTTTTAATATAACAGCTCTTAACTGCTGATATATGTAATAAAAAAATTATTCAAAATTCTGCTTCACGTTATTTGTTTCCATACGCGCAGATAGTTTCAAGCAATTTAGACTTGAAGGAACTATAAACTTTTCGGATGGCTATCAAATAAGCCTCATCAGACCAGTTTTTGGTTAATTTGTATAAGAATTTGAGCACCGACCATTGCATGAATTACATTTGAACAGCCACTTTTAGCACTTGATTCATGAGGGGTTCTCTCCATGAAGTGTACAACAGTGTAGTTTTTATGTATTACATTTCGCACACAAAAACTGGTCTGATGAGGCAATGTATATATGCAAATGAATATGTATATACACCAAAGCCTCGATTTACGTCGTCCCGATTTGCGTCGTTTTCGAAGTTGCGTCGTTTATAAATTTTCGGATTTTCAGAGTTGCGTCGTTAAATTTTAAATTTTCTTTGAACAATTTTAAAATATTTTTTTCAGTGCAAATATCAGGGCTTCAAATTCAAATTGCTTCAAATTCTAATTATTTAATGGGGAACCCAATTTTTATGAATAAATCATATGTTTTTCGATTGAAAATTAGTTTTAATAGATTTTTGATACAGAAACATCTTGAATTTATATTAAATTTAGTTTTAAAAAAATTTTAATAACTTATCTGCAATGAATAAAAAACGAAAACAAATAAAGTTGGAACTTAAACTAGAAATTTTAAAACGTTTTAAATCTGGTGAAAAGGCGATTGAAATTGCAAAAAAATTTGATTTGGCTCCTACAACTGTGAGAACAATTTGAACTTAAACCATTCTTAATTTATATTTTATGAATTTTATGTTTTTAATAAAAAATTAATACAATTTCTGTTTTAAAAATATTAACATAAGACTTAAAAAGGTGTTGTTATTAAAAAATAAACATTTTTTTCATAATACTTACAACCAGGAACCAGGAACCAATTAACAAAAAACTAGTACAAATACATGCAAAAATGATTTCGATTTGCGTCGTTTCGATTTGCATCGTCTTTTTGCGGTCCTAATTAACGACGCAAATCGAGACTTTGGTGTATGTGGCAATAGCTGAAACATATGTCACCAATTACCAGATTAAATTGTTCCATTTGTCTCTGTCATGATTTCTGAAATTTCACATGCATATCGGTTTCTGCTAACGAATGTCCAATCCGATTTAATTATGTTTGATTAATAAATAATATCAGTCGCATAAAAACAAATAAAATTCTTATAATAGATAATAGATTTCAATCATTAACAAAATAGTTGGTCTTGGTAAAGTCCATAGTCTGTACCTACATAGAGGATGAGGGCTTTCTAAGTAACTTTTGGCCAACAAAATGATAAACACCTCATAGGTTCAATGGTCATTGCTAAGGTTCTCATATCGATCATAGATCATCTCCAAAACAAAATAAGATCTTGGAAGGGTACGACAATTTTCGGAAAGCCAAACAATAACAATGTAGTTTTATCGGACTGATGCCTAGAAATCTAAGCGCTGACTGTGTTTCCTCCAAAGTTCAAACAAACTCAAATCTTTGTCGCCGAATAGCAACTCAACCTTTATCAAAAGAATATTCCACGAATAAATCACATTGGTGTCGTATATAAACTTGAAATTAATAAATCTAAACAAAACTTTCAATCTTCATAACTCTTTCAATTGCAAAGTTTGAGCTATTACACATGATCTACCCATGCAATATATGAATTATCTTATCAAAGATCAAAACTACCCTGATATTTTACATTTTCGAGACAGACGAAACTACAATGGAATGAAGGCAGATGTTTCCACGATCAGAGATATTTCAAAGTCTCTACAATTAAGGGGTCTTTGTGAAAATACCAAAATCATATACATAGTAAGTTTCTTCCGTTTTGTCCTTTGATGAGTAGAGAAATGCTTCAGGTATAGCCATTTGTTTAATGAAACAAGCTGACAAAGATATATTGCTCCACTGTAAATATCTCAAAATAACCTAAGGGGTAATTTTCAAAAAATTTATTTTTGTATTAATCTATCTGCTTTTTTTCATGTTTTCAATTCCCAATTGCCTGAAAAGCTGCTCCCCACATGACAGACCTAAGGGTACAGAGTGATGCTTTCGCCGAAATGAGAAGGTATACCTCATTAGACTAAGATCACTTTCTGTCTCCATCAGTCTGTCCCTATCCATCTTCTCCATCCATCGGTCTCGATACATATATCTTCATCCATCTGTCTCCATCTGTCTATTTCCAGCCATCTGTATCCATCTATCTGTCTCCATCCATCTGTCTCAATTAATCGTTTCATGGTTAAAAATGCGTATAGCTTAATAGTTTGGTCTTCTGGGACATTAACAAAGAACAAAAATTAAACATTTTCCCGGTTATTGCACTGCATTTCCTTGGAGATATAGATGGCGCGTTCTTATTTGGCTTAAGTGAATTATTTCTTCTACTCATTCCCTGCCCTATCTAACTTTTCATCACCCAAACAACAGGTTTCGTTACTTTACCGCTTCATTAGAATTTGCTGCGAAAAAGGTCAAATTTCGATAGATCGAAACAAGCGCCAAAGGTCGTTCGGCCTAGATTTCATACTTACAACAGTGCGGTGTAAATTCAAGTCAGCTGTTAGTGATGAGCTCAAGACTCATTCAACCACGAATATAAGGACTACTGTTACATTAACCAACCAATCGACCAACCAATCGACTGACATTCTAGCCTCACTAACGCTTCACTGTTCGACATAAAACACATTTAAATACCAATTCTATTAGAAATTCATGGAATAAATTTAGTTTATTCCTGCTAACGACTTTTTTTTCGATTTCCATTCCGAGTTTGTCATATAGCTACCATACTCTCAGTCATATTCAGTCTTGTGTGTAAATAACGATGTGGCAGCTCAAGTCAGTGAAAGTGAAAACGTGCAGTGACAACCAAATCAAAATCGAAAGCAAATACAACACTAAACGACCGACCAAGCGACCGAATGACCAACGGGCCACATGGCCGACATCGAACCTTTCGCCATAGTTACTTATTAAATTGGTAAACGACACAAATTACCTTTGATCCCTTTCAATTATCTGCATGTCAAAAGGAATGGATGAGGTTGCTTCGATTTAAATTTAATTCAACTGACAGTTCTCACATATACACGTAGTTACTTGTGTATTGGTTGGTAGGTTGGTTTGTATGTGCATCGCCTTAAGTAACTGCCGGTTTCGGCTTACGTGTAACCCAGGATACACGGTAACGAAATGAATATTTAAAGCTTTGAATATCCAGGATTTCGATGACAGTAAACAAACTTGCGAATTCTTTTAATGCGAGTCCTTGCCTGCTTGCCAAGCTTTTCAAAAGGAACACAGCTGCGCCAACTGCGTGTGTTATGGTGTAGGGTGGATTGTTGTTAAGTTGGAAATTGCAAAGGGAAGGTGACTTCCGTTTACATATCTCTATTTAGTATTCGCAAAGAGAAATGAAGCAATGGAACTTTCCAGATTTTGATAATTGGTCAAAGTCGTTCGTTTATCTCTTTGATGGAACTTATTCAATGTCTTTGTTGTGTAGATCATATGAGTTTTTTTAATTAAATGTGATATGGTACTTAATTAGCATTTCATTTTCGACAATATTATTCAAATTGAAGACATGAGTGGATACGATACAATTCATCTCTTAAACATTAACTATAGAGCATAATATCTTTCTTCGTTTGCTTCGTCAATTCCCTAAATAAAATAACGCAGTTTGTGCCTTTCAGGATGTGCACATAGACATTACATATACATTCGTGTACTTAAACCAAAAACGAAATGTCACCTTCATCCGTTCATATAATCTTCAATTGACTTCTGTACCTCCTCCTATATGATGCTATGGTGTTGAAGCAAAAGTTTTAATGCCTTGAGGACTTAACAGAAGAAAAACTTACGGCTATTGAATGCGAAACCTTTAGCAAGGCTTAACCCATAATCTTCAATTCCCTACATCGTATCGATCAATGTGCTTAAGCTGCTTTTCCTGCTTCGGCCAAACTGAAAGCATTTTAGTGTTGATGTTTGTCCTCACTCAATGCAATGCTTCATTTTGTAATCGAGAAATTCCGGCTTGCTACATGCGATGCGATGCCGATGACGTGAAAACATCATAAAAAAGAACTGAAATATGTCAATGTCAGTTTTCCGGTTTGATATCCGGCAACGAAGAAACATATAAATGAATGTGTTACTTCATCAGTGGCATTAGAACACGACAGATAACATGCAGACAGACAGCGCCACACATTCCACTGCTCTCCTCAACGAGCTCCTTTCAAATCCATGCCACATATTAAACCACAGTTTTAGTAACATCGTAAAAATTACGTTTGTGGTAGCGACGGCCGCGTGCAACGTAAGTTTTGATTTTACGACTTTACTGCCGCTTAAGCCGACATTAACATTGTTTTATGATGGCGCGGCGTTAACACCATAGGCTCATAAGGCAAGCACCCGCCGCTGGTGATGGTAAAGCGGAAGTTCAGAGACAACAAACGCGTAAATTGTGTAAATTTTTGATGATCTTGACAATTGCCGCCTCTTTGCGCGTTGAGCGCTTACCGATTGAGCGTGCAAGCGGCAACACTGAAACAAAATAAAGTTAATGTAAATGAAAATATTAAATTTTATAATATGCAGTTTATGATTTATGATTATGATATGATTAACAGAATTTTATGTAAAAGAGGATGTAAGCTTATGCTGAAGAAAATGCGATGCTTTGTTAATCAAAGTCAACAAAGGCGCATCGTTTTTTATGTGACCTGTACTCTGCTGCACAGCTGCTAAAAGATGTTTAGTACGCTAATCTTTTCCACAAAATTATAGTGCCAGAGTTTGTAGCCGTTTTAGTTTAATTTTAAATTTTATATACGATACCTGAAGTCACATATTCATTACGATACTTGAAGCAAAACGTTGTTTTTTTTTTAATGTAAAGGTTGTGCTCACAGAAAATAGTCCACGATTTAATGAAAATAAATAAAAAAAGCATTGGAAATCATTATTTAAATCCCATATTGCATCAAATGATCTACACTATTATTAGAATCCGATAAATTTTGCACAAACTGCAACCAAAAAAATCAGTATTTTCAGAGTTCAAAACTAAGTTTTTCTTGTCACTCAATTTGCTTTAATTTAAAGCAGGGGAACAAATGTAGCTAAAAAGATTAATGACTGTCCTTAAAAATAAATGACGGATGTTCTCTGAGAAAGTTATTTGTTTGAATATAACAAATGCGTACTTGATATAGAGCAATTAAATATTTATTTGAGTCAAACATGTATTATTTGGATTAAACAGTGGCATATATTGTCTAAGATATTATATAAGTAATTGACACAAATAAATATTAATTTGCTGTACATCAAATATACATTTCATATATTCAAACTAATGAGTTTGTCTGTGTATATTTAATAATATTTTCCACACACAAGATTAAAATTAATTTCACAAAGTTTTTTAGTAGCCAAAGAAATAGCCCGCAAAAAACTTTTATGACTGCTCAGAATAGGGTCTACAGTTTCATATTTGGATATTTTGAAATAATCAGTTTCGTAGATTTCATACCATATTTGGCTTATCTTCGCAGTTACTAGGAAGCATTTCAGATTTATTTTGAAATGTTCAGATTTGTTAAATGTGACGTTTTTTTATATAGCTTCAATTGTTTATTATCATTGTGAAATTTAAAACGTTGTCCGTACATTTTTTGTGCATGTGACCACATGCACACACTTGTTTTACTTATTTGAAAACAATTAACAATTATCAATAGATTTATATATTTAGAAACTTTTATTACAATATTATAACTATGATTTTTTTTTCCTTTTTTACATTGACAAACATGGCCACGTCTTTTTAACATTTATTTACATTGGTGAAACTAAGTTTCTTGTGCTTATTACACTCACTATTGCAGAAGATCGATTTATTCAATTCTTTAGCTTTCAAAATATGTCAAATATACCTTTCAGAAAGTCTTACAGTTCAACCTATGACAAAATATTGTTCTCGATTGCGTTCAGGAGCACTCTTCAGCAAACCATGAACATGTACACTGTAAGTGTACATATTGTATGCCTAAGTAATCATTAATTTATTTAAAATCCTTAAAATTCATATTCTTTAGATTTTAAATAAACTACAGCGACAGATGTTTGTGCATGTGCTCACATGCATAAGCAAATGCTACCCCTATTTATGTGCTGTAGCATTCTTAATCAATAGCGTTGACTGTTGGCTGTAATTAAATATCCCTCTGCACATTTTTTCTTCTTAATTTAACTTGAATGCTTTTAAAGTTCAGTGTAAGCTCAAACTTTTTAATAGTGTGTGGGTTTCTAAGTTTTTTTGTTGTCGATTTATTGTGTTAACAGGGGCATAAACTAAAAACCAATAAATGTTAATGAAAATTCTCTAGCAATAAAAATGAATGAACAGAGACGATACATAACTAAAAGTGACTAGAAAGTATTGTTTAGATGTCGATGAAAAAAAAAAAATTCAACAAAAGTAACAACAATCAAAAGAAGAAGAAGAAAAAACTAACAACAAATCCGATAATGGTTCAGTTCCATTAATGCGCTCAAGTTTATGTGAGTTTTAATCGCTGTTTGTTTCATTTTCATAGCTGAGACCGAGATGCCACGTGATAGAAGCGCAAATACATATAAGCACACACACACGCTCTCACCTAGGCATACACACACACTTACACAGGCGGAGAAAAAAAAGCAAGCTTTGTTGCGGATGCGAAACAATAACTTTTACACAAAGGATATTCCGTACTTTCGTTAGTTCGTACGTTCGTCTGTTTGGTTTGCTCGCATGCAGTTCAGGATTCTATACAGGATTCCATTTAAAAGGAAACTGAGCTCATGACACAGGAATATGGCAAAGTTACCGGGTTGCCAGCGGTACGTTACGGTACGACAACATACACAATAAATAAGCATTTTAAGGTGAAGCGGAGAGCAAAGCAATTTAGAAGATTCCACAGGAAAACCAATTGTGACTAAGGATGCAAGCAGCAGCAGCAGCAAAAAATGGAGAAAATGAAATGATGTTGCCGCCATCACGTCGCTGCTGTTGCTGCTGCTTAAGCCATTGCTTTGTAAAATGGATTTGGCAGCGTTGTAATAAAAGAATAGCAACGAAACGAATGTAACAAAAGGTAACTAGAACGCTTGACAGTAGGACAAAGAGCTTTGTGGAATGTAAATTGAGGTTAAGCTTAATTTTTTTCTAAAAATATATCGACTTAAATTGAGAATTTAAATATCGGACCATGTTCATTTGAATGAGTACCCTTTTATATATAAAATTATCAATGGGTTCTAATATTTGTGAACAATTTCAAAAAAAAAAAAAAAAAAAAAACATTTACTTGATTGCGACTTCAAGCTTAATAGCTAAAATTGCTAATAGCTGCATTAGCTAAACTCTATGATTATTATTATTAGGTAGACTTTCGGGCCCGAATAAGTTTGAGCAACTAGTATGTGTACTTCTTAAAGTAAAATACCAATGTGGAACTTCGCATTTAATTCAAAAATCAATTCCCAACGAAATGCAACTGAAATTCATGCAAATCGAAAAATTATTCTGCATATGAAATGTGGTCAAGTTTTTACAAGTGGGCGTCGCAACTCCCTGTAAAAACTAAAGTTTTGAACTATCATATCACGCTCTGCAAATTCTCCACAGCACAAGGCAAGCGTCATCCTATGGTCTGTCTACAGGGAACAAGTTGGAGAGCGAAGAATGTCATTGAGACTTAAAAAGAATATTAAAAATTTTTATGAAATTTTCAATTTTCTTTTTCTGGCTGTATGGCTAAAAATACATTTGCCATCTAAAAAATAGGAGGCGGCATTTTATCCAGGAAGAAATGAGAGGCTGTTTGCTTAACTCACAAGAGGGAGATAGTACTTATGAACTTTGTGGCTGCAACGTATTTTTTTAATTATGTGCGACTTTTACTTTAAATAGTTTTGCACATTTTTCGTTATCCTCTAAATTTAGCTGTTCGTTCAATTTTAGCTTATCTCTACACCCTTCTGCTCCACTGTACAGCTGCCATTAGTCTCATGTTTTTTTGTGCTTTTCCAATTCGGAATTTCATCTTACATTTTTTTGCAAAGGTTACTACCATTTTTAGAAAACGGATGACTAAGACGTACACGATGATGAGAACAACGGAAATTTGCACCGCACCTGAGCAGCTGCTGGATGCATCCGCTTTAGCAGCAGCCGTACTTTGGTCTTTCAGCATTATAGTAGTAGGTGACTCCTTTTTTTCACCACTACTGCTAATATGTGTTTTGCGCTTGACACTGGCTTTAGTTTTGTGAATTGGGCGTTTTTGCTATTGTTGGTTGAACTACTTGCAACATATGTCAGCCAAAGCATTGTATCAGAAGAAATGAACAACAGAGCAGCGCAATCAAAGGATTTCGTAACATTTAGCAGGAGCAGTTGTTTAAATTTTTTGCTCAGCCTGCAAAAAAATGCACTGTAAGTGAAAATCAGAAAAAGCTGTAGCGAAAAATTCTTGTAATTGCGAAAGTGCAAGAGCTACGCACAAAGATCGCACGTTAACAGATGATTAGTTTGCGTTTGTGTTTGTGTTTGTATTTGCTTAGGATTTCAAAGACTCTGGACTACGTGGTGTTATTTTGTTTCTTCTTGCTTTGTGTTTTTCATTGGTAGGCGATGCTGAAGCACATATGCGATTTTCAAAGCATATCCTTAAAATTGATTGATTTTCTTTAAAAGTCTTTTCTTGATTTAAAAAAAAATCCTTCATTAGCAACGCTCTGTATAAAGCGTAAGTTCCTTCACTTGTGACAGCATTCATTTACGAAACCCATTAAATTTTTATAAAAGCGTGCTAGCAAATAAATCGCATCCTTCAAGCGTGGCATCATCCTCATTAATTCCATGAACGACAGCAGCAAAATGAAGGAACAACAACAACAACAAATCATTACAAATTGAAGTTAAATGCAATCATAATGATAAATGCGCAGTTAAGATGATAAACCTCGTTGGTATCGTGTAAATCGCGTGGTTTTGATGATTTACAAGGCGCAAAATTATACAAACAAAGATATAAAGCACATACATACATATACAAGTGCACGCACACACATGCGACATCCCTCTTAACTTCTAAGCGCTGCTCAACTGTGCAAATTCTTCCAAAAAAAAAAAGTCAACGAAATGCGTCATCTTTGCAACACAAAAAATAAAAGGAGCATCAAAAGATGCTGAATGAGCTGATAACAACAACAACAACAACGATAAATGCAAGCAGCAAAACAAACAGTAGCAGCACAAAGATAAGCAAATTTATAAGAAAAAACGCGGCTTAAGTGAGTGAGTGAATGCTTATGCCCACCCACCCAGTAGGAAATCGAGCAAGGCCTTAATTGGGAGAATATAACACATGACACTATTGCTGACTGTGTAAGCGCTTATGAAAGGACTTTTAAAGTCAACTTTTAATGCGAACATGCCCGCTATCTGTAGGTCTGTTGTTATGGTCAAATTTGCTTTATATAACATTTTTTGTTTGTCGTATTGTACCTTCTAATGAATAGTAGGGGAGCCGGTGACTTTTTAGTTACATAATTTTATCGTCATTTGTATTGATATGCAATGAAGTTCACATTTATGTGAACTTGAAAAAACTAAGAGTATTGATTGCCATGATTTTTACAGAATATAAATTTTGTAATTGCAGTTAAAAGTATTTTATCGCGTCAGCCTCTGATATCTTGTGATAACAGCTTAGTATAGAACGAAATTATAAAAGGCAGACGTCTACACTGCTGAATTTTTAACATCAGTTCTTGCTAATATGTAAAAACAACAGCTGTATAGATTTTGTATTGTTTTTTTTTTCAAAAATTTAGTTGTATAAAAAATCACTTATGTTCGTGTATATCATAAGTTTTGAAAAAGCAACAAAAATGTCTGCCTTTTGTATTAAACGGTTTTTGTGTGTTAATACAATTTTTAAAATGCATGGCAGACGCGATAAACTTGTTCATGGTACCTTTTTTTTAAAACTTCATGAATTTTCAATTATTTTATGAGCATTTTTTAATAAATAAAATCTACTTTGAACCCAAAAATTGTTGGGTACTTACGATACCCTTTACCCGATACAGAATGCATTGAAATATTGTGTTATTTTAACTTGTCAATTTTGAATATACGAACATTTTTACAGATCGATTTCTTAAAATGACTCCTGACAATTTTCTTTTTTCTGGCTCCCTATGAAAAATTACAAAAATTGACCGAATTATTTTGCTTCGACGAAACACCAACTTTTACGGTTTTTACTAAAGGCCTTTTCTATTCTCTCCACGGAAGGTCTGTAAAGTTGAAAGCAAAATTACTGTTGCTATCCAAAGAAGCTATTCCATCAACGCTGCTTACTTCCACTTTAGCCTGTTGGGTTAGATATATGTGTATGTGTGAGTGCCTCTGTGTTTTTCTTAACAAAATAACAATTTTCTTGTCTTGTTCCTTTTGTTGTTGTTGTTTTCCTTCTTAAAAACGAAAAGTTGATGATGTCAACGATATGTAAACAGCAATGAGCCAAAGTTGTGGCAGCGGCATGAGTGTGTGTGAGTGGGCTCTTTAGCAGTAACTCATATGTGCGCGCTATAAATGTGGCCTATTTTCTTAATATTTTTTTTCGTCTTTGCTATAACACCATGGCCACCACGCTGTCGCTCACTGACTCCAAATGCAAATTTAACGAATGAGCGACAAAGCATTTTGTTAATAAAACATTAAAATAAGCATGAAAATATTTGCATAGAAATAAAAATATTGGAAAATCAAAACGGCAATGACGAAACTTTGAAAACCTTACAAATGTTGCAAATTTGGAACTGAAATAAAAAAATATATACAATTTTTGACTAAAACCAATTTGCTCGTTCGACTACATTAATTGTATTCTTAGAAATACTTGTAAGAAATAGGGGTCATTTTATTTATGAGGATTTGAAGCTTCCCATAATATATCCTTTTTCAACTTTTGCACTAAGTAAATGTTGTGCTTCCAATACAAATCGTTGGGATATCGGAAGTAAAAGACAAGGGTGACAGACTGTGTAAAAAATCGTTCCACTCACACAAGATAATAGAATATTGTGACACTAAGAGTTATTTGAGGGTCAAAGTTATCAAAAATAAAATCGATGAATGACAAAACTCCGAAATTTCTTTTGAAGAAATTGGTGTAGGTAAATTTTGGCATTTTACCCTAGGAGGTTCAAGGATTTTGTTTTGCGCTAAGTAGTACAACAAGGTCTGCAAAAACCTATATGGGATTTGCATAGGCAGGTGTCCTAAGAGTGTGTGTCAATGTTTTAAATGCTAGGAAAACGAGATTCTCCCTCGATTCATATGCAAAAGGTTTGCACGGACCTGGTTGAACCTCCTAGGGTTAAACACTTTGTATTAGAGAAAAGTCTAACCAATGATAATGAAAATGTTGTAGTTCAGTCAAAAGTTCTCATGGTTCTGAGGCATGAACTGCCAGGCCAACAATGGCCCACCTTCATGAAAAACCGAAATTTTCGGTCTCCGCGTTCATCTTATTTGACAACACCAACATGTTTTGTGTGTAGCTCCGTAAGCTTTTGTAAATAAACCTTGACCAAATCCAGAACTTCTATTCATCTCTACGGAGAATACAACATCCGAAGCTCCATACGAAGATCACAGCTGTCTGTTATCGAAGGCATCACTGGTTGCTGATATGCTCCGTCGATATTCGGAGTAGCTGCCTTGACAATCACAGTCAATCAGAGGTTTTGACTGGAAAATCTCAAAGAGATTTCGAATTGCATCGGTCTCCACTTAAATTTCTAGTGTCAATGGTCCTCGAACACTTATGTCAAGTAATTGGGGCTATCTAAATGACACAAAGGCATCTCCTTGGAAAGAATTGTGGGGAAAAATGGTCCCGTAGCTACTAGTGTTTAATGCAAGTGTTTGAATCATAATGTGTTGTTTTTTTTTGGATAGCGTTTGCTACACATTAGTGCGGGTGAGCTAAAAATTCCACAACTGTTAACACCTGTAGTCAAAGTGAACGACTAAATAAGGCACCTGAATCCCATATAAGGGGTTGCCTGCGTAAAAGTGTATCTGGTCACCAATTGTTGCGCTATGTACCAAATTAATCTCTAGGGTTACGACTTCTTGCATGAAACATCACAATTATTTTCTTCCTCAATTATCATGAATTTTAAAATGCTGATATTAAATAAAACTTCTAGTGGTAACAGCGCACCGGTAGATCCATTTGCTTCGGCAATTGAAAAGTGTAAGAATGCTGTGCACTTGTACAAGACTTGATCAAACTTATTTAAAAAGATTTCTCGAAATATATTTTGTTTCAAAAAACAAGATAAAGTTGCAACCAAGCAATCTGATTTAACAAGTGATACAGCTTTTTGCAACGCATGGAAGCACATAAAGTTTTCATTCTTTCCGATGGTACAAAAAACTCAAAACTTTTTAAATGTTATTAAAGAATTAATATACTTTCACTGCAGATGTAGAGCGCAAGAAAAATAAAAGTTACAAAATATACGAAAAAAAATAAATAAAATTCATAAATTATTATTTCATATAACTTAAAAATGCGAAGCATAAAGGCGTATACTAAGGAAAAATAAAAAAAGTACCAAGGCATAGTCGCAGCGTAAGCGTATGAGTTGCGTTTTTTACGGAGTTTGAAGAGGACGTCTGCTATTCTATCGTACATTCAAAATGGTGGAGAAAAGTGGGATCGCGCATTGCAGGAAGCTTTACGCAAGCAAAAGTTTCCTGCGCTGCTGCTGCTGTTGCTGCTTCATCAAAAGTAGAAAAAGTTTTACGCCGCACTGTCTGTCGTCTTCGTCGTCGTCAACGTCTCTGTGCTGCGCGCGACTTTTTATACTTTTTAAAGGAATATAAAAATTTTTCACGTTTTATTTAACTTTTTGTGCACTCAACGTCGTCTTTTGTATATTTTATTTAATATTTTTCATTTTGTTGTTGTTGTTGTTGTTGTTGTTGCTGCTTTTCCCTGCATGACTTTTAGTCGCTTGTTTTCACATCGTGCCTCTTGATAAGGTTAATCAAAAGCGTTTTAATACATTCTGCATACACAACACATTTGCTTTACAGACGCTTGAGCATCTCATTATGTAACATCAGAGCGGAGAAAGTGCGACGTTCCTTAAAATTGTCATTCATTGAAACAGCCGCTCGTAAGGCAGAATATCCGCTATATCCTTTTCCGTTTGATGCGCTTGAAAAAGTGGGTCTTCTCGAACCGGCAGTAACAAAGGTATCGTCATTTTCAGAACTTTGCTCAGAAGGAATTTCATTAATGCATAATTGTATTTGTTTGTGTGCATTTCAATTGAAGTTTACGTGCTCATTAGGGTGGATATTATTTTGAGTCTAATATTAAAATTACTCTTTATATGTTTTTGCAAAATCATCAATGCAATTCATACAGATCCACCCTAACTCCCACATATGTCATTAAAAAATTGCTGTTGTTAAAACTTCGTCTAATGAAATATTTGGCGCTTCTTTGATTTTTCTTCATTTATTTTTATTTAAAAATCTCACTCTAATTGAAAGCTTCTTCTTGTAGGAAATGCTCTGTAGCCGCTACTGCTTTGGCCTTAAGTCAACGCTGTTTGAGTTACATTGCAGGTCTCTTCTATGTTTTTGGCCAAGTTTTGACGCTAAAGTGCTGCATTTTTTTCGTTTCTCTTGTACTGCTAATAAGAACTTTATCAATAACAGTAAATCATCTAATTATGAGAGTCACTGGAATATCCAACCAGCCAGCATCTCTTCAATCTCGGCAGTAGCAGCAGCAGCAGCAACATCGAATTCTCTGGTGGTAGCAACTTTTCGATTGGTTCGTTAGTAGAATTAATGGCTTTTGTTAGTTAGAAAGTTTTTCTTCTCTTCTTGCGCTCAGTATTTGCTGATTATTTTAGTTTTTTTTAACATTTTTCGGGATTCTTTTTCATTCCTTGCCCCCATAGTTTTTAATTCAATATCCTTAATTTATTACAATGCTTTATTGAGAGTTTATTAGAAGAATTTTGTGCAAAGAATTTTTCAAGTAATTTATCATGTGGCATCCTTTCAATTTATGGTTATTGGATTTTTTTTGTAAAATTTTAATTTTATTGCACCTGTTTTATTTGGAGTTTTCTGTACTTTACGTTGTTGATTCATGCAGCCGTATAGATATCTTTGCGTAAATCATGATTTTTTATTTGTGATGTCATTAAATATTCTATGCTAAGTAGTAGCTCATAGTTATGGGCAGAGTATATCATAAGAAACTTGCGAATAACTCATACATGATTAATAATGTGACTTTGTAACAATGGGCATTTTAGTAGTGTTGTCATAAGTCCTCATTTTCGAAGAAATTGGGTTATAAGTTTGAATAGATTGTATAAGTTATAAGTTTGTGCATTTTGATTGGGCTCAAAAAGTTTAAATTTTTCTGAACGTTCGATTTTTCTCTTGGTCATCTTGTAACCCTATATAAAGTTCTCTTAGTGTTCCTGCCGTTTGATCGTTGATCCACAATCTGCCTGCTAAATTAATTTAAGCAATTAACAACGCAACGTTTGCCCATTATGTAAGGACAAATATCATATAGTTTTTTTGGGGCGTGCGCAAAGTAATATCGGATATATCATAATGTTCGTTGGAGCTTATTGAGCAAAAGAATCCGTTCAAATCTTAAAGAAAATTAAAAAAGTTATGAAATTTTATTAAAGCTGGCTCCTTGAAGTGTTTGTGCTCTGGGTTTTGAAAGTTATTGCTACGCTGCTGATGCTTTTTAGTCTTGTTACGCTCATCCACTTACTTTACTTTAATACTCTTTGTGCTAAATTGAAAAGTATTTTGGAAACTTTAATATATTGATGTAGAATTTTTTTTCAAAATATAACATTCTTACATTTTTAAAACAAAAATGTTAGGTTTTAATATATTATTTAATTTTAAAACACGTGACATGGCATTAAATTGTCAGACGACATAGACAAATTTCTGTGCTGCACAATTAAATTCTATTGATTTATATCGAAATATGAGTATGTAATGAGACATTTTTTTGGCTATATCTCTGAAACAATATCCCGGAATACGCTTTTTGATTGAACATTTATTCATAGAATGAAAAAAAAAATGTGAGAAAAGTTTAGTTTATTAAATGTTGGCAAGTGACCGCTAAGTAAAAATATCTAATCACTGCATATATATATAAGAACTATGGATAGCTCCGTAGCTATAGAACAGATTTCGAGAAATTGAGGACTTATTTATTTCTTGTATTGCTGCCACAGAAGATTCATTTGAGAGACTTTGTTATCTCAATAAGACAGTAGAAATATCAGACCCTACCCCAAATTTCACACAGAAAATGTATGTGATTTAACGCAAATCAAATGCTTCCGCGAAATGGACTTTTGTGGTTGAAAGTTCTCGTCAATTTATCGTCTCTTGTTGAAAGTTATCTGTTGAAATTTTTCCTTAAAATACTCCACACATTCCTATAGATTTCATAGTTTTGAAAAAAGGTGTTGTAAGCGTTTGGTTTTTGAAAATTAAAATAAGAACAGAGAATTTGCAATAGTGAATAAAATATTTATTGGAACGATACATAAATTCCTTTCATTTACTTTTTAAGTATAATTTCATGTAAATCTTGCTCGTGGTTACGCCTGAGGTGGTTCATCCGTAAGTTCCAATTTTGGCATACTTTTTCCAGCATTTCTGACGGTATCTCACCAATGGCAGCTGTTATATTGTTCTTGTGCACGAGAGATTTCACGTAGCCCACAAAAAATAGTCTAGTGAAGTCATATTACATGAGCTTGGCACCCAATGGACTGCTCCAAAATGTGAGATTAATTGCTCACCATAGTCCATGGTATTGTGTGCCGTGTGGCATGTGGCACCATCTAGTTAAAACCACATGTCTTCTATTTTGGGGCAAATCATCACACGATACATTGCTCCATTGAATGTAACGTTGCGATTTTCATTATTTTTGAAAAAGTACGGTCCAATGATGCTGCCGGCCCACAAACCGCACCAAACAGTGCATTTTCCAGGGTGAATTGGCAGCTCTGAAACTGCTTCTGGCTGCTTTTTAGACCAAATACAGCTATTCAGTTTGTTGAAGTTTCTTTAACTTCGTCGCATAGACTAAAGGCTGCGATAACCAGCAAATAAGCGAAGGAAATTTAGACATTTTTTTTTGTTCAATAGGTAAATAATGAAATAATGTCACCAATCATAAGAAAATTTTATTTTTTTTTCACAATAAATTTATTTAATAGTTTCATTGCCAGCAGCAAAATGAAAGTTTTGTTAAAGAAATAAAAAATGCTCCCATACGCTCCACTTATATGAAATGTCATTTTCCAGTGTCAAAATGATAAACCCCTAGGCTTCCGCGGGCTCATTTTATTTACTGTAGATTTTAATCAACGTTGCATTCATTCTTCGCATTCAACTTATCAGTGTCAATCTGCAAATGTTGATATTTACATACCGGTAATAATGAGTCAAAGCGACGTATGAAAACGTTTCTCAATTAAAAATATATATGTAAGTGCTCGAATAAAGCATGGTGGAAAAACGCTTTCAACCTGAAAAGAGGCAAACTGAAATAATTAAAAAACTGCCATAAAAACATCGGCATCTAATGACGATGAATGCGCTCTGTGTGCTACTTGGATACATTTTATGATCTACCCTACGCTGCGCTGCCACAAAATAAGTGGGAGGAGGCAAACTTTTTAATGGCGCTTTGCTCGTATTCAAAATATATGACTTAAAATATGGAATTAACTGCGCAAACAAGCAAGATAAAACCGTTAACATTTCACTTGATATATAAAATTTTTTTTTTACTATAAACTCAGTGAAGGCAGTAAAGAGCGCTTAGTACCCCACCCTACCCAACCCAACGATGAAGAAGAATGAAAAAAGTAGAAATGTTTTCAAGTCAAACTTTTGAACTAAATCAGAAATGTAGAAAATAATTTTATAGTCCAAGTGAAAAAGTCTTTGCCAACTAGCAAAAAATAAATAAAAAGGCGAACTTTAGAGGAGCATGGGGTGGTGGTAGCAACACATTTCAAAAACAAAAATTCGCATATTTCGTTGAAATGGTTGCAAAAATGCAGACGGAGCTGAAAGTCGCAGCAGCAGCCAACAAAAAAAAAAAAAAAAAAAAAACAAAAAAAATGATCTCAAAGTTTGCTTTAAAAAAAACAAGTTTATTTTTTTACAGTGTAATTTTGTATTTTAACGTTATTTTTTTAGTTTTCATAAGCAACGGATGAGTTAAAAGAAAGTTTCAAATGCCACTTTATCTTAAAACTCTTGCATGTCCCGTTGCATATCCTGTATGGCGGGTGGAAAACAGGCAAGTAGGCAGTCAGAGGCGTGGTGCTGTCATGCAGTGTTGCTTTATTTCGCCAAGTACCAAGCCGACGCGCTACATTTTGTCTTATTTATGATGGGATCTCGCGTTATGAGTAACGCGAAAAGTTATTTTTCTCGAAATAGGATGCTGTTCACCTGGTGTTGCCAAACCCACCTCCAAACAGCTGCGTATACAAATTTTGCTCAGTTTGTGTCGCCACATAGTTTATGCAAAAAACAAATTATGTCATGCGTGCAAAATCGCAGCGACTACTTGGTGGCAAAAACAAAATCGTAAATTGCTAAATAAAATAAAATTTATTTTCTTCCACTACCGACAGCAACAACAACAATATGAAAAAACTTTGCAATTTTATTGACCAATGCAACCAACTATATATGTACGTATGTATGTCTGTCTGTCTGCACAACAAGCCATGTCTAAAGTCATAAATTTTATGCCAACTTTTAAGTGTTCAAAGCAGCCAACCAACCAACGCACTAACTAAGCGGGACAAGTTTTTCATTCGCTCATATAAAGACTTTCTTCCGTTTTGCTGCATTAAACGTTGCATTTATCGTTCGTATCTATTGGTCGTCGTTAAACCATAAAATGTTTCCGCTTCTGCCGCCGCACGTATGGTAATACCACTTTGTACCGCTACACTACACACTGCGATGGTTTTTTATTTTGGTTTTGCTGCACTTTTATTTTTGTTTTCGTCGAAACTTTCGAATTCGTCATAATAACGTGAGACTTGCGTATTGTTTCATAGATAATTTTCCGCTTTTATGATCTCTTATTATGTTATTGTTTTCGAATTGTACACTCATTTGGAAATATTAAAAACAAGAAAGTTTGTAAACAAACGTACCAATCATATAGCACTATAATTTCTACTTGCAAAAATATGTCAGATTCAGTACATTACGCTGCATTGAGCACGGATGAAACAAAATTTAAAGATTCATCCCCAATTTTGAGAAATTATCTTGCGAGAGTGTTTTAGTGTTGAAAAATTTGTTTTTCTAATCACCCTGTAAAAAGCGCAATAAATGGATTTAGAATAGAAATAGATTTATTTCTCATTATAACTTCGTTATTTGATCAACAAATAAATATAATACATTTTTGGAATAGTTTCAATGTGACTACTTCTGCATTCACATTTTATTGAATTGCAACGTCACCTTTGACTTGTGATACTCAATTTAATATTATATAATATCAATATTACTTACTTTGTTAAATAATGGAAATAAATTTTATACGAACATTTTTTCATGGAGTTTCGAAATGAAGTCTGAAAAATTGATAAGGTCGTGGTCATTCCCAGGTATATTTGGGCTTAAAAGTTTTATTGAAATCTGTTTGAAGTGAACCGATATAATTTTGCATATCTTAGTCAATTATTTGGCTATGCCTCCAATACGTAACACTCTTTCAATGCTTACACTATTTGTGTTAGTTTATACACCCTCTGTATTAGCCAACTGAAGATAACTTCTTTTTCATTCAATTATATTAACAGGATCTGCTCCTATGGCTAATAATTTTTACTGATGTCTTATTCCCTCATGTTGTGTGAGTGAATATGCCCTCACAACGAACAACGGATGCAACAATCTCAGCCAACTGGAATCACACCAAAATTTAGTTTAATTTTGGAAATTTTTAATTTTTGATATGTTTCGATCTTTTATAAAAGAAAATATGCATGGAAGTTGTACTAAAATTATTTAATACGCTGTAAAGTTTTTTCATGAATTTAACATATGAGATTCACGAAGAAAATTAGAGAGTTTTCAAAGTGCTCTAATTTTATTAGAGAAAAATCGAAACCTTTAGGTAAACTAAATTGGGTAATAAATGTCTCTGATCGAATCTAAAATCACAGGCCAATACAGCCTATATATAGACTACAGTGTTGGTCGATAACATTCCAAAATCGTGGTGATGAAAAATTTAATCTGCAACTGATAATTTTTCTCATGGCATTTTTAGCTAATGATGCTTTTTGCTAATTAAAATTTCAAGTCACACAAAACGTGCTTAATTTTCTAAATTGCAGGTTAATAAAATGTTCTCAAAAAATTTTTTCCTTTTTTGTTTCTACAGAGTTTTTGAATATCTTCTAAGCTTATGAAAAAAAAAAACAGATCAATAGAAACATTGTATTAAGGCTTTTATCTCATGAGTCGGTGATTCTAGAAATTTTTGAGGCGTCCCGCAGTGGAATTTTGTGGCCATAAATAGGAAGAAAGTGCTCGGGATCGAACAATTTTTAAGGACAATCATCAGAAAATACTTTGGGAATGGAATACAAACAATATAAATTTGTATTGAGTTTTGTGCTACGGTGAGCTCAAAAGTTGAACGTTGTACTTCAAACATGTTCTGTGAAACTTTCTATACAAGCAACTGTTAGATAGCCCGCTCTAGTTAACTTGTTTAAAACAAATGATGCAATGATGTAGCATATTGGCGGAATGTACATTGTTACCGCTTTATAATGCGGAAGTGCGAAGTTTTCAAAAATCAGAATGCCGTTTCATACAAACGTATCCATGGTGCGTTCTTTGAATTTTTGAAAATCATGATTTATCAAACGAAATTTGGTGTTGCATTAATCTCACGTGATTTTTACTCAATGAGAATTTTGTGTTACAAAAAACAAATAACTTTTGTTTGGCATAAGGCTTAAAAAACTGTTTCCAATACAATTTGCATAAAAATCTGCTACGTAATTCACATTCGGAAGAACTCGACTTAAGTTGACTTTTGTAAATGAATTGCATTTAACTGAGCTTAGAGTTTACTTAGATGATGATGTTGATTTTTTGGGTGAGTTGTGTGAGTCGTGCATTAAATTTATTGAGACATCACAAGAACTGCTTAATTTTTTTCTTCCAGAGATTAATAGAGACGGAAGGAGAACAAAATTTCTTACCTCGTTTGTCAAAAGACCTTTGCAATATATTTATAAAATAAATATTAACTTCTTGTTGATTTTATAATTCGATGCGATTTTTCATCTTTTCCCTTAGTAATGAAAAATGAAAATAAATCGTTACCGTTTTTTAACAATTATGTGACTAAATATTATTTTTATTTTAATTTTAAAACATAGATTTTAAATTAAAAAACATTACACATCTGCTCAAGAGCAAAACAAAACAACGATCACAAAAACCAAAAGTGGGGATTTGAAAGCCCGCTCAACTGACCAACAATGTATTCTCATAAATGTTATAGTCTACCAAAATACAAACAAAACTATGATTTAACCATAAAAAAAGCCATAGTTATAATCAACAATATCAACAGTATCAACAATAATCAACAAAAATATCAAAAGATGCTACAAAAAACAAACATTTTTAAAAATTTCTTGTACTAATACTGCTGAGATAGATCTATTGATTGATTTAATTTAATATGTTCCAAAAATCTAATGCCAAAAATTTTCATTGAGTAGCGGTGGGCGAACAATATTTTGAAAATTGTTCAAAAAGATTATAAAGTTCGCTGTTAGGTCAGCTAACATTATGTTTGGAATAACGCTCTAATTTAAAATGCTCTTCTTTCTGTTTTCTTGTTTACTAAGTGACACTCCCTTTGTCCTTGCCATCAATCACTTGCGCAGTATTTGCTTGCACTTCAGAAACTCTCATAATATACCGCTTGTGTGATCTTGTTTGCATGATATCTTATCATATAACACCCGATTATGGGTCCGTTACTAAAATAAAGCACCTTTATTAAAAGTATAGTGAATGGTTATAGTTATGTATTTGAATAATTTCCTAAGTATTTCAAAGTATAAGACTTCAAATATTTTAATTATAGCGGAGATGATAAGCCCTTGAAATATATGGAGATAAAATATATATTTGGTGTTATGAATCAAAAACTCCCTGTAATGTCATCAAATATCTCAGCTGCTGCGGTTCATATTGATGATGTCACTCTGAAAATCCGTTGTCAGTACATTCGACAAGTTTTTAGTACATTTGCCGCATTTTTAGTACATTTGGTGAATTTTCAGCACATTTTTGGAAATATTTTGTATATTTTTAGTAAAATTGAGTTTTCAAAAAAAAAAGTACATTCGGGATTTAAAAAGTAAGAAATTTTTGATATTTTTAAAGTTTTTATAAATATTTCGATACTTTTTTTGCAATTTTTATAGGTTTTTCAAAATCTTGAAATCATAAGCTTTTTTCCATTTTTTAAGTTTTCTCTTTTAAGGAAATTTTTGAAAATTTTAATTTTTGATATTTTGACATACACACATTTTAAGTTACGACACAGTACATTTTCACAAAACCCAAATGCCGTCTCTGGTACATATACGTCCTAAAAAATCTTCGTCAGTACATTCGAGAAGTTTTCAGTACATTTGACGCATTTTTAGTACACTTGGCGAATTTTCAGCACATTTGTACAATTTATAATCATCGCAATGTGTAGATTTATGATAACTACCTTTCAAATCTCGATTCTGTATATTTTCACAAAACTCAAATGCCATTGACATTAATTTTTATATTTTAGAAAAAGTGGTTACTCATACGACCTGTTGCCCAAAAATTACTATAAAAATAGTTATTCAAATGAAGAGCGCAGAAATTTTAAAATTCTGTTTATAAATTATAGAATGCCAAAGTGTGATTTCTAACATAAAATAATATTGTTTGTGGGATTATTTCATAGCCAAAAGAAAAAACAACAAAAAATTTCTAAAGCGAGTATACTCTTTTCTGCCATTTTCAGAGCAAGGGAAACTAATTAATAGTGAGAAGCTCTTTCGTTTTGCTACTCGCCCCACAGCCAATTGCATTTGAGCTCATAACGATGAAAACTTCTAAATAATGTCTTTAAGTTCATTAATTTAATATTTTTCTTGCTTTTCAGCTGCAGAACATATTTGGCTTCAATGTCTTGCTACAGTTCACGACTTAATCTCTGTCGTTTCATTAAAAACTACTAGCTATTAAAAGGTAAGAAATTTAGTATACTAACATAAAAATCAGAGTATAATACTCTAAGGAGTTGAAAGGACTTAAGCATAATATAAAAGGATCATAAAACCTAAGCCTCAGTGCAAACATATACCATATAATCTGTAAAAATTATGGTTAATTTGAAACATTAAAAAGTGGCAAACGAGCAAAACGAATTCTTTTTATTTCCTATGTATTAACAACATTTCTCTCTATGTTATTTTTATTTTTATTTTAAAATTCATTTCATTTTTAATTTCACATTTTCTCACGTTTAACATCCTGTTGTTGCTGTGCGTCGCTTGCATGCCGTTGTGTATTGGCGGCCACGCAGCGTCAGTCATGTCGATTTGGTGTAAATTTTATTAATAACAGCACGTTAGGTAGCTGCCGCCCCCAACCACACCCCACGCACGCTAACATCATGTTAACATTTCCGAGAGCTTAATTTAGGGGGAAAAACATTCTAAAACGTGGCGACCATCCAGGACGTGCTGCATTTTTTATTTGTTAATTTTTGTTTGCTTTTATTTTGTACTCGCACTCGTACACCAACAACAACATAAAATGATTACAAGTTTTGCATAATTAGTGGGGTGAAGCACCTGGGTTAAATTTATAACTCGTGTACTCAACTGGAATTACAAAACTTAAGTGCGTTGTTGTTACTACATGGTAATCGTTTGAGTTTCAAAGTCTTTGACAAGAAAGCGGGAGAAATTTGGGTGAAGGGCAGAGTTGAAAGTTTAAATGCAATTAGCGCGCGTACTTCGAAAGAAAGAAAAAAATAATACATTGAAATTAATGAGAAACTCATTAATAATTTTGTTTTAACATTTTTATTATATTTTTTTTTAATTTGCTGATTACGTTGGGTGTCATTTCAAAGATAAGCAACATGAAGGCAACGTAAAACAACGACACAAAAATGTCACCTTTGTTATGTAAATAACATTGATGATCATTCTCTGCCGTTGATATTTGTCTGTTGCACGCCAGTGCGTGCTTAAGTTTCATCAATTTGCCCCAAAAATTCATTGTACTTTGTTGTCGTCTTTGAGTAGATATTGCCGACTTTAACATAAAACAATCAACTTTATTGTGTTCGACTCCTTTACAGACATTGTTCTGTCTGGTGTCTGGTGTCTTGTGTGACATTTGTAAGACAACACTTTTGAGTAAGAAGCTATGTCCTTTAGGAAACTTGCACTAGATGAGCCATAAGTCATAGGGATAAGCTTAAATTTTTCTTTATAAATTGAAAGTTTTGTCTGAAAAACAGCACTCCTGAAATGAACGCAATTAACCTGCGACATTTCCATGTTCTGTTTAAGCACCGAAATCGTTGGAGTTTTATTAAAATAAAGTTTTTCTAATGAATATCCTCACAAAACGATAAGTCTAGAGATGATATATTAGGTATAGACAAGTAAATTCAATTGCACTAAGAGCGCAATATAATAATATGGCTATCGAGCTTAAGTTAAGCACAACAAAAGTTATTGAATAAGTGCTGTTTGGTGTGGCGCTTTTAATAATTAGGGTAAAATGGTCGTAATAGTATTATTTATTATAATAATGGTGGTATTCACACCAGACTCATAATTTTCCTAATTTTTTAGTTGGCAATTTGGTAAAGTTTTAACTGTGAAGACCCTGCTCATATTATGTTTCCTTAAAATGACAGTAACGCCTGATCGTTATGTTACCAACTAAGAGAAAACTATCAGGCATGCCACCCAGTGATGTTGTACCTTTTTTAGTACTTTTGCTTAGTCAGAAATATGAGACATTACATTCGATAAATTTCTAGTTTAGTCGATACACAACGCCTTCCCACTGTAGTATCCAGTTAGTGGTAAAAATTCAGCTCGATATTCTTTGTGTACATACTCTTAGATGCCAAAGTTACTGATCCAAGCATTTAAAAAAAAATCGATTTTTCATACCAGTTTTGAACCTTTTTATGTAAATATCTTGTCACATATGATTTTGTACGCATTTGTGGACATTTTTGCATACGGGGAACAGCGAGACAAAAAAATTTTTTATTTAAGGGTGAGGCCACAGAAAAAACTTTCAAGAATCCATTATTTTTTATTAGCTTAAAAGGTGACTTAGTACCTCAAAAACGACATACTAAAAGGATTTTGGCAAAAACTTTCAAATAATTCGAATATTAGCAGTCCGCTGCCAAAACGTGCGGGTCAGTACTTATAATTTAAATCTCGTTTTCTCTTCTCTAGGTCGGACATATAACTCGATTGACATAATATTTTGACTGTATATATATTCAAAATAATTCTTAATGGAAGTATGAAGGACACTTTTTTCAATTATACAGTGGACATTTCATGTAAAGCTGACAGGAAAAAATTGTGACTTTCTGAAATCCGTTCACATTCGGTCTACTTGTGCTTTTAGAAGGTGTGAAGGTAAGCACATTTTCATTTTATATGAGGGGTAGTTGTCAAGTTATGACCTAAAGAATCGAAGTAAATGAAATACGGACTTTTCGGGAGCATTTTATCGAATTGAAAAATGTTTAATAAAATATTAAACATAATGGTTCTATTCAAGTATTTGAATTGTTTTTCTTGTACAAAATCGGAAAAAAACATTTTAAATCAGAATTTCAACAATTTCAATTTTAAAATTTTTACTATTTTCTAATGCTCAAATGCTATACAATTCAGTAGTTTTAGCAGAATTTCGATAATTTTTATTGTATTGCTGAAAAAATTTCAAAAAGTTTGCTTTATTTTCATGCCGCGCTTGAATATTTTTGTATAAGTAGGTACCTTATCTTCTACGAGACTACACCCAACATTATTTCCTACTGGGCAACGTTCCGGGATGATAGCAACCAAACAGGTGTAGCAACTGCGACGAAATTGACACGAACCAGTAACAAGGCAACTGAGCTGGCTGCTTGTCAACTGCATGGACGCCATCGGGGTGAGTTGTGGTTTTCGAGAAATGACAAAGCTGAAATAAAAGTATAAGCCCACAACAACAAAAATAATCAACGCAGGACTTCTTTCAACTGGTGCACACTATGTAGACGCCAATTTAAGGATGAATTGTGGTGGCTGCATACTCCTCGCATAATATGCAAATCTCATCTCAGGGTAATTAAGACTTGTGAACATGTCGTCGTCGTTGTCGTGGTTATAGTTTTTTCCTGAGTGTGTGTGTGTGTGTGTTGCCATATTAAGCAATGCGAATGGGGCAAGTGAAGTGACGTACGGTGGCAACAATGTTGTTGCTGTCTGAGAAGATTTTATAGGAGACAACGTTGACGTCGCGCTTTGGTATATGTGAAAATCAACGACGACGACGACGACAATCAGTATCTCTTAGATGGCATTGGGTGTTTCAAGCTCATTTAAAATTTCAACATGAAATGGGTGGATTTAATTAAAACATTTAGCTCATCATCACCAGCAAAATTATTATCATATTATCATTATCTCTATCATTTTCATCGACAATGTAGATTTTCTTATTATTATTATCATTATTAATGAGCCGTGTAGATAATGATCGCAGCACTGTGTGAAATTTACTTTTCACGAAAAAAGGCATCTTTAACTTCTAAGCCACATAATAATTATTTCATTTCGTACGTAGCGAGTATTTCAAGAAGACAAATAAATGCCACACAAATTGAACAATAAATGTTATCTTTTGTGCTTGTTCCATTGAAAAGTTGATGAAAATCTTTTTACTTCGGTGAAGTTAAATTAAACTAACAATAAAAATTTTTATCTATCAAGTGAAACTCAAAAGGACTACAAGCAAATTTACAATGTATTGTATATGAGATTTTCCCTTGAACGGCAGATGTTCAGCATTTGATTCGTAGCGTCTTTTATTTAACAATAAAATTAAATTTGAAAGGCTTTCAATTCAGCAGCAACATAAACTTTTCCTGGTAAACTGCATTGAAGGCATCGAAGTCTCAACGCTTCTTCATTTAAACTTTATTCCACAATACATGTGAATCTTAGATTGCAGGGGTTACACGTTCGGAATATCATGTCTTATGCTTCAGTTTAAAAGTTCATTTAATTTCAGTGAAATTAAATTTAATACGCAATTTAATGACCGAAACTTTAAATTTCTTTGGAATTGCTTTGATAATCAAATGCACACTCACACATTGCTAAATACACAAACACACACTAATTTAGTTTTGCATTGTTTTTGTATGTAAATTTGTGATTTTTGCCAGAATTGACGCCGGATTACCGTATCACACCCATTCAGTTAAATATACTTCCGGATGAGTACATCAATATTTCAGACACAAATAAGATAAATTTCTTACTGCCTTCTCCTAAGGCAATGGTTAGTTTCTTGTATCGCACAGACACACAGTTAAAGATACATATGTTTTTTGTTCATGCCTTGAAAAGGGTGGATTACATTAGTACGATAATAGAGATAAAAAGTATTAAGAAGCATTGAAACACTTCAATCAAGAATTTTTGAGAAAATGTGTTAAATAGTGCTATAATAGTCTCAAATTGGTTCAAAAATTGCACCAGGAAGTTTTTAAGGAAGAAATACAATGTGGAAAAAAATATCTCGATTACTCATTGCTGTTGGAGATGAAACTTTTTACGCCAGGAAAAAAACAAATTAGCTATAGTTACTCGTATGCTAAATAAAATGGAGCTTGTCGATTATTTTAAAGTAAGCGTTTTTGAGCTATTTTCGATTTGAAAACCCAAGTGAAAGACGAGGAAAGGATAAAAAAAGTTATGCTTATCAAATTTTGAGTATTTATTGAATTTAAACAAAAAGAACTCGATTGAATCGAACACGCTTTTTCATAATTTTTTTCACATGAAAAAATAACTTTTGATAGTTTATTTTAAATATCGTTTAATCATCTAGTAAATTCTATGAAATATCTCCTAACTGAGCTTTTAGTTTATTACCATTATACCAATAGATTGATCCTTCAATTGATGAAAAAACTCACCCTGATCGACGGATTTAGCAAAATTGAATGGTAGTACTCCCAAACATTTGTTTTCAATGACATTCGAACCAGCAAATGGTGAAAAACGGTAATCATTTGATTAACATATATGCAAAAATCTCGAGAGTAATCTCGAAAACATTGTCAATGACTGCTTCTACACAATCCAATTTTGGAAACATTAACCTTAACTTGACACATTACACTTAACCGTGAGAAAATGTGATGCATTTCCGTCTGGACTCAGCAATTTTATTGAATTATTAGCTATTTCCAGTTTTATATGAAACATTGATAGCATTCCTGTTTTGATTGGCGCTAATGGAGTCGGCACAGTGTTGTTTGGTCCCAGTCTAACTACTTCGCCATTTGTTGTATTGATGTGCGAAAAGTAACTATCAAACATATATATTTATGCATCAAAACCATATTTTTCAGAGTAACCGATTTGCATTTTTTTTAAAAAGGTTATTAATAATAAGTTTACACAACTTTTCCAATTTTTTGGTGATAACTTACTACTACATCAGAATAGAGTTTTTTGTGTTGGATACGTGGAGAAGAACAACTTACCTTCCAGCTACAATCTTAGAGCAATATTCAGGCTCATAATCATGTTGCATTTATTAAAATTAAACCGCATCACAATGGACGAAATGGCGAATCAGGCGCGAAGGTGTCAAGGCAAATAGCGATTCATTTGATTTGAAACCAAATTTGTAAATTGATGACGACCGATTGCTTTGTACATCCAAACATCTGATCAAAATATTTACTTGTCGATAGTTTGAGGCAACGCACCAAAATATTCAAATAGTTACCTGTAATTTCAATGTGATTGCAAATCAGACTTACATGGGATTGTTAATAAATTGATGCAATTCATAATCGATTGTTTTCAATTGTTGCTTGAATATATTCTTCCGATGGACTTAATCTAATCGGAATTGAAATGCTGCAATGTCATACAACGTGATTTGATGTATGATAAAAAAAGTTAAAATTGCAGGACATTTGTGTTTGTGAATCCGTCCAAATAAATATCATTAAATACTTGAAAGCAATTCCAATCCAAAATGGGTATATTGCGAATAATACGTCGAATAGGTTAAAAGACACGCCCATATAGCTCAAAACTTAAAATTTTTGTCCAAGCAAAGAAGATCTGTTGAAAAGTGACCGAATTGGTGTATTTCACTGTCTTAAAATAAACTTTTTTGAACGTATGCGATGCATCCACATATTTGCCCCCATAGTAAAGTTGATCTATCGATGGCCGATCTCTGATTTTAAAATAACAATAAATTTTATCTACTACAACCTTAAGCCTTCTTAGTTATTTAGCGTGAGGCTTTTTGGACAAAAAATTATCAGAAAAGCCACCAATTTTAGATAGCAACCGATAATTCAGCAAAAATTCAACATAACTTTGATAGGTTTTTTTCGTTAATTTGCTTAGTAAGTAGATGAGAGCTGATCATCTTGTTACTCCCGACATTTTTCGAAAAATTCTAAAGTATTGCGATGAGTTGCTGTAAATATTCAGTGAAAATTACAGTGTTCTTTGAACTAAAACTCTGATTTCAAACATATCTTGTCCTTACCTCGTCGGCTCCCGAAGTTAGTATATGAAAAATTTATTATAATTTAGTGAACTCGCTAACTGATCCAACATCGAAATTAATCTTACGAAAGGTGAAGTCACTTAAGAACTCCTTGTCAGTTGTAATGAAAGACTTGAAACTATGCTTCTTTCCTGTCAAAGTGCTATCAATATCTTCAATGTCTGTGGTATCCCTCTTGACCTTGACACTGACCATAAAAAGAGTGACTCAATTAAGCGCAGTTTATCTGTTAGCCGCAGTTGTTCGCTCTCTGCAGCTCATGTTGCTTTGTGATTGTTAACGAAAAAAGACGCGTTCAGAAAGTAAGAAACGTTCAGAAATCAAAATCTGTTCAACAGTCAACCAACAGTGGTTCGTAAACTGTATGAGTTAATGTGCTTTTGTCATTTGTCCATACATTATGTAAGTTTTGATTTTCATTTAATAAGGTCCACCCTGTTGTAGTATAATAACACACTAAACTTTACCAGTAGACTATATATCAAGTTATTGGTAAGGGATGTTGTTGAAGGTGCATGAACGAAATTATTTGTATAGCCTACGGCTAAATTCCGACGCACACGCACAAACGGATATAGGCATATGCGCGTGCAGAAAGGTTAATTTTGTTAAAGTTAAATAATTAATTACATTTAAGCTGTTTAATGTGCGTTTAAGTGCTTCGCTAATTTGAGCAAATCAAATATTTAATTAAAATTTTGTTCTGTTTGTGCCAAACCAAAAAAAATATCATAAATAGATTCACAAGAGAATGAATGACACTTGAAACAATAGAGAGCAAAGGTTGATTTTTTTCAAAACAAATTTTACGTTGTTAAATTTACGAGTCTGTCTGTCTGTCTGTCTGTTTATGTGAGAATGATACTCAATGTATCCTGAGGGAACACTTCTGCATAAGCAAGTTAATGCATGCGTGTAGATAAATCTTTAATTGTTTTGACATTTCGAATTAATTGCAACATCAAAGAACAATGACATGCTGTGAAATTGGAAAACATTTTTCAATTTAATGAAGCAAAGTATTAAAATTATTTTATGTATGTTCCGACATAAGAAAAACAACAGAGTGTTCACTCACGTATGTGTAAAAAATTAAGGCCTGTCAATCAATTTGGGCATTAAATAGGTCCTCTCATATTCGTTTAAGCGTCAAAAGTTTTTGTTGTGTTTTTTATTATCAATTTCATTGAGTTGTGACCATTGTTTTAAATATGTACATAGAATATATTGAATAAATTTTCCAATTTGAAGCGAGATCTTCGTATTTTTTCATAAAAAGTACTATTGAGATTTTTGGAAACTGGACAATCATTGGCTTACTCGATTATCGTCCTTCAAATGGTTGAAATTGAGCCGAGGTTTTGGCAGCGTATGTTAATGACCGACGACGCTCATTTCACACTTTATGTTGCAATCAACAAACAAAATTGTCGCATTTGGGCACCAATAATCCTCACATGATTCACGAAGCGATTGTTTGAACCGGTGTCTACACCAAAGCCATTGTTGGGTCATTCTTCTTCAGAGCTAAGGAAACAGTCAATGGCGATCGATATCGATGGATTTTGGCACACTTTCTATTGCCGTAAGTCTGTGAAAAGATCTGCAAAGCTTCTGGTTCCAATAAAAAGGTGCGAAACGCCACACTGAGCGCTCAACAATACAAAGGATTCTGTGAGTGGAAAAAAGGGAAATATTTTAAGCAGCAACCACAACACCTCCCCCTCACCCCCGTTTTCGAGGATGCTGAACACAATGGTGGTGTTTAAAATCCATTTGGAGCCCAACCCTCCAAAATGGCCAAAAAACGGCCTCTATAGGGTGAAATCTTTGAGGATGTCAGAAATGTGATTTTGGCCATTTTGGGGGGTGGGGTCAAATCCAAAAGAATTTTAAGCACTGACATCGTTTTCAGCATTTCGAAAATGGGGTGAGGTGAGCTGGTTGCTACTTAAAATATTTGCATTTTTCGAGATTTTTTCCGACTCACAGAATCCTAATAAACCTTTTGCATCGGAAATTTCTGCTGACCAGATAGAGGTGGCGAAACCGGTATTATCAAATGTAAACTAAAGGTGTTGATCAATATTTTCTTTTAATGAAGTTGGCCTGTCGTTGGAATAACGAGAACAAAGATTTTCATATTGTTTGTGGGCGATTTTTTAAAGATTCTGACTGGACTTCTATTTTGTTTTTTTGTTGATTTTAAAATTTGGTATTGCGATTGCCAGGTAAAGCCCCTTGAATATTTTATTCGTATGTACTCAAACCTAGCGACGAAATTAACTTTGTTGTTCCAAAACGTATAAGCTTCGAATGATATGGTTTATTGTGCCTGATCTAAAAAATTTTGATTCTAGCAACCCTCTGCGATCGGATTTTAGCTTAACCTCAGTTAAAAGCTTATGAAAATTAGTTTGGTGTCAAAGTCTTGCTACCAATTAGTCGGACACAAGTTTAGAAACGATACGAAACGGTTAACGTGAATTTTAGATAGATTCTCTTGTTTATATCATAATAATGATCAGAGGAAAATATTTTTTTTTAAGATTAAAAGGCAATTATGGTATTTTTTGTCTCCTTTATATGGAAAACCTATTCTAGCAACTTTAACTGAAGGTAGCTTTTCCAAATATTTTGCATTCTTTTAGCATAAAACTAAGCACATATCCTTAAGGCTGCGTTACACAAAAATGTTAAATAATTTCGTCTTAACTGCAAGGCAAAAGCAACACTTCAATTTCAATCCGTTGGATTTAATTTTAACATTCATTCTGGTACACGGCCGTTTCCTTTAACTTCTTTATTTTATTTTGCAATTATGCCTTAGTTTTTTTTCGACACGAACGTTGTTTCCCTTTTGGGGACATTTAACTTAATTTAAGATTCGCACACTCACACTCCACTGTACCCTCCACAGGGAAAATGCTAACAATTTAATCAAATACACATCGTATACAATATTTATGTTATGCCACTGTCAACAAAACAATGCGAGCCAAAAAACGTGCGAAGCAAAATCGCCTAAAGCATCCGGTACCGATGAAGTTCAAGTGGATTTGTGTCGTCGTCCATCTTAAGTACTCTACGATGTTGCAAGCGAACAACAAGTGCCCGTTGGGATTTCGAGTCCAACAACACCGCCTACACTTTCTTTGCTAATTCCATGCTCTTATTGGCCCTTAGCGGCGACCATATACAGGAAAACAAAAACCAAATCGAATGTTACTTCACAAACAGTTGGCAGTTTCACACAAAAAAGGCTACAAAAAAGAAGAAAATATCTGGCAAAATACAAATCCGGATATGCGAATAACACACGTTCCTATGTTATTGGGCACAGTCACATTAAAAAGAACTTAATGGAGTATTAAATCAGTCGTACAAGACAGGAATTTATGTGAATGTCCAATTTAATATGAATATTAAATGGAAATATTTGGTAGAGACTTAATTTTGGATTGGCTTAGTGTCCATCGCGTAACGAAGCAAACGGATGAATTACTTGAAATTTTTCAATTGTATTGTATTGCATTATTAAGGGCAGATGCTTTTTTCTAATTTGAACTTAAAAGGCATGATATGTGGCAAAGTGATACTGAAGCAAATTAAATTTACCAGAGTATAGTCTTTGGTTCATTGTACCCCGTTTATTAAGATGGACAGTTTGATTAAGCCAAAAATTAATCAAACTCAAACTTCATAAGAAATGCTCATAGCTTTTTATCAAACGGTGCCACGATATTCTGGGTCTTTCTCCGCTGATCGACAAGTTTCTCTAACGTCTTTCTGGTTGGCAGCCACATATAAATTGAGATTCGGTATTTTGCGGTGCTACCACAAAATCCTTGAGTTTGTTCCTTAGCAGGAATTTACAAAAGTGTGCATTCGTCCTGTTGGTGTGCATGTTAGTATCAATTTCGGCGAAGCTATGAGGTTGTTTTTACCAATCTTGTCGTGTAAAGTTGGTATGCACATCGGACGATCTTGATGACAACACTGCGATATCACCGGTATGAACCAGTTATTCCAGATGAACCCAAGATTCCCATTGAATCCAATGGGAAACAATTAAAACAGAGATTGGCTTTTAGAGATTGTTGTAGTGAACGCTGCGGCTCGTGATGCGTTTTAATGATGTAAATGAGTTTGAAGAGAACACTTATTGTTTTTTTAAATTTTTATTTTTTACGAAGAATAAGGTCAAATTTCTTTAGGAATTTTAACAAGCATACTTTTAAGCTATTAGTCGGGAAATCTCTCGTCTTTCGAATTAACTTTGAAATGTGAAAGATGTAGTTGAGATATTGAGATATTATGTTTAGCTACACGGAAAAAACAAGAGCTCGAAATTCTTGTAAATATTAATCAAAATTACAGAAATATTAGAAGAATTTTTAGTGATCTAGAAACGGTTCGAGTTTCTAACAAAAATTGCTAAGCATAATATAAAAATTGCATCTTCGTTCTCATCAATTTTTCGAATGCATGTTTTAAATTTTTACAAAGTAGATATTAATATAACTAAATTCACGTACTAAACTACTGAAATAATTTATTGAATTTTAAAAATTTGTATGATGAAATAATTAATAAGTGAAGTTGATTTTTAGAATTTATTACATCAGCTATGTAATTTTTATATACTTTATAGAAATTTTATGTTCAGTACTTTTAGTGCAAAAACAACAAAAAAATTGCAAGTGCAAAATGCATTAATTATTGGAGAATAACTCCAACAATTGTAAAAGAACAAAAAATGGGAAACCAGCTGCTTATACTAGTTTCAGTGACAGCTACGTCACATCTTCAGTGAGCTTTGTTAGCCGATGTTAAAGAGTCTGCAAACACACTATATTTAATTCTTTGCATTGACCAGTTAAGAATCATAGCAAACAAAACACAAACATAATAAAAATTACTTATCTTGATTTAAAATATTAATATGCATGTATGTATATGAATTAATTCAATCATACTTTATAACATAAGAGTTTATAAAAATTATTTTCTATAAAATAATTTTTCTATAGCTACTTTTTATAAATTATAAAGCGGGAATCATAAATTACAATATGAAATATGCTCACATTGATGAGCGCTTTAGTAAAAATTCTATGTCGCAATTTATTAAAATTTAATAAATTCTTTGTTTTAGGTGATAAATAAAATTAAGAAAATTATTTTTTAATATCCACTTAATTAAATATGTAAAATTAAATAAATTCAAACTAGAATAGAATTTTTCATAATGATTTCTTAGTTATTACTGTAAAAGAGTAATATTTCTTCTCAGCTTTTAATTTTTGTATTCATCTAAATTTTTTGGTAAAATTTGAGCTAGTGTGTTCTCCGTGTAGACTTAAGTTTATGGATGGCCAGAGTTATCTCTTCTAGTGAAAAAATCAGGCTGGAATTAGGCGATATGTTTTTGCATGTATTTGCTAGTAATGTTGCGGAATTTTCTATTGTGACGTTTGCATTTAAATTTGTATGGTTGTCAGGATTCAGCGCCATGTTGAATTATTTTCATACGATCTGGTTAATTGCGCTTATTTGGATATTAATAGCTTGCTCAAGTGTTGGTTTTTTTGCCAAAGACTTTTTTGTTCAATTTTAGAGCTCTCTTGAATTGAATTTTTAAGCATTTTCTTCTATTCTGTCGGAAAACTATTTGTCCAAGCTCAACAGATCTTCCTAACATCTCTGTGGAGTTTTTTTAAGCGCTGTTAGATTTCAAAGATCTAGGGCATTGTTGCAACTTTGCATCACACCTCGGGTATCATTGGCAATCCGAACAGTCTTTTTCTTGCAACGGAATCAGAATATATCACTGCATACATCACAGATTAAAGTCTTCTGACAACAAAGCGGAGCTTTTACAGTTGGGCCAGAAACGTAATCAATGGATTCAGTGCAAATAAAAATTCTGGATGCACCAGCCTCAATACCTTGCACTTGATCTAAATTATATTTTTAAATGCAAATAAGCCTTTAGAACTTAGTATCTCTTTGATTTAGCATAATTTTACTGAACCTTAAATTTTATATTTAAACGTAAAATGCACGCTGTTTCAAAAGAAAATACACAACTTTTATTGGTGCTCCTTACACACAACATTCGTAATCGCCATATGCTAACGGCTGTGCACTTAGTCGCTCAATGCGTTTGCCTGTACCAGTCATCCAGCTGTCAATTTGCTATCGATTTTGTTGTTAACAGTTTTTCCCAGAGACCAATAAAATAATTGAAATATTTTGCAGTTCAGAAAACATTTTGTACAGCTTGTTGTTGTTGCATTCAGCTGCTTTTCCTTTTGCGTAAAGTTGCATTTCGTTATGTCGTTGATTTTTCTTTCTTTTTGTGATTGTTGGTTTTGTTTCTATTTCTACTTAATAGAAGTCGTAAAGTTTTGTTTCCATTATATTCTCTACATTTATAAATATATGTACTATACCATCTGCGGCCACACCCAGTAGATTAACCAATTAGGAACTAAAAAAACAAAAATTGGGACTATACTTTTGACGCGTCTTAACTTTGGAGTAGATTATAGAATCAGTGTTCATCGAATTTCTGAACACTCTTAAGAAAGTTATTCTTCCAGTATGTTCCCATTGAACAATTCAAGCGTTTAAAATTAACACGACATACTTCACTTAATGCAATATGAAATCTATATATAATATAAACTGTTATGTTCACTATATTCTTAACAGCCAGGAACAATGATTCAGCAATAACACGCCATGTGATGTCCAAGTCGAGAGCGAACAAAATCTATGCAACAGAGTACTTCCTTAGAACGAAAGAGTTCACGAACTGATACCCTGAAAAAGATAAGTAGATGCAGCAGAAGTAAAGTTGAATAGTTTCGTACCTTCAGTGTTTCTAGATCTCCACAGATTTCTTAGCACTATAAATTTCTTCTGTAATTTCTTAAGAAGAAAAAGAAAGAAGTCCTTTACGATCTGGTTGGTTCAACTCGGAAAGTGTTTGCTTTGAAATCAAGTTAAAATCTAACACACCATGCGACTTCAAATAGCAAAAACGATTGCAATTGGTTCAAAACATTACCCAGTCAAAAATAAATAAAGAAATCAGTAAGGGTGTTCTCTTAAGTCTCATCAAATTTTTTCCATGACGCTACGTGCTGGCTGATTTGACTACTGATGCTCATATTGATGTTGGCAACATTTACTTAAATAAAGGGTGTTTTTTTTAGAGGTTTGTTTTTCGAATAGAGATAAAACTGGCAATGGTCAAATCTGGCAACTCTTATGTCATTTATGTTCAGTTTGGTTTGCCATTTCATCATAAACAGGTTGACAAAAGAACAACGCTTGCAAATCGTGCAAATTTATTTCGAAAATAATGGTTCAGTTCGCGAAGTTTACCGCAAGCTCCGTCCATTTTATGGTCGACATAATCGTCCATCAGAGCAATTAATTCGGTTAACCATGGATCGTTTTCGCACTACGTTTACTCTATGTGATAATACGCATCCGCAGAGACGTCGAACAGTGCGCACCGAAGAAACAATTGCCGCTGTAGAGCAAAATGTTGAAGAGGACCCGAATGAATCGATTCGCCACCGTGCACAGCAATTGGAGCTTTGTCCATCAACTTTATGGAAGATTTTGCGCAAAGATCTTGGCTTGCGACCTTACAAGATCCAGCTTGTGCAAGAATTAAAGCCGCGAGACCATGCAATGCGTCGTGATTTTGGTGTATGGGCCGAAAATGAGATTGATCTCGATGCTGATTTTCATCGCAAAATTTTGTTCAGTGATGAGGCTCATTTTTGGTTGAATGGCTACGTCAACAAGCAAAATTGCCGCATTTGGAGTGAAGAGAATCCACATGAGACCCTTGAGACGCCATTACATCCACAAAAACTGACTGTTTGGTGTGCTCTATGGGCTGGTGGAGTCATTGGGCCATACTTCTTCCGAAATAATGCTGGAGAGTCAGTTACCGTTAATGGAGACCGGTATAGAGCCATGATAACCGACTATTTTGTTCCCGAATTGGATGGCATGAATGTGGATGAGTTGTGGTTCCAACAAGACGGCGCTACATGCCACACAGCGCACGTCACAATCGATTTATTGAAGGAAACATTCGATGAGCGCATAATTTCGCGGAATGGACCTGTCAATTGGCCACCAAGATCGTGTGATTTGACACCATTGGATTATTTTCTTTGGGGATATGTGAAGTCGCTCGTCTACGTCAACAAACCAGAAACGTTAGGGGACTTGGAAGCCAACATTCGTGGCGTTATTGCCGACATACGGCCCCATATGCTCGAAAAAGTGGTTCAAAATTGGACCTGTAGAATTGGCTTTATTCGAGCCAGCCGCGGCGGCCACATGCCCGAAATCATATTTAAACATTAATGGCATAAAATTATCCTTCCAATAAAGCTAAATTGATGGACATTAAAACGATTTTCTTGTGTTTTATTTCAATTCGAAGCTCTATACCTCTAAAAAAACACCCTTTAGTTCGTTGTATTTCGTTTTGAAGCTAAATCTTACATGGGTGTTGCCACGCCTACTATCAAACTATTTGCAATATATGTACGCGATTTGATTTCATCACTGTTTAGTATAATGTTTTGAATTGTTTGCTTGCATAGTAAATGCCTTTGATGTTTATCCAGTGCTTGTCGGAACTATTTCAAGTATTAATTTACAATTTTGTTGCTCCATTATCTTAAAGCGCTCCTTCATTAAAACGCTTTGAGATTTTTACTCATCAGATAGGTGACACGCCCTCTATCCAAAATCTTTTACATTTTTGTTATGAATTTGTATGAAACTCCTTACATTAAATTCTTAATGCAGCGCTTTAAATGTTTTGTTTCCTTAGGAGGAGCCACGCCCACTTGCAAAATTCACCTTTTACTTTCTTATTCAAAGTTTTCCAATGCATTCCTACTTTTTGTATGAAATTGGGCTCCACTGATTCATATTATTCTCTCAGCATATCGCATAGTTGTTAAGTGCCACGCCCTCTTGTAAAAATTTGCAATTTTTTTCTAGAGATTGCTCGGGTTATGCCTAGTATTTGAGAGGATTTTTTTTACATTAAATCAATTAGCTTTATTAGTATACCGTTTTAAATATTTTATTTCAGTAGGCAGTAGGCGTGTCTGTGAACAGACTTCGCCAATTTGAATCACAATAACCATGTTTAAAAGTGTAGCCTATGTGATTTCTACAGACAGACAAACCAACAGACAGACGTAGATGATTGAATCGTCTCAGGTGATATCAAGAATATATAAACTTTTCTTTAACTGCCACGCCCCTGTATATGCGTTAGAAACGAAGTGACAAACTAAAAATATACTAAGTGTAGACTGTAATAATGTTCGTTATTAAAACTTGTCATGTTGGCAATGTCACAATCACAAGACAGTTCAATTTATGTATTACTTTCAATTTCAAAATGAAAATTTCTATATTTCTCCCTTGAAAAGGGAGATGTTCTATCGTACATCCTGAGTTAATTTAAGTTTTTCTAACAATATCAACTTCAGAAAAGCAAACTACTTACATGAACATCAACTGAACGCCTGGTTAAAAAATTTTTATAAGTTTTCGATCAGTGTAGAAGAAAATGGGTTAATAAAACGAGTGCTTAGTGGCATCAAGCGATGCATAGGCGGGTGGGGTGAAAATGTTGCACTCGACTGGTATTTTCATAAATGTCCTGTTTTTTTTCCCATGCGCTCTCTTTGACTTTGTGTCGACAGCTGTAATGCATGGCATCGTCGTAAGTGTAGTAAATGGCAAGGAAACTGGAAACAGATATGGTTTTAGAAATATGTAGGTACCGACAGATATACAGACATTAAAATAGAGTTGAAATAACAGATAGTCAACCAGGCAGCCGAGTAGCAGAAAGACACAAGAGTCCTTAAAGTTTACGTTACCGATGAATGTGGGAAAATAATTCAAGTTTTCACTTTGTGATTTATTGGTTTAAGGTAGACTCCTCGCAAATGCAGTGCACTGAGTTTGGGTGGCTGCTGCTGCTCCTGCTCACTCTGTTGATTGTGGTTTGCGTATCACTGATTGCTGCTGATGATGAGAGGTTTGCGGGCTTATGCGAATGCAATTTTTGTAACCATTTTTCTTGTACTTTTTCCAAATTTAAACTTTTCGGATTTCGCACAGAAAAGTTTGTTTTTCACAAGAGATTTCTTCCTTTAGTTTCAATTTACTTGCAATTTTTCTGATGTGATTTTTTTCCTCTGCGTTCTTTGTTTTCCTTTTGTTTTGAAAAATGCAAAGTTCAAACCAAAAAAAAAAAAATGAAAAAAATTTGTTAGATAAAAATAAAGGAAAAACTTTTGAAAAATTTTTCATTCCTATTTTGATTCTTTTCCGAGCACTGGCATGGCAATTACACAAAATCATATGGATCTGGCATGTATGCTGCCGCATTTCTAGCTCCTTGATTGTTTTTGTTTTCTGCTTCTTCGTTCTCCCCTTTTCAGCTGTTCTACCGTTGTTATGTTGTGTGACTTGACTTGTTTTGATATTCTAATCTGATGGATTTTTCGATATGGTTTCTGCATCTCTACTCCTCCGCTTGTACTGAGCTGTGCTGTCTCTCCTCTGCGGCTTGTGGTCGAGCACAGATGAAATATAGTTTTTGTTTGTGTCAGCACAATTCGCGTGGCTCTATTTTTCCCACAATTGGTTTTGTTCTTGGTACTTGGACATGTTTTTGTGTGTTATTGTTATCGTTGTCCTTGTCGTGAATTGTGATTGTTGGTCCGCCATCGAGTTTTGTGCAATGGGATTTCTCCTTTTCTTTTCCGTGTGCTTTTTAGTACTTGCGTAAGCAATTTTTCGTAAGAAATATATTGAATCAATCAAAAATTCTTGAATAGAGATATTTTGTTTGCTTTATCTTAATTAAATCGTTTCTATTAAAGAATTTGTTGCTGGTTTTCTCAGAAAAGAAAAATCAAAAACTTAGCAGAAATTTTAAACTTAAGAGAAATTAAGTTTTTTAGATTGTGCAATTTGCAAATAGCTCTCTCAGCAGAAGATTTTTTCCAATGAAGGTGCCACGTCCACTTGAAAAATTTGTTCTCATTCTGCTTAAAACTTTTCCAAATCATTTCTTATATTTGCATGCAATCGGGTTCCATTGCCTTAACTTTTTCTCTTAGAAAATTGTTTCATAGTTGGAAGGTGACACGCCCTCTCTTTGAAATTTGCCAACTCTTTTTCTGATGATAAACCACAAAATTTATTGTTTTTGTGTGAAATTTGACTTTTAAATGCCGCGCCTCCTTCCATGCGTTAGAAACGGAATGACAACGTGAATATGCCCTGAGTGTTGGGCTTGTATATATAAAAACGGCTATTGTTTGAACTTAAGGGTAGTTTGAAAATGGTAGGAGTTCTGATCTTGCACGCATCAAGTTGACCAGCCCCAAAAAAAAAAGTCTTTTGTGCTAATTTGCTACGTCAAATTGATACGCATGTAGAGATAAACACGTTCGCTAGCAATCAACCTCGTCCGACAGTTTGTTTATTTAGGTAGGCAACTCACCAAAGATAAAAAATATAAAATACCATGCGCATGCGCACATCCCGTCATTTTTTCTTTATTCTCTTTTTAAAACTAACAAAAAAAAGTTGAAAGGGAGTTAGTTTTTTGAAGTTTGAAGCCAAACGCTACAAATGAGAATAAAAAACAACAATATCAACACAGAACTCAAAATCAAGCGACAATTTTCATATGAGATTTTGCAAAAACTTAATCCTTAAAAAAGGATATTTAACTTTAAAAAAATAAGTATGCAATAACCGTCTTTAAAACAAATATGTTGTTTTAAAAAAGAAATTATTAAAATTGACTCAGTATATTTTCATCCAAAGCGTTACAAACCATTTTCATGTAAGCAATTTAATATGAATGGTATGGACAAGTGCACTAAGCGGCTGTGAGCATGTATTCCACAATCATTTACATTTAGGTATACGGCACGATACAACGGCGTTGGACCGCTTGTCATCGATGATTATTTTTTTAAATCTGTTTTAGCACTTTAAACTTAGTAAGAATCACTAACTAAAGCATTTGTTTTCGAGTTATTTTTCAATGGGGTATGTTTATGATAGCCCATGATAGTAAGCTTCCTTCATATATATGTTATTGCTTCATAGATTTTTAAAAAAATTTAGTAATTATCAACAAATTTTGGTTGATATTAATATGACCTTAATTGCAAGTGAAAGCGTTGTTTATTGGGCCAAACATAATATATGTTTGAGTCGATGGAATAGACTTAGTTGCGTCAAATATATATATGATATTTTTTTTTTATATTTCATATCACAATTCTGAACTTATTTAAGTAAAATGCAACTTAATAACTTTCTGCTTGGCCTAAATTCCAAGGACATGCAGTAAAAGATGTTGCGATATTGGAAAGTATCGACTTACATATGAATTGAAATTTCAAAATACTGCCATTTATGCTTATCGGTTTATAGCTAAATCAATATTATTAAATGCATACGTTAGCGACGAAACAAATATGTTTGCATCAAATAAATATTTACTTCCAACAAAATATAATTTGTTCAATACTTGCATATAAATGACAAAGTATTATTTTCCAAATATAACTAGGCAATTATTACCAAATATGCAATCAACCCAACAATATTATCCAATTCAGTGAAATATGTAACATGTTAACATAAAATATACATTTCGCTTATTATCATATATAGCATTTGTTTATTATTAGTAAATCTCGATATATACAAATAACTAGTTTGCTCTGTGTGCTCGAGAAGATAATATATGATTATATATATCATTACCTTCCCCAATTAAAAGAATCTTTTCAGTGCTATAATTTTTGCTCTAAAATCGAGGTAGCTGTGTGTGTTCCTGGGTTCTCAGAAATTGAAAATTTGACCCTGTTACAGACGATAAATGCTGTAATTTGGCAAATGGATACTTTATATTTAGAAGTTTGGAGCATGTGTACATTCCGTAATTCTTAAAAATGTGACTAGAAGCTTCCATTGGAACACATTAGTTTTCACGGAATGCAGGACGGATGGTCTCCGTGTGTATAGCTGAAGATATAAAGTTAAAATCATTTTTTTGTACCATAAAATATTCAAAGAATTAATAAAAACACTAAGGTTTAAATTATATATCTCATATTTTGAAATCTTTTTTTTTTTCAATAATCCATTTCAATCCCAATACAACCCTAAGTTGCGCATTAGCAACTACTTTTGTTTCCTCCACCCCACATCTGGGAATTGAACAAGATAGTGGAAAGAGAACATTTTGCTTACACTTACATTTTGTAACGATTTGCAGCGCAATTGCAATTGATATGCCGGAAATTATTCATGAGGACAAAAAAGGAGAAAATCATTTTTTTAGTACCAGAAAAATGCCAAACATCATATAACATATGAAACGGAAGAGAAAGCAGAAAAACAAAAATACTTCCATGCCACTTTGAAACAAATAAAAATTGCACAAAGCTGCAGAAACAGACTGACGAGCAAAAAAAAAAAAACTTATGGAAGGAACTCAACCAATTTAGAATCCTTTGAGTCATTACACATAGTTTCCGATTTGTATTTGGAATGAAAAAAAAAATCGAACCTGACAAAAAATGGCAATCGCATAAAATCATTCCGTGACGAATAACTGCTCGAATACGCAAGACATGAGGCAGTCATTCAGTGTCGCTCTCCAAACATACAGCCAGGCGGACAGACACTCAGCAGAATCAGCATGATTTTGCTGCTGCTACTTTCTTGAGCGCTGCTTGCTGGTTGCAACTTTGATGAGGAAATGCCATCAATGGATTATCGAAGCCAACGGCGGTATTGCAAAGAATCAGCAATGGAAGCGAAAATATAGAAAAAAGGCAGGAAGTAACCGAAGTAACGTTGAGGCCATGACCGCTATGGTGACATAGTAGGGTGTACTTTCTTTTCGAAGTGAGCATAGTTCAATGCTTGTCTGTCACTGAATCATTCGGTAGTTAATTTGCTTCTAAAATCGGTCTCGAAAGTTTCTTAAAAACTCAAACACGGGAGAGTTTTATAATGAGATTTTCTACTACATCTAAATGACAACCTCTTCAACGCGTAAAGGTGATGTGGTCGATTTGATTTCTAGCACTTCTATCAAACGGATCGTCCGACTTGTGGCAGCAATTGTGCTAAAATTTGGTTTCACTTGGTGAGGAGAGCTGTAAGGTCTACAAATCTCACTCCGTAGTCATGGCGGCTGCCAATGTCATGTTTCTCTATTATATATATGGTTTAGTTGGCTGTGGTTCTATCCAGCTTTTTTATTGAGATAGTATTATAATTTTAAGTCTCCTCTCGGTGTATTTTTATAGGTGTCAATTAATCTACTTAAGAAGGCGTCTTTTTTTAAGACAGAAGCTTGTTGCTGCAAAAGCTAAAATAGAGAAGAACCGCATTTCGGAAAGAAAATTTGTAAGTTTGATGTGACCCTGTCTAATGAGACCCACCAAGTATGCAAATTTTTGAAATTTTTTGAGTGATACCAAACGGTTCTTTCTACACCTTTAAAACTATACGAGTCCATATTTAACTTAATACTTGATTTTTGACGCTCTCTGTGGCTTTATCACATATATCTTATGTAACACTTATGCAGCGAACGCTCCAAATGTGCTTTGGAGCTACGCTTGCAAAGCTGAAAAAGCAGTATTTCAGCAAAAACGCGATAATGCCAGTGGGAAAGCTATTTTGAAAAATGGAATACAAAAACGGAATGAGACGTTCGTTCTACTTTTGATGACAGTGTGAAAGTATTGTAAGGCGAAAACTTAAGTATAAAGTTGCCTTTGTAATCCTAACAAAAGTTTTAGCATGTGGAAGATCAAAAATTTAATATATAAGGACTGTCCCAGAAATAACTTACGTTTTGCAGTAGTTTGTTTGGTCTTTTATCTTTTTTTATCAATAATGGCTAGTGTTCAGAATATAAATAACGAAAAACTAACTAACAATTTTATTTTTAAAAAAATTTCTTACTTTTTTCGTAAGGCCCTTCATTAAATTTTGTCCAGTCGTTTCTTCGACAGTATGGTACGATTTTTTCCACTTAAGTCTGAAGTCTTGTGAATTTTTTGCATTCTTACCACACCTTCGAAAATCTCTTTAAATTAGAGCCCGATATCTTTCAATTGGGCGAAGCTCTGGGCAGTTGGGCGGATTAGCTATTTTTGGTACGAAATTGATCTTTTTACTTGCATACCATACCATCGTAGGTTTAGAGTAATGAGAGGTTGCTAAATCTGGCCAAAACATCACGGTACCCTCATGTGCGCGAATAAATGGTAGAAGGCGATTTTCGAGGCACTCGTCTACATAAACTTTGGAATTGATTGTGCCTTGCGTAACAAAAAATCTGCTTCTGAGACCACAAGTGCATATGGCCTGCCAAATCATATATTGCTTCGGAAATTTCGAAATTTTTTTTTCTTTGAATTTACTAGACACATGCCTCTTTTCCTGCTTAAAATCTGCTTTGAAGTAAGTTTCGTCGTCCATAACACAGCAATCAAATTAAGACAGGTACCTTTCATACAATTTTCCGGCTCGCATCTGAGCCATCAACTGCTTTTCATCAGAACGGTCTGGTACTTTTAAAACTCTTTATGTCTTTAGCTTACTTTTTTTCTTGATCTTTTGTGCAGTAGATTTTGATGTACCTGCTCTAGCCACCATATTTCGTACTGAGGTGTTGGGATTTCGCTTAAAAAGACGCTTCACCTTTGTCGCTACCTTTGGGTTAGAAAATTCTGGATTTCTGCCTGAACCTTTTTCGTGAAACAGGTAGACCCTTCCTATAATTAAAAATAGCCGCAAAGACAGATTTTTCTGCTGCACCAACTATTTTTGCTGTAGCTGAATGTTTTAATTTGGATTTTGCAGGTATGTGGACAAAATCAGTTTGCGGACTTTTAGTTGCTTGCTACACATCTTTGCCGTCAAAAGTGCTATCTTCAAGTGGTATACATCATATTAAACGTCGTCAGGTAGAGCATAATACAAAAAATAAATAACGTAAGTTTTTTCTGGGACAGTCCTTAGCTAATTTAATAAGCCTTCACTAACGCACTAGATGGTCGTAATGTTACTGAAACCGCTCTGGAATCTTGTATTCTTTAAACGCTCTGAGATTGATTGCCCCTACATCAGGTTTTGGTTGGCTGTTGGAATTTATATCAGGAAGCCTTTCCCGATCTTTTCTCTATTATTACATTGAATATAAAAGATGCATCGTAAGACTCGATATTTTAAAATATTTTCTAGTGTAATATAACAAAGTCATTTTTGAATATTGAGTTCAAAAGCCATCACTGACACATAGCTTTTGCTTGGTAAAAGGATCGCAGTTCACAAAAATTTCAGATCCACACGGTGGGGTAGCCAGAAGTTAAGCTCTCGGACGTTATTCCGAAATTACACAGCCAACATGCCGTAAATTGTTCCCCCGTAAGGAATAGGAAGAAATGCTCTCATTACATACATAAGTAATTTTGTTCAAATGAAAATTAAAAATAAATTAAACTAAATAAAAATTCGAGTTGCACCTTAATAATTTAAAGTTTACTACCAAAAGAAAATCATAAAAAGGAAGTCAAGTATGCAGCGTTTTTTTTCTTAAGAGCCAACTCAATGGTTATGCTTTTGTTTCTTTTTGTCAGTCAAAGCGGATGTGCCATCAAGTAGTGACAAAGAAACGTTGCGCCTTCGGGCGCACCGCATATTCTACTTCAGCTACTCCCTCCTTTCTTCGATTGCCACACCCATGCTCTGCCAATTGTTTTCGTTTTTCGAAATTTTTTGTGATTGATTAGAGGTAAAAGAAAACGGAAAGTAATTTGTGTGGGAAATGCATGCATCAGATGGCTTTTTGATTGAAAGACAACACTAAAGCGCACCGGAAGTGGTACCAACAAAATGAGGAAAATAAAAAAGAAAAAGAGAAGATAAAAGCGACACAAAAAAACATCCAAAAAAGAAGACAAATTAAAATGATACCCTCGTAGTTTTACCTAAGGTTCCGTACATCGATGTTTATTAATACAAAGTGATGCCTCTTGCCCAGTGACTTCATTTTTACGAATTACTGCTTCCTGCCTTTTATTATACGTCAGAACAAATTGTGTCATGTAGTCCTGTTGTCAATAGATTTTCGCTGTCAACTCTTTATTGACAGTTTTCTTCGTATCCTTATAACAACGCACTGATATTTGTCGGACCGTGGCTGGTGGCCTGCACAGAGATGCCTGAATTGACATATCTGACAAAATGACACTTGCAATACACATACATACGCACATCTGAATGTTTGACATGTTGTTAGTGAGCGAGTGCAGTTATTGTGCAATCGAGCAATGAACCCAACTGCTGTTGAAATTCTTTATTAAAGTTCAAAGTACAGTGGCTTGAAAGCCCATTATTTATATTGCGCTAACTTTAGAAAGTATTAAAAAATTATGCTGTCGCGTCACTCAAAAATGACTGACGCACAAAAAGAGTCAACAAACTCAACCAAAAATAATTGAAAAAAGAAACTCATTCAAATCCTTCATATCTTCTACATTTCCCATAAGGGATAGCCCCTCTAGCCAGCAAGTCAAGAAATAATTAAATTCAAGATTTACGCAACGCAATGCTAAGAACATATCAAATCGCGTAGGCGCCACCACATGCCACCGTGCATGCAATACGGGTGCGTCTAGCAGGGAAAGACATTTACATGCCCCTAGGATTAAGCACAGACATTTTCCACGTAAATTGGATATCAAGCAATAAACTGATTGGCTGAATTGACTGTATTCCAGCAGTATAAAGACCAGCCGAAAGACCAGCTGCAGATGGTGTTGGTGGTGTTGCTCATTAAACCGTTGGCGTATTGGAATGAAATCAATTCTACTTCACTTACCCACCTACTTACGTACTCAGTCACTCGTCCGTCAATGTCTATGTCGGAATAACTGCTGATTTTATATATCGTTTTCAATTCCAATTTTGATTTAGCTGACAATGTGATTTTCTTCTCCTTTTTTTCGGGCTTTCTTGTACTCAATGTCGCATTTGCTAGACGCTGCCCCACCACAATAGTGCTACCTCCATTGCCATTGCCTTTGACAGTTGTGGGCTTAGGCAGCATTGAAATTATGTCAATTACGTAGTTCAATTGTTTTGTTTTGATTTGATTTCATTTGATTTGCGTCTTTGTTGCTTAATCGGAATCAAAATCAGAATTGAAATTGAAATCTGTATTTGATATGGCCACCACGACGCCTTAAGATAAAATAAATTAAATGAGTTAACAGAGAAGAAAATCATTCGAGCGTAACTGACGAGCGCGTATCTTAGGCCGAAAATCAACATTACGCGCGAACGCTTTGATTTTTTCATTTGCTTTGTAAAACAAATTTGATTTTATTGGAATTCAAGAGGATGATTTGTATTAATAATAATTTATTTTCACAGCATTTAAAGAAGAGGTATTTTAATTTTCTGGCCAATTTAATCGTGATTTTAACATTAAACTAAAGCAGAAGATATGTGGATCAATAACATTGACAGCACAACATTATATATGCGACTTAGTTACTTACTTCCCTGTTAACTCCGGCGAAAAATAATTTCCCGGGTAGGCTGAAGCTTCACTTCAAGACCATTCGAATATTCCAAAGACACCAGCTAACAAAGAGATGTATGAGGCCATTCAAGAAGCAAATCTAAAATGTTACATCATGTTGGATGACCCTTTCATCATATCCACTATGATTAATTATGTGCCAAATACAATCTTTAACGGTATCCTTCTGGTTATTTGGACAATTAAAACTTTAATATATTGAAGTCATGGGATTTGGTAAATTTGTATTGAATTAAAAATGGGTGTGGCTGTTTACAAACCATATTAACAGACAAAGAAATTCATGCGTATTTGTGTGTGTGAGCTTGCTTGGATTCGCTTGTGAAAAAACCAAAAGAGCCAGATAGAAACTTACGGATAGATCCAAACTGTTTCAGTAAGTGCTTCCATTGTTTTGTTTTTCTAATCAACAACTACCTGCGACAGAAAGCTGCACATTTGTTTTTGCATAGCATGTTTTCGTTTTTCTTAATTCTGCCAGTGTTGCCAAATATATGAAATTAAAAACTTTCCTAAAAGATATATGGGGGTGATTCTATATTAAGCAAATTTTCCAAAGCAAAATAAAGAAAACATCGATACATAAGGATGACGGTATTTTTGAATATCTTCCATCCTGCATCGCATGTCATCAATCAGTACAATCAGTAATTTTTAGAAGCTTTGTAAACTTTGCTCATCTCCAAATTTTCAAAAATTAATTAAGAATTCAAAAACAAACGATACGTAAGGTTTCAAATGGAAAACAAATTTTATGGCCTCTAATACAGGTGCCACTAGGAGGCTTTGTGTTATAATTTATGAAATGAGTAAAGGATCGGGCTTTTCTTCTTTGATCGGAATACTGCATATGGAACTAGATATCCAGACAATTCAGACTGTTTTATTATTAAAAAAAAAAAAATTTAACCCAGATGGAAGAAAAAATTAAAAATTCTTTCTTTAAATAAAGGACGGATGGTCACCGTAGGTAAAGAGGAAGTTGCTTAAAATTTAAATTGAGTTTGTTATGGTTACCTACTCGTTACTGAATGGCTTCTATGTGGCTTACGGCAAAATGTCCTATAAGACAAATAGAAAAAGAAAATAACAGTAACAAAAGTAGCCTTTAAGAAAAAAAAAAACTAAGATGACAACTAAGCCCACCCAGTTTAGGTTGATAAAAGTTTTCAAATGAAAGAAGAGAAATGAGGGTTGCCAGTCAATTTATGAAAAATGTGATAGACTTGAAAGAGTATTTGAAAAACAAAGGGAAGAAAATGGGAAGAAGAGAAGTAGAGTCTCTTGCGTCCTGAAAAATCTTCGTCAGTATATTCAACAAGTTACCAGTACATTCGATAAATTTAGCGGATTTTTAGTATATTTGGCGAATTTTCATCTCATTTTTAGTACAGTTTCCTTACATTTCTACAATTTATAATTATTACCCTTTTTAGTTAGCAAATGAAAGCAATTTGTTGGTTAATAATAATAACCTTTTATCACAATCAACTTTTGTTTTTTAGTAAATGAAGAAATTAAAATAATCGCGATGTGTAGATTTTGTTTTAATTGTGAAATATATCTCATTTGATTGGGTTTTTTAGATGGCAAAAGTGAGGACCTTAGTAAAATTGGGTGTTCAAGACAAAAAAAAATATATTCGGCCCCTTAAAAGTACATTCGAAGTCTCAATTCAGTACATTTCACAAAACTTAATTGACATCACTGGTGTGGGCTAAAAGTTTGTTGGATAAAAATGTTTAGTTTTTTAATCGTCGATGAAGATTAATGAAAGAAAAGAATATCTCTATCAAAAAATATGATACTCAAATGCCAAATCAACTCTTCTAGAATAAGAATAGACTTAATAATCTTCTTTCCGCTGGAAGAGAGGAATGTGCTGCTCGGATCATCCAGATCAACACTTAAACTTGATCCAGTGACACTAAAGCAAACTGGTACCAGTAAATTTTCAAGAAAGTATGAAGTTGATTATAAATTTATTTGAAGGGAGGAAAACTTTGAAATCTTATCAGGTATTGAGTACACTACTTGTATTCTGATATTATTTCAAGGTCTTTCTTTAGTTTACTTAATATGTATCGGGTGTGAATATTGTTGATTGGGTCCACCACCACCGCTTATTAAGTAGTACACTCTGGTACCCCTAATCCGAATGGATGGTGTATGGACATTCAGTCTTATTGTAAACAGAATAATATTTAAAATATTATGATTAAGTGGATCAAGTTTGCTAACTCTAATTATATTTGATAGGTTTCCTGTGCCAATAAAGTTCTTACGAAACTAAGCCTCTAACGAATTCTGGAAAGTGCAAACGGTGTTGAAAATTGTCAACTATGATGGCGATTGGTTTCTTAATTAAACGGCTATTCAAGAATCCTATAAATTCAAGCAGACATGAAATCAAGTCAAGCTTATAAAACATTGACGATGATCAATAAAGACCTAAACAAAATGATGTGTGTATTTGGTGGGATTGGAATTTAATAGAATTCAAATGAGCTGATGCCTCCTTTTTTACATAAAAACTATGCTATGCATATGTGGCAAATCGCTAATACAGTAGGTAAATGATTTTAATTGAATAGTATCCTGATGTGTACTTAGCATTGACATCGCACCGTTACAACTACATTTTTTTTCGATCTCAACAAAATTGTGATTCTTCTTAATATTACGAGTATATATAATAAATGACTTCAAAAGTTATTTAAAAGTGGAAAAAACTTGGGTTGATCGGATGATATTTATCAAAATGCTGTATCTGCCTCTTTGTAAATTTAATCCAATCGGCGATATTCGAAATTTTTTTATTTCATTTATTTTGTGCAACTTATACTTTGGCAACCATGTCATTGCATAAAAGCAAATAATTAAAATAGTGTTATAACAGATACCCAGAAAACAATTTTAGTTGCGCAGGCATCAAATTCCAATCGGTGAGACGATAATTTCCATTGCGCGCGAGCTTATATTCTGATTGCTAAGCAAAAAGTTGTTTGGGAGAAGCTGCTCGGGGGTAATGACTCGTAACATCTCGGAATGATTGGTTCATTTTATGCACGTAACCATTTGCGTGATATTTTTTTATTTCTTTTTAGTGACGTTTTATAATTTATAATTGAAAATGACTCCACTTAAGTATGCATATCTACATTTGATATCGTATGTGTAAAATGGAAATATCGAAAACTTTCTATCTAATTATGATGAACAGTAAAGTTTTATAAATTTTTCATATGTCAGCTTAACTCTTTTGTATCGCCGGCTCGATAAATCTTCTAGAAGAGTCGCTAGATAATGAATGATTCAAAAACAATTTCATATTTTTATATTTGTTGTTATTCAAAATTTGATTCAGCAAATTTCATCTAAAATAGTCATAAGTTCATTGCTATAAAATTGAATGAGATAAAAATCTTCCAAATGTTTACTGGGTCAGATACCTATAATGTCTGACATCTGACTCTTCGACGGTGTGACGATAACGAACAACAACAATAAAGATGGTACGGTTTTTGATTTCGAAACAATATCTGGAAAATGTTTTGTTCTTATTGTTGTTGTTCTTATTGTTGTTGTTCTTTTTGTAGTTGTTGCTGTTGTTGCTGCTGCTTGGATTCTCATGTGAACATTAAAATTAAATTTAAATATTATTGCAAGCACAAGAGTTGATTAAGTTTGGACAAACGACGTAGCATGGCGAAAGGACACTCATTGCTCGAAGGACACTAAATTCCACTTTAATGTCAGTTTTATTGTGTTGATTGTATTCAGAGTTTCGGCTTTTATCTGTGTGCGTGCGTGTGTGTATTGAGGCCATTTTACAGTTTAACACATACACACGCACGCATAAAGATATTCATATATGTATATACAAAAGAGTATTTGTATTGGTAAACTGAATATCTCTACGCTGCCTGCATATAACCAGAGGTTGTTTGTGCGTATCTATGTGTGTGTTAGTGTATGTGTGTTTATGCTGAAGCTCTATTGATGATGCCAGGGGAAATTTTTGAAGTTTGCATTAAATTTAATAAAAACAGTTTTCAAATATTTCATTATGTTTTTAATTGAAACTTCCATACTCCATCCAGCAACGATGCCTTTGCCCCATGGTGGCGCTGCTGCTGCTGCTGTTATCTAATGCCGATGCTGTTGTCTTGTCGATGAGACGGGCGTTGGTTCTTGGATATGCGTAGGCTTTGAGTTATGTTGACTCTTGCTGTTGTTTTTTTATTATTTTGTTTTAATATAAATACATGCTGTATGTATGTATGTGTGTGAGTGTCGGTATGTTTACGATATTCTAACAGCCATGGTTTGTTGCTCTTAAGCCAACAGAAGAATGTTTTTATCGGAAAATGCGCCCAGTAAAAGATAATTAAAAAAGTTATAGGGGGCGATGCTAAAAAAACTTTTAAATTTTATTTTTTTTAAATTATTTTGCTGTCGAACTTCTGTTTGTTTTTTTGCATACCATTCTTTTTTGAAAGAGTTTATTATAAAGTTTTTTACATATTTTTGAAACAAAAATCTCTTAAAAAAATGTTGAAGAGATTGGAAGGGAAGTAAAAAAGATTTAATTAACAATTACTGCGTGCCAAAGTTGATGTTTAATTGAAGTTTTGTGCAATGAGTGCCCTAAGAGATATGTATTAGGGTGTTTTATTTTTTCAAATCCACATAATACGCTTGAGAAGTTATGGGCAAAATTCTTCTCCCCTAAAGATCAAAACGTGGAGATATAGGTGTACATATTATCACGGAGCAAGCCCCTGGTTGCGATGACGTCGATAGATATAATACTGAATAATATGTTCTTGGTGACAATTGTGAACTTATTAACGATGAAACCCATTCGATATTCTTGAATTACGCAAACGCAAAAAAAATTATTTAATCAAATGAAATAAAAGTGAGTCTATTAAAGAGGAGTTCTATAGAGATTTTGAAATATGCTGACTTCTGTTGTTTTCATTTTGTAAGGTGTTAAGTTTTTTAATTAAAGTAAACTATTTTTGAAAGCTTAAATTAATTAATTTGTTGAATCAACAAGTCTCGTCAATAGTAAAAAAACGCATTTTATTTACTTCGTAATACAGAGGACGAACTCATAAGTATTCCATAACAATATTTTATTTTGCGAACTATGTCTTGAAACAAAAAGTAACAATTTTCAGTAATTATACACCTGCATGCCTTCAGACAAAAGACCAATTATCTTTACAGCAATTGACAAAAAGATATAACGTACTTAATGCAACGCCTGAGCCATAAAACGCCGCTTAAAAATAATTACTTGAGAACAAAAAGAAAAAATTTACAGAAAGAATAAAAACTTACAACAAAATTAACTCAAATAGAAAGCAAACCAAAAAGTTTACTTAAATTCAACAATGGAAGAAATAGAAAGACACAACCGACCAACAATGAAGACGACAACGTGGTCAAAACTGTTTCCAAATGAAGTTGGCTGAGAGGAGTAGGTGGCTGCAAAGAAGTATATTGAGCTCGAAGAGACCGGTGTGGATAGTGGATGGCAGTAATGTTGCCAACTGTTTTCAATTCTGTGGCCATCTTATGCTCAACTGTATAAACAACAACGCCGGTTTCAGTCAACACTAATGACCAACGTAGTCACTGTCGGACACATGTACGTTGTTGTCAAACAATACATACATGCACTCTTACGCAAAAGACAACACATCACCGCAAGGATCATTCATTCAATTCTGTTGGTTGCAAGACATCTGCTATTTTTATCCCACAGTGGGACTATAATATTGGACAAATGAGCATGTTAGAATGTACATTATAAAGCTCATGGCTATGTTAGAGTGAGACGGAGTAATATGTAGTTGTATGGAAAGTATCAGATGGGATCGTATAAAATTCGTAGGCATTGAAAAATATAAAATACAGAAAGATCGGTAATTTCTGCGATGGACGACGTTTCTTGAACTCCTGAAAATATTGATCTGATTTCGCTTGATATATGCGATCGGGCAAGACGTCGTTTTTCCGGTACTACATTGTGCCATCTCACAATAAGTTTTAATTTAGAGAATGATATATCCAATCGCGCTTAAAGAAATATAGACCTGATAAAGATATATCTTCAGTGAGGCTGAAATATGTATGACCTACATTTACACTCAAACTCAAAAAAATTGCCCAAGTTGTCTAGAAATTTTTCGAATCATTCCTAATGCCTGTGTGAAAATTGGGTTTATCACCATAAACCATTATCTCAGTGTATCGCGTTGAATTTTTCGCTTTCATGGGAGGTACCACGATCTCTTGTTGAAGCTCTCGAAATTTTTGTCCATAGCTTTTCCGACACATTTTTAGTATTTGTGTGAAAGTTTGGTATACAACAGCAAAGAAGTCTCTCAATATAACGTTTTAAATGGTATATGTTTGGGCGGTTCCACCCATTTTAAATCACACGAGCTTTTTTGGAAGATGTAGACAGATAGACAGACATGCAGACACGAACGTAGTTATCGACTCAGGTGGTGATTGGGATCAAGAACATATACAGTTTCTTATACCGGCCAAGGTCTTTCTATAACAAAGTGAATATATCCTGAGTATTATGTCTATGCAACATGTTTCGAAGAGATTAGATAATAATTTTCCGAGTAAATAAATAAATTATGTCACACCTAAAATTTTTGTCCATAAAATCGTATTACTGTATGTTGCTTTGATTTCTTTAAGCAACAACACACAAAAACAACAATTTCAATTGTAACATTTAAGTTGCAGTAAACCACAACCGTCGATTGCCATTCCTGGTCTTCAGATTCCTTTGTATATCATCGGCTCCAGGACTAAGCCATGGTCAAATGGTGTACACGAAATGCACATTATACAATCCGGCAAAATCACCTACACACACATCATGAGATGTACTACAAAATTGTCTTTGTTTTTGTTGCTGGACAGCAAACATCTTTACTGGAAACTTAATGTAGATAGCATTTTGGTCCTTTTTGTTTGTCCTTGTCGTCTTATAAGTTTTTTTGTAGATAGAAAAATGAAGTTTTTTCGTTTTGTAACTAAGTAATGGATGCAGTAATCTCTCTCTGTTTCATGTGTAACCCCATTGTCGTTATTCCTTCAGTCTTATGGTGACAACATTGGAGTTGCGGTTTGGTATTCCATTGGTGGATCCTCTGTGCGTGATTAGTGTCAATGTTGCTGTTGTTAGGTTAATTTAGTGCAATTTGGTTTCTTTTTTTTTCAGCTCATTGTCTGCCATTTTCTTTGGTCTCCTCTCGATCTATGGTCACTTGTATCTTTTTCTTAGAAATTTTTTTAGGAATTTCGTAAAACAAAGGGAATTTTAAGTTGTTCAGTTATTTTAATTTCCTCTTGCAAATAAATTTATTTTCACAAATTATTTTCTTTTTTAATTGCAGGTTGTTGCGTTCTTCTTCTTCTTAAAATTTCGTTGTGAATTTCTTTGTGAAATATGGCGAGAAGAAGAAAATTCTTTCATGAGTGGTTTAATCTGGTGGCGCTTGTATGGATTGTCATCTCGGACATTTGTTTTAATGGTAAGTTTAGATTTACGCCATTTAATTAATTTATTTTTTAACAACTTAAATTTAAAACTTTGAAGTCCGAAACAATACTTGTTTATGCTTACTTGCCTAAGACTTACATACTTTAAGCTTTGTATGCCGGATGTCGGCTAAATCTTGTCTATTAACTCTAAAACGGAGTTACGTGAGTGCGCGAAAATGAGAGAAATGGACATCTGATCAATGAAGTAAACAGTTAGTTATCACAAAAAGTAAATAAAGCTATCAGCTATATACTTCGACGCATCGAATTTGACGGAATCCATGCGTTGAAGTGTTAATCCCGGACTTGGGTAATCGGATATGGCCCATATAAGCTAAGCGGCCCAGGCAATCCGGTTACTACACTGAGCAGTGTGCCCTATGTGACACTGATAAGTCCGATTAAAAAGTTTCGTGCGGCTTCATTCAAAGATTCGGTCCGGACTTACATATATGTTTTACAGGATCTACCTATGTTTTAGCAGATCTGACTAGTCTTAATTACTTTTGATTAGGCTAAGCTGATCAGGGTTATATTTATAGGGCTTTCCATGAAAATAATTAATGAGGCTAGTCAGCTCCAGTCTTTATCAGAATCGTTCAAGTCAATTTATGACTTGGCAAAACTCATCAGGACTGAACGAAATATCTTATGACTTTCACTGATAGGACTGCAATATGGCTAATCTTTGCCGTACCTGATCTGAAATTCCTTAACACATTTCCACCTTTAAGATCCTGATAAGTTTCACACATTGATGCCCGTAATAGGCTCCGCCATTCCTAATCAAACCCGTAGCTAGTGCTTCACCCGAGGCGAGGCGAGGTTCTAGTTGTTCTCGCCTCGCCTCGGTAAGAACCGAGGATTTTATTAAACTGAAAAAAAATTATCAGTTCTGTATATTGTCGGCATTCAATTGACTATCTGCAAATAAATAATAAGTGGGTGGCGCTAATTAATCGTTTAATTATATTTACATCCTCTTAAATTTTTGATATATTATTTTCGGTTGTTAAAAAAAATGGTCAATTTTGCTTGTATGCCAACGATATATTCAACGGCGTTGCTTCGCCTCAAGAAGTAAAATAAAATATATGTTTTTATTTTTGGTGGATTGAATCATATATGATGATTGATGAGCTATGATGAATTTAATTCTTTTCTTTTATGGGACGGCGTGGCATTGTCCATTTACCTTTTACAAACTATAAGAATTATATGTACCAAAACTTATCCATTTACGTCATATAGTTACTGAGATATAAAAAAAAAGTTTATTCATCTGCGTCAAGTAGTTGATAATACCAAAGTATGCTACGAACCTTCCCCAAATCATAAAAAACATAAACACATGCCAAGTCTTCAGGCGATCGGTTGAACGGTTTTGGACATTAAAAAATAAGTCTTTTACCGAACGTAGGGGTCCTCTTATTAAATCTTTCGTCATATAATAATAACAATAGAGAGTAGTAGCTGTATTATTCTAATTCTCATTCGATTAGAGATCATTTTAGTACTGCTGACTCTAAAGACCGAAGATATGACGAAATATATGGCCTCTAAATAAAAGTAGCCTAAGCTGAGCTTCTTAATGTGAAAGCAACGTGGTGTGAGTTCGGTGTGAATCGGTTAACCGGTCTTCGAGAAAATGATATTTAAAAAATATTTTTGTATGAGGGCCCCCCTAAAGATGCACTCAAAATAAAAGTTTTATAGCCTTATCTATGCTTTCCAATAAATAAATATCGAGTAAAATTTCAAAAAATAGTATCAAAACAAAAAATACTTCACTTACTTCCGATACGAGCTAGTGTTAAAGCGAGGCTGCGGGGCACCTCGTTCTCAGAACCGAGAACGAGGCGAGAACGAGGCGAGATCACACCGGCATCTCGCCTCGCCTCGCCTTGGTCGAGCGAGGCAAATTTATTTTTCCACCTCGCCTTGTTGAACGAGGTTGCCTCGCAGCCTCGGTGGAGCACTACCCGTAGCTGATTGTGGTAGGACTTGCCTTATAGGAACTTCAACTAAGCTTACAGACTGTTAAAAAATAATGGCTAGCGAACTTAGGGTATCGCTGCAAAATAGCACAGTGCTACCGTTCATGTAATCGCCTGCTATAACATACACAGTGGCATAGTTCGAAGGCGCAGAGGTTTGGGGAGGGGGCGCGCTGAAATGGTCCGCAGTATTAATTGAGATGTGTAAGTCACGGTAAAAATCCGAAGATTAGTATTTGCCACTGGTGGAAAACGTTTACGCTGCACTTCTGATTAGATTGTGACGAGCAATTTGGACAGACTGCAGAAAATGGAGTACAACAAAGTTATGTCACGTGTCTTGGATTGTTGAGCAAAGTGGCAGTATGTCCGATACACATTTGTTAGCTGCTGCAGTTGGCATAGGAAACATTTATCATACAAAAAATATCAGCGATTCAGTAACTGCCACGCCTACATCCCATAAATAGCTAAACAAAAAGGGTGTACTTACATTATCGGTTTGCTCATATCAACTGTATCAAAATGAATGCAATACGCATGAATCATACATTCAGGAGTCTGCACAGCAGGTCGTTTAGGGAATGGGCTTAAAGAAGTTTCCCGATGATATAGGCATCTCTCAAAATCCATACAAAAAATAAAAACCTTTCATTCATTATATCTTGACATCTATGAAGCTAAAGTTTTGAAATTTTTTGCTTGGATGTAAATTGCTTGCGCTAAAAATTTAATGACACAAGGATGGAGTTGGGAAGTGGGGTTCTAGTACTGCTCATACAAAAAAAATTCAAAACGCTATATTTGGGCTCATACAGCAGTCATTGTTCAAAAATTTAGTGTACGGATATATTTTATTTGTACCAAGCACTTTAAAAAGTAGGGGTGGGATTGAACGACAGGACGTGGCACCTGCCATATACCAAAAGCCATATCGCTGCTTATGGCAGCCATAGTTGTGAAATGCAATACTTAAATTTTCTTTGTCTGCTGTCTTTCATTTAATATCTAGGTACTGTGACACATAGCATGCTTACTCGTTATCCTTAGGCATAGGCTACTCACCTACATGTGGAGTACTTTAACTCCACTAACCTTTCCATGCAAGAGCAAAAAAAAAACTTCACATTTGAAAAATAACATGTTATCTCATATCATGTCGAGATAAGCTGTATGATAAACACAACCAAAAGCAATTACAAATCAAATGGTCGATTTTATCCAATTTATTTGAAATTTTCCGCCACTTAAACTCTGCTGCTGTGGGCAAGGTCAGCAGTATTCATATTGCCACGCTGCATTGCATTTAATGCATTAAATACAACAATGCAACATTTTCTTTGCAGTTTGTCAGTTTGCAATGCGATGGGAGTAGAGAACTTAATTAATGAATTTTAACTACCTCGCCATTAATTAGTGACCAGGTGTCCCAGTGTCTACTGAGCGATAATGAAGCACTAAAGTGGCATACCACTGTTGCAGAATTTAATGCGCCAGACTACAATTAGCCGTTGGTTAAACGCGCTACTGATGCACTGATTAACTCAAAATTAAACTTTGGAACTTAACTCAAGAACCTGATTCTCATGATATTCATTTCAAACTGTTGGTGTTCGAAAATTGCACTTTACTCACCTGTAAAGGTGATACAACAAATTAGCGCAATAAACAGAAACTTTTTCAATATTTTGTTGTTGTGCAACGCCAGTTTATTTAAGTGCGGAGTTTTTTTTTTTGAATTTTTTTTAATTGACAAGTTTAAAGGCTTTAAATTGCATGGCTTAATTCATGAGGCATATGTGAAAATGAAAATTCTTTTATGCATAAAAAATAAAAAATTGTTATTAATTATATTTTTAAATGCGCTTACGTATGCGGCGATGCCGATGGCAGCTTTAGTAGTGCACTGGGCAATGGAGTTACCAACACAAAAACGTATTGGAAATGTAGCACTTTAATACGCTGCATTTCAATTGAAACAATGATGCTGACGATTAACAAAAAAAGGATAATAAAGATGTGATATGCGTAAAATAAATAAATTACTGCAAAAGGGAAAAATTTAAATAAATTTTATTTAACGAAAATGCGGCTGCCTTTGTTGCGTGTGTTAAAAATCTATCCATATGTTTTTTTTTTAATTCTACTTTTCGTGGAAAGTTGTGTAAAACCCTATGTCCTCTCATATTTCAATTTAATTCATTTTTGACGCTACAGCACTGAATGTAGCGTATTGCAAAACTTTTATGTCTCCCCTCTTTGCGTCAAGGTGCTTCGTTTACATTTCGCTCATAAATTAAAATTTTAATGATTTTTTTTTATCAGTAACTCGATTGCTATGGTTGGTATTGAACGTATGTGGAGAATTCACCATATGGGCAGCTGCAGTGTAGTTGTATCGAAATGTATTGTGTGATGGGTGTTGTAGGCGCCTGCAATCAATATTTTATATCGTTGGGAAATTGTTTCATTAATGACACAATAATAATTAAATTCACAGCAACACTTCACTGGTATAATACGTTCATTTGTCGAAATTTTAGTACAGGCAATTAACCTTCTTTTGATGAAGTTGGGATAAAAAAATATTTTTTAATCGACTTTTGTTGTTGGCATATTTTTTGTAGCTTTAAGCTACACTTGATAAATTATAAAGGCAAGGCACAAGTAGGTCCTTAAATGTTGAGATTTAATAGTGGTGGAAAAAGGGAAAGAGAAAAATAAAATAAATTATTGAGTTTTGCAGAAATTCGAATGAAAGATAAGACTGAATTAACCATTTCGCTTTTCGGAAAATGAGCGCTGTCATTTGCCAGCTGTCGAACGTATAATACATATCATCCAAAGTGGCAAAGAGTGCAGGTTAGCTATGTAACATTTTGGATTGCTTAGCTAGTGAAGTTAAAATTTTCCACAAAAATTATGAATCAGTCATAACATTTTGTGCTTTAAGAGAATCTCATCCAAGTTATGACAGTCATAATCGCCCTTTTTAACGAACGATTACTAGGACAGTTCAATAATTTGAAAAAAAAAATCAGAATCTGCATTATTGTAATACAAGGCCACCTAGAAATAGCGTAAGTGTGAACGAAAAATTAATTTTGTCACATTTTGCCATGGAAGAAATAAAGTCTGCCGATTGGGTACTGAAATAAAATGTATTGAATAAGGATTTCTCAAACAAAACTTTCGCTCAGTGAATTCGTGAATAAGCAAAATTGCCGAATCAGCCATTGTATCAGCAAGAAGTAATTGTATGGTATGCATAATGGTCTGGAGGTCCGTATTCCTTTGCGAAGGACAAAGTAGCAATTGTCACCGACAATGATGAGAACTGTGGCCATGTGTCGATCAATTATTTTTGGCTTGCAATTGAATGATATGGAAGATGTGTTGTTCGAACAAGACAGCGCCACCAGAAACACAACTTAACTAATTTTGGTAATACTGCGCGAAAAAAATTCAGAGCACGCTATTTCAAGATATGGTGAGAGTTGACCTTCTATATTGAGCGAACTTATGTGATTTGACATTTTCTTTTCGAACTATAGGAATCTTTTAACTCTAAAGCAATTGAAATCCAAAATTTTTTAAGTTATGGTGGAGCTATAGCCCAAATGTTGTAGGGAAGTCATCAGAAACTACATTGGGTAAGAGTTTTAGTACTGCAGGAGGTTTCGCATCGGACACGTGAACTAAATTGATTTTCATGCATAAAAGCAATGTTCAAATATAAGAATATAATAATAATATTTCATGATTTAAAAAGGTGCTAAAAATAATCATAAAAATACGACACCATATACTTCTTTGATTTTTCTACATTTCTTCTCTTTGTTCATGCTTGCAGCAGCTATCGCTCAACATCGTTTTTTCCCAGTATCATTCGCCTGAATTCCTCCTCTTCTATCTGTACTCTACTATCCGAAGAAATGGTTTTAGTTACTTCAAAGACTATAACTAAGCCTAAGTTTATTAAAATTTCCCGACTGCATTCTGCCACTAAGGCTGACTCTGCCAAAAATATAAAGGCAGCAGAGCTGATATCCTGCTGAGACTATCCTTTCTCCCAAAAAAATTTCCAACAAGCCATGGATTTTTCTGAAAGAAAGGTGAGTTCCAGTCATTGCGCTGCCATCTTCAATTCAAAAGTGTGGATTGGTTACCTTCATATTTCTTAGTTTATAAACGAAATCAGCTTGATATTTATCTCAGTTTTATATTACGATTTAAAATATCGCGTTCATACTGGCAATACCGTGATTTCGCTGACGTTAGCTTTTTGTTTGAACCTAAGTACTTGACTTTTTTTATTTGACACTACTTGATTTTCGCTGATGTTAGCTGCTAAATTGATGTTAGTGGATTCCATTCTGTTTGACTTCAGCTGCTTACTATATGAGCTTCACATTATTATCAAAATTAGTTTGATTTCCATTTCTCGAGAACGAGCTAAGCCGAGATGAAATCAGTTCTTCTTCCATACAAATTTATCGTCAAGCCAAACTCCCTCGAAAATCTTTTTCATTTAAATCTACTCGATTTCGCTCGAACTTGAGTACTATAGCGAATGAATCGTAATGTAAGTTTTTTCGAAGCCGCTGATCGAGAAGTTTCCGTAGATTATTTCCTGGCCGTCGGTTGAATAAGTCGATCAATTGATATCAGGCGTTATGCTTTTCCACTCGCTTAGCTATTAGGTTTAAATAAAAAAGAGGATCTAAATTTTTTAACGGATAACTTAATAAATTAAACTTTTAAATATATGTGCATATAATAAATATTAATTAATTTGCATTTGTTTTTATTTTTACATTTAATATTAACATTATGTGCACATGATAAAGATACTTGATGTCAACTTTTTCTGATGAAAATATAAATTTACCTTTAAAAATTATGACAGTAAAAATGCTGCAAATAATAAAAATTCTTGCGCTGTGTTTATTTACAAAAAAAAAAAAAAACAAAAAATATCGAAAAGTACTATCTCGTTGTGCAAATATTGCAAGCGAAAAAATGTGCGAACGTAAATTGAAATTTTATAAATTAAAAAATGAATAAATATTGAACGTTATTGCGTTGTATTATTGTTGTTGTTTTGGTTTTTCTTTTTTCGTCAAATAGCATTTACGGGTCAAGCCATGAAAATGGTGAAAAAAATAAACGGTTTTTTTGTCTAAAAACTGATTCAGATCGCTTTTTCAAAAATTTCGTACCAATTTTTTATATAACACTTATCTTGTATTCAAAAATAATAACACTCATCGTATTAGTGGCTTAATGTTTCCCAATGCAATTTACTCATATACAGTGGAACCTCTTTAAGTCGAACCTCGATAGGTCGAGTAGAACATTTCCTGACAAAATTAGCTAAAGTCGCAGTCCACCATAAGTCGAAAACTCTACAGCTCGAATATTTTGGCTTCAACCTTCAAGTTCGACTAACAGAGGTTCTACTGTATTTATTAATCAGTACAATTTTGACGGGTTATTCTTACATTTGTATGAATTTTACAATTGAAATCAGCACAAGAAGAGCATTTTACTGAACATTTGTTTCTATTCGACCAAATTAGGTGCATTGAGCAACGTCCTCCTTTAGAACTTCCCACCGAAGATGTCTTTTCACGCTTATTCTGAATTTCGTTCAGAACTAACTTTGCTCTAGGTGAGGTCGTACGGGGAGATAGCTCTGACAAGTATCTCCAAAAATATATGTACGTCGCAGGAAATGTTTACTTTTGTTTGAGTCAGTGTTTATGGATGTTTATAAAACAAAATTATGGGCTGATATATCTAATACATTATATTACATAGTTGGGGCAATCTGTTGCTTCTCTTTTGCAAGAATAGTAGCGGAGAAGCTGATCAAGCGTATAGCATGATAATAGAAAACAATTATTTCTGGTTTCTTTTTACTTGCGTGCATCTGCCAGATTTTAGCCTACTATTGTGAGGTTTCTTTTTTATAGTTCAATTTCAAAATTATGTGTATTGAAAAAATTATAGGAGGTTTTCAAGTCTTCGACTAAGTCCAGTACTACGCGGTATCCCTATTTGACGGTTTTGGTCTCTTTTCGTATAAACCTATAGCGACCTAGCATTAAACAAAAAATCACAAAGAACCCAAATTTTCATTCCATACTTCCCAGGTTTTGAATACACTGCTTGAATGGGCATCAACCTCGATATCCTAATATTTGCTCATCAATAGTAACATTCTCTCCTGGGCTTATCATTCCATCAGCTCTTCAAACCTTTAGACGTTCATAATAAGGCTTAAATGAGGCTTTACTAAAACTGCAACCTTGCAGAATGACCCTTACAAATTTCGTTGCTCATATTGTAATTGATAGACCCGAATTTTGCATTAAGCAGAAAAAACAAAAACCAGCGAAAGTTTCTTTTGTATTCTGTGGCAGCAAATGCCACATGAATTACTGCTGCTGCTGCTGCTCCTGCTCCTGCATCCAGGCGACAAAAATTACGTCCGTCTATCGCTAGGTGATTTATTCACTTAATGCACCCGCAACTGTACCACATAATTGCAACGTTGTTGTAACAACGCAAATAATTGTGTGCGGCAGGACGAAGTATTAATCAATTTTTAATTTTCACCATTTCATTATTTTATGATAATGTGATTACTATCAGTACGCTCGTTGTTTTAATTTTTTATTGTTCGTTAGCGCGATAATGTTGCTACTGCAGTTTGCTGATGCTGACGCTGATGCTCATGCCGATACAACTTTTGTCATCATGCTGCGTGATCAACAGCAGCAACGTTTGCTGCTTAACTGTCTGTGATTCTTTTACGTATTTCTTTTTAATATGGGTCGCAAATTCCTTTGAGTCATTTTCGGTTGCAATTAAATGTTCTTAATTATGTGTCATCAACATACGCACGAGTTTGCGTGCGTTACTGAATTTGTGTGCATGTCAAAGTTTAAAAAGAACGTGATAGATTATTAAAACAGGTTAACGTGCTCTTAAATTATTAATAAATTGTTTACCAGTGTAATATTTAAACAAGTCTCCTCTCATGACGACAACGTAATTTTCAGTGAGTTACAAATTCCAAAATAAAGAAACGCCTTTTTCAACGATGACAATGTTCTCCGAAAATAACAACATGAAAATGATTTTCCTGAATCAGCTGTTGTTTCGCTTATAAATGTGGTTACGTAGACAAAAAATCCTTGTATGGGCAAATCGACCTGAGCCGATTAAAACATGTCTGCCTGTCTGTATGTCTTTACAGACGCATGTCTACATGTCTGTATACTTATGTTCCTGCAAACCTGTTATGTTTGTATGTATGCCTGTCTGTCTGTCTGTCTGTCTGTCTGTCTATCTCTATGAAGAAATCACGATTACGGGAAAACACCTTCGAATAAAGATCTTGGAATTGAAAATGAACGATATCAGTTCACTGACACGCCTATCGCTCATATAATTAAAATATTTAAAACGTCATATTAAAAAAGTTTGTGAATTACGATTAGAAGGTGTGGCACCTTCCGTACAAGCAAATACTTCAAAATGGAATACTCATGAAATAGTTTAAGGTAATGCAGCAAAGTTGCACATAAGCTATTGGAATGATTCAGGAAAGCTCTGAGCAAGAACTTGCTATATTTGTATAAGTGGGCGTGACACTCTCTATAGAAACAAGAACACTTACACGCTATACAGAGAGCATCATTTGAAGTATAGAAATTAAATTTAAGACAAATACAAATATCACACAAATCGGCCAAAAAGTTGGCGGCTTTCGAAGACAGGGTGTGGCATCTCCCATACAAGAATAAGGTTCAAAATTCTACACAGAGAGCAATTTAAGTAACTGTTGTCAAATTCAATACGGGTACCTTTGATCAAAGCAGCCAGCACTTAATGTTTTGAAAGAAATATATATGTTTAAAAAATTAAGGTCTACCTGCACTTTTGCTGTTAACGAAGTGTAGGGTATTTAATATTTTATAGTTTTTTTTATTATAAATTTAACGATAGTAACAATAAAATGTAAAGTACTTATGAAAAAAAAAATTCAATGGGACTTCAGTGCCGGGGACTCCATGAATTGTTAATGCCACTCAAACAGCATTTCATTATATTGTATACAAAAACAAATTACTGCATTCATATTATCATATATTTACTTATGTTGTATAATTCGCATTTCTTTTCTTTCTTTTTCTCTTCTACTGCTTATCGTTATTTTGCATACACAACAACAGCGCTTTGTTTGAAGGACCTTAAGATCTTCGTGCCAGAAGCCGTCATTATGGGAAATGCAGCCACATTATCGTGCCAATACGACCTGGAGACGGTAAATATCGTTTCATTTCTTCTTTTTTTTTTTCAAATTTGTCTTTTCATCCGTAATATTCCATGCCCCCCTGTCATTACAAAATTGCTGTGAAACAGCTGGCGCGCACATAAGATTCCTTCCTTTCCTTTACTGTACAATTTTCTTCCGATGCTTGCGCGTTGCTCCTTTTGTGCGGCGCGTATGACTTCAGGACATCACAGAAATTCGCACTTCGCGCTGCTGTTGCTGCCGCTGTGTGAATTGCACGAATAATTAATATAATTGCGCGGTAATTCGTCACTAATTCCTTCCTTTTCTGTTCTGTTTTATTTTTCCAGGCGGCCTTGTATTCGGTGCGCTGGTACTTTGGTTCTGAGGAATTCTACAGATACGTGCCGAAGGAGTCACCACCCACTCTGGTGTTTGGTGTGTCCGGAATTAATGTCGATGTAAGTGTTTCTTTTGTATATTCCTTTTCTTAAATTGTTCGGTGCTTTTTTTTTTGTTTTAAGCCGTCTTCTGTTTGTGTTGCAACTATTTTATATTAAACATTCAGTTTGGTTCGTAAATGGTACGCGAATTTCTATTTCGGGCACTGAAGGTGCGTGCCACATTCAGGGATTAATTATTCTCTCAGTTGGTTCATAAATCTTACGTTGGAATTTGGGTTAAAACGAGTGAAACACTTGCAATGCCGGACAGATAGAAGTGAAGATGGAGGAAGGGGCTGATTTAAAGTCTGCTTGGATGGGGAAAATTAATTGCAATTGCTTGTAGGAACTTTTCAAATTGTCTACAAGAAAGTGTATAATAGTTTAATTTTTTATTATATCGCTTTACTGTGCTGTGCTCAGAGTGACTGTCCAGAAAGAAGTAGTACTTGCAATACATCAGGCGTTTCCAAAACAATTACATTTGATCAACTTTATGTGAAGCAGAAAACTACAATTTGAATCCACTGTCCCCGAGATAATGCGATTTTTTTTAAATAAATCAAAAAGCAGCAGAATTGAGTGTAAAATTCTTCGCCACTTTTAGCAGTGAATGGATCGGTTTCGCTAAGGACGATAAGAAAATTAGAGAGGATTTCGTATTGCAAGACCTCATAATAACTACATTTTTTTACAATATTTATTACAGTTCTCGAAATTTTAATCAAAAAAAATTTTGGGGAGTTGCAACCCCCCTACCCCCCGATGTAAATTTACAGTAAAATTTCTTCCTCATTTTCATATTTTTTTTTTTATAAACAACGACTACCCGCTGTCAAAAAAAAGCCCCGTCGGAAAATCGTTGGAGTAAACACAATTGCGTCAGACGACGATCAACGGAAAATTCAGCTGCCATTTTGTTTCCATTGAAATTTCAAACGTAAATAAAAAAACTGACACCAGCTGATTCGAAATGCAACAGTGACCGTCATACGCTGACGATGAAATTAGAAATAAATCTAAGCCAACGGGTACCTGTGGGCAGGTTACCAGTTGTGTTCCAATCGTTGACAATTTCACGACACCCATTCGTATTCTATTTAACGCATTAGTAAAATTAAAATAATAACTTTTTATGCAGCTTTCAACTTGGAAAAACAAATGGTGTACTAATGTTGTTACGCATGCCCCAAATTCCTTTGAATAATGAATCAGTTATATTGGAGTCATAAGTGCTCTGAAGTTGATTTGCTGGGTATGATCAATTGACTTTTGATTCCATAAATTTGGTGAAATCCTAGAAAAAAGATGGTTCATATTATATGCTAAGTAATAGCGCATAACCAATTTTAAGTTTATTTACTATACAAAATAAAAAAAAAAATTTTTTTTTCCATGTTGATATATCGTCTAAAATCCTTACAAACCCATGGCGCATTCGATTCTGTAAATGTCATGACCAATAGCAACTTTAACATCAACGATATTTTGGGAAGACTTTGACTAGAAAATGAGTGTGAAAAGTGTGCATCATGGACTCTTGCTACTGAAACTGCAACTGTGAACACCTTAAAAATGTCCATAACTTAATAAAAATAAATTTTTATTCAAAAGTGTCTTGCAAGGTTAGTCTGGGTGTTTCAAAAAAATGTCTGAGCAACGCAAAACAATAACAACTTAAATGTTGCCATAATTCACACTTTATGAAATAATAACTTGCTTATGAAAACAACAACAACTGAAGCAACAACAGTGAAAACTTTAAGCGAACAACACAAACAATAAATTATTTTTGCATATCCGGTATGCAAAATTCCGCAATAGAAGCTGCAGCAATAGCGAAAATTGTAATTGTAGTAGTTAGTTGGCAAAGTGGTGGAATTTTTAATTTCACCACCATATCCACTGGTAACGATGGCATTCGTTCGGCTTGTGACCGCTGCTGCTGCATCATAAAAATTGTTTTGCAGCACTTCGTCAAGCCAGCAAGCGTAGCATCCGCGTTGCGTCATACGATTTTGTCCTTGATGCTGCTGCTGCCATACCACAAGCCGGCAACAACAAATAGGTTCTAGCGATTCAGTAAATCTTTACTGTCCAAAATTTTTCCGAGTATATGAGCGCATGCATGCAAGCATACATCCTGATGTGCATCCTTCAAGAAGGCCACGAATTTAGTAAATGAGTGGTTTCCGTTGTTGGTTGTCGGTTTTACTTTGCGATAAGCTTGACATTTTTACGCGCTGAGCATTTTTTAGCTGCTCTCTGCTAAAACAATTGTGAATTTTCAATTGAAAAATTAAATTAAATTCAGAACATTTTTCACTAAACTTTGCAGTAAAATAAAATATTTATAATGAAACCAACTTACTAACATCTGATACGTAATATTTTCTAAAAAGTTTCAAAATTAGTCTCCTAAACTTCCAACTAAAATTATTATTCCAAATTAAGATTTCTTTTATAGACTTGACAAAGGAATAAGTTCCTTTCTGATGTCTCTTATCAACTCACAGATCGATTCATTATTCCAATTCCATAAATTTGATTTGGATTCCCTAGGGAATGATCGAGCTCTGATAATGGTATCGTTCTTTAAAAAGTTTTCGTAACACCGCTCAGTCTATGCGCGCTGCTGTCCAAAATAAACGCCACACTACGCATAAGCGCTTGTCAAACAATTTCGAACTCCATTTGTTTTCTCAAATTCATGATTCTTTAATTGACGGAAAAGCTTCATTAATTTTTTCTTAATTAACTGTCTAGCATAGAGTTGGAGAAAGCAAGTTAGTATTTGGGATATCCGCCCAAAGGTCTATGCACCAAATTAAATTCTACTTATAACCCACGTTTATTTACACAACATCAATTTTTGCTTCTAAATGATTTGTGAAATTACAGCAAATCTTGGTTGGCATGGGACTTACGCCTGTTGCCTAATTAAAGCAAAATTCCAATCTCGCTAATTAGCAAAATAAAAAATAAAATAAAGCTCCCTTAAAAAGGTTCTACGGTCCAGTTGAAAAGAAATAAACAAATTGAAAATTTACGCGAAATGTTGGCGTTAAAACCTCTTTGAACCCCGAAATCAACGCAAAGCAATGAAGCGCAAGGAAGGGGCAGCAGTCCAGCGAATGGAAGTAGAAAACTTTATCAATTAGTCATTATGATTATGAGAAAAATACTCTACTACACAACGAGTATACGCTGCTGCTTTTAATAAAGTGAATTTTCTCCATTTTTTTTTTGCACTTGTTTTTTAAGTCCTTACAGATCCTGCCGCCTCTTTGAGCTACTGTTGGTGGATATGCGTTGAAAGTTTTATTGAAATTCCACTTTGTATTTTTTTCTTTTAATTTTTTTTTTATAATTTTTGCTTAGTTTTTTTGTGATTTTATTTCTTTTTATTTTATAAATTTTGAAATTTTTATTTTGTAGCTACAAACTCAATTGCGTTTTTTGTGTGCATTGATGAAAATAATAAATTTTTATTGTTGTACATCGAACAATAGCTAGCACACAATATATTGAGCAATTAAGATGGGTATTGGAATTTCTGCTTAATGAGCAGCACTTCCGCTAGTAATGAAGGCAGCCAGCAACAAGCAACTGATTACATGTAACTTACAATCAGACAAATTGGATACCGCATCAATTTGAATTCAATGAATTCGCCGCTCGGCAATTAATTGTTTATAATTTACATTAAATTTTTAATTGTCTAATTAGGACGGTGCATGGTGAAAACGTGTTTTGCGCTAAGGAATGTTTCATTAAATAACAGTTGATTTGAAATTAAAACGTTTTTGTTCTTTCAGACAAAAAACTTTTTGAAATGGTGAAAAGCAGCTGACTGCGTTGCTGACTGCCAGTTCGATATCGGTAGAGGAACGTAGGTGGATTGTGCTAGAAGATCTAATTTTAATTTTGTTACCCCTCGTACTAACGTTGAAACAAGCTGTACAACGTGCTGTACAATCAGTTGTGCTCTTTTGTACAAACGCTGCGATTTGTCCAACTTAAATTAAATCGAGCCACTTTGCATTATCGTTTTCCGGCATATCCACTTTTCGTCACAATCCACTCTTTTTTATGAACACGTCTGCATCAGACAACAATTTGACGAAACTAAAAACGAAGCAAAATTGTAGCAACGTACAAACAAATGTTCCGACTTGTCATGCGATTCGAGAAAATATTAAAAAATGTTGGTGTTTTTGCGACCGCTGGTACAACGTGTTGAACAACCATACTTACGTTACAATACTTCTTACAATTTGTACAATCGTATGGGGTTGTACAAGCTGTTGTACGAGAGATCGCATCGTTACTACGAGGCATTAACATATGTAAGAAAATCTAAAACTGCCGCAATCTGAGTTTTAGCCAATTTCAAAACCAACTCAAAATATCATTTACACTAAAGGAGATACTAAATTTGAAACTGATCTTTTTTTCAAAAAACAAATAGGTTCTAATATTTTAAACGTTTATTGTTATTGGAAAGCAATTATTTATTTATTAAGTTTCATGCACATTTTTTTAACTATCTCGGAATAAAATCGTTCTTAAATTATAATAGGGAAAACTTTTAAGATATGTGATTTTGTAAAAAAACTTAATATAATTTTTACTTGTGAACAACCGCTTTAATGATACTATGCGAAATAATGTAAAACCTTTTCGTAACCTTTCCACTTAAATATTTTGCAAATGTTTAGCGGAATAACGGTTAATTTCTTTTTTAACACACAATTTTTTTTTCAGAATGGGTTCAAAACGGTCTTTCTCGGGTCCGGGCTGTCCCGAATTGCATTTAAAATCAATTTTCGAGCTTTCCTCATCGATTCGTGAAAACAATTTTTATTTGAATATGTGTGCAAAGCGTTCCCTTCCGGGGTTCAGGGCAGGCCAAAACGAAGATAATTATCCATTTTCGACCGTTTCTCATCAATTGAAGGAACATTTTTTTTTTCAGAAATAGGTCCAAAACGGTGTCTACCGAGGGCCGGGATTGTCTGAAATTATGTTAAAAGGCCATTGCCCACCTTTCCTCATCAGTTGAAGCAAATTTTTTTTTTGAAGTGAGTCCAAAACGGTGTCTCCCAAGGTCCGTGGCCATCTCAAAAAATGTTATTCTCGTCCACATTTCCATATATAGTTTGTCCGTTGTACAACCCTTCTACCGTACACATTTTACGCAGTCCCTACTGATGGCAATTGGATCCATGTACAAAATTTCACAACTTGGTATAAGTTCCAAGAATAGCAGTGTAAAGGTTTTTGTTGTATGGGAGGAGCAGTGACCCATTATCCAACCCAGTTTACATTTAGCGAGTTGCTTAGCACAAACAATTTTCATTTACGCATCAGCTTCACAACTGTAGCTGCGATAGATGCCAAGATATGACGTTTTAAGTAATTTTGCTCTACAAGGGTGCTACGCCCCTTTGTCCAATCTCGTTCCGATATCGTGAGTTACTTAACAAAGAAAATATAGTACTAACACCAAATTTCAAAACGACTACTACCATAGGTGCCAAGATATTGCGTTTCAAGTGTTTTGGTATTTTGGAAGTACTGTCTGAATCTCGTTCGCAGCGATAATTTAGTGCCTATCGTACGATAAACATTACATTATCGCCGAGAACGAGACATCGGCCAGACCCTTCTCTTTCCCGTCCTCGGTCGTACGAGAAAAATTTTTGTTTGATAGCGTCTCGATATTTATCGGTTCTCGATGAAGCACTACAGGCAGGCGCGACAAAAATCGACTATATCTAAACGCAACCTTATGATTTAGGATAGATCATCAACTCCTAAGATAAATTGTGTTCTTAAAGTATTTTTTTTCGCAGTCTATGGGTAATTTTTTTTTTTTATGCCTAAAACGAATTTTTATTTTTCTGCATGGGTTTTTATAATCAGAGTTTCTCAAAATTCGAAAACTTAGCCATAATATTTAGTTGGAAAACTATGATTTGTTTGTGAGTCTGGAAGAATTGAGTAGTAACATATCATAAGTGACTCCAAGTTGCTTTGAAGTATGTCACCTTTCTGAATCTTTTCAGATGTAATCTCAACCCTAAAATTATTGACGTCGCTATGAGTACATCACAACTTTCCAAACTTTTTAAAAAACTTAGAATATTTGTTTTAATTGCAATCACAAAATGCCCAATTACTTTTTTCCATCAACAGCAATGAGTACTTATTACACATAACTCCATGTTAGGTTTAATCGTTTTCAACACTGCACAACCCGTAAAGGACTTCTTCTCGTTTCGGTATAAAATAATAGTAATTTTTCTAATGTTTCATTTTAATTTTTTAATGGATTCCAAAGAGCTAAAAAAAATGAAAAAAAGGAAATTGTGCAAAAAGTTAAAAAAATCTAACATTTCACTATTCCAGAGGAAGGATTAACATAGTTTTTGTTGCTGTTGTTAAGTTTAAATTAAATGCGCAGCTCACTGACAGCAGGACGTCATCCGCATGAGTTGTAGTACTGACGTTGCGCCGCGCCGCGTTGCGTTGCCGTTACAATTTGCTATGTTGCACTTATGCGCCAAGCTGCCAGATCACAAAAAAACTTCACTGAGAACTTAGATGCGACTGTTGGCATTTTTTTCGTCAAGTGTGAGTACCAACGACAGCGACAACGGGAACGAGTATATCAACAGCAGTAGTAGCTGTAGCCACAACAACAACTACAATAATAATAACAAGTCGTACAACAACTGTAATAAAGAGGACATGAACTTAATATGTAAATTGCTGAATGCAGCATAAGCCACATAGAAAACTGCTGCAGCCGCAGTTGTGTTTCGTTTTGCATTTCAACGCAGATAGTGAGATACTGAGAACCGATTTTATTTGATTTCAGCATTTATTTCTGACCAAAAGACTGGGGAAAAAGGAAACCAAACGAACGGGTGCACTTTGCGTTCGAGTTCGTTTTGCTGAAATCCTTAGTTTTAAATGAAAGACTGATGATATTGTTACCAATAACAATGATTTGAATGTGAGCCAATTAAGTGTTTAGGAGCGCTGTTTGGAAAAAAATAATTTTCCCCCACCACTGATTATTGTTCAGCGCCGCTGTGAAATAAAATGATGTCGCCAATTTTTGGGTTGGACAACTGAGAACCGTTTCTTTGCTCATCAGCTCCTATTCTCCTAGAAAAAAACCGATTGCTCATAGCTGTCAATTTTCAACTTCTCTAAATGCACTTAGCGAAGCCTCAACTCCATGCAAGCTCTGTACATCACTTTACCAACCCGGATTAATTCAAAATTTCGCCAACCGTGATGTCAAGAACTTTCAAAAAACTTTTTATTTTTTATTAAAATATTAATATTCGAAAGAGAGAGAGAGAGATATATGTGTGTAGTTAAGCAACATTTGCGAGATTAGCGCGGGCTGAAACGTTGCTGCACACGAGATGACAAGCACTTTGGGGAGTACATACTGATAGAGTGGTGGCAGTCAGAGGACATACCATAACTTTGGTCATTTTCTCATTCTACTACTTTCAACTCAACTTCTACACTATGTGGTGTAACGCTGAGAAATTGCATCCGGAGTATGAGAGCAGTTGTGTTTAATTGAAATAACTTGCCACACATTCGACTTCAACTCCAACTTGAAACCGCTTAGATCCGGTATGCCACAACAAAGCATTACCAAACGGCGTTGCAATGCGTTGCGGTCTACCAACACAGGAAGATAAATTCCTTAGGAATAGCGCACACATACACACACACAAGGACACTCAAAGCAAACAACGAAAAAATTTCATCATCACAATTAAAGCAGCAACCAAAAATAGAAGAACGGATAGGAAAATGATGACGACAGAGATTATAGGACGGGTGCTTGAGAAACTAAGTGCACAGTGCTGAGAACTTTGATGAAAAAAGGAGGAATACCATGGAGCATTCCTTAAATCAATTGATTGTGTTACTATTCCAAAACACAGAAGTCTTAAAGAGTTTTTCCAACTATAAAATTTTTATTAAAATGTTTTTTATTTGCTTTCACTATCCACTACCAGCTTATCTCACAGTATCCGTTCACAGTTTTATAGATTTTGTATTCCTATTAATTTAATTTCAAAGTGTTTGTCCGAAAACAAAAACTCTTCCTCAGCTAGATCCAATGTTTACCAAGATTATCGAAGAGCCATTACATTTCCTCACAGTAGTCGTTTAGTGTGGCATGGAATAATAATAGAGAGTGAACACAGTGAGGCAATTGGTTCCCGGCTGCTTAATTCTTCGATCTTTCAAGAATTTTGTACTTAAAAACATAAGTTGCAGAATTATGTCCCAACTATCCTGCTTAAAAAAGCTGCAAAAGGGTTAAAAAGTTATGCACTCTCACGGATACCTTCAAAAACATCGGTGCATTATACTACGCTCCTTGCGATTGCTAACTATCACCGCCCACTTTTTCCATCTTATGCAAACTCAACTTCTATGCAAAAGGACTTGCAATAATAAAACAACATTTTTCAGTTGTTGACATGGATATACGCCAGTACACATATCTAGCGTGCTAGGAAGAACATAACAAAGAGTAGGAAAAAATGGACAATAATAGCCAGTATGCACTGACATGTTCAGAGATTTAGGTTTTTTGAGCTTCAAAATGTAATCCTTAGAACACTAAAAAAATCGGCTCTTTGTATGCAAAAACTCAAACACTCCCTAGAGCATGGAATGCGCCGCCCAATGACCTGTCATTGACAAAACACTGGGTTGGTTTAAGGACCAAACGAATCCATATGCACCCAACAATAACAACAGCAAACAGTAACTAAACTTCTTACATAATGGATTTCCCTTTCTGGAACAACAACTAACACAACAAAAACACAGCAAATATTCGCTCAAATGGACGTCCGTTGGCCAAAGCGACAGCTTTAGGTTTAATGAATTCGACAGGCGACGAATATTTCTTCGTTATTTTTTTTTTTTTTGGTTAGGTCTCAGTACTGACGCTCTGTTCGTTTGTAGGGAGTTAAATGAATTTTGCATAAATGTTACGTTGCAGTATGGGACAACAACGTAGCGCTTTCATTAAAATAATTAAATGTACAAAATGTTGGACAGAGGATAACATAGAGCTGCAGATCCATCAATGGTTCATTCTAAATGTGACCACAAAAGGAAGATTTTAACAAAGTTGTCTTACTATGTGCCTTCAAAACCTCAGTCATTGACAATCAATTGTCTGGTAGGGTATTTTGAAATTCATTTATTGTTACACTTACAGCTTAGAGGTAAAACAATAAAACGCTAGTCTATGTAGCTGACGTAGTGCAAGCAGCATTTTGTTTATAAAGGGTGAACCAATAAAGGTTTCAACATGAGAATAATAATTGAAAAATGGTTGCATTGGAATAATTTTGAATTTTTTATTGAACAATACTTATTGATCGAATTAAATTGTGAATTAAAGGTTGTAACAGTAAAATATTCACCACGGCTTCGACGGCATGTCAATCAATCAATCATAAATCCATTTGTCCAAATTTGGGATAAGTTCCTCCTCTTTCCACAATTATGCCTTATTATAGCTTCTAAATTATTGCTGGCTTATTGGCATTGAGATAACACCTAAGAAAGAAGTCCAATATTGTCAAATTGCACAATCTCGGTGACATCGCTGTTATGCGACCTAATGCGGTCCGGGATCTTCACTTATTGAAACCACATATGTTCCATGTCTATTTCATTCAATTTGAACCATTCTAAATTAGCTAGCTTAGTACGATAACGTTTATATTTTACTACTTCAGCATTCCTTAATGCACTTGGACTCTTTTGGCAGAACGGTCTGTACGTACACCACTGATAATTTCGCAACTACTTCAGACCCAAATTCTTTCAAATTCGATTCACCACTTTCATCGAGAAATACCTTTTGGTTTACCCTTTACAAATATTGCGGTAACATGACGCAATGCATGATAAGAAAACACAAAATGCTATTTCGAAGTTTCCAAAGAAGAACACGTGTTCGCTTGCTATATTTTTAACGTTGCAATTTAATATTTCCTAATGAGTTTTTACTACAAATGAACTAAATCGAAAATACTGAATTTTCTTCCATTGTGTGTCTCAAAGTGTAAAGTTTTCCTCAAAAGCTGTCACGGCATAACAAAACTATTGCAATTATTAAGTTCAAGCGCTTAAAATTTGCTTAGATATGTGACTAGAAACCGTAAGTTAGAAACTTTTCTATCTAAAAATTTAGCAGCATTGCCAGTGCTGGCATTTTGATCCATCCTACTAAAGCATAGTGAAGCTCTCTGGATGAATGAATGAACCACGCTGCTTTCGGTGGTGAGGTGATAAGAGATGTTCATTCACTTTTATTCTGTTCGCATAAATTTGCATTCCAATAACTTTAGAGTGGTGGCCCAAAGGCTCTTGACTTTTGAATAGAAGAAGAGGACCTCTACACACCGAACATAGTGAATGTCAGTTGCAGACTGCTGTACAACAACTACAAAGCGATTGAAACCAATGTGCAATGCGATGAATCACGATAGCATGCAATGCTTTATCACATGCATATGCAAAAAGCATTCAAACGAAAATAAAAATGCATTAGGGTGGAACATGTTTAAGAAATTTTTCAAAAAATTTTTTGAAACAAAAAAAAAGTATTCCTGACAGTAACAAAATATCACCAAATTCTTGGTGTATATTGAATAACTGAAAAATCAATCAATTTATTATAAACTTAATGTACCATCGAAGCCAAAAATCGAAGTCTAGTTATCGAAACTTACTTAATACTCATATGGTCATAGTCTCTTTTTAGCAACTTAAAGGTCCACTCTAACACAAACGTTCATATAGACGCATGACAGGCTTAACATTATGTTGCAGGCTTAAAAGAGGCGTTCGCCAGCAATAGATGATGTGTACTGGGTGGTAGTAAGCACTCGAGGTACGCGCACAAAACACTTTCATTATTCGACTGTCGAAGGATGCTTTGAGCGCAGATTTCTTGAAGTGCCTTTGAGTGCATTGCATTTATGTTGAAAATGCTCCACGCTATTGTTGCCCCTTTGCACTGTTTGGTATGTGTGTGGAGGGGTGCGCATATCGCACCCCAAGCGCATATCCATTTAATCGTGTGCCAAACGCACACCCTTCCGCGTACATACATACACGCGTAAATGTGTATTTATATTGCAAGCAGCACGCCGCAAATTAAATTATAATTAAAAGAATTATTTAATAAAAAGGACATTTTTTGAACGGGTTCTTTCCGGCAATACGTATCAGTACAAAAACAAATTCATACGAAACCATTCATTGCATATGCATCTTGTGTTTTTCTTTAAAGTGTCGCAATTTCCAATGGAGTGAGGCTAAACGCCAAAAAAGTTAATTAAATCTAGCAACGCTTGTGTCATTTATACAAATTAAAGCCTGTGAGGTGCCGTGAGCATTTCGTGCCCGGGACGAAGAGTTAATTTGCCACCACATACCTACCAACATTTTTTTTCCAACACTCTAAAAAACACCCTTTATATCCGCACTGTATTTAATTACGAAAGAATGCAGTAGCATTTGTTACAAGTTTCAAATTATTGCAATCAAAAGAAGAGAAAAGCCACTTTGAAGTCTTAATGAAATTGTTATTAATGCTTTCTTTGTACTTGGCTGTGTAAATGCTACTGGAATCCGCCTTGCAATCCAGAACTTAATTGGAATTTTTATTTTATTTCTCTTGCCATCGCATGTTTAGTGATACTCCGAAGAGTTAATTCATTCAATGGAATATCTACCTATCAATTCTTATTAAATCAATGACCTGAAAAACCCGTTGATATTAGAAAGTCTTAGCTGTTTGTGCAGCAATGAAGGTGGATCTGCAGCGAGAAACAACTCATTACCTGGTGCAGCAGCATCTTTTCAATTTTTCTTAATTATTAGCTCATGGCAGTGTATTTTTTAATGAAAAACTTCCACTGAAGAGCACTTAAGTTGGAGTTCAGTTTCTTGGCCAATACAGTGCTTCTTGGCCGTTAGTTTTTCATGAAACTTTTTTTCTCATTTTCTCATGTAAGCAATAATCTTTTGTAAGTTAAACCTCTTAGGCATTACGTTTTTTTATCGTACAATTTCTCTTTTTTTTATTTCTTTTAGCGTTCACTTTGTGAAGTTTTTAAATTGGAATATCTTAAGATTTCCACATCCTTCTATCATTAACTTCCTCATATTGATCATGAATTCTAATAATTTACTAATGAATTTCGTGATGATAGCACTGTGGAGAATGCATTTGCAAGTATGCAAGATATTGAGTTTTGTATTGAGCTAATGAATGGAAATAAAATTCTTTTAAAAAACTTTTTATATCTACTTTATAGCATATAAAACTAAGTACTATGCTTTAAATTTTGAATTTTTGATTTCTCCTTCTTCCCAATTTCGAAATCTACTGAATTTTGCATTGCAACAACTAAAAACGGCTACTTTGGTATGGTTTCCTGTTGCACCAATCGCACTCAACTTCATCACCTTATTAAAGGCATCTGGCTTCCAGTCTTACGGTTTTTTACTAGTTTTCTTATCTGATAAAGAAATATTCGGTAAAGCGAAAATGTGTCTCTTTTGACCATCATTCGAAACACAGATCGTTTGATAATTTTTTGTATCTTTCATAACTTCAGCGCTCAACAGTACCGAAGCTGTGTCGTCGGGCAGTCTTCACCAGATTCAACTTTTCCATAAATATATAAAAATGTGGTCAAAAGTCTTTGAAACCGTTTGGAAACAGTTAAAGATATGAAATTTTTGCTCTTCTGCTTTTTGAGCTTAGATTTGAAATCCATAGAGATTGTCAAATTGAATTCATTGCCGCATTGACAGCAAGCCTTCAGCCGATCAATCATATTACAAATTTTCATCCCCATTTTTACCGATCTTCGTGTAATTTTATAAATAAAATTTTTAAAATTTTGTAACAAATCGTCCATTTACATGAGTAACTGATAAAATACGACTTTGCGAAACTTCGCTAGGTCCTCCGTTTGTTAAAATTTGCGTCTCCGAGAATCAAATTTTTTGTGTTTATTGTAATATCGGAAACTATAGTTTTGACCTAATTACCAACATATGAGAGTTATAACGTTTCTTCGCTGTTAAGCGTGTCTACAAATTAACTCAAGATTTCTTGGGACACTCAATTTTTTGAACTGATTACCTTCAAATCAAGTTAGCTTGTTAATGCTGGGCGTTAGTTAATATCTTCCAGAATAATAATCACCTTTCTTTGTTTACGTTTGTAGAGCGTGCTGAGTCGTCTGTTCAGTACTGTAAGTACCAAAAACACAAACAAATTACAGCGCAAAATACATTAAAAATAACAAAAATGGGCAACATACTCCTTGACTGAGTATGAAATTGCGACTACAATTTTACTTTAAGGCAGGGGTCGGCAAAAAATAAAGTGAGAGTGTTTGGTGAGAGGAGAGAGGCTGCACCGCAAGAAATTTGTAACCAAATATTGATTTTATTGAAATGATGCGGCAGAAAGTGGAAATTAAAAAAGATTAGAAAAGACGTTTAGAGTTGTTGAAAAATCATAAACAAAGCAACATCGAACGCGGGCATAGCACTGCTGTCTTCAAACTTAACAAAAAAAGACTAAATTCGTGCAATTTCAAATTGCTACATCAAAAATTCATTCAATTGGGACTGCACACATATTATTTAGACCGTGCTTTTCAATTTCTATGCTAACTAAAGTAGACAACGTGTTATCTAACCCTTTTTTTATTTTCAATACTACTATCATCATCACTTACAGCTACCCATAGCTTTATTTTGTCTACCCCTACAAATTCATTACATTTATAATGAAAAGTTTCGTAATGTACTTTCCTGGAAAATTTATTACCTTTTAACGACTTATTACAAATTAAACATTGCATGTCGTCAAAAGCATTTTGAATCATAAAATTCGTTGATTCATTTGCCATAACTGTGCAAGAAATTCTCTACGTGCATAACAAGCGAAAAGAACTACAGCAACGCTTGATGTTGCTTTGCCAATGGCTTTTTGACAACTGAATGAAAGAGCGTAAGAAAATGTTTAATATTTGATCGCACAATTGTGCTATGCGTGCCGACCCCTGCTTTAAAGCTAACAAATTTGGCATTTTCTTAATTTTTTAGTTATTTAATGATCGTCTGATCATCGATCTACCGCTCAGTCAACGGAACAGGGGCGCAAAGTGAGACTAAATTGAGTATCCTTAGACAAAAATCATTTCCATGCTATAACTGAAATAATACTTGCAAAAACTTGCAAAGGTCTTTTGGTAGGCATAAGAGGTCTGCGCAAAACAACTCCCTATGACGTCAGACTGTAGGAGTTTCTGTCAAGTATAGATCAAGCGTGACATTCTGCAACTCGTCGGTATCAGTAGCACAAAAGAGAACGATACAAAGAGAATAAATTAGCATCGTTTGCATGTGAGTTGTAGTCCGCTGTACACATCGATTTTCTTAAGAAAAAAAGATGCGATGCATAAGCAAACAACAAAGCGCACGGCAGCGTCTTTTGTTTCGCTTGATCAGTGTACTCTAATTTCTACATTCTTGGAATTTTCTGCTGAAGTAAATTTAGGTTATTTAAATACAGTAAACTTTGGCAAACGTGAGCTCCCGAAAACATGAACATCCCCAAAACGTGAACACTGTATTTTTTACATTGACTATTCTAAAAAGTGAACAAAGCTAAAAGCTCTAAAACGTGAACAGAAAGTTATTCAACATTTCCACAGAAAAATGCACTACTACTTTTTAAGAATTCGGGGAAATATGCGTAATATTTGCTATTTTAATGATGGGTGATGCTTGTATTCCATGGTCCGATCACGATCTTATCTTTTGTTTAAAAATGTGTTCAAACAGAAAAAAATAACAGATTTTTTTTAAGAAACAAAACTTATTTTTAAAAACAAACTTTGAATTTTCGCTTCGCAGAGCCAAACTTTCACTATTTAAAACAATTATGTATTATTTTTATGTGCATATGTATGTATATACGTATGTAAAAATATTCATGAACCTGTGCTATTGCAAGTAAAAACTACGCAAAAAGAAGAGAAAAATTGAGAAAATGTCTTTTCTTTAAAGAGCAGTAGTAACGCAATGTGGTAGAAATACATTTTTGATCTTAAAATTTTACATTCAGAAACATAAACAAACTCATAAACTTGAACACCCTCGGTTTTAATAGGTTCACGTTTTCTTATGTACACTGTACCGATATTTGCTTCTCAACAGAGAAAGTGCGAAATGAGAGTGAAAGAAAGTCTCATTTCAAGGATCCAACCTTGGAGAATGTGGTGGATGTGCAGCCATTACGCAGTGAAATTCATATAATTTTGGCATAACGACTGCGTACTTGTATTTCATTGCATTATTCCGTGGAAGAGCTTTTCTTTCTTCAGCTTCAATATTTCAGGATACGTCCACTGTTTGGAATGTCCCATGATCTGGTATGTTTCGACTACATATATTATGTTTCGTCCACAAAAAGTATTATTTATCGTAATTCACTACCTAGCCCAGGAGGGGCTTTCTATGAGCGCTTCTTATTCGTAATATACTGCTCAGTTAATACCCGCTTAAGTTCTCTATAACGTCAATTTCATAATTTCTGTCAGTTAAAGCCAGATGTTTTTAATCAAAAAGTGAATATTCATATGAGTTTAGGCCAACTTTAAAAACGAACGAATTGGTTTTTGGTTTGCGTATTTTGCATAAATAAAATACTGCGCTTTGCCAAACCAATTTTTGTCATTGATGGCGGTGTGAAAGTTTCGCTGTGTTGGTGTGATGTTGCTTGGTGACACGTTGAAAAATTGCGCTCGTGACATTTACGCTTCCGACAGCCACAAACGAGCTTTATCAATTTTAGATAACTTAATTAAAACAAATTGAAATTTGGTCGGAAATTTTGGCTTTTGCATTTGTCAGCCAAGTGGATATTTGGCCGCACACATGTGTGTGTTTTCTGCGAGTACTATTGCATTTGTTGTTGCTATTATCGCTGTTTTTTGTGTTGGTGCGTTTGTTACACACATACCTAGATATGTAGATTTAGCTGAATGCGATATTGCATTGCACACTTGTAGCAACGTGGAGAGTTCAACAAAAACGTGCCGCGTGAGATTTTCGTTAATAATTGCGCTTTCGCGTTGTATGCCATTTGCAGTCCACTTCAAAGTACTGGTGCATGTGGTGTGTTCTTATTTTTGTCTCTTTTTCACTGGTGTTGTATTAGAGTGTACTTGATGTAACGAATTTGTTGTTTTCGATGTTCAGCATAATGCCGGTAAGATTGAAACGTATATCCGAGATGGCCAAGTCGAACAAAAACTTATTATTCTGGCTCCTTTACAAGAAGAAGAGCTCACGCATAAATTTAATAAAAAGTGTCATTTTTAGTTTCCATTGAATATAAAAAATACTAAATACATGCAATCAACATGAAAAATTAAATATTATGGTATTTACCACTTTTCGTGTTTTTTTTGTCAACATTTCTTGTCACTTTACAATTGCCCGTTGTCAGTTCTATTGTTTTTGTAATTTTCTGTTTTGCAAAATATAAAGCGATAGCAACAACACGAACTAGCACCATGGCTCATCGCTTGCAACGAAAAATATCTGGACACATTTGACCTCATGCATGTGCATCTTAACTGTTGTTGCGATCGCGCCCATCCCATTTTGTAGTTTTGGTTTTTTTTCAATGTTGCAAGTTACGCAGGCACATTTGGTTCATTCGCTGTTATAATCAATTGATTAGCGATTTCCAGCTCACTTACTCAGCCCTTGTGGGCATGTATGACTTACATATATACTCGTTCTCTTCCTTAAAAGTCATAAGCATTTCTTCATAGTTGCTAGGAAAATCTCACTAAGGTCTAAACTTTATTCTGTGGGGCGCTCAAGTAACACCTGCAAAAGGAGCCTACGGACTAAAATTTTGGTAGCAAAAAAGACATATCGAACAGTATAGTATGCAGCTTTTTAGTCCAAGTACTTTTAATTAAGAGCTACAAATTTAGGGTTATTCAAAAAACAACCTAATCATAATTTATAAAGCCCAAAATGTCACATAGCAATTGAATTTTAAGTACACCCTACCATTGTCTAAGCGCGACTTGTTCCCCATTCGATATTTTGCAAGGGTTAATTGTTTCGCTGCCACTGCCATGAAGTTGGTTGATGCTCGGTGTTTGAAGCTTGAACTTCCTGTCTGTCGGTTATTTGTTGTGCTTTTTGGGCACTAAGTACCCAGTAGAATTTTCAACACTTTGCCGCTACAACGATAACCACAGCGACAAGCATCAAAATGGTAATTGGCGACAGACGCTGCCGCTCTTCCTGTCGCTGTGACCGAGAGTGAGTTTCAATTTAATTCCAAAATTGCCATGGTAACGCACTCACAGCTGTATTTGTATACTAAGCGTAAGCTTGGGAATACACGCGTGTGATCACAATAGCCGTGTCATCAGATATTCACGAAATTGAAATCAACATTCAACTTGCAGTTGAGTCGTTCGAAACCAGTGGACAGTGAGTGTGACAGATGCAGTGATGGTGTGAAATTGGCTTTCGTAGTTATAAATAAGAAATTAACCGGCGTGAATGGACAAAGGTCACGGTGTTTGTCGTCTGGAAAATCAGTCAAACAAAGTGAACATTTTATCGATTATGAGTTGTTTTTTTATTTTGTAATGGAAAGGGTGTTTCAGATGAAGAAAAGAATTTGTTGGGCCTTATTTGCTAATAACAAAGAAATTTCTCTCTGATTTTCACAATAGATTAAATGTTGAGAAAATAATTTTTTCAAAAGTTCAACTTATTTTAGGAATGTTATGCTTAACAACTCTTTTCGTCGAGCTGACACAGAGATACTGAAATAATTTAAAAATTTTTATGTTTTCATGTTTTGAAAAGCTCATAAAAAATAATTTTCCGTTAGTCGTCAACTAGTAAAATTATACCCACAAAAAAGATCAGCAATACTAAAGACTTCAAGGTGCAAGTTCTCTTGTGTGGGGTTTAAGGGTTATTTTTCATAATAAAATTTCGCACTAATATTAGGTGCAGTAAAAAAGTGCATTTTAAGAGAGGGTGTGGCAGATTTATACTTGGAATTGCTTGGACAAGCCTTACACAAAATATTGGTGAATATAAAAAGAGGGCGTTGCACCTTCCTCAAAGTTTGAAAAAGTCATGCAACTAAATTGCTCAAAAATACCAGAAATGATTCCCACTGTCCTCAACAAAAACGAGACAGATTTTAGCAAATGGGGGTGACCTCCCCCCGAAACATATAAAAGTCTACGATCAGAGGTATTTGACTTAATGCTGTGAAGTTCAAAATAGAACCGCTTGGTGGAAAATGAACGCTTAAATAAAAACTTTTGAAATAAAAGCTCACTATTACTATTAAAATGATGACGCGAGACCAATATCATTTTTCCTCGTCATGTGCTATAAATAATTATTTCAATTTTTTTTAAAAAATTAATTTTTTTTTTCATTTAAAAAAGAGCTAACACTTTTAGGAGATTACCTTTTGACTTATGGAGAGACAGGAAATTATGATTGAGATTCAGCAATATAGCGACGTGTTTTCTTTATGAAAATTATTCTGGTTCAATGATAACAATGAAAGTGACCTGAAGCAAGTGTTTTGCCTTTGAGCTTCATTACACTTTAAATATTGACTCTTGCCACCATTGTATACTTTTTTACCACTGCTTGAAAGCTTATAAATAGTTATTTAAAAAAGAGGTAGGGAAAACCTACAGAAAATTCCGGCTAGTGGAAAAAAAGTTAGGAAATGTAGAAAGTGTTTTGCCATGTCATACCTTACCCTGAACCGGGAATCGATTACAGAATCTCTAGGTTGTAGGCGCAGTACACTACCACTGCACCACAACACCGACAAATTAAAATTGTGTGCGAAAATGAGACATACATTTTTATGGCAACAACGAGTGATATTAGCCCAGGGTAACTTGGGGTCGCTGAGTTCGATTCTGCCGTCAGATTTTTGCTTGCGCGTCAGCGTATCGAAATGATAGCAAATTAACCCAATTTTAAAACGGTGACAAACGTTCCTCAACAACTTTCCTGTATCAAGTTTGAGAGATATAGTGTCTGAGGCAAAGTTGTTTGAGAATTATATCAAATTTTTCGAATTTGAGAATCAAATAAGGGACATACGCCAGAAAAGAAACGTCAAGATAAGAAATTTTATCTCTATAATCTCTTTTAGGAACTAAATTATTAGATAATTCATGTTGCTATGTAAAGCGATTCTTAATGGGCGGTGGTCTAGTAAGCATGGTTCCATTGATGCTAAGCTATTGTGTACTTAGTAGTCAGCTTCAATAATGGGTTAGTAATAGGGTAAAATAGGATAAAATAGGGTAAAATTATAAATATGCTCCATATTAGAGCACCTATGCATTATTTTTTTGTTATTCTGACTGAATCCTCCCACGAAAGTTGCTCTGTTGTCAAAACGTTGCTTGGTTTTTCCGATTTAAAACTTTCGTTTGATGCTAGAAAAATATCGCGAAGTACTCAATAAATTGTTCCTAGGTAGTGAGATTTCGTATTTTTATGGGGAACAATAACAAAACAGTACACAAAATACTGAATCGATACACAATTGCTACATCGATAAGTTATCTCAGTAGATACTATGACACTGTGAACAGCCCTTACAAAAGTTTTGAAAACTTAATTTTCAATACTTAAGAAATCTATTATTCAAAAACAACATTATTCTATGAAACACCACATGCTCCGCTATCGCTGTCAATTGTACCAATTCTGTCGGTTAGAGGTTAAAAGCTTGCCATGTCAATAATGGTAAACTCTAACTTCTATGCAAATGTGGCTTTGTGTTTTTAACCATTGTGAATAAATTTGTTTTAACAACCTGGCAATTAACTATCAACCTCAAATTGTTATATATATATATATTTTTTTTTAAGTATATAATTATATAACTAACAATTAAGTAGGTTAAATATGTTGCTGGACACATTAAATAATTGTCAGTTTTTCAATTTTATTATAAATTCGAATTTGTATATAAATATGTATACAATACATATGATATAATTCATATAGCACTGATTACAATGCGCGTTGTAACGGTCATTTTGTGTTTGTAAAACGATAATTATTAATGTTAAATAATTGTTTTGATTATGAAATTTTAATTACATACAATCGAGAATATTAAGTGCATAAAAAATGCATTGGAAACAAAAATTAATAAATTATTAACTTTTTGAAGAGATTTTAAATGCTTTTTATAGAAAGTATGAAAAAATCCTATAGTTATATGTCAGCAAAAATCTGTGCTTGTGTAATTGTAGAAGATATAAATTAAAAGCCTGACAGCAATGTGCATTTCACAACTCTCTGTCTTATTGACAGGCAAAACTATATTAATTATATCTTAATTCAGCCTTTAGAGTAATCACATTTTGCTATAAACGGATTGCAACAACAATTGACAACTGCTGTTTTGTTCGATCTAAGCAACTTATGATGGCAGATGGCGTCAAACTTGTATGCTTTGTCTGATTGAGGGCACAGTTTACTCCAAATGTTCAAAAAAAAAAACAGTAATATGATGCAGGCAACGAATAAAACTTTTGTGAAGTCGTTGAAGGTTCTCGAAATTCCAATCAAATGAGTTTTCCTAACAGGATAAATCGGTTCTGCCAACGGAGTTAAGGTTCAAGGCCAGAGCTGGGCACTACCTCTGTTTTTCTAACTTCTTTCATATCACACTTTTCTTGCAGGCACTTCGTTGCGAGCTTTCTTGGCGATTCAAAACGAAGTTTCAAGCCTAAACTATTTAATAAATCAGTTAGCTCACCGAATGGTTACTTGTTTGAGATGTATCGGAACACAAATTATTTTAAAATTATTTTTTTAAGTTTACTATTCAGTACTCAAAGGTCACTGATGATTTCATTTAGCAAAGTATCAAACTAGTATCACTAGCTCTAGCCATTTTTTTGATTTTTTGCACTTATAATAATAACAAAGGATTCCACCCCATAATGTTAAATAGAAAATCATATGCGGATCATCTTAGGTACAAGTATATTCGGGTAGCATGAAAACAAAATATTTTCGCTCATCTAGATACTTTTTTTGACAACTTTTTTTCTATCCAGGCACGTTCCTGAGATATCCGCGCTAAAAAGTGCAAGAAATTATGTTTTTGGTTCGTACTTCACATTCGAGAAATTGTTTACTAAAAACTAAGTGGCTGTCTCGAAATAATTTGACTAAAAATTTATAATTCAATATCTTAAAGGACTGTTCAAACATTTTTGTTCATATTGCAATTGCATTACTTTGATAATACTCTGCGTAAAACATAATATAGACTGATAACTTTCGAAATGTCTAATTTCACTATTTTAGTTTTATTCTTATTATTATAAATTATTGCGCTTATTTATTAAGATTAATAAAATTAACCCATTTTGGTTCAAAAAACGCACTTCGAATGCTATCACAAAGACATTGGCTTACAATTATGATCACTTAGCTATTACGTTTAATGCTAAATGTCCCGTATATGAACATATTTTTCATCAAAACTATTAATATTTAATTATTTTATAACACAAATCTGCAATATATTATGGTTCTCAATAGTTTTATATATTCAAAGCAACATGAAGGGGTGTGTCACACTCCCTACATGTTATCATGATTCATGGAAATTTCGCTTAATCTACAACGTTATCAGCAGCATAAATAGAAGCGAGAAAAAAATGAAATTAAAATCTTTTAACAAAAAATCTTTTTATTTTTGGTTTTTTTTTTTTTAAAAATTTAATGATTATGAGCATCTGCAGATAGCGCGTTGTTGTTGTTTTCGTAACACACACTGTGCGCATAAAAAACTCGCCTCTGGCCATATGTGTTAAGATGTATGTATTTGCGTATGTATGTATGTATGTATGTACACAAGCATGAATAATATTATTTTGTGTGAAATTTAATACGATAAACAATCTGCTAGTCAACCTTAGTATAATAAACAAACAAAGTGATGGAGGATTTGCACACGCCCACTCACACACACACTCGCAAGTGCAAACAATCGCGCACACATACAAATTAACATATACTTTTTAATTATACAATAAAAACAATTAAATTCATTACTCGGAAGTTAAAAAGTAATTAAATTAAGCATACAACCAGCATACATGGTGCTTACACTTAGAAGCGATAAGCTGTGCATAAGGAAGAAAGCGATTTGTTTTGGTTAAAATCCTTAGTACTTTGTGTGTATTAGTTTCCATGCAGATTTATGAGTGGGTACTTTATCCTTCGGCAAAATTCTAACCAGGCAGTGTTTAAAAAATAACAAAAATATTTCACATGCAGCATTTCTAGTGCCTCAGGAAATTAAATTGGTGTATTAATTAGATCCTTTCTATCACATTAAGGAAAAATATATCAAATTACGGAAACAACATGGTATACTGAGCAAAATTTTCCGGTAGAAACCAATGGATTTTTATCAATTTTTTCTACATTCATGTAGTATATACGGATGAACACAAGTTATGTGAGCTATCAAAGCGTCAATTTTGCAATTTATTTTGAAAGCGGAATAAGTCACTCCGTAGAGAAGAAATAATCAAGTAATCTGAAATGAATTGTATATATACACATTGTCATGAGTATTAATTCAGTGGTTTCAAATCACGCGATCCTCACGACCAATTGACTTCATAACTGAAAAAAAATTTGAAGTGGATTTAAAGTGCAAATTTTCATAATTTGAAAGCGTTATTCTGCCGTAAGTCTTTTCAACGTGAAATAGCAAAACATACTGTGCATTAGTTAGCTGTCAAGTTAACACTACTGCTAGAAAATTAAAGTTATGGAAAGTTACGTTTGATCAGTGGCGGTCCCAAGGGGGGGAGCTATGGGGGCTGAAGCCCCCCCTGGCATCCGCCGAAAAATATTTCGATTCAAGAACGTTTCAGTAAATTGAAATCGAAAAAATTGTTTGTGGTGGTGAAGTGTTGTTGTGATGTAGAAAATATATCAACGAACATTTTTTTTTGGTTTCTTTATACACCACAACAACACCACCACTACCACTCCCCCGTCTTCTATCTACAGGCTCACGATTTTCTATTCCACTTTCATAGCCAACAAATAATCTTAAGACCTAACTAAACTATACATGCATTGATTGAAGTCAGATTATGCAACTGCGCGCATACGCATAACTTGAATATTAAGAGTACAACGTACTAAAATAGTCATAGATCTTCATATTTACTATTTTAAATATCTAAATTAATGTCAAAAAAATCCTGAGTGGATTTCATTTATAAAGGAAATATAAGATGAAATAAGATTTAGGTAATAGTGGTAAAAAAAAAGAACTCTTTGCTACGACGTAGTCTAAAATAAAAATGAAAAATTAATAACAATACATATTTTCTAATAACTTTCTTATATTTTTATTTTAAAATTTATTTATTTTAAATTTTAAAATTAATGTAAGTTAAAAACATTTATTTTACTTAAATTTTAATTTAAGCATTTTTGACATTTCAACGCCGATATATATGGCTGGGGAAATCAACGGAGTTCAGGCTCTGATATCTGAAGACCAACCCTTAGCATTTTACACCCATTGTTTCAGTCACTCTCTGAATCTGTGCGTAGACAAATCATGGGATGTTTCTAAAATTCGTAACATGCTAGGCACAGTTTCATCAGTGACAAACTTTTTCAACAATTAAAAGATAAAATTTCCGAACGGAGTCCAGAAACAAAACAAAATTGTTTAAAAACATTGTGTGCGACCAGATGGGTAGAAAGGCATGAATGCGTTGATACTTTCAGTGAATTGCTACTGTTTATCTCCGAAACATTAGAAGACTTAGAACAAAGCAAGGACACCGATTTATTGAACCGAAACTAGGCGAAGTTGGAGAAGTGGGCGGTGCATATTTTAACTTATTAATTCATTCGACCTTTTCGTCAATTTTGAATGGTTCCAATATTTTTCAACCTCTTAAATATTTTATGACTTTTTCAACCGCTTTCAATATGTTTCAACAATTTCCATATTTTTTCGCATTTTTCAACTTTTTAACATTTTTCAACATTTTCTATATTTTTCGATGTTCTCAATTTCGTTCAAGTTACTTTAACGGTTTCCATATTTTTGAGTCTTTTAAGTCTTTTTCAACTGTTTCAACACTTTTCGACCTCTTTCAAACTTTTTACATTTTTTTCGACTTCAACCTCTTCAATTTTTTTTTATATTTTTGTAAAAGGTACTTTCAATGCAGTGTAGGGTATGTGAGTTTTGGCCTGGCCAAAGATAGCACTTACTAGTTTTATTTTAATTTTTTTTTCTCTCTCAAATGTTTTAGAGCCGCAATATACTACCCTTACTTGGAGCATATGATTTCAGAACTAAAATCAAAATTCCAAGGTAAATTTTTGAGCATTTTACCCTTAGAAGGCTTAATACCGACAAATTACTCGAACGTGTCAGTTGACAAGATCGTGGAGGCTGCTCTCACTTACGAAAGTGATTTAAATTGCAGTAAAAATGAGCTCAAATCCGAAATTCAATTGTGGCACCAATATTGTTGTAAGACCGATTTTAAAGATGCTTTGAATGCAATGGAAGCATTGACCATTATCAAAAGCAAAAAAATTGGAATCGTTCTTCCCAAGCATCACAATTTTACTACAAATATTTTCCACGATTCCAGTGACTTCGGCAACACCAGAACGAAGTTTTTCTGTGTTAAAACGATTGAAATCGTATTTAAGATCTACAATGACAGAAGACCGCTTGAATGGATTGGCTCTGGGAAATATTCATAAAGAAATCGATATCTGCTCAGATGAAATCGTAAAATTATTTTGCCAGAAGAAACCTCGCCGTCTTGAAACCCTCGACTAGACTACTGATTAGATAAAAAAGATCTCTATGATTTATTAGGGCTAAATTTAACTTTTTCATTTTTGTTATATACCAAAAAATATAAATATTTTTCGTTGAAAAATTCAATCAATGTGCGTTTTCACTAAAAAAAAATGTCAGCCCCCCCCCTGAAGAGAATCCTAGGACCGCCACTGCGTTTGATTACCATATTAATGAGTTATCGATCTTTAATGATAAAATACAGAAATAGCTGAAAACTACAGGTGAGTCAGGCTATTAGGTTTTTATCTTCGACATTACGAAAAAATTTAGGCAATTTGAACATTTCAGATGAATTAAGTATTTCTCCGATTTAGTCACATTAATTTTTGTTTCCTATGCTCATAAGTTTATGCTTAACCCTAACCATCCTGATAACATTTTCATACGTTGTATGGGAAGATAGGCAGTCATAGGTTAAGCAAGTGTGTACTTGGTTCTGTTTAGGCCAATCGTGATGAGTAGGCATGGAATAGTAGTGTTTGTTCCGTCTCTCTCTTGACAGTCGTAGTTCGTGTTTGGGTTTTAGCTCGAATAGTTTTACTTTGCTTTAGTTTGTTTTGATTAAATTTTTTTGATGCTGCGCAAACGTAATGCATCTGCTTTGGAAATAGTAGTGTCTGTGTTCTATAGATAATTTACCATGGCAAAATGGTTATGCAAATATCTCAGCGTAATTTATCTCATCACGCTTACTTCACTTCCGTTGGCCAATCAGCCACGAGTTAGAAAAATTTGCCTCGTCGGCCCCCTTCAACAAACTGAAGCAAAATTTCCAAAAGAGCTACGGCCAAGCCTCACAGACTATATAGGTACACTCCGATATGCATTCAAAAAAAATGGAACTTTTTTTTCTGTCGTGACCATGATGAAGAAGTCATTTTCTCTTGTCAACTATGAATAATTTACGAAAGGAGCCACCAGTAAATGGAAAAGAAGAGATAACTGACTTCTGCCATACCACCAAAGGTGGAGTAGATGTGATAGGCCAGATGACATCTAAATATATCACTGAACAGAAGGCAAATAGATGATCATTGGCCATTTTTTTTCAACATGATCGATGGCCGTGTTGGGTACATTTTGTGAATATTCCATCCAAGCACCACAAAAAGACGAAACTCTCGTCAAGACTTTTGAAAATAGTTTGCGTGGTGTTAGAGTTGTTTGCCTGAGCACTACAGAGCCATCGTGTAAAACTAAGCGAAATGAAACTGGTCGTTTGCCAGTCAAGAACCGTTCCTAGCTTTGCGTGGATATTGATTCTAATGGCAGCAAGAGACTAATGTACAACAACCACAGAAAAGTCATAGCACCACACTGCATTGGCTGCTAAATTTGGATTTTGTATTTTCATTTATATCAGTTGCACTAATACAAAGTTTGTTGTGGAATATCTTTTAGTTCTTTATAATCATTGAACATAAAAAAAAAAATCATACCAAAAACTGCTCATTATTGCACATTCTTCATACAAAATGTGTGAAAAAATTAACGGGTACCCTTATCAGGAGAGTAAGGACTATTTGACTATGGATCGGTTCCACAGCCGATAAAATAATTCTAGAAAGGTTAAAAAAGTAAAAAACGATAGAAAACGACTATTTGAAAGATGTCATGGAACCTCAAATTTGACTTCAAAGTCCATACGGGTACCCAGGTACCCGTGTGAGGAGGGTTAGGGTTAAGATGTGTTTCAAAAATGGGAAAAACACTTCAATCGAAAATGTATTAGAAGAGGCACAATTCGAGTGATTTATATCGAATCTGAAGGTTTTTTTGAGAGAAGAAATTTTTCGAAACAGAATTTTGTTGAATAAACACTCAAAATTCGTACATTCTATCCGCTTTGTTGTGTTGAAATTGGATCCATTTAAACTCTCGAATTTAAAATGAACTAAAAATACCACTGCCATACAAAATCTATTGATGTTGACAATTTATTTTCTATCTAATTTTGAGTACCGTGTTATTTTGAGAAAAAAAAAAGTTCAAATATAAAGTTTTGTTTTGTACCGGACACAAAACGTTACGAAAAATATTAATTTTAATTTTTATATATTTTGTTGCAGCTAACCAACTCAGACGCAACTTCAGTGACCCTTAAAGGTGTTACCCGTGAATTGAGCGGAAATTACCAATGCGAAGTGTCTGAGGATGAACCTCTATTTCACACCGATATACGCTCTGCATACATGCAGGTCATAGAACTACCAAAAGATGAGCCAACTATGCAGGTGGACAAAAAAGTGATCACTGCCAATGACAACTTTAAGGCTGTCTGTACAGTGGGTCCCTCATACCCAGCAGCGAACATTACATGGTACATTAATGGTAGAAAGGTAAGTTGATAAGAATATATCGAATAAAATCGTACTTTTAAATGAATGACTTAATTTCGTTGAATGGATAAGCGAATTTTTTAAATAATTGAATAAAATTTCTCTAAAAACATGCATATATCATTAGCAAGGAAGCGTGTGCTGAGTCCTTAAAACTTTTATGTTTTGACTTTGATATATGTAGAAATAATAGCGATTTTATGCACAATTAATTTATTAAAAACTTTCAGTTAAACAGCTAAGTAGGTCAATAGCTGTTGTAGCTACACTCTTTAATTATTAATGCTAAAAATTTGTGAACAAAACTGCAATACATTACTTATTCCATTTCCACTTGAACTTTTTTATTTGATAGCACATGGAACATCTTATTATTTTGGCTAACTGAATGCCCGATTTAATATTTGTTATAAAAAAAATTAATTCATCACATATTTGAAAACCACACCACCGTAATTATGAAATAATTTGTATCTTCCCATTACAGGTGCACAAAACGCCATTCCAACGGATCAGCCAAGATACATACGAAGGATCCGCTACATATTCTTCACTAGAAATCTATCCACACAGTGCGGTACTGCAAGGTTTCTTTCAGGCGATACCTAAATACCAAACCAGCATACTATTGCTCTGCGAAGTCTCGATACTTCATGTTTTCCATAAAAATGTACAACAACGAATTATGCTGAGCTACTCACCACCTTCAACAATTTCGCCAAATCTACTGGGACTTGAAGGATCAAATCGGGCCAATGGAGATCCTGATAATTCAGCACTAACCGGAGGTAGCTCCAAGTGTCTGCATACATCCAACGCCGCCGCAATAGTGGTGTTACTCGTTGGTGCAGCATTTTTACTCAATTATATGCCAATGAACTCAGTGGTGGTGCTGTCGTCGTTGTCACCGGTAAAAATGGCATCGGTGTCATCGTCATTTGTAGCAACAACATCAGTGGCATCCAACCAATTAACCAATAACACAACCGCAACGTTATGCAGGCGTCAAAGGTGCCATCTGTGACCAACTACGCAACAAACAATAAAAACAGCAACATAAACAAATGCCATACAAATACAAATAAACTTCATCAATACCAACTACCACAAACGGACTGACAGGCAGACGGACAAACAGTGTGTGTGACAAATGGACAAACAAATGAACGTTCAATACAGCTACATGCAACAAAAAAACAGCAACGTAATAATAGTAAATAATATATAAATTAAATGGTTTTTTTTTATATTGTATTTTGTTTCAGATTTTTTATGTTGGGTTAGTGGAAATTAAAGCAAAAACAATTGAGAAATAATAAAATGAAAACATAAAATATAATTACATTGGGCAACAGAAGTTCATTTTGATGAAATTTTTTGATCGATATGTAAGAGTGAGTATAATGAATTGATTGATTACTTTTGAAAACACGTTAGTGTTATGATATTTTGGTTAAAAAAAACACTTTTCATTTATAATTTAGGAACGCTGCACTTATGCATAGTGGAAGAAAGCGAACAGTGAGACACTTTAAATGCATATCTTGCCTTAGTACTAAGGAAGAAATTTAAGTTGATGCGTTTGAAACAAATCTATTATAAGCTTTGTCCTAGAACATGTTAAACTGTCTTACTTCATAAAATAGTACTCCAGGGTCTTAAATATCGTGTAATTTTATAAAAAATATACTATTTTTCAGCCCCGCCAAAAAAAAAAATTTTAAAAAAGTTAAAATTTAATGCATTTCCTTCCGTAGTAAGGAAAATGTATCCCAAAGATGAGGGAAGTCTTGACAATTTGTATGACAATATTTAAGAGGCGGTGGGAGAACGTGCCCATTCCTAATTTCATTTCCGGTTTTGAGAGCTATTTAGTTGCTCTCTTAATCAAATTTTTTTGCTTTTGTCACCAAAAACTTTTATGCCTTCGAAAAGATTTTCGTGAGTAGATCAATGTTTTTAATACAACACCATAGCTAATTTAAATTAAGAAAGCTTTTAAGACCCTTAAAATGACGGTATATGATCCCACAACAATGTTAAGACGTTTAGATGCTGTCTCACTGTTCGCTATTAGTTTTTTTTTCTTATGAAAATTTTATTGTATTGCATTTCTTTAATATTACACAGTAAGTATATAGAAATATCATATGTGACATAAGTCATATGGTATAAGAAATTTTTTCTTGTCGTATAAAATTTGCGAGGAGCCAAAAAATCAAGAAAAAGTTGTAAAATTGACATTTTCGGGTTGCCAGCATTTGGCAACCCGAATTTTCAATCAGTGGTATGGCTTTTTTGATGTATCATTGCAAAAAGATTTTCACCCAGATGAGATGAATGTTCAAATACTAACCATTCCAATTAGGAGGATACCATCATTTCAAAGTCTCTTAAGAGCTTAGAAATTTTATAACAGCCTTGCTTATATCCAATCAGAATGCTTTTCTCCCATAGATATGTATCACCTCGTACTGAAAAATGCTAATTAGAGTAACTCCAACTCAGATTGGAAGAAGAAAGGCCTAAGATGTTACAAGAAGTAATCTTTGTGTGCTATTATAATAGCTAAATCATTATGTGAAAGAGAACATCTACAGTTCAGAATTAATTTGTCTCAGTTTTCTTTTTGTTTCGGGAAAAGTCGAAATCGCGTGAAAAGTAAGCAAATTGAAACTCTTGCAACTTAAAAGATTCAGTTGCTCAGTGTAATATTAATGCAAATTATAATAAATAATAGAAAATTATTTTTAAAAATAATTAATAAAATAATAATAACAATTAAAAATATAATAAATGTGTAATTTCTATGTACAACTGTACGATTTTGCTCAAGAGGTAAGGTTGAACTATAAAAATAAGAAATAATTTTAAACTTAAAGAAAAAACAAAAAACGTTGAAACAAAATAGAAATGTATGTAAGTAAATACGTAGGAACATAAAATGTTTTCATGTGTACTTAATTTAATTAAATTTAACCATTTAAGTGAAGTACACAATTAAGACGAGACACTGGACTCATGGTATGAAAATTGTCGCCAGTCTTATTGCTGAAATCTTTTGCAGTATTGCATAATATTGAATATGACTATATTGAATACATAGGCTATAGACGGTGTTTACATTTTCAGAACATACAAAACACTCGAATTGTTAAATTTATTTTGTCATCTTCAAAGTATAGCCCAACGCTTGCAATACAACTACTTCAGCGCTTGAGCCAATTATCCGTACAGTTTTTGTAGGCTGATTGAGGAAAATCTATCAGCACCTTCAGATAATTATCTTTGACTGCTTTCACCGACTCAAAAAGCCTTTCTCGAAGTTTCGGGAACAGAAAAAAGTCATGCGTGGTCATATCAGGAATGACATGTGTTAAATTTTTGATTGTAAATTATTGCACAATTAAGAGCTTCTACGATGGTGGATGACTCTTCCTTCCATAAAACTGAGCACTTTCGGCGAATACACTCAAGCAAGTTGCAGTAAGATGCTTTACTAAAATACATACCTTAATTACTACCATTTACTATTCTGGAAGAATTCAGAAATTGAGCTTATCGCAGAATTCTCAATTCCAGGTACTTTTTACTTTTTAGTATATATATACGAATCAAAAGACAAGTCTTAGCATATGATAAATGGACATAGCCCAATTGTAACAAACTACTACGCGTTTGTACTAACAAATTTTTTCATACAATCCATAGAGTTTGAAAAATTCAATTATTTCGATCTTTAAACAGTACATACTCAAAAACATCAGCCTAACGGACTGAAAACACTTTTTCATATAATGTTTCCAGAACGCTACCAAAAACTACATAAATATTAAGACGCTGTAAATACAAATTGTAAATTACAATGAAAAAAAATACCACAATAAAACAATAGCAACATTTAATGTATTAAATTGAATTTAAGTAAATTATAAATTATTAACAGAAAAAAAAAACATGAAGAATAGTAAGAGAATATAATATAAATGAATGTTTAACTGTTTGCTGAAACAGTCACTGAAATAAAATAGAAAATATTTTATTTAATTAGTTTTTATAAACAAAAACAATTAAGAATGAAAAAAAAAAACAGATATTTTGTTAAGTCAAAACAAAACCAAAAAAAAATGTCATATGAAAAACAACAACAAAATCTATTGTAGTTTAAATTAAATTAAAATTGAAAAATAAAATAAATTGAAAATTTATTGAAAATTATTAAAGAGATATACGTACACGAAAATGCAACACAAAATCAAAATGGTTAAAAAAAATATAGAAAATCAATTCACACTAAATTACAGGAAAACAATGAAAAATTCAAGTGAATAAAAATCAAAACGAGAGATAAAAATCAAATTACAACTGATGGAAATCTATACAAATGAAATAATCAAAAAAAAAATAGCAAGAATAGTTTGAAATTGCCATGTTTATTGTACTAAAATAACAAAAAAAGAACAAAAAAAATGAAGAGAAATTACACTAAAAAAATAAAATCAAATAAGCGAAAATGCAAAATATACAAAGATGAAAGCAAAGAAAAAATGAAAATGAAAATCAAATAAATTTAAGAAAAATTTATAAGTTTCAATAAAAACAAAACCCCATTATTAAAATAACAAAGCAACAAAATGTTTGTTGTAGGGGATGGATTCGATTGGTTGATATCTGTTAAGGAAAATAAGTCATTCTCCAATTTGTAATCACCAATGCCACAAGCAAAATGTTGACATTTGAAATAAACGAAATTAATTATAATAATATTCCAAAAAATGGTAAATACATGAAATAAAATGAAAATCTTTCGTTTTTATATTCTCCGGTATATTTTAGCCAACAGTAAGTATGTGAATTTACAACAATAAAGGTAGTTTCATTAGAATTGTAATGTTTTCAATACATGCGCGCTTCGCAAAGTTCTTGAAATAAGGCCTAATTTTTTAATACAGTGTTCGACGATTGAACTCGTCATGTTCGCCTCTTTAAAAGAGGTGGTCATTTTATTGATGTTCTTTTTAGAAAATAATTGCATCGAATGTAGGTCGCACTTTCACCATACGCCAGGAGTCAAACTTAAACAACTCGATTCGTTCGACTCAACTCATGTTCAGTTCGCTTGCTGTCCACATCATACGTCTGTGAAGTTAGCCCACCATTTTTTGATTTTTCAAAATATTAAACTTGTGCTACAATGTGCCCGCCTTGTGCTATGATGTGCCGTATTTAAAAAAAAACGTCCCTAGGATTCGATTTTTATAAGCAAAATAATTTTTTAGTGTGAAGTTGGCCCACCATTTTTGATATTTATAAAAAAGTAGCCTTGTGCTGTAATGTGCTCAGGATGTGCTGCCATGTGCCGTAAAGGATATAAAATTATTCCTGAAATTCCGACATTTATGAGCAAAAACATTTTTTGCGTGTGAAGTTAGCCCCCCATTTTTCTATTTTCGAAACAATTAATGTTGTGCTGTAATGTGCTCGACTTGTGCTATGATGTGCCGTAGAGAAAAAAAAATAATTCCAAGTATTTAAAGAAAAAATTCATTTAAAATAATGCGTCAAGTTGGCCCAACATTTTTCGATTTTCAAAAAAAAAAAGTATTGTGCTGTATTGTGCTCAACTTGTGCTATGATGTGCCGTATTGCAAAAGAAAATATTTCAACTTTTGCTACATAAAACTTGCGAAAAACTTTAAATCATACAAAAATGTGTATGTGAAGTTAGCCCAACATTTTCCGATTTTCAAAAAAAAAAGTATTGTGCTGTATTGTGCTCAACTTGTGCTATGATGTGCCGTATTGCAAAAGAAAATATTTCAACTTTTGCTACATAAAACTTGCGAAAAACTATAAATCATACAAAAATGTGTATGTGAAGTTAGCCCAACATTATTCGATTTTCAAAAAAAAAGGATTAGCTACGACGTGGTCTAAAATTAATTACACCGTTAAAAATGCGTTGTATAATAAGAATTAATTAAATTTTTACATGGAACTTTTTTTTTAAGTGATTTTTGAAAAGTTTGTGGACTTAAATGAAATATGTACATTTCATTCTTTTTTTATCACCAAATGTTATCTAAATTGCTGCATAAGCCTTTTACGTCATAAAGGCAATCACCATTTCGCAAACAGAATTCCTTTCAACTCCAATTTAATTGCGCTATTTCTGTTTCGTACGTCATTTTCAATTATTTTTATTGCAAAATTCGAACGAATTTGTGAAGCTTTTCGAATTTTAAGTAAAACATTTTATTTTGCAAGGGTTTTTCAAACTAAAAACTGAGGACCTTTTCCTTTTTTTGGTAAGCTAATAAATTAAATTAGCATTTGCACTGGGCGGCCGACGTGCGCTGTACTCTCTGTTCAGGTGGACTACTTCTGTAGGCATGTCATCTGGTAACCCTACCAGAAATGGTATCTTAAATTAAAAAATGGTCGTTTTTTTGCAAAGAATATAAATTTACACAATCAGTATGCGCGAAAAATTACGCGGCGCTAAAAATAGATGTATTTTACTGATTTATAACTGGCTCCAGTTCAGCGACTGTTTAAGGCAAACAATTCATATTTCTCATATATCAAGTACACACATTGAGGAAGACACAAAATTTTTAATTGACTCGTTCGGCCTAGTCTTTGTAAAAATTATCTCTGCTTAAAATTTCCTACTTTTGCAAAATCGCATTTTAGGTATCTCCATGTTCAGGTGGCTTAAAAGAAGTAACAAAACAAAAAAATTAAAGTGAGTTTATTGTTTGAACTTCGAACACAAATACCAATATAGCACAACACTTTTTTTTTTTTTGAAAATCGAAAATTTTTGGGCTAACTTCACATACACATTTTTGTATGATTTATAGTTTTTCGCAAGTTTTATGTAGCAAAAGTTGAAAGATTTTCTTTTGCAATACGGCACATCATAGCACAAGTTGAGCACAATACAGCACAATACTTTTTTTTTTGAAAATCGAAAAATGTTGGGCCAACTTCACGCATTATTTTAAATGATTTTTTTCTTTAAATACTTGGAATTATTTTTTTTTCTCTACGGCACATCATAGCACAAGTCGAGCACATTGCAGCACAACATTAATTGTTTGGAAATTAGAAAAATGGTGGGCTAACTTCACACGCAAAAAATGTTTTTGCTCATAAATGTCGGAATTTCAGGAATAATTTTATATCCTTTACGGCACATGGCAGCACATCCTGAGCACATTACAGCACAAGGCTACTTTTTTATAAATATCAAAAATGGTGGGCCAACTTCACACTAAAAAATTATTTTGCTTATAAAAATCGAATCCTAGGGACGTTTTTTTTTTAAATACGGCACATCATAGCACAAGGCGGGCACATTGTAGCACAAGTTTAATATTTTGAAAAATCAAAAAATGGTGGGCTAACTTCACAGACGTCGGCATCATGCGATTGTAACTCATGAGTTTCGAGCTACTCGCATGTTTAAGTTTTGACTTTTTACCCACTGTACGGCGCACTGCAATTTTCATTTATTATCTTCGAGCAGCTTGTGCGCGGGCACAAACGTAACGAGATGTGGGCGACCAAACTAAACGAATTGAGTTGAGTCGAAATAAAAGAACTTGATTCGTTGTTGAAATTTTGTGAGAAGGCCATTAGTATTGAGTTTTTTTGAAAAATATCGTTGCAAGACATTACTTATTTATTTCTTTCGTTAGTGATCAATAGATTTTGAAAATCTCATCGTATCCAATGTTTAAGGTCTTTTCTTAGATAAGAACCACGCCAATAATTTAAAATTTGCTCCATTTTTTCCAATACTGGATTCAGTCACCAAACTTTTAAGTACTGGACTAGTTACCATTTTAAGTTATCACTTCTCTGGTGCTTGCTGTCGAAGCTATTCCACTCTTTGTCCACTGCTTGCATGGTATATTAAATTAAGCCATATTGAATATAAAAGCACTTAAAACAAAATCATACTTAGTATAGCAATTTAAAAATTTTGCCCACTTTTCATTTTAAACCTATCCGAATCATTTTTATGCCCTACACAGAGGGTATATTCACTTTGTCATTCCGTTTGCAACGCATAGAAGGAGGCGTGTCAGGTATGGAAAAGTATATATATTCTTGATCAGCGTTACCACCTGAGTCGATATAGCTATGTCCGTCTGTCTGTCTGTCTGTCTGTCTGTCTGTCTGTCTGTCTGTCTGTCTGTCTGTCTGTCTGTCTGTCTGTCTGTCTGTCTCTCTGTCTGTCTGTCTGTCTGTCTGTCTGTCTGTCTGTCTGTCTGTCTGTCTGTCGTCTGTCGTCTGTCGTCTGTCTGTCTGTCTGTCTGTCTGTCTGTCTGTCTGCCTGTCTGTTGAAATCCCGCTTACCCGAAAACTAAGCAAGCCAATGGAATGAATTTTGGCACACAGGTCAACACTTCTTGCAAGCTGCTAGCATATAAAATTGGGTGAAATTGGTTCACGGCCACGCCTTCCGCCCATATTCTATGTTAATATACCCAAATCCATTTTGAAAAAAAGTTGCTGCTATTTTGATGAAACTTGATGATTTGGTGAAGATGATAACAAAATTTAGATCAGGCTAAGTTTTAAGTTTGCAAGGGCTCTTAAAGGGGCGTGGCACAGCCCTAAATTTTAATTTTTATAACGCCATAGCTCGTAACCCGTGCAAGATATTGTGATGAAATTTGATACACGAATACAGATCTTATGAATCTTGAATTTTTAACAATTAAAATTTGGATTTCGTATAACTCCGAATTGGCACATACGATTTTCATTAAAATTTTAGGGATGATACCACTAAAAGTAGTCTTCAATACAAACTTCGTCAATAAACTGGAAAATTTCGTTGAAGGGCGTGGCACAGCCTACAATATTTATAAACGTTATAAAAAGAGAACTATCGACGCAATCGTTATGAAATTTAATATGGCAGATAAACTTGCTAAAAGGTGTCTTCTTGCAAAATTTTGGCACAATAGTACTGGTAGGTGTGGCACCTCCCATATAAGCAAAATACGTTTAGTGCTATAGATAGTGTGCTATGAGAGTAATCTTCATACAATTTTGTGTAGAGGTGTCGGTTACTATGCTTTGAAATTCTATGAAACTTGACAAGATAGCATCAGTGGGCGTGGCACCTCCCTCATTAACATAAAGTTGTAAGTGCTATTTTAAATGAACTATTGATCTGAAACTTGATGTTAGTGGTTTACTGGGAATTAGGTACATATAAATCAAAAGCTTTTGAAATAGCAACAGTGGGCGTGGCATCTTCCATACAATTAAAATACCTTAAGTGGCATAACTACGGAGATATATGAGCAATCATATTGAAATTTGGTGTAAGAAGTTTGTTTATGGAAGGTTATTTTTGGATCAAAATCGGACTGGATTGTAACAGTGGGTGTGTCACCACCCTAAATTTTAAAAATAATTAAGGCACATATTGCAAACTATACAAGCTATTGTGCTAAAATTTGGTTTGTGCATGTCAATCACGATTATCATTTATTGAATTATTGAAATAAAAGTGGGCGGAATTGGAGAATTGGGCATCACATATTTCGTGTTTTTCATTTCTATTCTATTTTTTTTCCAATATTTTCCATATTCTTTTGACATTTTCAACCTTTTACTTTTCCCCTTCATTTTCATTCGACAGTTTCTTTATTCTTTCGACTTTTTCATCAATTTATCAGCATTTTTCATACATTTCGACTTATTCAATTTTTTTCAACTTTCTTCTATGTTTTTCATAATTTTTCAATATTTGCAGTTTTTCCAAAACTTTTCCACATTTTTGAACCGTTTTACATTATTTTCGACTTATTCAACCTCCTCATAATTTTTTGAACATTTATTCAAAAAGTACTTTCAATGCAGTGTAGGGTATGTGAGTTTCGGCCTGGCCGAATATAACACCTTTACTAGTTAATATTTGTTTAAACTTAAATCATTTGCAGTTGTTGTATAAAGCTTGATTGCATTTGTGCAAGCATAACATCCAATAAGTGTTTTTCTGTAGGTAAGCGTTCTATACCTCCCACACTCCATTTCATGCGCTCAAACCCGAACAGTACGTAGAGAATATAATAAGGACCAAAAGAGAATGGGCTGAGAATGTATGAATTTATAATGTTTTCTATTGGCTAATTAAGAACATTTTTTTTTATTTTTAGCTTATGTTAAGCCAAATATATTATATTTATTTTGATTTAATTAGCAAAGTATAACCCACTCTTATATCTATTTACTACATTTGTGCCATACCTATGAGTGATTACTTTCAATGACTTAAACGACATTAGTTGTATCCTCTTGGTGGAAAATCTCAACATCATGGAAACGGAAATTATCAACGTCGAACTTATAACTGTGTTTAATTGGACGGTTGAATGGGAAGCCAAGCGGCAATGAGTCCTCAAATCTGGCACCAGATCCAACGCCACAAGACACAAATCGATTGTACCCAGTATACTGCTCAACAGCTGGTTTGTGGTATGGATAAACCATGAAGAAGAATTGATAAACCATGCCACCCTTCCTGCCCTTAGGTATCATCAATCTCCTGGGAAAACCACAATGAGCTTCAGTTTGGTCCAATGGGAAAACGTAGTCAGAGTTGGTAGCTTCCATTACCTTCTTATAGAGTTCCAAATAGGTGGTTCTGTCATTCACAAACCAATCAAAATCTTCTGAACTACGTTTTATGGTGTTGGTACCAGCAACCAAATCGACAACATAATGATCCAATTCAAAGAAGTTCCAATAGTTTTCTTCCAAGTGCAATACCCTACCACTCTCATCATATTTAGGTCCAATAAAGATGCTAACGGTGGCCTTTTGTTGCTTATCAGAGGTAACATCCAGTGAGAATTCAAACGGTTTATGGTTAAGACGATATTGACGTGCCTTGATCACAAAGTTGTGGCCATTAATATGGGAGTTCCGTCCAAAAAGCAGTAAACTGTCTTCGGGTTTTTCAGGTGCAACTTCAACATTGACAGCATTACTGATGTCAGCATCGAAATATTCGAAATAAGTGACAAGGCGCTCTGGGAAATGAACTTTATTAATCTTGACACCATCGAAGGCATAATCTGCCTTAGTATATTCTGGGAAAGTATCCATCAAACGCCAGTAGAAAGATGTGATCTCATCAAACATTTCAAAGAATAATGGATCACGTAGTGAGGTCTCGTAGTGCATAAATGTAGTGGGCAGAGTATCACGATATCTCCCATAAGGACGACCCCCATTTACAATATGGCGGTAGGTTTCATCCAAACTGCCATAGAATTTTTTATCAATGCTGTCAACGTTACCTTGAATGATGTTGCCCAACAAGTTAACAGCCTCCAAGTTGTCCTTGGTATTTTTATCAATAAAATCAGCGATACGATGGCCATAAATTTCAGCGTTCTTGAAGTATTCAATTTTTTCCGGTGTGTAGAACTTATAGTGGTTATCACGATTGGGGAAATTGACACCAGTATAGTAACGGAGTTCACTGAAATAACCCGATTCAACTCCTTCGTACATATTGAAGGTAGCAACCTCTCCCAAATCATTGGAAAAGCGTTCCAAGTTATAACGAGACAACAATTGCAAGTGAACATACAACCAGAACTCACCGCGACGATCTTTGTTGAACTCTTTACCAACAGGTCCCTTCGACCAGTATGGATAATCGGTATTGAAGTAGTAGTAGAAAGCGTTCAACCCAACATCTTCCAAGAAGTAGGCTAAATAGTGATCATCGTTAACATTTCCATAGACATTTGAGTAGTTTGCCTTGATGACAACGTTATAGATGTTGTCCAGTTGCTTTACAGTGTGGAAATTGTGCATCTTGTAACGTTCAGCCACCTCCAATGTTTCAACATCGTAGAATGACCAAGGATGAATCTCGTAAATGGCAGGTAACACAATACCTTCAAGATCCTTACGGTGAAGTGTAGCAACTGTCATGGAGTATATGAACAACTGTTTGTTGCAATGCAAGCGTGCCCAGAAGACGGTATGTTTGTAGGTCTCCCAATCCTTGGCAAAGTACAGCAAACGCACCAATCCAACTGCGTAGTCCTTAAGGTAATCGTACATAACAGTGAAAACCTCATTATCGTCTAATGGCTTGTGCTGCCACAATTCAAAGAAATCTTTCACCAATTCGACATTATCATAATTTTCCGGATGTTCCCATGGCTTGTATTCGTAGAAACTGTTATCGTACTTGGTCACAAACACGTCATCCTGATAAATATGCTGGAAAATTTCCAGTATGAACTTTTGTTTCAGCAAAAAATCTTTATCGGCCGGCTTGGACTCAGTGTGCTTAGAGGATACAGTAGCTAAAAAAGCCGCAGCTACAAGTAAAACAACTGTGAACGACTTCATCTTGCGAAATCATACTGAATGAGGCTGATGAAGGCGTTTTTATACTAATCAACCGTTGGATGAGTTACAGAGCAACAAACATTATCAACTATTTTTGCACATTTTGACCTTTCGGGTCAAATAAACAGCTGCAAACTAGAAGGTGCATTACAAACAAAAAAAAAATAATAAAAATTTAATGCCTGATTAATTGCTTCATAAAAGCAAAGCTAATGCTTACGTTTGAATATTGTATAGAAACATGTTACACGGAGAGAAAAAATCTAGTCCGTCACTTTAAATGGGTGCGATCGAGAAGAATTTGGCAGCTTCTTTGTAAGAAATCATGTTAAAAAGTTAAAAAAAAACATTGGAAAATGTGAATAGTGTGTAAAAGTGGAAAATTTTTATATCATAGAAATGTCCATAATGCTGTACAGAGAGTTACTTTATACCAGTAAACAAATGGAGCCTATGAAACAAAACAAAATATTTTTTGTCAGACTTTAATCATAGCATGTAATGTAACTTTTTTCTCCGTGTACAAATTTAACTTTGTTGTAAGCATCTGCTGTTGCTATCTTCGGTCAATCTGAAGGAGATTATCTATTATATTATTCCTAACAATCCAATTGCAGTTGCCTACAAATGGAAAGTTTTGTCGGGATCACAGTCGTGACTAGGCAATAAGTCAAGAAATTCTCTCTTTTAAGTGTGCAATGTATAATAAACTATTTATAATTCGATCAGTCTACTTAAAAATAAAATTAATAAGTGATAAGAGATTTTTATTTCATCTGTCATTGAAATAGGGTCGTTTACATATTACTTCACGCTATTAGGTGGGAAGGCGCTAACTAAGTGAGGCATAAGGAGTGGGGTCAGCTTTTTTGTAACATCACATTAATTATTTTGTGGTTACCTTTGGAAAAAATTTCAAAAAAGGACGTTTGAACTTCTTTCATTAAATGCATTACAAAGAAAATCTTTGATGCGATCTATTTGAATTTCTCCAGGTCAATGTCTGAAAAGTTATAAGGATTGTTGGAGATCAAATAACAGTGAGCTTGCTTGGATATCAACTATCAGTGAGCTTGCTTATGAACCAATTTTCAGGAAAAATTCGAGATTAACTGTTATTTTCTTAAATAATAAATTACATTTATAAATATTAGTCCTGGAGAAAAATGTTTCATGCAAAACATATCCATTTTGCCCATTAAAACACAAATCTACAATAAAATATTTAGATTTGCATATAAAGTATTATAATTAATCTCGAATTTACTTTGAAAATTGGTTTAAATGTCAAAGGAACATTCACTGTTAATGAACCTACTGGAAACCTTATAACTTTTGCTTAAAACATCTTACTTAGTTCTCGAGATATTGGCCTGGGAAAATTAAAATGGATCACACATTATGAAAATGTTTTCCATAATCCTGGAAATCTTATCACTCTAGAAATAAATAATGATCCGATTTCTTCAAATGTGAAAACACTGTGGCAGACAAACTTTTGCTTCTTGTTAAACCTTCTGGAAGTCAAAAAGTCCCACTGACAGGACCTTAGCCAAACAAATGGACAAATGAACAACCAAAAGTGAGTGTGCCAAAGAAAACACTTTTGACATGTGATATTTGATTTCAAGAAGTGATAGGTAGTATTTGTTCAAGCTAAATTTATATTTTCGAGATTTTGACGTTGTTGTTCCGATCCTATCTGAAAAGCGCAATTTATAAAATAGTTCTTGAGCATTGGCGAAACTAGGGTTTTTCTATGGCGCTTTGCCTTCGTGAGAGCCCGCAGCTCTCCCGAGAAAAATTAAGCGACACTAAATTACTCGTGTAATTGAAATGTCTGAGAGCATTTTATTAAGCTTTACTCGTGAACACTGTGATGTACAAGAATTTTGAGTGTTTCATTGAAATTTCTAGATCGTGAAATGTACCCTCTTAACTTCGGCAGCACCACCAAATTAATCGAAATATATCTTGTTTACAAAAAAGTTTGAGTAACTTTATTTTGTTCGATGAATCGTCGATACTAAAGACATTTAACAAATAAGGTCCTAAGGTCCCCAATAAAAATGCAAGTAAACTTTCAGATAAAAATTCTTGAAATAATATTGGAAGTAAAGAACTTTGAAAGTAGCATGTCAATTTTCAAACTCAATGCTTATGCTTTTCAGGTCATAAAGCTTAAGGGAATATTATTATGCGAGGATCGAATTCATATTCTATACAGCAATAGTTATAACACGTAGAAGTCGGTTGGCGCATTTGACGCTAGTGTAAAAAAACTACTGATGCCTACTAGCGTCAGTCCTATCTGTATGCATTCTAGACCAAGCAGCAAATTTTTGTCTTACTCACCAATTTGCTTACTGACTGCAACATTTGTTCATTCAATCGCACACTCATTCACTCATAACTTAATTAATTAAGGAAAATTGAAAGTTTTAATCTCTTCGCTGTAATTTTGTTTTAAAAAGGATTTTTCCCAAGGCTCACCGCGAAGCCCTTAAGAAAAATAATGGGATTCGGGTGAGTTAGTGTGCTTCTTTCTCTGTGTGCGTGTTCCTTGTGTTCACCGCAAAAATCGTTCAAGCGTTCATGAACGAACGAACATTCATGGGAAATAAGAGTTGCGTTTAAAGTTGGAACAACAACGCCAACACGGACCAATTTGTCGGTAGATATGGATGACTTGGTAGAGTTGGGTGAGAAGCATTCAACGTACTCCATTGTTGAAAACAGCAACAGCAGCAGAACACAAATTCCATTGAAAGACACGACCCATAATGCTAATAAAATACATATCTTACAAAAGTAACAACAAGATGTTGTTTGTACAGTGGGACTGTTTTGAAAATTTTCCTATTAAATTAATAGCAAATCATGCTGAAAATTCCATTGATGTTCATTTCCAACCAGATATCGACCTTTTTTTTTGGGTTTTTTTATACGTAAGTTATAGAGTTGCCTCAAAGTAAATCTTCGATCAAAACAGACATATAAAAATAAAATGTCCAGAACCGCATTATTGAAATAAAAAACTTTCGATTTAAAACCTGGAACAAAGCCAAGCCAGTTCAACAATCTTCCCCTAACAAAATGGGCCTTTGTTTTGGGCCGCTGCCTTCAAATAGTGTTAAGTGTTCCCCTTCAACTTGAAGAACATTCATTCGCTTAAAGCGATCTGCTCAGTCATAAAAATAAAAACAATTTGCTCCACTGTACTTGGCAGTAGAATTTGGCAGTAGAAATAAGTAGTAGGAGGTATAATCCAATGTAAGCAGATTGTATCTTAATTCATCGCAAAATTAACAAATTGGCAAGAAAGCAACACAACGACGAGGGCAGCAAGAAAGAGTTTAACTCATAAACTTATTATCCTTGTTGTTGTAAGCGCTCGTGTTTTGTTGTTGGCGATACTGTTATGCTGCTGGTTGTTCTTATGCTGTTTTGTTCTATTTCCATTTTAATTATATCCCGTTTTCTGGTTAATTGTTTTTTTTCCCCCCTCAAAGCTTCCCCATTCTATGTTCCTATGCCTTATACATTTCTGGCAGTCGCATGAGAACTTAATTTTCAATTTCCGCTTCCGAGCCAAGGGCGCAATTTTAAAGCAAATTAACACGTTATATTTAGATTTTATGAATAAAACAATGTTAAATTCATTTGTTCACCCGACGTTTCGCTTATGGGTTTTAAGCATCCTCAGGGGTATGTCAAAATTCTTTATTGAATATTTACATCACAAGCAAGAAAAACATTATTTGAATTTACAAAAATATTAAATTAAAAATTAAAATAACAAAAATTAGTAATTTGAATATAAGCTTTATAGCACCACACTTCAACAAAGAAAAAACCTTTTCAATTTATAAAATCAAATATATTGGTCAGATATTATTCATATACGTTATATTTTTTTTTATTGGCGCTAATTTGTGTCTTTGCAAGTTTTCTTTTCAGCTTAAATATTTTCATTTATTATTTATTCTAAATTATTTTGCGGTCATTTTAGTCATCTAAAACTTAAAATCAGATGTTCATCTTCTGACGTCTGAACAAATAACAGCAAAAAATGCTGAGTACAATTATAAGTCATTGAGGTGTTTATTGCTTAATCATTATATTTAAAAATGATCATTACCTCAATCGAAAATGTAACATTCGTATTATCAAAGTATCTGTCTAGCAACAGCTAATCTTTTTCTTAAATTTTGCTGCATCATCAAAAGCTACACGTAATCCTCGTGCTGATGAGTATTAAGTATTTCTTTATTGAGTCTTTAGATTCACATTACATTAGGTTGAAAGGTGAAATTTTGCTGAATTTCGAATACATTGAAGTTTGGTAGTATCCAAAAATTAGAAATCTTCTAAATGCATTGGCGAGTACGCAAAAATTAGCAATCCGGACTTTTGTGTGATTATTATCCAAATTGTAAAACTTCAGGAATATTACGGATAACCGGCAATTTTATTGCATGAATTGGTGTGAATTGAACCTAATTGAATTTGACCTCATTTTTTAATAAAGACTGTGTCAAGTAAAGATAAAGTCAGAAATGGATTTTGAAAGCAGTGACGGCATTTGGGTTTTTTTGTCTTGAACGCCCAAGTTTTTGTTTTTGTAAATTGAAGAAATAACAGAAAATTTGCAATAATGAATAAAATATTTATTCGAGCCGATGCATCGATTCCTTCCATATACTTTTTAAAAATTGATTCATGTAAATGTTGCCTGTGGCTACGCCTGAGGTGGTTCATCCGTAAGCTCTAATTTTGGCATACCTTTTCCAGCATTTCAGCCGGTAATTGTGGCTGGCTTGTCCTTGTATACGAGAGACTTCACGAAGCGTCATAAAAACTAGTCTAGTATGGTCAAATCGCATAATCTTTACTGCCTCTGGTTGCTCTTCAGACCAAATTTGGCAATTCTGTTTGAGATAAAAATGAACTGCGTCGCTGAAGAAAATTTCTCATTTCATCACATTGCTCACAGAACACGAGTTTTGATAATAAAATTCAATAATTTACAAGTGCTGAACGTTTGCTAGCTTATTTATAAAAAAATGGCAAACCCTATTGAGCATTTTTGCGTTAACATAGATTCCGAACCACGCAAAAATATCAAAAAATTTACATTGAAAACACAAATTGCAAAAAAATCACCCGTTATAAAGTGACAAATCTGCCATTTGTGAATTCCCCCCATTCTACCAATATTTTGGTTTAAACTTTTTAATTTGAATGGTGCAATACATTTTTTTTAAATGGTGATAACTCAACTACAGTCGCGGTCCCTTCTTCCAATTAAAAATAATTTGGGAACTTCTATTCAAAAAGCTTTAAGTACAACGATTTGAAAATTTTTATTGTATGAGCGGTGTAACACACTCTTGTCATAATGTACACATTTTTGTCATTGGGTTGATCGCATCATTTCTAGCATTTGTGTGAAACATGAGGACGTAAATGATTTTGTGGGAAGTTCCACGCCACTTATTTAAAATGCGCTTAGTTTTTGTCTGCTGCTGGACCAAAACTTTTCTAGTACGAAATTGGACTTCATTGCCTCAAGTACTTCTCTCCGCATTTTGTTTCGTAATTGTCGCTTCAATTGGAAACTGTGGTGAATTTTTTCGCTCGTATGCAAAGTGGTGGTGAATTTGAGCATATACACAAAATATTTTACTCCGGCAATACTATCACCACGTTCTACAATGATCTCTACAATAGAATCGACATCTGCGTAGCTTTCACAGAGAACATTTCGTTTAGTTGGTCATCAGCGAGTCTGGCGTTGGTCGTTCGTTCCTCAGTACTCGCAGAATTTGAACTTTTGGTGAATTTTTAAATTTGTTAATCTTAAGAAGTAAAATAAAGACAAGGAATTTTTAAATTGAATAATATTTAATTAAACTTTTGGTTTTATCTGCTACATGGCCCAGATAATTCAACTTAGGGGCTATTTATTGGTTACTTATAACCAAATCCTATATAATACAATTTTTCTGTGGATTTTTTTGAATTTGGCCAAAAATATACTCAAGCCAAATTCATACTTATGACAAAACAAGCCTAACGACAACATACTACGAAACGAAACTACCCTCAAAGATGAGGAATGGTGAGATAAATCATGCACCCGCACAACTTATTACATTTTTGGCAGCAATTAGAGCCGCACACCTAATGAAAGCTGAAATTTGGCATTAACAAGAAAATATTTACGCCCTGACAACTTATGGTTTAAGGTAGGATAAAGTTATGTGTGTGAGTGTGTGTGTGTGTGTGTGTGGCATGGTTGTGGTTTGCATGTGCAACACTTAAGTCATCCGCTTAGTGTCAGCCAACAAAAGAGTTGTGCGCAGATTTACGGTGCAGAGATTTTTGCTGATCCTGCATGCAGAATACTTGTTCACGCACAAATTCACTACTTATACCCTACACATTAGAGGTCTGCATGAGTGCACTCGAAACGATCAACATATAAATTTTCATATGCAGTAAACTTCGGTTGCTTGAACTTGTAGAACAATTTATTTGCAAGTGCTTGGTGTTTCGGTTTGTTTTGATTTGATTTCCGTGCACGTAACCTTAATGGACTCGCAACGTGGCAAGTGGCCACATGGAGTTGTAGCCCCCTTCCCCTCGGATATCCAGTTTTGTCCAATTTCGCTTGCCCACACACCCCCCCCCCCCCCCTCTAAGGAATGTCCACAAAGGATAATGCTACCCCCTTTCCTTTTTTTTGCTTTTACTCGTTTTTTATGAACAAAAAAACGAAAAAAGGACACCCTACAAGGCCTCGAAACCACTCTACAGTTTTGTTTTATGACTTACTCCCACATTTTACGTACGTTTTTTTATGGTTGTCTCCTAATTTCGTTTTGTTAGTAGTATTTGAATAGTTGTTGATGTATCATAAACCTTTCCGTCATAAGTAGAATAATTGTTGCGCTTTTTAGAATGTTTTAGAATTCATGAAAAATGGGTTTATCTCTCTAACAACTTTTGTTTTATATCGCTGATATGATATTTAGAGATAAATTTTTAAAGTTGGTCAAATCTGATATATGGGTACTTTATTTAAATTTAATTTTTTCTTTTTTTTCATTAAATTTCCACAAAAAAAACAAAAAAAAATTTATCAAAATGGGGCCTAATACATACTTCCCAAAAATTCGGAAACAAAGACTTCATAATGACATTATTACGCACTTCTTCTATTAATACAGTGTAGGGTATTACATTTTTGTCGTGGCCAAAAACAAAACCTTTGCTAGTTTTAGTTCTACACTTTTCCATGATAAACTATTCCCTTTCTACTGTGCATATGCGTGTGTGAATGTTTATGTGTGTGAGAGTTTAGTACGCGAAAACGTTACTTTCATTTCCTTGTATTTGTGGGAGAACACTTTTGGTTGACAGTGTCAACTTATGGGGTTTTTGCATTTCTTCGCTACAGCTTAGATTCTTTCGAATTCTTTTCTAATTTTGTATTTCTATTTATTTTCCGGCATCTTTGCTTGCATTCTTATGTAACTGATTTTTGCACTGAAAGAAAAAAAATTATAAATTTTATAAGAAGTTGATCAAAGGTTTAGTGACCAATTTATATGAAATTAAAAGGATTAAGCACTTGAAATTCCGCAGCATTATGGAAAACTTTTAATCGGAATCTTTAGCGATCAGAAAGGAGAATTGTCTTGGTCCAAGCTTACAAAAAAATAAAGATTTCTAAATTTTGGTCGAAAATTTTGGGCTGAAAATTTCAACAACAAAAGAAATCTTGAACGCTAAGATAACTACAACAGCTCGGCCATTAGCTCGTAGCTTATAGCTTGAAAATGTTCCTAAAAATAGCTGAGCGTAAACTCAACTCTTAGAGAGAAAAAAAAAAATGTAACAAATTCGTCGGTGACAACATCAACATCAGGTACGAGCATTTGAACAAAAAAGAAATATCCGGGAAATCTCATGGGGTTTTTACTCATTTCCTTACTATTGTTGGTGTTTTCTTTGCTGTAGCTGTTATTTTTGTTGCAGATTCCACTGCCATTGTTGTTTTAGCTGTTTAAACTTTGCGTTGCATCTGTAGCGCTACTGCTATTCCCGAAAGCTTCTTTCCCCATGGCACTTGGAATTTGGTTTTATGCGTTTGTGCATTGGTATGTGTGACGAATATTTTCGTGTGCCACGTAGTGGTCGATCTTTGTTGTGGTTGTGTTTGTGTTTGTATTGTTGTTGCTGCAGTTGTTGGTGCCGAATGCTTGGGTTTTAGCTGAGAAAATTCCTAAAGCATTGCGGGAGGGAAAACTGTAATGCAACATGGTATAGGGCAACAAAGACAACAAACAGCATCTCCAGTGAATCAACAAGCGAAACTGTAACACCAACAGCAACTTGAATGGAGACAACGACAACAAGAACAGCACACACACACACACACAAACTACACAGTCGCACTACATGCACATAAGAAAAACAAAAGACGAATGTCAAACACTTGGAAAAACTTTGGCGTGTGCTGAAATTCAATTTGCATTTTTTTAGAATCGTTTAATTTGAGAAACAAACCGATATTTGACAAATAAAACTTGAAATTTAGCAAGCAAAATAAATAAACAGAATCCAAATTCAATTTGTAACTTTTATGGTTAGAGTAGCTAAATAGGGATATACATTTTCGTTAAAAGGACATTTGTACAAAGACTGCAATGAAATGTTAGCGAAAAACTAAAACTAAAAAAATATTTAATTATTTCTGCTCGTTTAGTAAAAATGTTACAAAATTTTGGATTTTTTTGTTTATGGTCTCGTCAAAAATCAAATACACGTACTCTACACTCCATTTATAGTAGAAGTGCACGCAAAAGCCTTACATTTCCATTAGGAGGGTAATTTTTTTTGAGTTTTGCGGTGTACAGCAAAGGTACTATGCTCTGTTGTGTAATATGATTCTATTTGTTCGCTTCAAAATATGTAAATAATTAAATTAAAAAATATATTCTAAAACACTTTGAATTTTTATACTCAACACCACGTTCAAACGTTTTATTTTTTTTTGGCCAATGTCAATTTGTGTTTTCAAACTTTGTTGTATGTGCTACAATAGTTTCTCCAGTCAAGCACTTACAAGTTGAATTTATTTTTTCTTTTTTGTATAAAATTGCAAACTCGTGTTTGTTTAAATTTCATTATGCCATATGTGCACAAATAACAAATCTCGTTATCCGGCTCAGTAAACGAGTACGCGATCGTATCAATTGATAAGAACACTCACTCGATAACTTTAAGGCAGGCGTGGCCAGAAGAGCTGAGTCTGGGAGCTGGAAAACGTTAATCACTTGATTGCATACATTGGAAAAATCCAACAAGTGTCTTGGGACATTTTTCGATGCAAACGGCGAACCGCGGCGCTAGTCCGTGTTTTTGTGCGATATGAGCTCATTGTAGCTGGGATCTCCGACAAGAATGCATTGGTGAAATTTATAGGACTTAGCGTTTCGGTACTCGAAATATCTGTAAAAAAAATGTTTTCGAATAAATCTGACAACTTAAGTCGTGTAAATTGCACTATTGTACGGAGTCGCAGCTAATGGTATTGCATGGCGGCTGCCACTGAAGGACTTAATGAAAATTGCTTTTACAAAAGATGATTTTTTGATGTTTCTGAAGGTCATATTATTAAGGATTTTTTTTTTTAGTATGAAATATCCAATCATGTTTCATTACCTTACGCAAGGTTTCAGTTCAGAAGTGTCGAGTTTCGACTCGATTATTTAGCACTAGCTCTGAAAATATCTGAGGCTTCTTTACGTTAGTTTGCCTGCTTGAGTAGCTCCACAAAAATAAAACAAGTGCCGTCAAAACAGATGAAGACAGAAGCCAAACAAAATAGGAATTTTTTGTAATCATTCGTTCTTCGAATACTTTTCGCAGAAGACTTATCGTCGCCCAGCGCAATAGATTAATCACGATGGAATCATACCTACAAGGTAATCGCTTCTTTGATATATTCGGCATTTAAGCTTAAAAAGATTTTAGCTTACAATCTAACAAGAACCAAATCGTGCAAGCATTGAAGCCCGATGACCATCGTTTGCTGAGTGGGTCGAAAAGTATTTGTATGTTGATCACAGCATTCGACGCAAAATGTTTCACAGTGATGAAACTTATATTTTATTGAATAGCTGGGTTACCAAAGTGAAGAAAATACACAGGAGACTCTTCAAACCAAGAGGCGATATTTACTATTTGATGCGCTCTAAAAGTTTATAACAGACTACTTAACTCTCTAACTGCGTCCCATGAATATTGTGGAAATATCGTGTCAGTTTAATGTCGCTACGTCCCATATGGTTCTTGACACAATCAATAACTTTCTACTAAGTTGAACGTCTAGCAAACAAATTATTTCGCGTAAAGGACTTGTTGACTGGACACACAGATCGGTGATTTGACGACTCAGATTTGTTTGCTTTGGAGATACATCAAATACTAAGGCAGTATATAATCTAAAAGCCAATATTTGTCGCATTACTACCATGATACGGCCCTAGATGCTCAAAAATTTGTCTTTTTGAAAAAGTACTTATATACATAAAGTTTCTACGCCTTAAGCTAAATTAGAACAACAGAGTATGAATGAACTGCTAGTCGCAACATTGTATGAATTCATAGTCATTTATTAAATTAAGCGCCTTAGCTGATGCTACATTTCCACCACAAAGCTAATGCATTTCAAATCGTATTGAAAGTTATAAGTCCCTAAAACAAAGCAAATACAACTGATATTTATGTACATTGTACATGATGATACAAACATTTAAAGTGCACATCCATCTCTTGTTTATTTGAAAATTTATGAGTCCCAAATTTTGCAACATCACAATATCCGCACTTTGTATGAAATAAATTTTTGCTGTTGCCAAAATTTCTAACGACAATAAAATATTCCAATAAAATTGCATTCCAAAGATGCTGGCTGATGTCTTAAGCTGTTTGCTGTTACTGTCGTCTTGCTGTTTGCGTTCATTTGTTTCGATCCTCCATTGCTGTTGTTTTGTTCTGGTGGGCGATAACAACAAAGTTCGCTGGCGACACAAATCCATTTACTGCAATTTGCAATTCATTCATCTTAGCAGAAAGTTAAAAGCAATTGCAATTTGGCTAAGGATTTATTTCAGAAAAAATATAAATAAATTAACAGCAACAGCGCCACGCCTACAATAAAATCAATGAGTTTTTTCGAAAATTGATGTCAAACGAATTTTGCAAAGAAACAAACGAATATTTTAACTAAAAACTTTCGAAAAATTCTGCAGAATATAATTTAACAAAAAAAAATTCTTCTTCATTTTATACATTGTTCTAAAAAGTATTTAATTCAACATCGTATGATGAAAACATAATAATTTGCTGACTGATGTCAAACAAAATTTTAAGAAAGCAAAGACACTTTGAAGCTCCCAGTAGACAATTCAGCAATACCTCAACGGACAAAGGCATGCCAGCAAGCATCATTAAAACTCAAGCTCTCATACGCAGCCCTTCATGCAAATATGCTTTCCAAATGTAGGGCTGTCAGCACGGTCAACGCCTGTCTAATTTAAGATCTCTTACACATCACGCTGATCTAAATGTGATTTCAATAAAAAGTTCGAATATATGGTAAAGATAATTACATTTGTAGCCCAAACATAAATCTATAGCTTATTGAATTTCTGATCGTGCATAAGAAATAAGACAGAATTCAGAATTGACAACATACTGAAAACTTACGGTTAGTAATATCTAAAACTTGGCTTCAGTTCAAACAATATACATACATATAATAATCGATTCACGCTGGCATCAAATCAGTATGATTTATTCAACCTTTAGTCAAAAATCGAGACGAATTCAGCTCGATTTTCATACAAATTTAACGTCAAACAAAATCCTCCCGAGTGTTGATTTCATTTAAAATTATCTGTTTTTGTTCGAAATCGCGTGCTATTGTAAATGAATATTCAGGGCTGTTCAATTTATTCCACTCATGTCCACATATGCATTATCAAACAGCTGTCAAATCAAAAAGAAAATATATAAAGCTATATGTATCGAACATTTTTATCTTTATACATAAAAGGAGACGCGGTAGCTTAACTTTTCTCCCTTTCACTTAGAAGCGTGTACGGAATGACTACTTTTACTTTCGGCACAAAGCCAACTAGTCTCCCTTGAACTATGTACCAAATACTGAGTCATTTCATATAAAAAGAAACCAAGTTTGAGAGGAGTAATTAAGCCCTGCTTCTTTCCAAGAAAGTTCTTCTTATAAATAGCTTCTTTACTTGACCTATTGCCTACTGGGCTACTATTGAGCATGTGGAGTTGTCTTTCATTGATACTTGCTGCACGTTCATCGAAAAGCTACGTTGTAATAGATGAAAAAAAAACTCCATTCGCGTATCTCGCTTTAATCGGTTGTCATCAAAGGATCATCATAAATTTTTTATGGCCATGAATGTGTAGTCAGTCAGTATCAGCGGTGAAAAAGTAATGGCGAGAAATCTAACAAATTCTTTGTATCATAAAAATTTAAGCGTTGACGTAATAAATTACATTTCTATGTTGGTGTTTAACTTTGTAATGCAACTTGTGACATTTGAATTTAATATGGGTGAGTACAAAAGACGTCGTTTAAGATAAAGAAAAATTAAGATGTTTTTGCTTTCCATTTAATATTTGAACACTGTTTCTCTACATAATTAAGGTGTCATAAGACAGAGAAAATTCCAATGCTAAGGGGCCTGGCATATCCCAAAAAATGTAATCCTTTTTTTTCAAAAGCAATGCATTTTATATTAATATTGCATATAAGAATCGTTGTTTAACTGATTATAATTTTGTGCAAGGGTACCAAGTAAAAAAAAATTAATAAGAGCGACTGAAACCTATCTCTCCTTATTCTCAAACTGGCTGCTCCCGTGGCTTTGCCCGCTGCATCCGCGTTGTACGTCCACGCTTACATTTTACGCAGTCCTTCTTGCAGAACACTGCATTTATGCACCAAATATCACATCTTGGTATAAGTACCGTGAATAGCATATTAAAATTTTTCGTTATATGAGAGGTACCACGCACCAATGTTCAATCCAGTTCATATTTTGCGAGTGGCTTAGCACAAATAATGTGGATCCATGCATCAAGCTTCACAACTGTAGCTGTCACAGATGTCAAGATATAGCGTTTAAAGTGTGAGCACGCCTCACGCCCCGTGGTCTAATCCGATTCATATTTCGTTCAGCGCTTAGTATAAATCATTTACAGCCCAATAACATATTTTAAGGCTCTTGCTTTTATAGAAGCCAAGATATAACGTATAAAGGGCTTTTATTGGGTTAGCTTTTGTCAAAATCGGTTCAGTAGTTCCAGAGGTTACTTGATACATAAAAAGAAACAAACAAACTTTACCTCTTTATAGATGAATGAAACGAGTTTTTGTACAATAACACAGAATACCAAGAGCACCATTTCAACAATTAGATGGGAGAAATTGATAAAGTTGGTGTGGCACCTCCAATGAAAGCAACAATTTCGAGATATCATGCTTATGATGTTTCGAAACCTTATACAGAAGTACAAAGTGAGAGGCTTGGCATGCAAAGGTTTATGTTCATCAGATCTATAGATACTGACTCAAGCAAAAAAAAGACATAATTTTACTTTTGGGTGTACAACCTTTCTTGGAAGTTAAAACTAAGTTTTCAAAGCTATAGAAAATGATTCAAGATCACAAACACACCGGCTCGGCGAAAATTGGATTGGACAAATGGGCGTGGTACTTTTATTAGAGAAAAAAATCTTAAAATCATTATGCTTGCGAAGTTTTCCAATGAAGTGTAATGAAGCAGGATACCTAATAGCAAATGCATCGTTGGAACAAAAAGTATATAGAATTAGACAAGAAACTTTAATTAAAGGAGTAAGCACCTGCTACATCTAAATAGTTTAAAAATGTCATGTGAATGTGATGTTTAGCAAAATACAAATCAAAACGACACCACTTTAACGAAAAATAGATGGGATTGGATTAGCGAATTTTACTCGCATGGGTGCAAAAATTTTAAGATAACATGACAGTCATGTTCCAATGTTCTAAATGAAGTGACGTTCAATATGATGTATAACACTTGAAGATAACACTTTTGACGACAAACATGTCTAGGAAGCAACAAAAAGTCCGCAAACTGATTTTGTCCACATACCTGCAAAATTCAGAATTAAAATATTCAGCTATAGCAAAAATAGTTGGTGCATCAGAAAAAACTGTCTATACGGTTATTTTTAATTATAAAAAGGATCTACCTGTTTCACGAAAAAAGGGTTCAGGCAGAAATCCAGAATTTTCTAACCCAAAGGTAACGACGAAAGTGAAGCGCCTTTTTAAGCCAAATCCCAACACCTCAGTGCGAGATATGCCGGCTAGAGCAGCTACATCGTAATCTACTGTGCAAAAGATAAAGGAAAAAAGTAAGCTAAAGACATACAGAGTTCAAAAAGAGACCGTTCTGATATAAAGTAGATAATGGCTCCGATGCGAGCTCGAAAATTGAATGAAAGGTACCTGACTAAATTTGATTGCTGTGCTCTGGACGACGAAACTTACTTCAAAGCAGATTTTTAACCGGTTACTTGGGAACGAATATTATACATCACCGAAAAAGTGGCATGTGTTTAGTAAATTCAAAGAAAAAAAAAATTCGAAATTTCCGATGCAATATACGGTTTGACAGGCCATATGCACCTGTGGTCTCAGAAGCAGATTTTTTGTTACGCAAGGCACAATCAATTCCAAAGTTTATGTAGACGAGTGCCTCGAAAATCGTCTTTTACCATTTAATGTTCTGGCCAGATTTAGCAACCTCTCATTACTCTAAAGCTACGATGGAATGGTATGCAAGTAAAAAGATCAATTTCGTACCAAAAATAGCAAATCCGCCCAACTGCCCAGAGCTTCGCCCAACTGAAAGATATTGGGCTCTATTGAAAGAAGATTTTCGAAGGAGTGGTAAGACTGCAAAAAATCCACAAGACTTTAGACTTAAGTGGAAAAAAATGTACCATAATGTCGATGAAACGACTGGACAAAATTTAATGAAGGGCCTTACAAAAAAAGTAAGAAATTTAAAAAAAAAAAATTGTTACTTAGTTTCTGAACACTAGCCATTATTAATAAAAAACGAAAAAAGAACAAAAAAATTACTGGGTATTTTTTTATAACTAAAAAACAAAGCGCAAGTTTTTTCTGGGACAGTCCTTATTATGTTAATGTTATCCTTTTAGGTTGTTTGCCGGTATGTTTCTCGACATGAATAAGGTTGGGCTGTTTTTTGGCTGTAGCTAGTTGTTCGATAGTTGGACAATTTCTTTTGATTCCATTCGTTCCAAAGTCGTATAATTAATTATTTGGATTACTAAAAGGAGCACTCCATATTTTTTTTACCGCTCATCAAGTTTATGGCGTTCGTGGTTGAATACATTGACTAATTTGAAAATTCCTATGAATGTTAACGAATTATTGCCAATTTCTTCATAATTTTTTTTTTCTAGTTACATATTTAAAAGTAATTTTACATAAAAGAAATTTCAACTTCAATGCACTTGCTCTCACAACGTAAGTATCGGATATTTTTCATATTTTTATTTTCTACACCTACAATGCACTCGTTTCGAATTTTTTTTCTCCTTGATAGATCCTTAAAATATTTTCATAATCAAGTGACGTCAAAGAACGCTGTGACTAAAAAATGCACACACATTCTTATTGTGTAGCACAGAGTATTTTGGCCTCTTAGTTCATAAAAATAGTCGTTAACTTTTCTCTTCTACGCCATTTTGTTAGAATGTTGTCTTCTAAAAAAATGACTTCACGTGTGTGATGAAATGAATGAGGCATGCATGCGAGATGCTTTCAAAAAAGAAGAAAACAGGAAATAAATTTCGACATGAGCAAACACCTGCTGGAACGATAGAGAATGAAGATGTTGATGACGATGACGATGACGATGACGATGAAGGTGACGTTGATGACGATGACGCGTGATGAAGTGTCTGCCACCTCGCAACTGTATATCATTGGCAAATGTGAGACACAAATCGATTGGTGGGCAGAACAGGAGTAAGAATTGTTGGTATTGACTTTAAAAGGAAATTAAATCTTTAAAAGATGGGATTTTGTTCTTTATTTTCAGCTCGCAGCAAAATTGATCTCACTGCCCTTTACTCAGCAAAGAAAACCTAAATAAGCTGTAATAACATTATTCTTCAATATCAATGGCAAACAATATTTTCACCACAATAGCGAAAAATTAAAAGAAAACAATGCTTCCGAAAAAAAAAACCGCGCCTGAATCTCGAGCGACCACATTTTAAGGCTAACGACATCGTCATCATTCTTGTACCAAATGCCATGTTCATATTTTCAATACCGACCGAACTATCCCTGCCGTTGTTGCTGTCCCAAAGGATTCAATTTTTGAGCTTAATGGTTTTTCCTTGGTTAAAAATTATGAAACATTCGAAAAATTACAAAATTAAAATCATCCAATTTTAACGTAACCGTGGCAGTAGCTGCTACATTGGTATGGCAAGGGACAAATAAGCGGAGGACGCTTCCTTTTCAGTCAGCCGTGTATTCACGTTCATATGTGGTTGCATCATCAGCAGCGTTTGCATATAAAAATATACTAAAATTGGAACACTTCGTACAGGCGATGCTTTAACCTCTTCAGGCATATCAGTGTATTTTTGTACAGAAAACAAAAAATTTCAGGGTTTAAAATTGAAAATGTTGTTATGCTGGAAAATAAAAAAACGAGTGCTTTGGGATTTTGGTTGACTTTCGTTCTAAGTTCGTTTTTGAAACTTGACGTTTGCCCTTATATTTTGTGAACAACATCCGAAATAAAAATATGTAATAAGTGCTGTCATCAAAATCAGCTCGATTTCATTTATCTCGTTTTTGTATCGTGATTTTTAGAATAGCTTTGTCTCACATTTAGCAACTAAGGCTCAAAATGTTATAACGTTATCTTTTTTCGAAATGTAAACAAGTAATCTTTCAAGATATTTATCAAGGAATGCCTTTTCTTCCCAAATAACATCGAAATGAGGAAGAAGTACTGCTGTTCGATTGGTGGCAATTTGAGCATTAAAATCTTGCAATTTGTAATGTTTGTAATAGTAATTATCTTTTCACCAGTGAAAGCTTGTAACTGATCGATTGTTAACCGATCTTCTCATTAAACTATTCAAAATTTTTCATAAACTGAAATATTTTGAGACGAAATCGTACTGAAATTATATACTCAAAAGGTTAAATATTTCAAAATGCCATTGCTGTTGCTGCCGCATGACGCGACGACAATTGCGGCCATCTCCAATATCAGATTATAGACAAGAATTATGAAAGCAACCGAAACGATGCAAAATCGACCGTTGTATCATGAAGGCAAAATTTGCCACGAAAAAAATTATCAACAACGCTGTTATGCAATTACAGTGGCACAAAATTTAAAAAAAACACCGCAAAAAAAAAGAGGAGCCCCTAAAATAAAAAATTTATACAAAATTACTTGAATTTATTTTATTAAAAATGACCACCGAAAATGAATGAAAACCAAAATATTATCTCGTTGCAGAGTAGTTGTACATACAACGCGTGGTATTTGCCCCATTCACGTTGATCACATCAACATCAACATCAGTGTGCAAGCCGCGGCGTAGCAACATCTCATCTTCTGTCTCAGTGCATGCGTGTGCCGTGTCGTCCGTATGGTTTGTCTCCAAATGTTTCAGTATTTCGCTCGCAGTAAAGCCATCAAGTCTGACAACTGACAGAAATGGTGGCAGCATCAGCAGCACGGTGTATTTTTTGTTAATTAACAAATATTTTAAATAATAAAAGGAAAATATTATTTCTGCCATGTTCTACAATATGACAATATGCATCCAAAGGATTAAATGACCATCATGTTGCTGGATGTGGGATGGAATTGTACTGCTGCTGCTGATGTGGCTTAACTGCTGAAAGCGTTTTTTTTTTTTTTTGTCGCCGTTGCGTGTAATTGAATTTTGGTCGTAAAATCGTGCAAATATTTATAATAATCGAGTATTAAATATTTGGCCAAAGTCTGCTTGGCTTTAACGAGCTGAGTTGTACATGTTGGTAAATACACAATTCACAAATGAAATGTCTGCTTTGCGATATCGTCATGAGCACTTAAATTAATTTTTCCAAGTTGTTTAAAGTATTTGTATATAATAAAATTTTATTGGCTTATTACCCAATAGGCACCGCAGGGCAAAATAATGTTGAAAATTCAACTTTTCTAAATGCAATGTATATGCCAACTTAAAAAATTCAACAGTTATACGTTATATATATGTATATATAGATGACTAGGTATTATAAATAAAAGAATAAATATATTTTTATTATATGAAAAATAAGTTAAATAATAATTCAGCTTTTGACTGCTTCATTCTCTAAGCAACCCTTATTACTATATGCTATAAAGTTCGCATAAAGATATTGAGGACCATAAAGACAACAAAAAATTAATCGACTTTCATAATTCTTAATTATCAAAACTTTTCTACTGAAGAGAAGGTGTAAGAGTTTACAGAATTTAAATTTCTTCAATGTCCGCCGAAAACGGGCAGGTTTGCTCAGACGACAGCTCATAGATCTTCCACCCCGACAATGTACTATCACTAGAGCCATATTTGTGTAAGAGTTTCTATTCTAAAATTTACCTAATGTCATCGAGCAAGCAGCAGATATGGTCCTGTCCCAAGCTAAAAGTACCACTCCGAGGAATGCACTTAAAGTCAGGTTACTTCATTAAGCACCGGGTAAATTGTATTGTAAATGGTGGGGCCTACTTTGAAGGCGAAAAAAAAAATACTTTGATGAATAAATAATTTTGTTTCGTTTTATTTCACGATTCCGGATACTGTTTTGTGGTTTATTGGAACAGAAAATAATTTGTAATTATCAGCAAAGTGTGTGCCAACACCAAAAATATTGCACTTAACACAGATGAAATCAACAAAAAAAGAGGATAAGTCTGGTTGTATCAGGCCTTGAAATTCTTACTGATCGGCTTAAAAGTCACTGATGATTTCGTTAAGCAATGTATGAAACTAGCACAACATGCCTTTGCTCCTGTTTTCTTGAATATAAGTATATTTTTATATTGATATATACTGTACTAAACGGTAAGCTCAGAAAAATAATTATAATTCCGGTTAATTTTTAAGGAGTCATGAATTAAAAAACTCCTTATTTTAAGTTTAGTTCTCTTTAAAAAAAAAGTTTTCTTAGTTCATGAAAGCTTTTATTTGAAAATTTGAAGGTCATCGTACCTTTTTATTTTCTCCTTCCAACGACAAAATTACTACATCAAAGTAAAACTTTGTAAAGCGCGCTTAAGCTACTTTCGATATGATCCGAATTGTTTTCAAATGCAATTGATGATTTTTTGTCAATAGGTTAGAAGCTGCATATAGGATCGTGATTCCTCTGCAATATTTATATAAGACGAGGTCGCTTCTTTTCAAGTTTTATTAGGTAATCTTAAATTCATTCATCAGGTAGTCTCTTTACATTTAAAATAGTTCCAATACGAAAATAGTGAGGCTTTGTGGTATCACTCTCGTCTTCTGCAGCTAATGCAAAGTGACGTCACTCTTATCCTAAGCTCTAATCTAAATTTCATCAAAATAATTTTTAAAAGTGCATATTCTTACATGTATATAACGTTTTAACGCTTAATCTCAAGTATCTCATAGAACTATCAAAAAGAATTTTCAAGTTAAAATGAAATTATTATTGCAAATGAAAATACTGAAATGCTTTGCAATGAGCATGTTTTCTTGCATTATTTGCTTATCCTGCAACGAGTAAAAACGTGTCCAATACAACCCAATCTGTGTAAGAAAATAAAGCGTATGGTGCAAAACGTCCAATGGCAGTCAAACTGCAAACGTCTTGCTCCAATTCCGCAAAGGGATCCCCGTGTCTCTCCTTATGAGTTTGCAAAACGCTGCAAATTGAATTCGATTGCGTCCGGTGCGAACGCAATTGCTGCAGCAAAGAAATGCTGCAACAAAATACGACATGAGAATGCCAGTTGCATGTATTTTCCTCTCATCTCAAAATTCGACATTTTCGACACGTTTCATTTGCACTACGAATGAAGCGCCTTTTCACCATTTTTTTACTACCCCCCTCATCACTCGTTCCGTGTGAGGCTTTCCGCATATCATCGAACTTCGATTGTGGATCAACGGAAAATTCACATTTCTTCATATTTCGCATTGCCATGAATGCCAAGCACATCAGTGCTGCAAAAGGAACAACATGGGCCATAACAACGACAAAAAGTTGCGCAAGGCCATACATATAGGGTTGCCAGATGAATTCCTAAACTAAGAAAGCTATTTGATTGAATACGTATACTACAATTAAGTGTTGTCGCTCGTCATACCAATTTCTGGTGTGGTGAACTCTTTTGGACGTACGGCCTCGGATCAGGATGACATAGGTTACATTAGACTAAATTTTCAGGATATTCAAAAGAAAGCCAAAAACTGTGTGGTTCTACTTTATTATAATAATTTTGTTTCTTTGTTAGCTTAAAAAGAACCGTTAATTTTGTAAAGAACACTCACAATAGCTGACTTAACTTAGAAGCTGGCAACTCTAATAACCTAAAATTCCATAGAATGCGAATGCATGCATGGATTGAATTGATTCTTATGTTCATTCGAAGTCTTAGTTATGGAAAACAATCACACACACTTGATATTTACAAAGCATTTTTCGCTGCCACAACTGTTCCCGGCAGGACCCGTTGCATGCCACTTCACTTCATACTGGCAGCTCCTTGTGCCATGTGGACTGAATTGGCATAAAGTTGAGTGTGCAATGCTTCCGTGGCATGCAGTTTCAGTTCTTTGGGTGCGCACAACTTGGAAATGAATTCACGTTCGAGAAATACTCTTAGTTGCCAATGAGCACGAAAGGTGTCGGAGCGTATTCCGTGATGAAATATTACAAATCTGCCGGAGTCCATTGCTATTCAGTTTTGGTTTGTACAAATCATAAATCACGCAACTTCAGGTAAATAAAAATGTTGCCGCTACTGTGCGATCCCAAAAAAAATAGAAATGCAGTCAGCGGTCTATGTTTATGGAAATTTTTTGGCATTCAACTTTGTTTACAGCAAATATTTGCACCGAAAATATGTAATGGGTGACAATAATGGAAAAAACAGAAGCAGAGGTTACAAATGCGAATCTTATGGTAATTTTTTTTTTCGTTTAATTTTGCTGAAACACAGAAGTTGTGAATTTGTGGTAGTATTAACTTATCAATTATCTTGCGATATGTTTCAAATTATTTTTCCTTTTTATTTTCTTTATTATCCGAGAAAAATATCGAACTTGCAGCAATACAAAAAATTATCTATCCACCAATTGAATGAGGTTTTGTTTCATCAAATTGCGTACCATATCAGTCTACGTGCAATTACTGGACGCAAACAGCACACGTTCTCTCTGCAATTTCCTGCCCATTGCGCTGACCACGTTACAACCGTGAATACTGCGCTCCGAAATTAAGCAATAGCTTAAAAGCCTTAAGGTTGGTTACATGCGTGCATACACGCGACTGCGACTCACTAATTGGGTCGTGTGCTTTGGTGCATTTGGGAACTAATGAATCCACCAAGTCACTGCTGCGCATGTTGCATGGAAGCGAATACTTACCCAAGAGGACACAGTCTGTTCAAACAGCAAGAGCTGCATCGATACTGCGACATTTGTTTTGTGGAGCAGAAAATTTGAAACTCGCTGAGGTTGGCATAAATATCGTCGTCTAACGATAGCTGGTAAGCTTCGGTAACAGTTCAACTTTTCATTTGTTCGAGTTGCATTGCAAGTAATAAATTAATGAGTGACAAAAACGTTCGATACCCATTATGATTGGTTTCTGTGTAAAAGCGAAGAAAATATTGGATTACTGATTCGAGCATTAGTTCAGAAAGCACATGTATTTGTACCTACATATGGATATGCTTATTATACCCTACACTCAGGGCTTATTCACTTTGACATTCCGTTTGTAATGCAAAGAAAAGGGAATGACAGTGCAAAATTGGTTAACGGACACGCCTACCGCTCATACAAATAAAACATTAAAACGCTATAAGGAGAGTGTTTTTTGATGATGAGTAACTAAATTTATCAAAAATACCAGAAAAAACTTAAAAAAGCTCTGCACGTTAAGTTGGCGAATTTCGATAAGAGCACGTGGCATTTAACATGGAAACTTCAAAACGTTATACTGAGAGAATTATGTATGAATTTGTACCAAACAGTCGGAATGATTCGAAAAATCTCTGGAGAAGGCGAATTCCAAAAAGGAGGCGTAGCATCCGGCTTATAACCTACTACAAAAACATGGTAAATTTTTAAAAGTTGGCAGGGCAAATCTAGTACACGCTTCAAAACGCTACACAGAGAGCTATTTATGTACATGTTTTCAAATTAAGTCAAACCAGTCAGCACGTGGAAGGTATACCCTTCTAATAAAAATGCAATAATAATGCGCCATTTCCGGGCGTGCGCTGTGTAGTGTATTTTATTTTTGACGAGACCAAAGATAAAGCCCTTAATATTTTTTTTAATCCCAAAGTAATGCTGGTCTATGCACCGAAATAACTAGTAATGATGTTGATATCTTAATATGAACCATCAGAATAAACTCTGAAAAAGAAATTATATCATTAAAACAATAAAATAGATTAATAATTAGCTTAGAGAATATAAAGGTTTCAATTTTGTTAGAATCCACTAATTTCCAGCGGGACTTAATATCGCTCTGAACTCATTGTAACGATTAAACTTAGTTAACATCTAATTGTATAAAAATTTTGTTGTTTCTTTTGCTGAGCTTTCTACTCTGTACTTTTTAGTACAAAATACCCAATCGCAATACGCATAAGGGGAAAAAATAAGCAACTAGCTGCTTATAACAGTCATCAGTTAGCTTTGTTAGCCGACGACGACGACTTTGTTAGCATTGACCAGTTAAGAATCTTAGCAAAATATAGCCGTGTACACATTTGTTTTTTTAACTCTTTTGATTTTTTGCTATGTGTTTTTTCAGTGTAAATTTTTTGACACTTCACACGTGATTTGTAACATGTTTCAACGCTAAGAATGCTTAATAAGGCTTGCCATTTCACCATAAATATGCTTTAAGCGACCAGCGATTGCAAATCATTAAATATGACTATCAAAGTACGTGCACTGTTTGGTCCGGTTTGTGGGTCGGCGGCATCAATCGCCAAATTTTGTAAGCGATTTTATGTAAATATGATATGTTATATTTGCATTATGTTTATTGGAAGAAATAAAAAATTTTTCACACCATTAAAGTTTTATGTAGTTCTTTTTGTTGCCCTTATAATACAAAAAAATAACGATATTCATTAGGATATACTATATATAGTATTCAGCCGACATTATATGTAAAACTTCTCTCGAGTTTATAGTAATAGTTTAAATCACAAATGTAGACAGTGAAATGTTGAGTACTTATTTGAAATTGTTACATGCATTTCTATCAGAATCGTACAGATGCGTTTTATATGTCACATTAATTCTAATCACGAAAGCATTAAAGCCGTTTCCACAACTTTTAAATTAATATTTTTGAAAATTTTAGAAAAATTTGAAGAAGAAAATATATTGTCCAATAATACGTGATATATGTATGTCTGGCCGGAAAGCATCTTCAGTTTCACAAAGTGTTTCGGACGCATTGGTTTTTTCACTTTAATATTTTGCTACACATCAATGTATCCTCCAGGTACCAATACCACCCAGAGCTAACTTATTAAAAACTTATAGTAATTTTGCTAAACATTTTGGCGAAGCCATAAGAACAAACTCCATTACAGAGAGCTAAATCACTTCGATATTTGCAGGTTACACGTTTCTGCTCTTCGCAGGTGCGAACGAACTATGGCTGAAAACGAGCCAAAATACAATATTTTATTCTTTTTATAAAACTAATGGAAAAACAGAAGGTTGTGAAAGCTTCAAAAGTTTACATTTAGGATACACTGTGTGCAAAAAAAAAACATTTATTTACCAATATCTTCAAAATTGACTATTGCATTTGAAAGAAAGTTTTTACAAGCAAAGTTGCTATTTATTCCTTAACCCATCTGCAGTGTATGTGCCTTTTGTATGCTGTTTGTGAGTCAATTTGATTAACCGCAAAAAAGAGTAGATATTTGAAAAAGGTCCTGTACCAAACAATGCATGCAAGGCCCACCATACGTCATTGGTTCTGAAAGTGTAAGCAATTAATATTTTTCTAAATTTTGCCGCTTGTTGAGTATTAAAAATATCAATACTTTTACAGCAAGAGGTTTGTCTTTTCAACGAAACCTTAGATTTAAACACGCCATTAATGTCATTATATCATATAAATATCTTAAAATTTTTAGGTCATCATGCACGCACACTGCAGGTCATCAAATTAAAATTTAATAGGACAGAAATGTAATGCGTAATTTCATAAATTATTGCAAATGAGTTTGTATGCCAGAGACTCTACTTATAATCACAACAGTTTGACCAATCTTAAGCAGCTTAAAGTGTCCTACTTAATAAAGGATATTTGAAGGAATTTACATACTTCATTTTGGTTAAAATTTAATGAGATAACAACATTGTGAAGTACCCAGAAATTGAAGTGACATTAAAGAGCACTGACAAATGCTGATTGTTTCTTTATAGGATACATTGCATCAAACACATCATCAGGCACAAATAATTTGTTCCTTTCATCTATAAAGCCTGCAATCTAAATTGATATGCATTTCAGAAAACGGAAATCTAAAGTGACATTCGTACGTATTAGTTGTTGTTGGTGTTGTGTGTAATTTGTAGCCACGCCTTCAATTGAATTAACACACAAACCATGTACGTATTATAATGCCATAAATTAAATTTCCAAATATTAATTTGAAATGAAATTGCATACATGGTTTTTGAAAAGCCAAAGGTAATATTTGTGTAAACACATAAACACACATATGTGTGTAGGTTACACAAAGGACAATTCAATTTTAGCAAACAATGAACAATATTTTGTATTGATTTCATATGAAATTAGAATGGAATGGCTTAAAATACGTAGAATCAAGGCATTTCATAAGATTTAAGAGGGAATAAATTTTTGAACTATAATTTAAATGAACAGTAAATTAAAGGAACTTCACATAGTTAAGTATGCACAACATCGTATGAATAATTTTCTGGTCAGTCCTTTTAAGTTTCAATTTTGTTCCCCCTATTCTGGACTAATCTGTTCTGTTGAACATATTCAAGAGAGGTTACAAGATTCACAAATCATCTAAAAATTTCTGGAACGGAGGAATTCCACGATGAATACTGTGTCTCAATTTCTTTACCGACGGTTTCTAACTGAACGACCAAATGATTTTAAAGAACTAAAATTAGTAAAATGGTTGCAAGGTTATCAGACCATTGCAGAGATTACAGCTAAAAGAGAGAAGCACCTATGTTGAGAGAAAATGTCGTATCTGAAGGACATATAAATTAACTGGCATTGTGAAACCGATATAAGTCTTTAGAATCAGTTTTCCTAGAATCAAAAGTGTCTCTGAAATGCAGCGTATTTACATCTCTTTAGCAAAAGGTCAGCACTTTAACAATCACCACATCTGGGTGCATGGGTATAAGGACATTCATAGTAATTCCAAATATGATTAGCTTGTTAGGCGATAAGGGATTTCTTCAAAAAAGATATGATATGATGCCGCTGAGAAGTGATATGGAAATAAAACCTAACAAACCAAGAGTTAACATCCAATATGACGAGGTAAATCTGGTCAAAATGGGAAACTACTCGCCCTTTAACACTGTTGCTTCGCATCAGGCGGAGTGTCTCATCAGTTGTTTTTATGATAACAGGCCATTATCTCAACAGTATAGATGTGGAAGCTTAGATGTTAGCTTACTTGCATTCTGTATAAGTCGAAAGTAGCATGAAAATATTGAAAATTTCCTTAGCTCCTGCCCTAAACTTATTACGAGACGCTCTAATTTGATAACCTGCAAGGCCTCACATATGATAGTACTTATATGGTTAAAGTACCCAGTTCCATTACCAAATAAAGTTGGTTCTATGAGATGGAATTGAATATCCGGTGGTATCACAAGAGACCAATATTTGGTTTAAGTAAGTTGTTTGGGAAAAAAGCTTGTAAAATATTTACTTGTACGGTGAGAGTTAATTTTTTTTGGACCTCAAGTTGAACCCAATTGAAAAAAAAACAGACAATATGAGCATGTTGGCCATTGCGTTGTGCAATAAGTTCTGTTTCGGTATGTCACTTAGATTTCCCTTTTTCTCACTCTGCTATTAAGCTTTGCTCATTGCACATTTTCTCATCTATATCATTTTGTTTGTATTTGACATCACTTTGCGGATACAAAAAGCAGCTCTAAGATGCACTTAAGAATATGGTATTGCATAAAGGTCGCTATTTCATTTCGTTGCTATGGACTAATTAGATAGAAACAAGGGTTTTGTTGTCACTAATGCTGCAACTAAAATGGTATAAATTGCAAAAGGTTTGCAGTAGAAAAGAATGAATAAAACAAATACACTTTCGTCGTAATGGCAAACACGCATAGTCCCATTAAAAAGGTGTACGAATATATATGTGTATGTACCCAGTAGCTAATAACAGGTGCAAATAGACCTTCTTTGGAAAGTAGCTGGCCGTCACTACTTTCTCTTAGCTTATTGTCTTTTATATATAAAATAACTCTATTCAATAAGCATTGTTTTGGCGATTTTCAAAGAAAAACCAAATAAATGCTATTTCCATATTTTTTATGGAAATTTTTTAAATTGAGATAATGGTAAAAGGAATTTTTGTTTAAAAATATCGACTTATTTGGATGACAATATTTTTCAGTAGCTTTCATTCTTCAATGCAATATCGTAATTACCCAATAAGTTTGAGTACCTAACAAACTTTATATGTAAAAAATGTCCATGAACAAATTGAGAACCACAAAAACGAACGAAACGTGAAAGCAAAAATGCAAATAAGGCTCTATTGCTTCCAGTTAAGATTCTGCAGGTGTGAAAGATCTCTAATTAGCCTGAGAAGAACTTATGTAAGCGCTTCTGCATTCTACTATACTGACATGTGTATTGACACAGCTTATTGCAGCCTTATCTGGGAGAGAGACCTTGCGCAATTGTCTACTGGGTATTGTTGCGTGTAATGTGCATTTGTGTATCCACATAAGTGTTAAATTTTTTTGTTGAAAAGTCAAACATTGGTCTGAAGTTGGAATCAGCTGATATTGCTTGTTTAGAAAGCTCCCTGTATACTGAAGAACATAATTTATCCGATGGGTTGTGTGCTATATATTAATAAACAAATTTGAGTCAAAAGTAACTTCAGTGATTATTGGGTTTGATTGTTCTGTCCTAAACAGTAAACTGACAACTTAAATTTTAAGCTTATTCAAAATAAATATACTCTATTATTTTGTTGTTGTTATGGAATCAATTTGAGTCGATTGAACTATCGCTTGGACACCTTTGGCACATGCCAATGATTGTTCTATTGGAATCAAACCTTGAGTAAAACTACAACATTAGTTCAATGCAATGAAACTTAAAAAATGTAAGAGCATAACAGTAATACGACGAGTTCGTTGTAATTGCAGCAAAAATGTATCAATTCGATATCTTTATTGTCGATGACTTAGTCACCTATTAGGCAGCTCGCTGTAAGGATTATAAACGCACACACACATCATGCCAATCTTACATTTCCACTTGCACAAACTCAACCGTGTGCGGTTGATTGAATGCAAACAAATGAATGGCAACACATTAGCGTGAGAGAGATCCAACAGATTCGTAGCACATAACCCGCCGGCACCAATATGTAGCAACAACAGCGAAGTCGAACGACTGGTGAAATGCTTCATCTTAATGATAACATTGACTTTGCCCGATATTAAGTGCATGTGTGTGTATGTGTGTGTGTGCGTGAGTGGTACATCACGTCAACCCACATACTGCGTGCTGTTTCATTTCACTATTTAGAGAATCGTTGCAGTCAGGCATTTAATCTTTACGAATGATAGAGGCAATGTGTTGATTCTTCAACATCAACGGAAGGTGAATTTACGAAACGGCTACAATCAAGATGCTCTTTGCAAAGGAATCAAACTTTCATTAAGGGTTTCTTTGTTTTCTTAGTTAATTGCTATTCACATACTATGTTTTCATATTGTGTTGTGATATTAGTTAATAATATTAGGGCCTAGGGGGGTCTTCCAAAAGCTTTACCAACATATGTTCTTACTATTTATAACACAAATATTCAGAGACATTAGAGCTTGAAAATGCCTGAAGGATATGTATGCTAATACAATTAATTATCCTTCTAACATCTCATTATATTAAATATGTACAGGTAGTATTGAACAAATTTATTTAAATTATATGACCTAATATTGTTTAGTTTCTTAGTTCAGAAAAAAAGTATCATTGTCATATTGCTTCTAGGAACAAGAGTACAAAAAAAAAGTCATTTTATGTCACAGTCTGCCTGACAACCAATGTGCACCACCGATTCATCTTTAAGTCATATAGATGTAAATTCTCATTCATCATGTGCATCGTCGAGTATTCCTTTACACTTGTGATTTTGCAAACACATCACGACGGAACTGATGTCCTTGTACCAGAGTACAAGAAGCAACAGCAAAAGAATACAAAACTTGAATAAGGAACTCAGGCAAAATTGTCATCAAACCGAAACAAAATACGAAACTGCGATATTTTTTATTTATGCCACCAAATAACTATTTAACCTCTTTCGTGTTTCATTCATTGGAAAAATCATTTACTGAGTTTTAGGCGCCTTCTGTACAGATTGAATTCGTATGGATTTTAGAATTTATCTTGGAGCAAAAGGTAATAAACTTGAGAAATTTAGTGGGGAGGATAATCAACGCAATTTCCAAGCGTGGGCATAAAGTTTCTCTTGCGAAATTATTGCTGCATTAGACATTGACTTAATTCTATATATGAGGCTCAAAGATGGGCATTTAGCAAAATTGGGTAATAATTTCAAAGGACGTTCGCAAAAAAAAAATATTAATTCACAACCGCCAACTAAGAGAAGAAAATGCTGCCTGAAAATTCGCCACAATTTCACCGAAACCAAATTACTTCCTCTTCAAGAAAACAAAAAATTCGTTCAGGCTCTAAGATAATAGAGACCGATTTAAAGCCATAAATACAAATAATGATCATTTGACCGCAATATTGGCTTCGATTGGAAAATGTTGGGCTTAATCCTTGCAAGAATTTGCCTCAGTAAATCTAATTTCGTTCTCACAGGAAATTTCTTAAGATTCCTGTGCCCAGAAGTATTCAGCACAAAGAGGTTAAAACTGCAAATGAGCATTAGGAAGAAGAGCGACGACTAATGTTAAGCGCGCGTTGGGTGAGGGAGTTAAACTCAAGTCATAGGGGCGTAACGCTGATGTTATTGTTGCGAGACTGGTATGTGACGAACAAGTGTCACCAGTTGTAGAAGTTGACTTTTTTCTCTTACAATTTTGTATCGACAGCAGGCAGCAAGAACAAGAACAATGGTAACGACAACAGAGAACGTTGGTAAGAGCAGAGAGATGTTTAGGGCGGAACAGTGTGTGCGATGTTAACAATAAAAATTACATGTTGTCTACGTTGTTGCTTTAAATGTTTTATATTGTTGCAGCAACATTTCATTTTTTAGCACACTGCGTTTCGCCTCTTACCTTTCTTAGCCACCGTGTGCGCTTTAGTCAGACCCCTATTTGCAACTTCAGCTTATTTCCTCCGCGTTGACGCTTTGACGCTCTGTCGCGCTGTTGTTGCTGTTTGTAGCTATTTTGCAATTCATGAATTGTTTAAGGGCACCTGTTCACCTTCAACTGAGTGGATTTAGATTTATATTTCATTGCGGAAACACAGTGCCAAATGCATTTTTTTTTGTTTTGTATTGTCGCTGTTCCCATTAGAGGTTAAGCGCACGCACACAGGAAAAATGACATTAAAATAATAAAACAATGAAAATACAGACATTTTTTTATCACTTACTTTAAGTCACAATTGAGTTTAAGAAGAGATTTCGTTGTTTTAAGAAGCTCAATAAATAATCAGTAGGTAATTTTGGGTGGTTGAATGTACAAAGTGTTCAACCATCTTTTTTTTACCTCAGATTTATATCATTAATATTAATATGAAACTTACACAAATATTGTCGTTTTATGTTTTATTAATTTTGAGATCAATCAGCACTGAAATATTCGCTATTATTACATATAGAATCGTCATTTTTGAATTCTTATTTTCATACCAGCTAAAGGCATGTTAATACAACTAGTAGGCACACAATGACTTGTTTTGTCACGACTGATGACAAACAATTATTTTGGGGTGGTTCGAATAAACTAAGCATAAGCATAAGTACTTTCAAAAAAATCTTACATTATTAAGTATAGTAAGCGGAACTACGATGGAACATCTGAATAAAATGCGTACAAGCAAACAATCATATCAGTAGATGGTAAGATTATAACAGATGCAAATATGTTCATAGCTTCAGTTGTTCTACTAAGGCTTAAGAGTGCAATCCCTAAGCAATCAAAAAATCCCCCTTTTCTTCAAATAATTTTGTCAACCGATAATAATATCAGAAACACTAACTACTAAAACCGAGGGATATTTTAAGATGACTTGACAATATCAAAATCAATCATTGCAATACGCAATAATACCAAAACTACTTTTCGAATTAAGATGAATCAATTTGTGAAGTGCATAATTATGAAAACGATATTTTTAAGAATAAGGTGTTTGAAATTCATAATGGAAATAACTCTCATGATAATGAGAATTCCGATAACATTACTGGAATCAAGGAGATAATTGCTGCCAGAAAGAAGAAAAACTCTTACACGAGGAGATTAAACTGAAAGTGGACTAATCAAAATATATTTACAAATAAATAAAAACCACTAAAAAAGCTCAGCAAATTGCAACAAAATTATTCAGATATCTTAATTCGATCAAAAGTTAAAAATTTTGCAACGATAAATAAATGATTACGATAAATCAAATAATGTGGAGTTCCATATTAAAGGTGAACTAGTGTCAGCTTTGGCCTCGCCCTAACAAGCCTTGTAATTTTCTTCTTAGAAGGCAAATGTATTTTTTTTTTTGTCACCAATTACTAACATAAAAGGTCATTCGATATTTTTACGCATATTTCACCACAATTTACTGAAATTTATATAAATGTTTTGATATTTTCAAAAGTTTTTTAAAATTTACTAAAAATCTCCCTGTAAGGGTATTACTTCCACCACACTGCATAAATGATGGCTGACTTAACGTATGCACATTTAATTTGTCATCATTTACTTAAATCTCTCTCGATATAGCGTTTTGAAACGAACACTTGTATGAGAGGTGCCTCGCCATCTTTACGGAATTCGCCAACTTTTTGCCTGATGATGTATTTGTGTGAAATTTGGTTAAATTGCTCTCATTCTCTACATTCTCTCAGTTAAGCACTTCAAAGCTGTATTTCTATGCAGCGTGACACGCCTACTTCTATTAATTCGCCAAATTCTTGCTCAGGGCAACTCCGAATCATTTTTGTCAAATTTTGTTCAATTACGCTACATAGTTCTTTAAGTGTAGCGTTTTAAGGTTTTCGCTTGTTGGGGAGGTGCCACGCCTGTTTTCGAAATTCGCTTACCCCTTGGTCAAAGCTCGTCCAACTTATTCTTTGTGTTTCTGAGGAATTACATCAAATAACTCTCTTATAAGAGCGTTTTAGTGTTTTACTTGTGGGGGCGGTAGGCATATCCGTATTAACCATTTTCATTTGGAGGTGTGGTTTGTGTGCCAAATTTCATTCACAGAAGACAAACATACTGATATAGCTAAGCGGGTTCAGGTGATGATGTTAAACAAGAATAGTGTAAGTATATACTTTTCTGTGCGTGTCACTCCCCCTCATGTACGTTATAGTGTAGGGTATAAAAATATCGAAACTTGAGGTTTTGGCACTTTTCACGTTTCACTCAAATTAAATTACTTTTTTAGAGGATGGCAGTTTTTTTTAAATGTTCATTAATTCTTAACATTTTAACAGTTGACAGTTACAGAGATGAGTAATAGTTTACAAAATTATTTTTGATATTTTTCATAAGGCTTCAAAAACTTTTGGCGCTATATATCGATTTAATGTAATTTCATATCCACAAAAAAAGTATCAGCAAAATCTTCTCCAACTCCCCTAGCATATTTCTATTTAGATATTTGTTTCAGTTAGGCTTATTTAATCACATAAAAGGAAAATTTCACGCTAGTACTTAGTTTTATATATATTTATATATATCTCCATATTAACTATCAATTTACCATTTGATAAGTTATTTATAATTAAAAACTCTGAGCAAAATTGTTGTTATGAGAATATGTATTATATGTGCGTCACATGATATTTTACTAAAAGATCGAATTAAGTTTTATAAATAAAAACTCATATATATTTGCAATACCAAGTAAAATTAAACAAACGTAGAATATGAAAGATATTTACAAGGACTTATTTTGGATTTATATCACTTGTTACGTTATTTATGCAACATTGTGACATATCACCATAACATTAGATGTGTAATACGAAATTGAATTGAATACTTTCGACAAGACATAAACACCACTGTTATTTTCAGTAACAACATTGGCTAAATCAACGAAATTGATGTTGTACAATAACAACAATAGCAACAACGTAAACGAAAATATCACCGATTTCAAACACTTCGAAATTTTTGCCCTTTTGAAGGGATTCGCCGTTGTTTGATTCGGTTTTTTCTCCAAACAGGAGCCACTTTTAAATTGACTATTGTCATGTTGTCAGGGCAATTGCTGTTTGGCAACACTGGCGTTAGTCTTTTTGCGAGTAGCATCAAAACCTATACAACCATTTGCATGGCAACTGAGTACGGTGGGCAAAATGCAGGTTGAAATTAAGGCTTCTCCTATGTTGGCTTTGGCGGAAAATCTTAAGTTATGTTTAAGTTAGGTTGAGTGCCCCTTAACTCTCAATATAAAGAATTAGCTCTCAATCTGTAAATATATCATTTATTTTACTATCAATTTAACTCGCATTCCAGGACAGGGTTGCTAAGTAACTGAGATAGACACATGAACTTTATCACCAAGATGGTGGCCTCGAAATAGTCGGCGATACCGCCTGAAAAATGTTTTTGTGATCTGGAATCCAGATTGAACTACAAGTCTTTCATTTAATTTTCAGAAAGCTTTCTGCAATGTGTCGATGTTCGCCTTTTTACTACATTTGAAACGTTTTTGTAAACTTATAAGATTGAAAAGGAAGACATCATTTTTACTACGCTGTCGGACCCTGAATTGTTTTGTTTATTTCATTATTCGCGTCCCTTTCGCTGTTATTTAATTACGTCATCGGTCTCTGAAACTACTGTTTCATTTTAGCCATATCATCTCATGCGTTGATATTTGTAATATGCAGTTTTTCTGTGACATTTCTTAAGTTTGAATTGAGAATGATTTCACAAAACTATACATTCACACAATCCCTTACTAACCATATACCTACCTTTGCTGTCGAACATAAACAATAAAGTTAGCAAAAAGTAATTACAAATCATAAAACGGTTTTTTAGATTTCATAAGGAAAATTTAGTAGTGTTGACCTTTCAAAAACACATCAGATTTCGTTTCTGACATCAGGAAGATTTAATTTGAAAGATTCAGGAAGCACTGAATTTGAAAACTTTCAGAAACACTTCTCAATGATTACACGCGAAACATTGCACTTGTAACACGTAAGAAAGACTTTTCTAGCGTTCCGTTTCCAATATTTCTAGTGCATAATTTCTGGTAAGTTACGTACTATTTCTGAAACGCTATCTTTAGAATTCCAGGGTAACTTACCCAGTCTTTCAGACGCAAACCACGAAGTTCTCAAAACAAAATTTTTTTTTTTGGGAAAAGCTTGCGACCTCTTATTTTAGTCAGAAAAGACCAAATGCATTTCACATTCCACAATTCCCGACCGATTTTGAAATGGAACTTACCGAGTTGTTTCAAAATTAAATATTTTAATTTGAATAAACAAACCTCTGAATTGAAAAATTATTAACTACTTAAAATCACATTGAAATTTCATTTGATAAAACATAATGGGGGACGGGGAGGGGGCGTACTGATCGGGACAAAGCCACGAATTTTGTCAGTAAGTTTTGGTAGCTTTCGTCCAGAGAAGTTGAAACTTTGAACTAACAAATATATATTTTCTAATGCTTAATTTGTTAAGATGATGCAATCAACACAATACCTGAAAAAAATAAGTGGCTTCACAGATAGGAATAAAAGAGTGGTAGAGCCATAAATATATTAAGCCATGTAAAGACATGATCATAAATGAAGGAGTAAATATATTGATAAAAATAGATTTTTAGTTTTTGAAAATTTTGGCAATAACAAGCTTTTTTAAGAAATCACTCCACTGTAAGCAACATCCCCACCCACGCAATTGAAGCGCAGAAAACTAAACTGCAAATAACAAAAACCACCGTCACAACGACGACTCACGTTGCCAACCAACATCAACAAATAACCAAAATAACACAGAAAACACCACAAAAACAACAAAGGCTTGAATACCCAAAACGAGCCGATTCAAGTGAAGAACAGCAGTACCTTGCTAACTAAATAAATAAATTAAAGAAAAAAAAAATTTGAAAAAAATATCACAGAAATTTTTAAAATATAACAACAAAACATAAGAAAATAATAAAAACGGACAAAAATAAAATAAAAAACAACGTGAATCGAAATAATAGAGACAGAGAAGAACCCTACAAACCATCAAAAGCAAACGCGTTTACTTTCAGTATTTTTGACAGCAACAAAAGCAACGAAGTCAACAAGGACGCTGCTTTCGATCCAAGGAAACACTCAAGGACTTCAACAATACAACAGCAGAAACAATTTATTCATTTCACTATTTTTGCGGAAATAAACCACATCAGTGCAAGAAATAACAAAAACTAAACCAACAATAATACCGTGCACTACACTGAATCACTGCAAAAGAACAGCAGCGCATTGCAATCATCCATCTATCCATCCATAGTTGACGACGCCAAACCAAATCAGTGGGCATAGATCCCACTGCGGAAGTGTGCGCGTCGGATGTAATTCTGTGTTGATAGACACAACTGCTGCTGCTGCCGCTTCTACAGCTGTTCGAGCGCATCCATCTGTTGCCAACAAGAATAAATTCCTCACAACGGCAACGGCTGAAAACATTCATACGAGAGTAGCACTGACTGCAACATCTTCATAGCCAAGAAGTGTTTGAAGGATCAACATTGTCCCAATAGGTGAGTTGCAGGCGACATTCGTCAACATTGTGAAATAACAACGAAGAATCCAATACGAAAAACAAAATGTTCTCACACGCCAACCAAGAAGGCAGTGTTAGGTCTTGAATTCTTTTTGAGTTTTATAAGATTAAAGCTTAGTGAATGTGTTATTTTAAGGTGTATCTTCGTATACTACTTGATGGTCTTTGCTCAAGAGCTAGCTTAGCAATAAAATTATAGTCAGAGTTCAGACTAATGAGTATAGACTTCTTTATCAGTGGTAGTGAAAATCATATCCCACTCCCACTAAACTTTTACAAGAAGAAAACTCTATTGCCACTTAGTGATATTGAAATCAAACCTAACTGAAACCAAACGTTTCGTGAAGGTAAATGGGATATGCCGCCACTAAATGATAAGAAATTGGAACTTTTATTTAGATCGGAAAAAAGTTGCAGACCTTTAATTTCTGTCCAAAAACTACAATTCTGACAAATAGGAGTGAAATATCTTAAAAGTCAGAAATAATTCTGCAGTGAGGCTTCAGAATCAGAGAAAAGAAATTTGCTGAATTATGAGCGAATACAAACGGTTTTTTAGGACATGTGCGACTGCGAATTGCTCCGAACAAAACACGAAACTTCATTCCTGTTCATAAATTTACGACACTTAACATTTTCTAAACGCATTAACTTGTTATTTCTCATCCGTACCATATTGACAATGAACTAAGAATCGTAATATTTTCCTATTTACGTATTGTAACGGAAATACTGAAAAAGAAATGGGGATATGGAAAACTGAATTCTCAAAGTATAAACTCTAAATTTGGTTGTTTTGGGTATCTAACAATCTCTTATGTGAGTATATTGATTTTCTAAAAGTGATTTTTTGCACAAATCAGTCGGTAAACTTAGAAAATGGATTATAACACTAAAGTCGTATCCGACCCCCCTAAGAGGGTGTAATGATTGCATTTTTCAAAAATTGATGGGAACAAGTCGAAATCGTCCCAGAGCTGCTTCGACTCATTTCGAAACGAAAAATTGTAGCATATCAAGCGATGAGAAAGATTTAAAAGTGGTAAAAGTATTTTGGTTCCAATTTCGAACCAAAACTATACTGCATCAGACATTGAATTTGGGGCCGCCACGGTGATACTATAAATCTATTCTCAACTTTTTTCAATTAATTGCTATTAAAGACTTCCTCAGAAATGAAGCCTCGAAGAATCATTCAGAGCCACCTCTGATATCTAATTTCCGCTTCTGCTTAATCGGTTAATGCAATAGGTAATTTTAAAGACATGGGTCTAAAGTGAACTACTCCGAAATTCATGGGCAAGGCCTGGCACCAACCAAGATAATTTCTTAAATCTTTTTTGAACCTGTACTATTATTCGAACAGAACAAATATTTTTTTACAGAGCTGTGCGGAAATTGAGTCGCTACTGGTAGGGCCAGCTTAGGCTAAGTATCTACGTAATTTCCAGGCAGCAAGACTTCAGTGGACTAAAATATCTGTAGCAACACGCAAACATGCGTTGGTATAACAAAACTCAAAATATTGCCAATAAATTAGGGTGGTCCTTAAAAAATATCTGCAGATGCACCCCAAAATATTTATCCTGGTACTTATCATGAAAAAAAGATTTTTGAAACCTCAAGTCTGAATACCTTAGATAGATTTATAAAAAAATTGGAAAACAATTATGAAGAATAATCTCAACAAGTACTAAGAGCGAACCAAATTAAAAAAAAAATTAGAGATGCTAAAGTAACGAGGTATCCAATTTGGCGTGGAACGCCTCATATACTTATATACATTATCAAGCTATCAAGGCTATCAAACTATCAGAGCCAACCCTGCCTTTTGATTCTTCACTCATTGGTGTTTGAACAAATCATCTAAAAATGTTACTGCCGACGTCGAAATTGTAATTTTTATTATCTTTGTTCATGGAGTGATGAAGTTATATTTTATTTCGAAAAATGAGCTAAAACGCGATGAAGAGAGGCCCTGAATCTGACTGATCTACCGCGTAGCATACATTCTTTTGTTAATATTTCTATATGAAATAATTTATGCTCTTTTTTGGGAAAATACCTTTATAAAGGGTGTTTTTTTAGAGGTTTGTTTTTCGAATAGAGATAAAACTGGCATTTTATGGTCAAACCTGGCAACTCTAATGTTATTTATGTTCAGTTTGGTTTGCCATTTCATCATGAACAGGTTGACAAAAGAACAACGCTTGCAAATTTATTTCGAAAATAATGTTCAGTTCGCGAAGTTTACCGCAAGCTCCGTCCATTTTATGGTCGACATAATCGTCCATCAGAGCAATTAATTCGGTTAACCATGGATCGTTTTCGCACTACGTTTACTCTAAGTGATAATACGCATCCGCAGAGACGTCGAACAGTGCGCACCGAAGAAACAATTGCCGCTGTAGAGCAAAATGTTGAAGAGGACCCGAATGAATCGATTCGCCACCGTTCACAGCAATTGGAGCTTTGTCCATCAACTTTATGGAAGATTTTGCGCAAAGATCTTGGCTTGCTACCTTACAAGATCCAGCTTGTGCAAGAATTAAAGCCGCGAGACCATGCAATGCGTCGTGATTTTGGTGTATGGGCCGAAAATGAGATTGATCTCGATGCTGATTTTCATCGCAAAATTTTGTTCAGTGATGAGGCTCATTTTTGGTTGAATGGCTACGTCAACAAGCAAAATTGCCGCATTTGGAGTGAAGAGAATCCACATGAGACCCTTGAGACGCCATTACATCCACAAAAACTGACTGTTTGGTGTGCTCTATGGGCTGGTGGAGTCATTGGGCCATACTTCTTCCGAAATAATGCTGGAGAGTCAGTTACCGTTAATGGAGACCGGTATAGAGCCATGATAACCGACTATTTTGTTCCCGAATTGGATGGCATGAATGTGGATGAGTTGTGGTTCCAACAAGACGGCGCTACATGCCACACAGCGCACGTCACAATCGATTTATTGAAGGAAACATTCGATGAGCGCATAATTTCGCGGAATGGACCTGTCAATTGGCCACCAAGATCGTGTGATTTGACACCATTGGATTATTTTCTTTGGGGATATGTGAAGTCGCTCGTCTACGCCAACAAACCAGAAACGTTAGGGGACTTGGAAGCCAACATTCGTGGCGTTATTGCCGACATACGGCCCCATATGCTCGAAAAAGTGGTTCAAAATTGGACCTGTAGAATTGGCTTTATTCGAGCCAACCGCGGCGGCCACATGCCCGAAATCATATTTCAACATTAATGGCATAAAATGATCCTTCCAATAAAGCCAAATTGATGGACATTAAAACGATTTTCTTGTGTTTTATTTCAATTCGAAGCTCTATACCTCTAAAAAAAACACCCTTTATATATACGCTGATGAAACTCTAAAAACATCTCGGCAATAATCTCAAAAAATTTGTTATTCTTCAAACACGAACTCTGTTAATAAGTGTACTCTTTGCAGGAAAATTCCAACAAAACCTTCGATTTCCACATATCAGATATAGCTACAAGGTGCATAGATCATCCTATGGACTTTTAGATTGTTTAGTACAAAAATCAGCAAAAAGCTTTTTGTATTCAATAAAACTATCGAATTCTGTCTGGTAGATTTTTGTTGATATCCTTGCACTCAGGACAACAGAAATTGAATTCAATTTCATTGTGAAACAAACGAAAGCGGCATACACATCATAGACATTCACAGTCGTTGTCTTTTTAAACATCAAAATGGATGGAGATGTCAGACTATTGTGGCTTAGGTGCACAATTTCAAATTTACTGGGCGTATTCGAGCCACAATATGTAAATGCTTTGCTTGAAGCACATCAAGATGGCTTTCAAGAGTTTTTGGATGAGAAGAGCACAAAAAACGAGGATATCAAGTATATTGTGCTTTATTGCTGGCGCACTTTCTACGACAAAATGGTGGAGGAGGAAATTACCGTGTTGGAGGAAGGTAAAATTTACATATATAATGTAATAAATAATTGACATTTAAATTGTAATAATAATAAAAGAAAAACAACAACAGCTCTTGCACTTAGTGCTTATCCTTGGAGAGTTCTTCGACCAACTGTCATTTACGCACGGGTAGCGCTTTCAAAGATCAACTTAACACCACTTGGCACACTGTTTTTGTGCTGTTGACAACTAAAAGTTGCATTAAGTAAATGATAAAGTGAAATAAAATTGCTCATCTCTCCGTTGTCCAGTTTGTTGCAACAAAATCCAGCAATTTTTTTTCTGCCAATGGTACACAGCATTTGTTGCAATTCCCTTACTGTTGCTGCTACTAGCGTCATGGTTTTATCCTTTGAGTGATGCTGTTGACAACTGTTGATTATGAGGTGACAAACAAAGAGACTGACTGACAACATGGGCCTCAACTTTCAGCAGCAATCTATGCAACGTTTATTTTCAGGCATCCTCCAATTGGTTCTAAGGACAAACAAGAGAATGTAGCGTTGTTCGCGAGTAAGTTACTGTGTTACTTGGTTTATTGTGACAGAATACAAGATTTTTATAATTATTTTCTATAAAATTGTTTTTTGATTGCTATGCAGTATATTCTTGGTGGAATTTTTCATCAAAATGAGACACATATATTTTTATATTGACCTTAGTTCAATTTGCAATGTTTGCCACTGAATTACAAAACTAAAAATATAACTTTTAAGAGAATCTCTTCTCTTATTTCGGTCTCTTACTATAATATTGTGATATAATAGATGTGGTAACAAAACGGCAACATAAGACGTTGGATATCACTAGCATTAATTAGCATTTACAATTTAACAGTAAGCAAAATTATATATATAAAATTGTATATATACTGAGTACAATTACTCGATATTCTAAAAATAAGTTACTTTTGAATAAAATTTTCGAAATCATGTCACTATCTAGAATACACTTTAGTGAAAGTGGTTGAAATCAGCGCCCGGTCACATTCACTTATCATGCATCTCTCTAAGTTTGGTTATCGAATCATTCAAACCGCCCATTTTCCATACAATTTCAGAGGTAAAATACCTATTTCTTTAAGGAAAAACATAAATTTATCCCATCGGAGAAACACTCCAGCGTATTATAATGAACGTAAAGGCACATCTCTTTCTTATATAGTAAGTACATGTAGGAATATAAAACTTATTGCATTCTCTGATAACAGGACAACGCGGGCTTTTAAAGTCTTTAGCTATGCGAAAATATACTTAGAAATCAAAGGTATTTCTCTAACCAGAAAAACTCGAAAAGCATATAAAACTCGAATGCTTTCTGGCTTTTTTAAGGGCACACCCCTATCAATGCATATGTGTAGACGCATGAGCAACGGCAGTTTGACAATTTAATCACTGTTGCCGCAGCTATGAACAAAAAATATATCACACCAAAGAGAGAAGATGGCTCACAACAGGTAGACTGCAGCACATAAATGACAAAACACAAATAGGTCAACCAAAAAATATTCAGAAGATCACGCTCTTAATATATTTAAAATCGTAATGTTAAATTGATGTTCTGTTATTAAAAGATATTTCAAATTAACTGTTTCGACAAATGGCAACACTTATTCACTTTCCAACTTTTCGAGGCTGCTCTCGTATCAAATTTGCTTCGAAAATTTTAGAGGCTTGCGTAAGAAAAAAATCTTTTTCGAGGCTTGAAAATATTCTCAGCTTACGCGGTTTTCGAAGCATCTTCGCGCTTAGATGAATACTCTCATTATATTGAGTATAATAATGAAAAGTACATAAATTCTAGTTTAATGCAATCCTAAGGCTCTTTTCATTTTTGAAATATATTCCAAATCACGGACTCATTCTTAATAGCCTACCATCTTGATGGCCTATATACCTATCAACATTTTCAAAAAGTAATTTGAGTTAAAACTGTAACTCATTATATCACAAGCGTAAGCCATTTTTAAAGAGATATTCTTACTAGAGGAAGCTTTTAAAAACAGCTCTCTGCATTCTCTAGTGCTGCTTTATGGGAACAAATGGCAATTCTTTCTTAGTTTTTCTCGCAAGTTCTGTTCTTGTAAATGGGGCATTTTTTGCCGATATAAAAGGTGCTGGAGCTTATAGTCTCCAATTTTGGTGTTTGTTTTTTGTGGGTGACATTTAAAACCGCGTATTTGACTAAAAAAAATTCATATAAAGTTTAAAATTTCATGAGTCGAATCACACAAAGTCTTTTGAATCTTCTCATAGTAAGTCCGATTTCTGAGTATGATCAACACTATTTTTAGCAAAACTTTACATAAACAAGGCATATTCTTACTTTAAAGGATTAAATGCATGAATTAAGAGAAGGTTACATTCAAAGACTTAGTGCATTTCTCTTCTATTAATTGCAAATTTACCAAACCATTGGAAAATTTTATGAGATCACTTGCTCTTTGTTTGAGGAAGATCTTATAAAAATATATATAAGGATATCAGTGGTGCATCCAATATTTAACTATTAGAGGGAACTAAAACTTAAATTTATATGCTTTAAGTGATTAGAGTTGTTCTTTGATTTCGACATTAATGTTATGATCTTTCTGGATTGATACTTTTGTGCCTTGACTGGGTCTACTCACGTATGCTGAAACGTTTTCCAAATTTAATCTTCAAAGTACTTATGATTTTAAGTGCCTCTATGATGCAAATAGAAAACTTGTGTAAATTTAATCTTTATATTTTTCAAGTACCACCGCCACCGCCTCCACCACCACCAGAGAAAAAAGATAAAAAAGGCGCTAAAGGAAAAGCTGCCAAAGCTAATGTCGCTAAAGGTAATTCTGCACCTCGTTTGCATTAACCCATGATGTTACTTAAAGTTTTGATTTGTTCCGGCTTTGATTCCAGGAAAAAACCCTCCCAAGAGTCCACCACCAGCTACACCAGTTTCTGCGACAACGGGTGCAGAGTCTATAACTACCGGCGGTGCTGAAATTACTGATGATGCCGATACTGGCGTTGAAAGCGGTCCTGGCGAAACTACGCGAGCGGATAGCGTTAAAAGTGAAAAAAGCTCAGCAAAATGTAAGTAGAACTTGTGAACTCAGAGAGAATTTAAGAACATTCCGAATACACTTTCACGCAAACAAACTGGATAATCCAATGTAAAGTGAGTGATGATGATGACGACGCCGGTAATTATGGTCAAAGTTTTGTAAAAATTTAATGCATAAAGTTTACATATTTCAATGGATTTATCTTAAGTTTCGCTAATTTTTTGGTTATGTAATGCAAAATTTTTAGCGCGTTCTCTTTGTGTTATACTTTGCAGAATTTTTATTTTTTTTTTAATTTCCATTTTCTTTTGAGGACTTTGATTTTAATCTGTGACTGACGTCGAGCTGCCATGCATTCTTTATTATCAGCAGCCGCCATTCGTTGTTAATTTTAAATTTAAGCTGACACAGTTTCTGAGATGATGTCTCACAAAGCAAAGTACTCGTACATTGGCTCTGACTACTTGTCGGTCCGTCTGTCAAGTCCAGTTAAGACCCGCGCTGCATTACTTTGTCTTCTGCAGAGTCATAAATATTTAAAGGATCCTTTGCTTTGTTTCACATTACTTGCGATTACTGACGACGACGAACCCAAATCCACCCAACCGCAATTCAAAGTAAATACGCGAAAAAAATCCTCAAATGACTGTGAAAATTAGAAAAGACGCAAATTCTGATGCGTTACCAGGAGCAGAGAAACCCTTTTAACCAAGAAAAACAAAAATTAAAAATGAAAAAAAGTTGTTGCAAAATGCTCGTTGGAAAACTCATTGCATTTAAATGAGATTTTCCATCGAAATTCATCATCAAATCTCTTTACCTTATCTTGAATTAGCGCGAATGCGCGCGCGTTATTCTCATTCGCATGCAATAAAAGCGACAAAATTTTCAAATTGAAAACTTTTCGTTTTCCTCGAAAAAAAAAAGGATCAGGCTCTTTATGTAGGTAGGGTTGCGGATGTCTGCCGACAGTGATGACAATTCGCAACTTTTAATTCAAATTGAAGTTGTTGTTGCCATCTTTGCCAAAGAAGGGTTTTATTTTTTTTTTATTCTTTTGATGAGTTCTTACAAAAACAATGAATTCAAGAGATTACTGAATATGATTAGGCCTCATTCATTTTAATTTCCTAACTTTTGTAATTTACTCGTAGATAAATCATTTCAGTTTTCTTTTCGAAAATGACTTCTTTTAAAAGAATTTTTACACGCACACATCTTACATATCGCACTCATACATTTATACGTAGTTTAATATAAATGTACATGTAATCATTTCTATTGAATTGTAATTTATTACAAAATTATTTTAATTATAAAGCATCGAAGAAAAGCGGCAAAGGTAAAAAAATGAAGAAGAGAAAGACAGAGAAACTAACTCCACTGGAACCAGTATATATCGAGGTTAAGGTAAGTTGAGAAAAGAAGCTTGGAAAAATAACGCTCACCCAATATTTGTATTAGATTTTTGACTTTTACCAAACTTTTTTTGATGTTTTCACCATTTTTCGACTCTTTCGACCTCATACTTGACATCTTTCAACGTCTTATGGCATTTTGAACTATTTTCGTCCTTTTCAACATTTTATCGATTTTCAAATACTTTTAAAAAACTAACCTTGGAAGACCCCTATAAAATTTAATTGATAATAGAAGTGCTTCTTCTTGACTATTGGTTCTCCTTAGAAATATTGACTGAGAAAGGGATCAATTTGAGTGGCTGCTAAATTAGCTCTGTAAGCAAGAAGTTTTCGCTTAGCCTTCGCTGATAGGCATACTATGATGTGCTGAAGACTCTTAAATTATTAAACCATACGTGACAAATTAAATATCGTTCTGTTTAGGTCACAAAACCGATAACTAAAGGTATATTCAAGCTTCAAAATATGTAGTACCTAAACAAATGATTTTAAAAATATAAAGTGTCTCTTTTTAATATTGGATTTCAATGAAATTTTGTACGAGACTACATACAGATTTTGAATTTTTTACTATTCGCTTTAGCATGACTTTTCAAAACCTGTCGACTAAACCAACTTTTTGAATACTTTTCGAATTTGTCGATGTTAATTGAAGTTCAATCATCAGCAAAAATGCATGCACTTATGCGCCTTATTCTGTTTAAATGATTCTTTGGTCAGAACGTTTGGATCATTTTTGTATTTGAAAGAATTGAAATGATGTCTTGTCTCAAATAGCTCGATATATAATTTTGAATTTCTATACAATAAATATTAAGTTATTTTAATCATTTAAATTTTTACTTTCTCCAGAAAATCATTCAAACATTTGTGAAAACGCCAATTCTTCACTGTCATTTCGGTACAATGAGATCTTCACAAATTGATCCAAATATCAAATATGTTTACATGATACGTAAGGACTCCGCTGGCATACGTAAGTTGGAAATGAGCAATTGCATTAATATTTATAAGTTGCAACACAATTCTTTTATACTTATTCATTTATTAATTTCAATTAGAAAAACACATTGTTTCATTTCATTTCTTCATCCTCGCTATAGCAAGCTACGATGACCAAGATGAATGTTTCGCTGAGATGCCAAAATGTTTTGTTATCGGTACCATCAAGGGAATACTCATAAATTCAATGAAATTAGATATTAACGAGGTAATAACGTACTTACCAACGCAATAGGCAGTCCGTAAATATAAATAACTTTATTATTAAGCATTACACCATATTCAGAAAATAAGATAAATCAAAGAAACCCTTCAATGTCCCAAACCAATTTATGTAACAAAAAATACCACAATGAACTTCTTCCCCAAACATGTGGTGTTTTGCTTTTCGACAACGCACAATTTTCAATTAATCAAAATCAATGCAACCAACGTACCTACTGGAAATCATTTTCAATCGAATTATATGCTCGCCAAATCTATAGCTCTTTTGGTTTAGTCCTGAAAATAATAAAGTGGTGAGCTGTAATTAATTCCATAACATCCATGGCAGCAAACTCATCAGCAACGTCGTTGACGCAGCATTAAAAAAAAAATCCTTTTTTGTGGTAAAGTTGTTCTACTCGAGTAAACAATAAAATGCTCAGTAGAACAACAAGAAATTAAGTAAAAATAAGTTGGCGGAAAACCTCCTTACGCTTTTCCAAACTCAATGAATACACTCATACCATAAAAAAGGCGTGAAAAGACGTTTTCATCAAAATTGTTTCATCATTGCCATTGTTTTTTTTTTCGTGTGCAGAATTTCATTATCATCATCATCATCAGCAGCTACATCATAAAATAATCTTAAGTGAATATTACAACGTCGAAGTAAATTTTTAATTGCACGACTTCCTTCGATGCCATGTTAATTTTAGTAGCAAATCAATTAGAAACTTAAAAACTGCGCAAATTTTGCGTGTAGCTTTCATATCTAAAGGCGTACATTAAAAAAATCATCTATATATTTATAAAAAATTTAGTGCATCGCTTAACAGAATCAATTAATGTTTTATTAGAAATATGTTGCATGAAGGCTTTGAGATTTCATAAATGAATTTTATTTGCTTTCATCTCCAAACAAAAGTCGTGCACATAAAAGTTAAATGATGATTCGAGCGTTTCACTGATGCGATAATACTATACTACAGTTCCGATACGCAGTCAAATTTCTGACATTTGAATGGAGAAAAATCAGTATTACCGTTCTCATTTCCTGCCTAAACAAAAAGTTGAAAGACGAAAAAGTTAGGCGATAAAATAGTTGCACTAGAAAAAAGTTGGATAACAAAAAATTTCTCTCAGCTCAAGAGATTGCTGCTCAAATTTCTTTATGGAGTTTCTTATTCCAACTTTATTGTTTTCCAACCTTGATGTCCCACTTTTTTTAAGTCTAAGTTCGATGTGTCCAACTTTTTTGTCTTTCAATATTTTTGTGTATAACTATTTCATTTTGTTTGTAATCCAACTTTTTGATTGTTCATTTTTTTGATCCAATATTCATCTAATTCGTTTCGTCTAACTTTCGTTCAATTCACCTGTCCAACTTCTTTGTCTTCCAATTTATTAGTTATTGACTACTTTATTTTTTGTTGTAAGACTTTTTAGCCGTCCAACTTTTTAGTCGTACAAATTTTATACCTTGCATCGTTTTGTTGACAGTTTTGGCAAGGCCATAGCTCCTAAGGAAATGTTAAAAAAAAACAACAACATAAATATGAAAACGTTGGTTGCTCTGCCAATGCGCAGCGATAGCAATAGGAATGCGTTTCAGAACTTGTTACATTGCCGAACTTTTATTGATGCAATTTGGGAGCTTATGACTCCACATCTAAGTCACTCAGTATAACTCAACCTATCTTTATGAATTCATTTTGGATTTACCCCTCAAATCGTCTTAATTTAACAAAGCGAAAATTCCAAAAGACCAGTTCATTCATATAACAACAAATAAATGTAAATTCCATTTGAAACATTCGACTCATACCAAATATTTATTCTCAATCAATTATATACAATCATATGACATCATATTTATTTATTTCCCCATTAAAAGTATTTCACTATTGCAATAAACAATTTTTCAAGTGTGCTACATTAACATACCATTTCAGCCTTTTTTTTGCCTTCATTTCTTTGTAGGTTTGCAAAAAAGCGATTGAATTTCAATTTCGGGAACCAAAATTAATGGAAAATAAACAACTGAATAGTTATGATGGGCAAAAGGCTGATGGCATTGGTGGTGAACGTTCAAGTGAAGCAAAGGATACCGGACCGGGTTTACTAGAGCTCTCCAAGCCATCGGAATTTCGTTTGAAAGCGCTTAAGCAGAAAAAGTAAAGTATTTTGACTTTGAGAGCATTGAGCAGCAGCAGCAAGGACAACCCAATAGCAAATAGCAATAACAATAACAACAAAAGCAAAAGCAAGAACCCTTGTTGGTGGTTTTGCGCACTTCTTTCTGTGAACAAACATTCGTCGTATGATTGTTGAATCTCGGCCTTTACGCCCATTCTACGGCGGATTGCTTGTCCGCCAATTTTCCTTTTTCGTTTGCTTTTTGACTTTTTTTCTCTTTTCTTTTTCCATTTTTACACTTTGTGTGTGTTCCTTTGTTTCGCTTTTTATCGCTGCATTCCATCGTGTTGGCATTTTACGTTACGTTTTACCCTTTTCGCACATAAATTACATCCCATCCGATAAGGTTCCGTTTTCATTTTTAATCGGATTTTTAGCTCATTGTGTTTACATGGGCCTGAACCCAGCGTCCGCCTTCATCATCGTGGAGCACGTTGAATACGAGCGATGATTCGACTGAAGTTTGTCCGTCTCGTTGCACGGTTTCATTCAAATATATCTTTTCTGGGCAAAGGCATGCAAGTCCACAGTGCAAAGGCTCTGTGGACATTTTAAATGCCTTTAAATGTTTGACTTTTTGGTATAACAAAGATCGTAACACAGTGCTTTGAAAGCTGAAGGAGATGAATTTACATCAGTGTCAGGAAACGCTACACAGATTCATGTTGCCAAAACATATCGATATGTGCGTGATATAATGATATAATACACAAAATAACAGCCGAACGTAATCGAATCGTGCTGAAATGCCCGCGGGCGAAAGTATGCCTGACACTATTCTTTCACTTTACTGTACTCGAATCTGTTCTACTCTCTATTCATCTAATCTACTCTGCTATGTTGTACTCCACTCTGTTTAACTCTATTCTACTCTACTCTATCAGCAGTATTTGAATTGATATGGACATTTTTGAGTGCCTTTGACATAGAAATGCTGTGACTCAGTTCTTACTTTTGAGTATCCCGAGTCTTTTTTTCTGTATAATAGTTGGCGAGCTCAACAGGAGATCTTGGGATTTGATGAAGCGGAGCAGATTAAGATATGGGGGATATCTTGAGATTAAGGCAAGGTGCGTTAATTAAATGCTGAAAAGTGTACTTTTCAATAATCTGACGATTTGAGTGTGACGTTGGGTATTGGGAGGATCACAAAACTGAAAAAAAAACATCACCTCGACATTTTCGAGCGCGGTCGAATTTTTTTTTTTTGAGGAAATAATTCAAGGATAACGGGAAAAATATAATCTACCGATTTCCACAAGTCGAAGCATTAAAATTTATCAGTGAAGTTTTGGATTGTTTGTTTCTGTTTTAAGTTTTTTGAATTATATTTTGTGAGTTTAATATGTAAATTATTTCAAACGGTCAGTTTAAGTCCCTCAAAATAATCGTCATATTATGGATCAGCACGAATTGAATATTTTCTAATATGTCATGCACTTTTGGGGGGGGCGAATTTATATTTTCTGTATATCCTTTTAACAAATTCCTTGATGTATAAGTTTGTAGTAGTAGTTTCGTTTCGTTTCGCAGTTCTCAATTAGTTTATAGGAATATCATGGTAAATAACGTTTGCTTCCCAATCAATAATTACTATGTAATCACGATATACGATAGCTGATACAAGATGTGAAGGACTCAACACATAGAATACATCATATCCGGTGCTGCCCAGAGAACGAGAAGGCGCTTAGAGAGCGTGCACGTATATGGAATCTTCAACACATGCTTATCGTTGCTTGTGGTAGTGGGCACCACTGATCATATCTCTTGCGCTATATTTTATAGAACCTATCGATCGTATTATAGGAGTGTTTCTGTACTCTGCTGTACAATACTGATTTCAACTAAGATTTTAATTTTAAAAATATCAACCTAAAAGCAAAGGAACCAAACCACTGTGCAATACCATCGAAAATTCGACTTTTTCGAATGAATTTAACTGATTCGGACGCCAAATTTTTTTGTTTTGAAAATCCCATTTTCTTTTGGTTTGTTTTCGTTTACTCTCGGTTGCTTATCTACAGCTTTTCATTACATTTGTGTTAATTTCCATTTTTTTTTTTCAGCTTCCCCCGCTTGTGTACCATTTAAAATTTTTTAGTTGTCTTTTATTCGAATTTGTAGCACCGCACTCAGCTTTGTTATGTTTCGTTTCGCTTTGTTTTGTTTTGTGGTGAGCGGAACCTTTTTCTTGTATTTTTGTACATTTGTTGTTGTTGCTTTTTGTTTTGATTAAACAATAATTATTATTGTATTGTCCCATAAAAGCAAACAACAAAAACTAACAATCGCACCTTCTTTACGCCAACAATAACAACAAAAAAAAAAAGGAAATTGGATAAATTGGCCGAGTTACGAGCGGCAGCAGTAAAAAAGGCTGAAGCGGCAAAAGCAGCTAAACTGGCAGCTCAGGACAATGAGAATAAAAGAAGGGAAGAAGATGAAGAGGAGGAGGAGGAGGAAGGTGAAAAGAAAGATTCATTAACTGAATTGTCATCGGAAGAAGACATGGGTGAGTACTGCGAACGTGTCAACGGATCTGTAAAAAAACAACAAATTCTCTCGCCATCGCAGTTATCGGCTGTTAGAAATCAGCGGTAGGTTGGTAAATCCAATTCGTGCGCTTAAGCAAACGCGTGATTATACAGGGTAACGCGCATTGATTTTGTGACAGATTTGGTGAAATGATAGCTAACACACAAATTCTTATATTCGATGTTTTACCAATAACAGTTGTGAATGGAAACAATTGGTGTATATCTCCACGTTTCAGGAGTGCAACAAGCAGTTTTAGTGTATATGTTACCGGTCAAACTAGTTTTTAGGATAAACTAGTTTCATTTAGGCCGAACTAGTTTATTTGTATGCTTCAATATATGCAATTTAAATTTATTTCTGATGGATGTTGAAGCTTCTTAAATTTAAGAAATAAGTCCTATATAAAAGCACCCTCTTACCCATCCATACAATTAGTAGGTATAAGAAAACAATGTAAAAACAATTTATCTTCCATGCAGAAGAACAACGCGTCGAGAAACTCACTATTGCAGAACGTTGGGCGAGACTCCTAAAAGCAACTGAAGAAAAAGTCGCAAAGCGACGTGAAGAGGATGAATTGGCTGTGGAGAAATTACCACCACATCAGGAAATGCTATTAAGTGAATTAAAAGATTTTGAATCGGAAGTCAATTGGGTGACCAGTCATATTGTATGGGCATTCAATTTACCGACAGCATATAATGCACCTGGACAGGAAGATGTCGAATATGAAGAGTCCAAAGTTAAAGTTCCAATTGATCCGAAAAAAGTTGACAGTATTGCAGTTTATACACAGGAGCAATTGGAAGATGTACTCAATGGTTGGATGTACTATTTGAGAAAGATCTTAAAAACGCTGAAAGAGAAGGTGGGTACAATACGCGTTCATTGTCTGTTATAAACTGATTTTCGTATTATTTTCTTATATTTTTCTTCTCCGCCCAATGTCAATTACAACAATTCTGCAATTCTGCATCTTTGTTATGGGATTTAAATTTAATTTTTTTCTGATTTGTGAAACGTTGGCATTCACATGAAAACTGAAAACACTGTGCAGCCTTTGGATGAATTTACTCCCATGGCCGAGTATCGTCTGTGGCATCATAAAGAAATTCAATTGTACAGCATTCTGGAGCAACTTAAATCGGATTTTGTGGTTGCAGTGTTAGGTAAGTCATCCTTGACAGAAGAAGGTTTGATGAGTGCGAAATAGAGTGATGCAAAAAAGTCATAAAGTTTTTGAAAATCTTTTAAAGTTTTTAATAAACTCGCATGTGCACATAGTATTTAAGAGAAGTTCTGGCTGAGTGAATCATGAATCAAAATGTGAACATTAATGCTAAAAATTTTTAAGAAAGACTTGAGCAACAAACTTTTTCATTCTTTGAAGAGAGAGAAGTTTCTGTTCGCAATGAAGAAAAAATCAAACTTTCTTGTGGTATTTCATTTAAAAAAAAGACCGAAATATATTGATATATCCATCAGTTTTTGGTACGAAATCATTTTTTTTCGCATCACCCTTAGCCATATGTCTGCTGTTGTAAAAAATACTTTTTATTCATCTCCTCAATTGAAGCAAAACTGTTGAAATATTTTATACTCCTAAAGCGCAGCATTTCATCGCAGTGACTATTGTGTCACATGGTCTGTCATTGTACATCGGCTTTTTCCACCAGCTCGTCATGAAAAAATAAATCCAATATTTATGCAATCACACAATACATCACCTAACCGGAATTCATTTTCTCCTTACAGATAACTTGAGAGCCGCCAAGTCCAGCACTATACCGGAATGGGATGAATTCATATTGGTCATACAGGAGCAATTCAAAATGGCAAAGGAAAATTCTGATTATATTTCAACAATCACAGAATACCTGGAGGTAGTCTTTCTTTCTTTTTCTTTTCTTTTCATTTCTTGTTCTTTTTCCTTTATCATACATTTTTCCTGCTTCATTGTGTACTTCTCTTTACAGAAAATACGTTCGTACGAAAGCTTCAAGCGAACTACACTCCTCATCCCCAATGTTATGGTTGGTCTTCGACACATTTGGACAATGTCCGGTTATTATTGTCGAGATGACAAAATGCAGGTTCTGTTATGCGAAATCTCTAATGTTTTCGTCGAGAAAGTCAAGCAGATTGTTACTCTGGAAAAAATTTTTCGGTATGTATTTTACAAAAAAAAAAAATCAAATAAATTGACTACAATTATTTTTGTTACCATCTTCGAAAATGCTTTTTATTAAAGCATTTAATTTCAATTCGGCACATCATTTCGATACAACAGAAGCTATGAGAAAAATGGATAAAAAACTATTCGCACCGAACCTCAACATATTTTGAAAATGATGAAAATATTAATAAAAACTGGAAATGTGAACAGTAAAAATATATTTCTCATGAGCGAAAACAGTGAAACACTCGAAAGAAGTATGCTTTTTAAGCAAGAATATTTTAAATACTGGCATCGGATACATGTATTCCCAACTTATTACGATTTTTATGACAACTAAGGCATGGTCGCGAAAAAATTGTCTCTTTTTTCTTAAGATAGTGTCTTATCTTATTGTCATAACGGTTAAGGGTACTATTATTTCTTAATATAGTGAGACATACAATATTATATATACATATAACACTTGGTGATAGCACCTTAAAAGGGAAAGATTTCAAGCAATTAACGAAACATTTGCGAAGTGATTTTGTTCACATACCTAGACAAAACAGCATTAAAATATTCAGCCATAAAGAAAAATGTCGTTACAGCTTAAAAATTTGTCGAATTATTTCTTTCCAATTACACCAGGGATCTATCTCTCCCACGAAAAAATAATTCAGACAAAAAACCCGATCTTTCAGAATACTGCAACCACCTCCGCAATCAATGTATGTAAGTGTTACCGGCAAAACCAGTTTTTGGGATAAGCTCGCTTTTCCTAGGCAAAACTAACTCTTTCGAAGTGTGTATGGATGAACCAGTTTAGCCTTGGATAAACTACGGATATTATTTACTTAACGGCCTCATTCCCGATTTTCTTAAAATTATAGTATGTTAGGGCAAGTGGGAGGCCTTCGGCCGTGTCTCAGCATTCACATCCTACAATATGTTCAATGGTTGCTTCGCAGAGTTCTTCGGCCGCGATCCACAGTGCTATGTCCAACAAGGGCTTCGCTAGCACACCGGCGTTGGATATACTACAGTGAACCGCTGCCAATGAGCATATTGAAGTATGTAAACCTTGAGTTGCGGTCGAAGGCCGGCCAATTACCCTAACATACTAAAATTATCTAGGCTAAACTGGTTCATTCTAACACGTTTCAGATATACTAATTTAGAATAGGAAAAACTAGTTTATCCTAAAAACTAGTTTGGCCGGTAGCATATGTATATGTATAAGTTATGGCTTAGATTTTCAAGTTTAATCGCTGAGTGAAAAGCTATTTTTATTTATGGACATATTTAGACATGTGAAAACCATCAAAGCTTTTGTGTTTTGTTGCTGAGCAAAAGTTATGCCATTGAGAATAATTTTTCAAAAGAGATGATGATGCTGTGTATTACTTACAGAAACATTAAATTCCATTTGTCATGACTCAATGCTCAAGTAGTATTTAATGTTTTATTGTTTTTTGAGCTATTTTCATTCTTAACTTGAAAAAACGAACTAATTCAAAAATAAATTTAATTTGTGTCATAATCTTATTTAGTGAGCTCAATGTCTTTTATGAAAAGTTTCCAATTAAGTCTACAAAAAAGTAAAATAATATAGTGCCAATTTTCTCAAAAACTTAGCCCAAACCTTGAAAAGACAGTTTTAGGGGATAGAGAAAAGTTTTGTTTGAAAGCAACAAAAAATTATATACACAGCACTCTGAGGCTATACCAACCATCCTTATCTTGAATTTTTCACCTCTTTCAAAAAGAGCCGAACGGTCAATTCAAAATGTTTTTGCCGAGCAATGATAAGCCTCGAAATGTCAGATTTTCGTGCTCTAACTGCTTGTTCTTATAAAACCCGCTAAGACAAGCACTAAGTATACGTATTGAGTCATTTCCTTTTTGATCTCTCGTTTCGTTTTCGAGTTACTCAGAAAATTTATTTTGTCATGCTTTTCATGTTTAAAAGCGTAGAAGAACATTTTAGTCTCTGGGAAGTCAATGGTTACTACCGGTTATTGTAAAACTTTATGAATTTAGCCGATTATTTTTTCGAGACATTCGATATCTAACTTTTTACACTGCTAGTACATTCAAAAAATGCACACAGTGTATTTATTAAATACATATGGTTTGTCTCATTGAGTTCCATAGAAATTAAGTGTCATTTGGCGCTACGGAAGTCATACGATTTCCACATTTACCAACATCTCAACGAAGTATAACAAACATGGTAAACGGATTTTTCTCAAGTTTAAATTGCTACAAAAAAAAAGTTTTCACATTTTCATTTACAATCAATACATAGCAGTTTTATGCAAATTTTTGGCTATTTTTATTTCACTTGTTTCGCTTTTCATTTGTATTTTTCTAACGGTTTAGTTGTTACAAATTGAAATTCAATACAAATGCACTCACGAAATTGTGAACCCGATACCATCAGTGGAGTGTAGATGGAAAAAATAACAAAATTTACACCCCAATTTCTGTTTCATGCTCTCTTTGCAGGCACTCAGCAAAATTCACTTACGAAACCGCAACCAGCTGCGCCAATCTATTGCTGTGTTGGAAAAAGGCCTACATGGTGAGTCGTGCGCATATCGAAAGTTCTGGGGCCGGCTCACGTTGGGAATTCGATCGTGGCATGCTGTTCAATGAAGTCGATCATATAAGTCGCATTAGCAAGGATATTGCGTATATTGGCCGTGTCTTCATACAGTATGAAAATCTTTTTGGTTATCGCTTGAAGGCCCTCATCACTGATCCCTCTATTGTCGATGATCTTATGAAGAAGGTTTATCGATCGCTCGATGAAATGCTTAGCGCTGTGGACTATGATATTTTTCGACCTGGCAATTGGGAAAATTGGGAGCATACATTGTTGCAGTTTACTAATCGTTTAGATATAATCGAATCGGAGGCACGTTCAGTCATAGACAAGAGCATACTTTCGCTGCGTTCTTCTGATTTGGGCTTGGCTTTGATACGTGATATTAATGATATTGATACGATTCCAGCATTATCGGAATTTATCTCTACGAAACATGAGAATGTGTTGCGTTTCTTTGTGACCGAAATAAATTCGGTGGAGTATGAATATGTGGTAAGTTTTCAGCGCTTAAGACTAAGTGAATTATAAAAAATCGGTTGACCTCAGTATAGTTCAACGAATCAATTGTAACTGAGCTGTGTAAACGATTTGATTGAATGTACAAAGGAACTATTTTGTACTATATATTTTTTTAAAACCGAATTTGTTCCATTTTTTTTGTTTTTGTAAACATATTTGTTATAGCTATATCTGCATTTAACTAAAACTATTTGTTTTGTTAACCTTTTTATCCGTTTTTTATCGTTTCAGAATAATCGAAAAACTCCACCTATTGGCAAACATCAACCCGCGAAAATTGGCGCCATCCAATGGTCGCGGCTTTTGAGCAGCAGACTTAAAATATCTGTACTTGCATTTAAAAGGGTATGTACACCGTTGCATTAATTTTCAAATGGTTTTACATCGATTTGTAGAAGCTGCAGCTATAATTTTTTTTATCATTCATTTGGATTACATTTATTTGAATTGACATTTAAAAGGATTTTTAATATGTGGCTTTCAGTGTTACACGAAGTGAAGCAAATTTTTGAAAAAGCTGATACAGAGGCTTAGAAATTTTATTTTTTTTGATAGAAAGAGAAAACTTCTCATCCGGGAACTCATAAAAAAAGCTACGGAGCTATAAAATAATTCTTCAATCGTTTTTGGCGAACTTCTCAATATATTTCAATGGCTTCTAGCAATTATATTGACAATGCGATCCTTCAAAATACAACTGTTAAGATTAATTATAAATTAAAGTTACTGTCCTAGGAGTTTCTAAGTTCCATTATATTTTTTATACCCTATCTATTAGATATATTCATTGTCTTTTTTTTACAAGAATGAAACCTACCGCTTTCTACTAGGGGGTGTGTCATATAAAATACGTGAATAAGCGCTAATTCTGATATCTACATAGTTACGCTGAAATAAGTGGCTACCGGTTTTCATCACATTAATTTTTGTTTTTAATGCGAGAAATATATCATCTGTATCGTTCTCGTCTCATTATCGCCGATATTTCTCGGATATTCTCGTTCAAATTTTTATATATATAATACTAACAGGCCCTTCGGCTTTCCCGCGGACTGTCCGTTGTACAACCCCGTCTACATTGTACGCGTCCTTACTGCAGACATTTGGGTCCATGTACGAAATTTCTTGATATAAGTTCCAAGAATAGCAATGTACATAATAAGGTTTTTTGTTGAATAGGAGGAGCTATGACCCAATAGCAAAACCTGTTCACATTTACAAGTGGCTTGGCATATACAATCTACGTTTACGTATCAGGTTTCACAACAGTAGCTGCGATAGATGCCATGATATGGCGTTTTAAGTGTTTTTGTTCCAAAAAGGTGCCACAAAGTTCTTAACGTAGATAATATACCTCCTAGCACCGAATTTCAAAACGCCTGATGCCATAGATGCCAAGGTATTGAATCTTAAGTGTTTTTGTATTATGGAAGGCTTGGCTGAATCTTGTTCTCGGCGATAATTTAGTGCCTTTCCTACGATAAAGATTACATAATCGCCGAGAACGAAATATCAGCCAGAACTCGTTCTCGTGCTCGGTAATACGAGAAATAATTTTTTTGATATCTTCTCGTTTTCGTTATCGTGCTCGGTCCCGATAACGAAAACAATAACGATATTTATCGGTTATCGGTGAAGCCCTAATACCACCTTTTATTGGTGTATACATTGCTTATCATGATTTGACTTTGTTTTAACAAGGCTTTCACACTGGCATCAAAACAGCATGTTTTTTCTGTTATCTCGGTTTGCTCTCACGTTTTTATAAAAAAAAGCTTTCCTTTAGAATTATATAGCTGACGTCAGCTGTTATCTAAAGCGTCGGAAATTAACATTTTTTGTTCTTGCTACACATTCAATCCTTATCAATCCATCTTTCATCTCCTAATACTTACGTAACGGTAAGACCTCGAGATTTTTCCTTTCCACCGCAGCATTTTTTTTTTTTATAAAAAACTAACACTTGTAGTTGATAAGCCTCAAGTCCTTGTTACTCTAGCTTCTTATGGAGAGACAGAAGAATGCAACGTTTTTGTGTAACTAATCTAACACATATGTAGATCAAAATGATAAGGGGTTGGTTGATGTGCGTTCCAATGCCTTTGAGCTTATTAGCACTTCAATATTTAATTTTTTTAACATAACAGTTTACTATCTTCCTGCAGTTGTAAAGCTCAATGTAGTGCTAATTTAGATAAATCTTGAAAAACCTCAAGAAAGGAAAGTGTAGTTAGGAGTTAGGAAGGTAATAAAATTATGAATTACGGAAACCTTTTCCCATGCTTAAACTTAGTTATCTATCATATTTTGGCTTCTCATGCCTCCACATGAACCTTTCCTAACAACTGCGTTTATGTTCTATGTCCGTTCTAAGTTATTCTGTAAATTAAAATAGTTTTATTATAAGAAAAACAAAACATTTTCTGAACACAAAAATGGTTACGTTGCTTAAAGATTTCGTTTTGTATTTGCTTACTTTGTCCGTTTGCTTACTTTTGGTTTCTTTGTGCACATATGTGTAAAATTGAACAACTCTAACGATTCATGTACATTAGTAGCGGTTAATGTAAAGAAAAACACGATTGTTTTGCAGGAAAACGCGGTCCGAGAAGATTTTTTTGATACTTTTTGTCGCACAAGCGCGATAGATGAAAAACGGGCTGTTTTTGATCCCAGAAAACCTTATAATATGCGAAGTAAGCGTCCTCTCCAAAATGTTTTCTTTTTTTAACCAAACGTAAAAGAAGAAAAACGAACGTAAATTTTATCGCTTAGCTGCTACTAAGCATTTTTGAATTCGATATTCCCTAACAAAATCATACATCCCCAAGAATTTCAAATAGGTATGATATATTTCATGATATAAATAATTACGAGTGATACTTACTAGAAAATTTTGACACAAATTCCTCTATTTTTAGATGGAAAATGAACCGACCCTTAAGAACAGTTACTTGAAACGTAATGCATTTAAGACATATTTCGAGTTGGTCAACAAAATGTTCACTTATGAAAAGGAGCTTCATCGGATATATTCCACAAAGGCTACATATTTGGTGAACGCTGTAATGCATAAAAATATTTTAACAATGCAAATATGCAACAAAGAGACCTGTGAGTAATGACATTAATATTTTGCTTACATCAATTTATAATTTTTGATTTCTATTTAAGTGAGCTATATATCGGATTCTTTGGAAACACTTAAACTGCGAAGGGTATGTACTAAAAGTACTAAAACATTAACATTGTATTATAATATGTGATGGCATTTGTAAAAAGAGACCCTTACTTTTTTCGTTCTGTGATAAAAGAAACGATTTTTAATCTCTCACTGAACTTAGACGCTGGGTAAGCTATTGCACTGTATCCATCCACCCGATAAAAATTCAAAACTCGCACCTGCTTGAAAACTTTGTGTTTTACTTTGACTCATAAATTTTTTTGAATTTGATTGCTTACATAGATTCTGTGCAATATAAGAATGTGAAATCTTTCAAAGCTTTTACCGCTAAGGTCACTGTTGACAGATAACATCACATATAACAATTGTATATAGAAATATTTTTATTTTCAATAGATCGCAACATTGTAAATAAAAAGTTCGTTGGAAGATTTATTTTTTTATGTTTATATTTGAAAATTACATACAAACTGCCTTACTTTTTTTTTATATATAATGTTTTGTTCCTGTAGCCAATAATAAATTTTATACGTGATTTTGTTGATACAACATTTTGTAATAATGGCGTGCACTAGGGTTATTTAAGAAACAAAATCGTCAATCATTTTAAATATATTCACAAGCATTTCACAAGGTTGTCTGACGTTGGAAAAATCTGTTTAATTATATAATAAATTATGTTAAGGTTGGGGTCGAGGGAATAATCGGTCCTGTAAAAAATATTTTCTAACAAAAGTCATTACAAAAAAAAACACAGAGTACTATGCAACTCTTCTAAGGCGCCTCATTTTATACTAAAATATCGTCAGTTGGTAGCTTTTTGTTCAAATTCCATGTTCTTTTGAGTTTCTTGAGGGCTCTTCTTACTCCACATATGGCAATTTTTCTTATTTACCTACTTCCCATTGAGTTAATAGGATGAAATGTGCATCATCGTTGAAGGTAACATGAGGTCAGCAATCATTCGCTTTAGGAGGCCTCTTGAAATGCCTAATTCTTGTGCACGATTGTGAGTTGAAGTATCTGGAATTTTGGTAGTACTTTGAAGCTATGTTTCTGATTGAGTTTGCTGAAATTTGCTGATTATTCTAAGAGCTTTCTCCATTCTTTCGTGACTTTTGTTAATGAAGTATTTTCTATTGCTAATTGCCAATTTTTAGGGATTTTCGCTTCGAAAAGCTGTTCTGTTGGATTTACTGGCGAAATTGACCCGACATATATCGAAAACAAACAAATTTTAATAGAAAATTTTTGGCTTTTAACATTTTTAACAGAGATTATTTCCATTTTTAGTGCATTTAAAAGTTCCAAATCCGATTGTATAAGAATTTTTTCCATGCTATTCTTAATTTCTTTCCGCCATATCTAATAAGAAAAGCACTTTTAAAAAAATCGCTATCATTTCTGTAGGTCATTTCTCCCAGTGTACCATGTCTCAATACAGTTTTCAAGCGTAGGCATTCCATTTGCTTTTATGAGGCAATTAATCAGACATTAAATTTCTATTATTTTTTTTTTATTTTTGTTTGTAATGCACCTTCTAGTTTGCAGCTGTTTATTTGACCCGAAAGGTCAACCTGTGCAAAAATAGTTGATAATGTTTGTTGCTCTGTAACTCATCCAACGTTTGATTAGTATAAATACGCCTTCATCAGTCTCATTCAGTATGATTTCGCAAGATGAAGTCGTTCACAGTTGTTTTACTTGTTGCCGCGGCTTTTTTAGCTACTGTATCCTCTAAGCACACTGAGTCCAAGCCGGCCGATAAAGATTTTTTGCTGAAACAAAAGTTCATACTGGAAATTTTCCAGCATATTTATCAGGATGACGTGTTTGTGACCAAGTACGATAACAGTTTCTACGAATACAAGCCATGGGAACATCCGGAAAATTATGATAATGTCGAATTGGTGAAAGATTTCTTTGAATTGTGGCAGCACAAGCCATTAGACGATAATGAGGTTTTCACTGTTATGTACGATTACCTTAAGGACTACGCAGTTGGATTGGTGCGTTTGCTGTACTTTGCCAAGGATTGGGAGACCTACAAACATACCGTCTTCTGGGCACGCTTGCATTGCAACAAACAGTTGTTCATATACTCCATGACAGTTGCTACACTTCACCGTAAGGATCTTGAAGGTATTGTGTTACCTGCCATTTACGAGATTCATCCTTGGTCATTCTACGATGTTGAAACATTGGAGGTGGCTGAACGTTACAAGATGCACAATTTCCACACTGTAAAGCAACTGGACAACATCTATAACGTTGTCATCAAGGCAAACTACTCAAATGTCTATGGAAATGTTAACGATGATCACTATTTAGCCTACTTCTTGGAAGATGTTGGGTTGAACGCTTTCTACTACTACTTCAATACCGATTATCCATACTGGTCGAAGGGACCTGTTGGTAAAGAGTTCAACAAAGATCGTCGCGGTGAGTTCTGGTTGTATGTTCACTTGCAATTGTTGTCTCGTTATAACTTGGAACGCTTTTCCAATGATTTGGGAGAGGTTGCTACCTTCAATATGTACGAAGGAGTTGAATCGGGTTATTTCAGTGAACTCCGTTACTATACTGGTGTCAATTTCCCCAATCGTGATAACCACTATAAGTTCTACACACCGGAAAAAATTGAATACTTCAAGAACGCTGAAATTTATGGCCATCGTATCGCTGATTTTATTGATAAAAATACCAAGGACAACTTGGAGGCTGTTAACTTGTTGGGCAACATCATTCAAGGTAACGTTGACAGCATTGATAAAAAATTCTATGGCAGTTTGGATGAAACCTACCGCCATATTGTAAATGGGGGTCGTCCTTATGGGAGATATCGTGATACTCTGCCCACTACATTTATGCACTACGAGACCTCACTACGTGATCCATTATTCTTTGAAATGTTTGATGAGATCACATCTTTCTACTGGCGTTTGATGGATACTTTCCCAGAATATACTAAGGCAGATTATGCCTTCGATGGTGTCAAGATTAATAAAGTTCATTTCCCAGAGCGCCTTGTCACTTATTTCGAATATTTCGATGCTGACATCAGTAATGCTGTCAATGTTGAAGTTGCACCTGAAAAACCCGAAGACAGTTTACTGCTTTTTGGACGGAACTCCCATATTAATGGCCACAACTTTGTGATCAAGGCACGTCAATATCGTCTTAACCATAAACCGTTTGAATTCTCACTGGATGTTACCTCTGGTAAGCAACAAAAGGCCACCGTTAGCATCTTTATTGGACCTAAATATGATGAGAGTGGTAGGGTATTGCACTTGGAAGAAAACTACTGGAACTTCTTTGAATTGGATCATTATGTTGTCGATTTGGTTGCTGGTACCAACACCATAAAACGTAGTTCAGAAGATTTTGATTGGTTTGTGAATGACAGAACCACCTATTTGGAACTCTATAAGAAGGTAATGGAAGCTACCAACTCTGACTACGTTTTCCCATTGGACCAAACTGAAGCTCATTGTGGTTTTCCCAGGAGATTGATGATACCTAAGGGCAGGAAGGGTGGCATGGCTTATCAACTCTTCTTCATGGTTTATCCATACCACAAACCAGCTGTTGAGCGTACTGCGTACAATCGAGTTGTGTCTTGTGGCGTGGGATCTGGTGCCAGATTTGAGGACTCATTGCCGCTTGGCTTCCCATTCAACCGTCCAATTAAACACAGTTATAAGTTCGACGTGGATAATTTCCGTTTCCATGATGTTGAGATTTTCCACCAAGAGGATACAACTAATGTAGTTTAAGTCATTGAAGCTAATCACTCATAGTTATGGCACAAATGTAGTAAATAGATTTAAGAGTGGGTTATCGCTTGCTAAATAAATGAAAATAAAAATAATTAATAGCTTATTTAATAATGAATATTATGCACTGAAGAGCTATTTTTTTAAACGTGCTTAATCTCTTATATAGTAACTTGCTGAAAACATTTTATTTATATATATAATCTATTGAAAGTAGTACTAGATTACTCAAATGAAACAAAATAATATCAAAAAATTATAATATAAATTAGAATGTAATGTAAAGAATAAATGTAGATAGGAAAAACTCAAAATATTTTTCTAGAAGGCATTAATACTGGGTAGATGATTCCAAGTGAACAAAGAATTGATGCATTGCGACAAGATATTTATGTCTTGATACTATTAACTGCAGTGTTACTGCAAACTTGTTTTTATCAAATAGATATTCTGAATGAACAACCAGTAAAATTATGCCTCGAGCAACGGTGAGAGTTCTCTTAGATTCCTGTCCCACATTTAAAAATATTCTGCAACCTGTGAATGGTTTAAAAGCTCGATTTTGACAACAGCTGTCCGGTGCCTTGCAATGGTGCTTAGACTTCGAAGGGTTCAATAAATTTTTGATACAATTCCGTATTCCAAGATCGTTTATGTTCTTCACCTATTTGTTCGGAATATTATTAAAGAAAAATGAATGGAAATGTAAAAAGTGTTAAAAGGAAAAAGCTTCTAGCATCGCCAACCACTAGGAAATGACCATTTTGTCACCGTCAAATATGTCCTTAAAACTCTTCAATTTTTCTTTGGAGAGCACTGACCACATTTTAGTGTTTAAAAAAAAATCAAATTGCGTAGCTCGCTCTTATTCCAGTCACCTAAAATCGCAATGAATATCAAAAATTTAGCAAATGTAATGGGCTTATTACTTTTGTTAACTAAATATTTCAACAAAATCGAAAGCGGCTGTACACCAAACTTGACATCGTTCATCCTCAATACTTGCAAAACCAGCACGAATAGTAGCAAAATTTGTTCAAACAATTTCAATTATCAATAATTACTGATCACAAGTTATTTTCCGCACATAATCGAAGATTCGGTATTAACTCGAAATACACATCAGTAGCATAGCTAGGGAGGCCGTTGCTCCAGACGCAAAGGGTTGGGGGTCAGCAAAATGGTGGTCGGGAATTAAATACTTATTTGGAGCGATGCATCGATCCCTTTCATAAACTTTTTTAAAGTTTATTTCATGTAAATTTTGCCCGTGGCTACGCCTGAGATGGTTCATCCGTGAGCTTCAGTTTTGGCATACTTTTTCCAGCATTTCGGCCGGTATCTCACCAATGGCAGCTGTAATGTTATCTTTTAGTCATTGTCACAATTGTCACTGTACAATTGTTCACGTAACCCCACAAAAAAAAGTCTAATGGGGTCAAATAACATGATCTTGGCGGCCAATGAACTGCTCCAAAACGTGAGATTACTTGCGTCTCAATAGGTCCATGGAATCGCCGTGTGGCATGTCAAATTTTTTTCATTTTAGGCGTTGCGATTTTCATCATTTTTGAAAAAGTACGGTACAATGAAACCACCAGCCTACAAACCGCACCAAATAGTGGATTTTTTAGAGCGCATTGGCAGCTCTTGAACTGCCTCTGGCTACATTTCAGGCCAACTTCGGCTATTCTGTTTGTTGACGTACCCATTGAGCCAAATTATTATGACGACCATAACATGGACGTAATAATAAAATTCAATGATTTGGAAGAATTCTGTGTTTATGAATCTAATCATATTAAAATGGCAAACTTTTCTGAGCATTTTTGATTGTAAGACATGTTATGAATCACGCGTGAAATGTAAAAAAATTAACGCTGAGAAAACAAATAGCCTATAAGCCACCCGTGTACATATGTAGCTCATAATTAGATTTGATTGTGCTTTTCAGGGCAGTGACGCATTGAAGGATGAAGATAAGGAACAAGGCGAAAGTGCTGACGCTACAGGTGGTGCGAATACTGGAGGATTCATGAGAAGAATATCAAAATTTACAGTCTTCGCAACGCTTATTCAGTGGTTAGTCAATCGACCGCCGCAGGGAAATATACAAGTCCAGAAGGCAACAGAATACCTTAGATTGATGCGAACCAAAAAACATACTGAAAAGGATAAATTTTGCATCAAACAATGTGAATGTAAGTATATTATTATGTTTTATACTTTAGGCTCCCTCACATAGTCCATTGAATGATACATCATGATACCTAAGTAATATACCGCTGAAAGTTCTTATCGAATGAAATATTTGCAATTTCTTTTTATAGAAAATATTAAAAATTACATCCAGATTGAGGATCTGTAAAATTTTAAATGCTCTCCTTGGTACTTTTTCATAAAAATTACAAAGTTGCTTAAAACTTGGACTTTTAAAACTTTTTTTTCCTATTATTTTTTAACACTTTCTATGCAACTTTTGACGAAGCGTCCAATAAATATGATTCCAACTATGTTCTTGTAGTTGCGTTAAATATACTCATACTTTTGGAGCTTCCTCTATGTTCTTTAGATAACCAACTTGCATAGGAACAGAATATTGATTTGACTGCGGATAACTTTACCAATGAATATTTTTTGATGAAAATTAGAATGTGCTGAAGCAGAAATGAGTAAGTTTTGAATCTGCACACACCTACCTTTCATTTTAAATAATTAGTAAGAGTGCTCAATCTTCCACAAAAATACAGCTTGTCTGAAAAAATTTCGCCGGAATTGCTATTTATACTCCAGAATTCGCTAAAGTAAAAATGAGCCGCTCAAGCACGCTCTTTCGGTATTGTATCTAAATTATCCATTCAATTGAACGTGCGCGTAGCATTGTTTAAAGTAATTTTGAATCGATATATAACTCTTAGATATTATTATTAAGCTGTTCAAAACTGATTCTAAATCGAATCGACCATTCAAAAGTTAAATAAAATAGAAAGAATTGCTAATTAAAAAGTTGAATGTTTCATGGTAGGCTTAGATTTGGGTAGGTGGTGGCAACACACTTCAATCTATTTCAACCAAGTAATATGATGAAAATATCTCGAAATGGGGTCATTTGGAACTACTGTATTTTCGGAGCAAATAAACCAGAGAAGTACAATATTCAGATGTGACGATTCTTGGACCATAGAATTGCTCAGTATTTTTTTTCAAAATTTTGTTTCTTTACTATTAAGGCGAGCGAGGACTAACTGCTTTAAAGTGGTTCAGAAAAATCACCAAAACTTTCTCTTCACAAATTATGTTCTATCAGCATATTTTTTGAGGCTGCTGAATTAGAATATGAAATTAATTTTTTTTTTAATTTCAAAAAATCTCGTTCACCATTTTTATTGACTAGGAAAATCTGGGCTTTACCACATCATTTTCGAGGTCTATTTATGTTCTTTCAGAAATTCTTTACAGCGCTTACGAGGACTCGCAGCATGACGCAAATAAAAATTTCACTCCAATTTATGTTTATATTATTTTTAAGTACATTTTAAGTGAATAGATTTTGTTTTATTAAAATTTTTATTGCAAGCCCCTACTCTTAAGCATTTTTTACGCTGATTGTTGAAATATTTAGGCAAATGTTGGGGACAAAATTTACGAGTATTTGGCTATTTAGCAAAATATCGCTGAGCATTGTTTCTGAGAAATATTTCGTAAAAGAAATTTCAATTTTTACTTGCCATCAACACGATGTGGGTGGGGGTTGCATGGGATGGTACTTAAAAATGCTAACGCAAAATTCTTTGAAGTAGGATTTTAGTTCAATTGTCATTTTCGTAAGCAGTCGAAGGCAATTTCTGCCTGCGGTGGAATTTGGCCACTCTATTAGGGTAAGCGTAATAAATTTGAATTGGAAGCACTTTAGCAAAGCTCTCCTTCGTAAGTTCAATTTGAAACTGATTACCCAAAGATGTTGCTGAAATTAATTTTTTTCCTTTTTGTTCCTTTATTTTCAAATTTATTGTAGTATTGGTACGCGCTGATAGCCAGCATGGGCTGCCAACATGGCGTGAATTGATTGGCGAGCGCGTCTTAATCGAATACGAAATGCAATTTACAGTGAATCTTTCACGCGGTGAGTAAACATTAAACTTCAAAATTGCATTTTATTTAAGTTTTTCAGCAAAAATATAGCATTCCTGCATGCTGTGTGTGAGTAGAGCTACCAAGGCCTTCAAGGCAAATACAGCAAACTCAAGTGAAATAATCAAATACAAATTTATGAATAATTTCCCCAAAGTCTAGACGAAGTCCTTCACACTTCCAGCAGTTTCAAAATCAGGTGCAAATGAGAAACGATTAATCGTTATGTACACTAATCGACAGAGTTTTTCATTTTGCCTTGAATGTAGCTTCAGGGTTTCTTGTTATAATTGCCGTCACATGAATCGGCATGGTAAGTTGAAAAGTACAGACATGGGTATATAAATAGCACATTTTTTAATATGTTCTTTCTAATGCTACATTATACTAATTTTAATTAACAAGCAACAATTGTTTGGTTTCTTGCAAAGATCAATTCTGCATATTCAATAAAAAAGCATTATATATATGATGAAAATGTAAAAAAAAACTGATGAAACTAGCTGGACACATAAATGGCACAGTTTGGAAAACAGAGAAAACTGCATTTATTGAATTTTTGATATGTACAAACATCTAAATCTTTTGTATTTTTGTGCTGTAGCTTCTGTGTCATTTATCTGTTCAGTTCAGTTTATCATTTTTTTTTTCAATTTTTATCATATTTAGATTTTTATTAATGAATTATAGCTAAATCACATACGTACAATTATTGAATAGGAAAAAAAAACTTTACAAAAAGACGAAATCTTTTTGTTTCTTAATAATATTTACGATAATGTTGCGTACGAAAGAAAGAACACTTAACAAGAATGTGCTATTTATATGTCCATGGCTGTGTGTATCAAATTAAGTACTTACTAGCAACAATTGCTTTTTCTGAATTGAGAAACATGAACTGAAAAAGATATCGAAAAACATCCAAATCCATCAAATGGTCTTTATGTCATAACAGACATAAAAGTGAGATCGGACAATACAAAAATAAGGAAGTGTTTTGAGGTTAGCATCAAAATTTGTTTGTTTTATGAATTTATTAGTTGTGCAAATTAGTCCACCAAAACGAGTAGCGTCAAATTCAATATGCTTTACGAAAAATTCTATTTCATCTCAAATTTCGTGGTGTTAGAGTCGCAATTATCAGTTCTATCTATACCCTCCAACATTACACATTTTGACACAAGTTCAAGGCCTGAAAATCTATTTCTGACGTAATACTCGTAAGCATTGTTCAAAATTATGCTTTGAATCGTTACCAGTTCCCAAACTGTACATTTGTAATGAGTATAGGCAAAAAAACTCCAGAAAATTAAATTAAAATAATATCCTGTGTCCCTATATGGTGGACACCTTATTGCCAGCTAGAAATTAACCTCTAGCATAACCGAATTGCTGAAGGGGTGCTAAATAGCTTGAAGTCATCTTAAACTATGATTTGCAATGCAGTTTGCACATAAGCCAAGTCCGTTTTAGATCCGTTCCGTTCTTTCAAATATTAAGAAATATTCCGTCCAGTAGTAAATACAATCTTCTCCATTACATAGGAAATCGGGAGCAATATTAAAAACGAAAATAAAAGAGTGAAATCGGAAAGCCAACGAAGGAATGAGGATCTATTCATCAAACACCTAGCTTTTAGTCTTGAGCACATCCATCTTGACCTTCTCGTTCGGGTGTATTTTCCACTTTTCGGGTACCTCACGGTGTTATATGCAAAGAAATAAAATGGTATACAGCTTATCGATCGTTGAAAACTTTGAATTTCAAAGTCACTCAGAACACTTACAGAAATCGATTCAATAAACCAACATATTGAAAGCAGCATCACATTTTATACATTCGTGGTTAGCATAATTGAAACTACATATTTTTCGATCGATATTCACACATCTTGTAATATTTACTTTTTTTGTCCAATGATGTCCAGTGTAATTCGGAATAACTTAAGGCTTCTCCTGACTTGCAAAGATTGATGCTGTTGGCCAAATTAAAAACAACATATTGCTCGGCTTGAAAATTAAATATCACTTTTTCTTATTTTTCATTTTTTTTTGTTACAGAGGTCTTCGAAGTCATGTTCGAGGGCCAACAGTTTGAACATTTTGGCTTTGAGCTGCCGTCAGTGTTGCGGACTGCAATTATGAAGAAGGAATATTTTTTCAATGACTATGAGGCCGTTTCGGAGGTTATCAATAAATATAATGCGATTATTGATAAGCTTTCACTTTCGGAGGTAAGTTGTTTTGCTTGCGTGCAAGTGTGAGTGTGTGTGTGTGTGTGTGTACTTGCGTGTGTTTGTATGTGAGTCTACACAGTGCCATTAAGCACACCGATGTTTGTTTATTTTTTGTGCTGTATTTTTCGCATTTCGTTGTGTACCGTAATAAATTAACCGGAAGTTGGCATTTCTACTTGAATAAATGCGCATTTTTTGTAAACATATAAGCGTGCGTATGCATTTGTGCGTATGTATGCGAATGTGTGTGTGTGTGTATGTAAGGCAATGTATTAGTGTGTTTGCGCGGGCATATGGCGTGTTACTCAACTTAATGGCTTCGCAAAAAGAAACGAAAAGTAATCTCTGGGTACACCTGAACGACTTTAGATGTTCTGCCTCTGCTGCTTCAGTCAGTTACTTCCAAATGTTTGTTTTTCTTTTAACGTTTTAATATTTTTCTTTTATATTTCTCTTGTGCAATTTATTGCTCTTTTACGGCTCTGAATGAAGACAGTATTAGTGTGTTAGATGTGCTGGTGGATGAGGCGAGCTTGAGGGGAAAGATACTGCACATTGAATTGAGTGTCGAATCCACTCGCAATCAGGCAATCAAATATGCATTGTTCACTTCATGAAAATGGTCCCAATTTTATTGATTTATTATTTTATTGTTGAAACTTTTCGATTGCGGCAGCATCTTTGTTATCTCTGCGTCACTACATATCATCAAATGTGCCGTTTTGTATTGAATATTTAAAAAAATATTTTGTTTATATTAAGGCCTTTAAGCAAACTGTAAACCAATGCAATAATGTTAGACAGCTTATGGGTATTATATGTGACATATTTGTGGCCACAAGGAAAAACAGCATAGGTCAGTCCATTGTGCGAAAGTAAAATATCATTACATTAAATTACCATGAGACCGATCATTGATTCGTCAAAAATATCAATTTAAATTTAGGTCAAATTTAGTCATCGTTGTACAAAGTTTTTTTACAATCTGTTCGAAAACATGAATGTTTGAGGCTTTAGCTTTAATTAGAGGTGCTTTTCCCAACCCCGCCCTTTTTCTGTTATAACAATGGCTATATTATTTAGCATTTATGTACAAAATTTCATTACATTTATGTGGAAAAAAGTATTAAAGCATACACTGCTGTGGGAGGTGCCTCGCCCATGTGACTAATTCAGTAACTTTTCGCTTGACTGGTGTTTTTGTAACTTTGTGAAAAGTTAAGCCATTAGAAAGAGTAACTTAAAGATAATGTTGAAAAGTCGAAAAAATATATTAAATGGGGGAAAAACTAGAAAAAGTCACAAAAATATGAAAAATATTGGAAAGAGTTGAAAATTTTTTAAAAAAATCGCAAAATTTTACAGTAGAAAAAAAGTAGAAAAAATTGAAAATATTAAGAGCATTTGAAAGAGGTTATATATTTTGAAGCAGTTCAGATAGACTAAAACGTCGAAAATATATGAAAAAATTTGAAAATTTGAAATTTGATAATCGCTAGAAAAGTCGAGAAAAAACCATAGTCGATAAGCTAGCAAGCCCAAAAAAATAATTCCCAATTTCATCCGATCATAACTTTCGAATATGTAAGAAAATCATATTAAAGCTGAAAAAGCGTATTATTTTTTTTTTGTATGTTAATGCGAAAACCAATGTGCCCTTTATCCTTTCACATGGCATAGCTCCTCCAAAAAACTCTTGCAACGAGGCCACGTTTTCTGCTGCTTTGAGGATTCTACTTGAGTGCTTACTGGTAGAGTTCGGTTCAGTTCACCATATGGATATTTTGATTGGAAATTGGATATATGCTTGGGACACCAAAATCAATAATAAAACTAAAAACTATAATATATAACAATGCAAAAAAAAATATATTTCTAAATATTTTTGAAGAAATGCATATTAATTTTTGAGATTACAAAATGCCGGCCTACCGTATTGTAACAAAAATATCTCACGATTTCTTGTTATTTGCAAACTTTTAATTAAAAAACTTGCCCTCATTTCTAGGTGAACTTTCTACGTGATCATTTGTATGAAACTGAAGTGGCCATACAGGCCGGTATTGGTCGTTACACTTGGCAATCGTTTAATATTTTGAAATTTTGTGATACCATTAATATTTTGTTGCGAAAACTTGTATCGATTGTATCACAAATCAATTACATACGTATCGATATCAAAAATCGTATCGAAAAAATTCAAAATTTCAATTTATTCGAAATTGAGGAACAAGAACAACCTGTTTTCAAAGTTGAGGAATTTCACACAGAAACTAAAACTTTTAATTCTGATGGAACACAAGTTGAGATTGTACGTCTTGAAAATAAATCAGCACAGGAACCAACAAGAGTCGGCACTGAATGTGGTACCAATATTTATAATTGTGAAGGATACTTTGAACGTTTGGAATCGTCACGTAATGCAAAAGGTGCACATATGAAGCAATTGTACGATTCACTGGGACCAGTGCTAGTTAAATTGGAGAGTTTAGTGTTGGGAACATTTACGGGACGTTCTGATAAAATGCGCGAATACTATGTGTTTTGGGAGCAGGAGACATTTAAGTGCATTATACAGTAGGTTGCAAGAACTTTTTGTGAAAATACAATAGATGTGTCTTGGAGCGGATTGGAAAATTGCACTTTTTCATTCCGCCCCAAAGAATATATATATATATTACAAAGGCTTTTGTGTTTATTCCTTCAGCAACACTTATAAAAATCTCAACTGTTACTTGGAGCGCATGATGAGCGAACAGCCGATGTTTGAAGTAAATTCTGTCCTCTTGATGTCTGAAATTGTATTGGAGCCTTCAGCATCTGAGCTGCAAAATATTATGGTACAATCGGCCAAGGACTTTCTATCGCGGTAAATGCAATGCGTTTAGAGCTTTCGTGGTTACTCACTATTTATTACAATTTTAGCATAAAAATGTTTACACGCTGGATGGATGGTACCTGCTTATTGTGTCCACCCGTTGATGATGATTTTGGAACAAAGTATCATTTTTCGTTTTTTGAAGATGTGCTCAAAGTGAGTACACATTCAATCAATTGCCTTTATTTAATGTTACTAACTGAAAATTTCATTTTGCTCCTCTATCCCAATTAGATGAAGGACATCGCTACTTTAATTCTAAAAGTTCAAGAACTAGCCAGTAAAATTGTTGACGAAGCCAAAGGTTTTGTACTGAGGTACATATATGCATATGGTTTCAATTACCCTACTGATTACGTTAATATTGAAAAATGCCAAGCTTGCCGATTTTCCATAAGAAATGGAAATTCAGCTATGACATGCTGCTGAACTTAAGCGTTTTCCTATTCAAATTTCTTTAACGAGCAGTCAGTCAATAAAAAGCATTTGCCATTAACTACCATACTCAGTTTACCAAACATGAGCAGCGTACTTGAAGAAGTAGACACTTGTGTGTCGAACCTACCCTTCTTTTATATGTATAGGTCTAAGTGACTTGTATGTTACTAACCCAGTCGGAAATGAGCAATAATATTTGTACCAAGAATGATATTATAGCTGATAAATTTAATTTAAGTTCTTTGGTAGCCGTTATATGACTCCAATCTAAGGTGCGTTTCTATGAACTAATCTATACCCTTGCATGGGTGGAACTATCATAATTTTCAGGAAGTGCGCCATAAAGTTTTAATTCTCTCTTTCGTTTCCATTCGAAATAGAGCTGTGTGGATGAAACTTCTTGTACGCAACTTTCATATCTAGAAAAACTACTCGACATTGTCTGCCCCGTGCAAAGTAATTGCAATTGACTGCATTTTTGATACAAGTGTTGATCATTAGCTTAGTCATAAAAAACTCTGCTGTCAATGGTTATCAAGCAATAATTCTAATATGTAGCTAAATAGACGGTGACAAAAATTTTTATATGATTTTGTCGTGTAATAGAGGTTGCTAGTCGTGAAGTTCCAAGTTATATAAATAATAAAACAATCTCTGCCATAGCATTGTACCTGCGTTTTAACGCAATTTAGAAGTGTAAAAATGCTACTAACAACAATTTTATTGGGTCTGCCAGTTATTTTAAAATACTTGTCTATACAGATAAACAGATAAATCGAGCGGCATACGTTCTTATACCTACGTTTAAGAGTAATTCAATTTATTTTCAAAATTTTATGATACATGTATACAAACATACATAATAGATTTTATCATCAAGAAGATTGCGATAATTATGAAAATTATCTTATAAGAAACGTGAGGAACAACCTCTGCCACTTAGTTAATGCTGCATTTGAAAATTGCAATGTTACAAACATGTTAATAAAAAATTGAGTACTACCTAAATCATTTTACTGCGTCTGCCTCTTAGCTGAGTGCTTCTTTTACTTATAAAAAAACATCAAAATAGAGAAAGCAGACAATTACAGCGCTGAGTTTTCAAAGGCAGACGGCTTTGAGCACTTAAGGTGCATGCTATTGAAGATAAATTGTATATATATATAAAACCAATTGCTATGCAATATTTACGTTTCCATTTTTTCGGTTATTTACTTAATTCTTTTTGTATTTTTTCGGCTGCTTATAGCTATGAAGTATTCCACGCCAACTCCGATTCCTTTCTTTTGCATCTCTGATTTTAGTACCCATTGACACTAGCCTCTATAGTTTTCTTTTCTAAATGTTTTTTTATTTGTTCCTTATTCGAAATATATGTAAATTGAAAGTTTAAACAGTGGTCTATATACAGATCTACAAAAACTCCAGTACGACAGGATAACTGGGAAATTTAAATTTGCGATGTCTAGGGAAAACAATATATACCGATATAATTGGATTTGGAAGCGACAAGGCTTAGCTTTTCAGCTACATATTATATAAAATCGGGAAAATTTAGTGTTTCAAAAAAATAAATATGTGAAGTCAACCAAAATCGACGATTTAGACATACAGAACTTCATATATTTTGAAAAGGCAGAGACTTACACGTCTGCCTCTTGTATTTTCAGCTTCTAGCGGTAGTACTGAAGAAAACGAAATTATGAAAGAAAAAAAATATGAAATTATTTTAAAGTTTGTTTTTTCATATTAACAAATGCTGTTATAAGTACAGCAATGTGGACGTCTGCCTTTTATATTTTTTTTATATGTACTATGCTCTTAACACAACAATTCAGAGGCAGACACGATAATATAATTAAATTGAGGTTTAATTTTGTAGTTTCATAACTCATTTCTTTAAAAATAGCGGCGTTATATTCACTTAACTCTTAGTTTTACATAATATATCAATACAAAGTTAGATAGCATCATATACCTAAAATGTTCGTCGGCTCCCTAACTATTTATATGGTTTTCAACAAAAATATCGACTGTAGTTTTTGCAATTGCGAACGATAACCAGATCATCGATGCGCAGTCGTGAGGTTGCTATGTCTGAAACTCCATATTTTTTTATGGGAAAAAAATGGTTTTTGAATCATGGCCCACATCAATAAGGCAGGTGTAGGCCGCTCCGGAAAAGTTTTTTTCACTTTCTTATCTTTCTTTATTTAATTTTGGTCACAACTGAATGACATGAAAACTTCCAATTGGGACTAGCGTGGGAGCTTTACCATTTATCGTTCGCCAAATTCTTTTGACTGTTACTTTATTATTTATTTTATAAAACTTTGTATGTTTTGCTATTTTTATGTATTTTTTCGAGGGGTACTCACTCTATCAAAATATTTTTCTATCCCTTAGTTTGTTTTTTCTTTATTTGATTGTTATATTTTTCTCTCTGATAATTTCCAGATACCGAAAATACTATAATCTTTGGGCATACGATAAAGTAGCAGTTTGCGACAAATTTGTAAATCGTGGTGTACCACTGGTGAAACTGGATGAGAAATTTACATTTTATGCAAATGTCATACAGGAGCTACAACAGTCGCCAACATATCGGGATGTGCAATGTATTCGCATAAATTTGAAACCGCTGCTTAACATTATCTCGGAACATGCGGCACAATGGCGCAACACGCTGGGCGATTTGCTGGCCAGCAAGACACGCTACGACATGACGCTGATGCGGCAGGAAATCTTTGTCAGTATACAAAATGCACACATACATACAAACGAATATATCTTAATAGAATTTAGATATTTACATTAATGTAGGTTTAGTTTTAGATTGAGTTTCGCTTGAATTGAAATTGATAAATTACAAGAATTTAATTCGATTAAATTGGAATTCAAAACTGGGACAAATTATGGAGAAATTGAAATTTATTCTTAAAACTTTACTATAAAATTCACTAAATTTAATACATGGCATCGTTAGTGTCCTAATTTTCAATTTTTAATTGCCAAATATTCGCCTACGTTTGCGCCACCGAATAAAACTTTGCAGAGACTACTTATACTTCCGAGTATATAGACTTTGAAACATTTTCGATTATTTGCAACAAACTCTTCAAAAGTCATAGCAGCATCAAATTGTTGCCTGCATTCAATATTGTTGCTGTAGTAGTTGTTCAATTAGTTTGCAATAACTTGCAACTTTATGTAGCAGTTTTGTCGAAAAATTTGCTCTGTAGACTCTTGCTAACATGCATTGACTTATACTCTACCCTGGCTTTCTCTCTCTATTGACAGGAATTAAGTCGAAATCTGAACCAAAGCACTAAGGAACTAAGCGACTTTAAATTGGTTATGCAAACAATTGCAACAATACAAACAAAAAGTTTAACCGCAGAGCTGAAAATCCATGAAATGCAGGAAACATACACAATTCTCAGTGAACACAACATTAAGGTGAGTAAATGTTGCTTCTCCAGGTACGGAACCTTAAAGAACACATTTTATTTAGTAGCAACCATAATTTATTGCATAATAATTCCATACTTTAGAATATGAACTTCCTTTTCTGTAGCTGAAAATTACTACTGTTGCTGTGCTCATCATACCGGTTGCAATTCGACTTTTGAAAGGTTTCTTCGGTCAGGAGTAGCCAGAAGTAATCATCTGCCATGTAGACAACAGTGTTGTGCTGTATTTTTTTTTTTTTTTTTTGTATAGTAAATGATGTTAAAAAAATGACAAAACTTCGGAACCTAAAAATAATAAAACGATTTGATGGGATATTTATATTTTCTGTATGAAATAGGAAAGAATGCGGTTTGGAGAATATCTTCTTGAACTCAAAACTTAGCTTATATTTGGTGTTTACTATTTTTATCTTGATTCACTTTTTAAATGAAAAATAAGTTTTCGAATAAAATAATTTTTCCATAATCGTAATTTCAAATAAAAGCTGTGCTTCTTTTGACACCTATCGTCGTTTACACAACTATTTAACCAAATTTGGCGGTACTCCCATAAGACTGAAAATAATAAAATTAAGATGACAAGAGATAATGAGGTGTACAAATGAAAATATTATATAAATATATAAAACAAAAATGTTTCAAAAATTTATCTTTTGTACTGTTCAAACCAGGAACTGTTACGATTATGAATTTAATGGTAAAAAACACTGCATAATCGGATTTTGATCCAATATAATTGTTATTTTTGACCTTTCTATTTCAATTGAAGTGAGATTTATAAATCGGTATAAAAATAATAAATATATCAGGCCCGAATCAACGCCCACTGACAGAAAAAGGAAATGTCGAATGTACTTGACTAAAAATCCATAATTCCGATTATTGTGGATATAATCTCAGAATAATAATATATTTAACAGAAAAAATTAGAATTGGAATACTTCGATTACCAAAAAATGTACGTGCCTTATTTGAATTTGAGCTGATTTGTTGAACCCAAGCAAAAACTGAAACAAACCAAAGCCAATTTTGACAGAACCGTTGCTATTGAGAGACTTTTAACAGTAAGTAAAGTTCTCGGAAAGCCCAGCAAAGTTTGGCAAATGGAGTTTTCTTCAAGAAAATATTCCATAGAAGTTTTGAGTGTTTTTGTAACAATATGGCTCTGCCGAAATTATTTTGCTTTTTCTCGAAAATAATTTGTCTTGCACTCACTTTTTAACGCAACTGCACAAGCAAATAAATAAACAAGTCAAAACAAAAGGCTTCCAGGTTCAATTTCGATAGTAAGTCTTATAATATATTCATACATTTACCATTTTTGCCACAAAATATTTTCAAAATTTATGAAAAATAAAATATATTCTTAAGATAATTCTTAACCCTCTTAATAACAGCACTATCTGGATACAACTGAGCATAAAATTACAGAAAGAGCTTTGTGCAAAAGAAAAGCTTATGCTTTGCTATTTTGGACAAGTACCAAACTTGTTCCATAGAAGATTCGCATTAAAATATAATTAAAAAATAGTCCGAACAATTTGATATCTACTTTAATAGAAAAATCATCCCGAAACTTTAAAAAAAATGTTATTGCAAAGATCGTCGAATATAAAAGAACATTAACTTTTCATTAAATGATATAACAAAATTAATATTTTCTATTCAATTAATACAAAATCATGGAAAAATTATCCACAAAAGTTTCATGTCTATATTTCGAAGAATTTATGGTTTGGAATATATGCAGCCCAACACTGTTATGCGTGGCGCTCTAAAATTCAATCTATGCGAAAATAAGAGACTTGAGCAAGTCATTCAAAAAATGGTACCACATCATTTTTGGCATTTTGTAAAAACCCTCAACAGTCTCACTGGCTTTTTATGTAAAGTAGCTACAGTTGGCAGCATCAGCATAACTCAAAAATAAAATGAATGCGTTTAATGCTTCCCACTGTGCGTGCGGAATGAGTAGCAAGGATATTACACAGAGCAAAACCGCAGTAAGGGTTTCTTCCTTGGAAGCCTACTATCTGCATATAACTATGGTACCAACATGAGATTCATTAGTAAGAACAAACTATTAGTAACCGAAATTTTGAAATAATAAACTGACCTTCATTCTTCAAGTGTACGATACAATACGAGTACAAGGAGACTGTAGAGCTCAGCAGTTAAAAGTTGGACCAGTATTTGAAACGAACCGAAAAGAAGCCATTCTCCATCTGTCCGTCTGTCTGCTCGCATTTGTATGAATTTACATACTTTAGTTTGCTTTAGTTACAACATTCAACATTAAACATTATGTTATGGGAGAGTTGAATGACTAACAGGCTGACGGACTGGCTGGGCTGAAAGTGGCCGGAGCCACAGTTGTCCATTGATGGCTACACAAGTTTGCAATACAACAGTAACAACTTCTCAGTGTTTCGACTCTGCATGTTATTGCTGGTGCTGGTGCTGGTGCTGGTGCTGGTGCTGGTGCTACTCCCGATGCTTTTGCTACTACTGATGATGATGCTGGTGCTTTTGCTGTTGCTGTTGCTGTGGCCAACCGACTAATACTTCTGCTATTTGTATATTCAAATGAGGATTTTAGCAAATCCTTTTAAAGTCGTTGCGTACTCTCACCGCCCGCCAACAGTCACTGTCATATTGCAACCCATACATTGGTCTCTGCTCGGTTGGTCGGTTGTTTTTTACTTTTTATCCTGCACACCACAAAATGTTTCAAAAAAAAGTTGAATATGAGATTCAAAGTCCATTTTCGTTGGCCACATACATACGTTCGCATATTGATGTTATTTTTGTTATAATTTTAGTATTTAGGGAGGTAAAGCACTTTCTATTTAGTTGGCAACGTCATGGTGTCAGGGCCGTGCTTGCACTTTGCGTAGTATAGGCCTAAGGATATTTGGCGCCCTTTGGAAAGAATCTTTTCATGCATGAGAAATAAAATCGAAAAATATTTAAAAAGTCAATAGGCGTAACTTTATATAACACTAATGTTAGGCATGAATTTTGTTATCAAAACTCGTGCTCTGTGAGTTGGATGTAGATCCACTTTCTTATCGAAAAATTTTCTTCAGCGACGAAGCTAATTTTTGGCGCAATGGTTACGTCAACAAACAGAATTGCCGAAGTCGCTCTGAAGAGCTACCAATGCACCCTGGAAAATGCACTATATGGTGCGGCTTGTGGGCTGGCGGCATTTTTTAAAATATTGAAAGTTGCAGCGTTACAGTCAATGAAGCAAGGTACCATGCGATGATTACCGACTTTTTTTTGCCCCAAATGGAAGAATTAGATTTTGTTGACATGTGTTTTCAATAAGACGGTGCCACATGCCACTCGGCACGACATACCCCATGCACCTATTGAGAGGCGAGTTTGGTGAGCAATTAATCTCACGTTTTGGAGCAGTCCATTGGCTACCAAGATCATGCGATTCGACCTCAATAGACTATTTTTTGTGGGACCACGTGAAGCCTCTCGTGTACAAGAACAAGCCAGCCACAATTGCAGCCCTGGAAGATAACATTACAGCTGCCATTAGTAAGAAACTGGCTGAAGTAGTGGAAAAAGTATGCCAATATTTCTTTCACTATTGCAAACTTTCAGTTCGTGCTTCAATTTTCAAAAAACAAACGCATAAAAATCACCCATTATTATTCTTATACTTCGTGGCCAATGATACATCAAAGGATTAATTTAAAAGAAACATTAAATTTTGTTCAAAACTGACCACTACTGAAATTGTCTGCAAGAGTACATAAATTTAGTAAAATACATAATACATTTACAAAAAAAAACATTTTTTTTATTTAAAAAATTTTGTGATGAATTCATGCAAGCGGTCATTTTGACCGCTCGGTAGACCTAGTGTTAAGGCCTGATTCTTTTTAGCAACACCCTAAATCCGGCACAGCATGTTTCAGATGTACAAGTGGAATTAACTTGCATTTCATATTAATTAATAAATGAATGAAAATTTATGTTCGAATGCATATTATGGTTGCGACTCTCTAAATGCGTTGTTGAGTGGCTTTTCAAACGAAGTGCCTAAGTTACACCACACATTCGAGAATATGTGCAAATACCCCGAGTATTTATGCTGTTTAAATTGTAATATAAATTAAACAAGAGTGTTGGTAATTTCGGTATGCAAAATTAAAGAGCTACGTCAGTACTTCACATAACTCCTGCCCACAACTCAATAAAAGAATTTATTTTCAATAAAAGTTGGAAATGTTTAACTTATTGGAACTATGTAAATATTTTTGAAATTAAACAATTGATAAAATTATGCAGAGTAACTTGAACTTTTAGTTATCTATACAAAAAAAAAAAACAATTATAACTCGAAATGTGTATGCACAATATAATGCAATTCTTTGAAGGAATTCTTTTGAACTATGGAAGATGTTATCTTTAGCCTCGATAAAAACTAAATAACCTACACCGCATTCAGTAAGAGCAAGCTTTAAATTTTTATTAAAACGGTATTACTTTCAACACGCTGAGTGCTAGCTACATTAAATTTTCTCAGTGCAGTGTTTTGAAAATATGCTGGTGTGGGCACCAGCATATCTTTGAAATTCACCAACTTTTTTTTTGATGCTTGGCCGAACCATTTCTTGTATTTGTGGGAAATTCATTCATTCATCTATCATGTTCAAGTTTTCGTTTCTGGGGGTGTGACACGCCCACTTCTAGAAATTCAGCAAGCCCTTGTCCAGAACTTTTCCGACTAATTTCTACTATTCGTGTGAAATTTGGTTCCCCACGGTAAATAATTCTATCAGTATAGCGCTTTGAAGTTTTTACTTGTATGGGAGGTGCCACGCCCTCTTTTCAAAATGCGCTAACTATTTCTTCAGAGCTTGACCAAGTTATTTTTAGTGGTATGTTTGTTTGATAATGTTTTAAATGTCTTGATGAAAAGGGAACTTCTTCGAAATACTGGGGAAAACACTTTTTAAAATAAAATAGAAAGACCTAAAAGCTGGAATAACATCGAACAAACTTACTTGAATAAAAAATCGAATAATTATTGACAAGTGAATAGCTTAAGATTTTGCAAAATATTGCGCAAAGTGGTTAGTTTTTCTTTAAAGTACGTTAGTCATTTTATGAGGTGAGGTGAGGCTGGGTTAGGTGAACTAAATAAAATCCTCCGGAAAAGCTCTTCATGAAACTTAAGGTTAGCAGTCCAATTTTGGCCTCAGGCAATACTACGTATTTCATTTAAATAGATGTGGCAATCGATTGCAGCAATGCAATGTGGCCCAGTCTGGGTTATGATTCAATTGATTTTTAACTGATTTTTATGTTCGCTTTCTCCTATGTTTGTTGTGAAATGAGGTACTTCTTTAATTTGCTGGTATATTTAAATAAAAGTCTAACAAATAAATATAATCTTTTGAACACACATCTATATAATAAGTATGTTCATATAAGTCTGTCGATTGGTCCGTTTGTTAAAATCAAGACTTCAAAAATTAAATTCCGATTCTATTATTTTTATGCATTAGAAGCTGTAATTTTAATTGCATAAAATGTTTGGTGGGGAGTTTTATTTTCTTACTGTATCATAATTGACTACTTCTTATACTGCGATATCTTATGTCATGGGTGTAGAGTTGTCTAAATTATTAAAACACATTATTAGAAATATCCTTGTGTTCTAAAAACTCCGTAATAAAATGTGATTTTCTTATAAATTACTTGGGGCACCATAGTAATATCTACAAGTTTTACCCTGGCTCGTGCACTTTAGCAGGTATAAATTAATCTTCATTACTATTAAAGTGACTTCTAAGTTAGCTAGTATTCATACCTGGAAAAGTACACGACCTAGGTCAAAACTTTTAATAGTTAAGTTGTGATAGAATTATTATGGCTATTATGATACACTAAAATATTTATAAGAAAATCATTTGGTAAAAGTTGCAATTAAAAAAAAAACAACGAAGAAAGGAACATAATTTTCTTGAATTTATCAGGCAATAATACTAAATAAAAGGCACAAATGGCAAAAATAGTGCTATTGAAAAATATATCAGTTAATTACCCAATGATGCGCACACATTTTATTGCTCTAGCTCTATCACTTAGAAAGTTAGCAGCTAATCTTTGTTTCTAAAGGGATTTTTGAAAACACCCTGTAACTCATTGGGTGTTCAAGATAGACCCATCCTATAAAATTTTTTACTCACAATCAAAGAGAAAATCTAATTTTTTCGGATGGCACATGTGAAACGAACCATCTATCCTGCAAAAAATTATACTCAATATAAACCACCCCACAAATGATGTAGTGAATCTAAGATGTATCTTCTTTTTCAATAAAATTAGCACTTAAACTGCAACTTTTAATTGCAACAAAAACTCCATGACCGTGTTTTCATTTTTGCGTGCAACCTGCTCGCTGTATTCTACCTCAGGATTGTTATTATTGCTAAGCACAACTGTGACTGCATGACAGGACAACTGTGATGTTTAACTTTAATTAGACTAAATTGCAGCGGAATGCGCTTCCTGACATTACGATGCACTGTCCTTGTTTTTCATTCCATATATAACTTGATTGTTTCTTTTATTCTTTTTGTTATCTTTTTAATTTTCTCTTCTTTTATTTCATGTAACAATTTGTATGATGCTGCGTTTTCCTGCTGTTGGCTGGCTGACGTTTCCTTTTTACTGCATGGACCTTTTAACGACACTGCTCTCGCTACTGCACTGCTGGCACTACAATGTGTGCCTCTGGATGTGCGTGTGTCGGTTGGTTTATCATCGCTGGTTGGGTGATGCTCCTTTCTAATTATTGCTCTACAGTTCGGCTTTGATGATATGTTGCTGGCGCATCATTTGGAGAAGCGCTGGGCCCGCCTGTTTCGCTCTTCGCTCTATAGATCCGACAAATTGCAGCCAATTAAACAGAAATTCGCCGATATGACATCTATTGAGATAAACTCTTTCTGCGATGAGGTAAGTCAATGTCATCGATTAGAGCGTAGCGAAAAAAAAAACTTTTAGTTTCAATTATTTTTCCGTAAGCCAGGACATTGAGTCAAATGTATACTGGTGGTATGCGTATTCGCGTGTTGTCTAAGACACTTATGTCTCAACGACCTTACACTTGCTGCAGCTCTTTAAAGCCGCCTTCACTTACTCTCTTGCTCTCATTCTTTTTGAGCTGTGTATATCTGTACAATGATTCCATTCTAACCATGAATAAAACTCGTTTTCCCATTTTTATTTGCAATTCTATTCCGCTTTTGCTTTGTTTCCGTTATTACTTCCTTTCAATGGGGATTTAATTGGATTTTCTGCAGCCATTATTGTCAATTATATTTTAGTAAGCAATGGCACTGGCAGCAGGAGCAGCAGCATCAACAGCAGCGTGAAGCAACACAATAGTAACACAGTTGGTCTTGGTACTGCTGCTACTCTGCACCTACGGCCTTCAGCTAAATTGACGTTGCCATACTCTTCCGCTGGCCAAAGAACAATTCAACGTTGTCCACTCCATAAAACGAATTAATTCCAAGTGTTTATTATGACCATTAAGTTACTGCGTCAATTTCGCGCTGAACGAACTTACGAGCTCAACTATGAGCGATAATGCGACTGCAGATATTTTGAAAATCTTTAGAAAAGTTTTTAGCAAAGTTTCAAGATCAAAAACTTATGACGCAACTTTAACATCTGCCTATTATAGTGAACAATGTTCGGTCCATTTTTATATCGTTCTGACATTTCCTTTAAACTATCCTTACAAGTCAGGTTATCAAAGCCACTGTTGTGCTTTGCCATATGAAACTGAGGCCGAGAACAGGTGAATTTGTATGCATTCTATAAATTGCCTGAGCACGTTAGCATTATTCCTGCAATAATTCAGTACGATATCTATCTGATTTGGTTATGGTTTATGCAAAAGTGATGTCTTTTGTTAAGTTTTCAGCCTAAAAAATCGAATAGGACGAAAGTTTGCTGTATTCCGAGACAGAAAAATCTAACCATGTATTATAATAGCAAGGTTTATCCCCTTCCTTGTAAAAAATATTTCAATGGTTACTATTTCTGCAATACTGCCAAGTTACATAGGTTATCCATTGATTAGCGTGCTGACTTCAAATAGAAGTCAACAGAATTTGATTTACAAGTTATTGAAAAAAACGTAATTTTTAGAGAATATATACTATATATACTCTTGCTACCTTGGTAGATATAGAAAAAGCATCTGTTAGTACTAATTCTTTCTCCAATATTAAGTGACTTAATCTTTAAACTGGTATCGATTTTCCAACTCAACATGATTTAACATTATTTTCAATCGCAACCGTAAGATAAATGCTTACTAAAACAGAGCTTGAAGGAAAAGTTTTGTTATACCTCAAATTTTGCCTTCATTACATACAACATTAAGTAATCACTTAAAATTCTGTATTTATTAATATGATATATATATAGTTGGAGGAATTCATTAGAGACTTTGATGAGAATGGACCAGGAAGTGTGGGTGCTGACCTCGATAAAGGCATGCGCTTGATGGATCCGTATGGAACGAAATTAAATCAATTTGAGGATCGTCGAATTGAGTTGGGTATGTAAAGTGAAATATATATTTCTAAATTAATATCACACTATTTATATATAAGTAGACTGAGAAAACGATGTGATTGAAAATAACAAATGTCTATTTGATATATGGGTCATTCCATCTACAATGGGCCTGTCATTACCCTCTTGTTTTTTAAATAGGCTGCAACTTTTTTCAGTGATTGGTCTATCATGTAGTAGATATAAGAAAATCGATAAAATTTTTTTGACCAGTATTATTGCTTAAAAAAAAAGTTTCAAATTGTATTAAAAAAAACTCGTAAGTAAAAAAAAAAATTCATTAATGAATATAAACAAACCAACACAAAGATTTTATATTATTTTTAGGTAGTTGTGTGTTAATAGATGACAAAAAAACTGCAAATCTGAATAAATGAAGGCCTGAACGGTTTCTATGTGGTAAAAGATAAAAAAATTGACCTTCCAAGAAAACATCACTTTCCCAAATACTCCATCATCGATTTCAGCTTTTTTAGGCTGAAAATTTTCAGAATATATAGGAGTTCCCTGAAAATTTTATTCATGTTTTTTCAACCAGTTTGATTTTACAAACATTTAAAGTTAAGATTTATGATTTTCAATGTAAATTGAAACATTGAGAATGAAAGCGACAGAATAAAATTTGAATTGATTTCAGCCTTTTTAGTCTCATCACATTCAGGAGTACCATCTCTGAAAATTTCACTCATTTTTGTTCTCCTTATTTTATTTTACAAGCATTCAAAGTGCGTGTATACAGTGGAATATTTATGAAAGAAATATAACGGAATATTCAAATTTGCTATATTCAATCGAATCGGTTTTCTCAGAAAATCATTTTCACAGCTAAGAAATCTCTTCTTAGCAGAGACAGTTATAAAACTAAAATTTCATTGAAACTGCATTTCGGAACAGTTATCTAAGTAGTATACGTAAACAGGCGAAGGCATAACGGTTCCATACCTTTTTAACTGCCATAACACAACATAATCATTTGATTTTTGTTGGAAAGGCAGTGCACACCGTAATTTTTTTCCCAATAGTAGGCGGTGTCACGCCTCTAACAGGAAAATATGTTTCCACAGCTAAACTAAAAAACAAATTTTGCTGAAATTCGGCATGAAAATAGATTGATTATTACTTAGAGATATATGTTTTCAGTTGGGGGTGCAGCGCTCTGAACAGAAGAATACTGACAAAGTAATAGACCGACTTTGTTTAATAGATTGAATCCTGAGAAAAGACATTTATTTCTTAATGATGGGGACCACGCCTCTTACTAGAACATATGTCTCCACAGCTATACTAAAGCACCGATTTTGATGAAATTCGGTATAGAAATGGATTGAACCACGCCCCTAACAGAGCAATATGTTTCCATAGCTAAACTAATGGATAGGATTTAATGAGATTTGGCACGGAGATAGATTGAGTTCGAAGGAAGAAATTGGATTTTTTGTTTTTGGGAGCGATGAAATTTAATCAGTAAAAATGGTACTGAACATTTTTGTATATTCACTATATTGTTTGAATTTCCACCAGTGGGTGGACTTAAGTAATAATTAATTTAAAGAAAAGTTTACTCCTTTTGGTGGACATTTCGTCATATTGGACATTCGGCAACAGGGTTGCCAATGGAAACATTTTCCAATTATCAAAACTCAGATTTCAAATCATCATTTTGACACACGACAAAAATTTCCTTAAGAACTTTTAATTCTTGAACAATAAACTTACAAAATATATTCCACTTTCAATATATTAAAAAGACAAAAAGTGAAAGTGCTTACTGATGGTGCAAAAGTTACGACAGTTTTGAAAGAAATGATGATTATGGTATGGTTGTGACACCAAAAGTGTTAATGGCACCGAATATACTGATGATGCTTAAAGCACCGAAAAATTCAATGAGACCGAAAGTATTTGTGGTGTAGATAACAAGAAAATTATCAAGGTTATTGAAGTAAAAGATACTTTTCAATAAAAAAAGTTTTTCAAATATTTTGAATCGCAACTTTTAAAATGCAGTCTGTGAAAAATTGCATTAAGGTGTAAACCATATTCAACATGAATAAACTTCATAAAACTCAGCTGGCATAGTGTTTGCATCTACTGAAAATACGCAAGATTCCCAAAATAAATTCTTCAAAAAAATGCGACTAACAACAAAAAACGGCAAGAGTCGATTAACTTAAACTCAGAGCATTTTTAGTTTCATTCATTTTCTTACAGCACCCTACTCTTTCCCCTCACTTAAGTAGCTCTGTGTACATATTTGCATTTATTTGCTAACGAATAATAAAACTTTTTCTTCCTATCGTCCGCAATTCTTAACAATGTTTTTCTTTCGTATGATGATGATGACGATGGCGATGATGATCCTGTGCCGCCATAACTTCGAAACTTTCTACTATTCTGCGAACAACACAACAGCAAATGCTGAAAAACTTTTCGATATGCCAATGGCCGACTACAATGAATTTGCCAGAATTAAAACCGATTACGAAGGCATGCAATTGGTAAGCTCACGAGTACATGCTACTACGTCCTACCATAGCAGGCAGAGTTACTTTTATTTTATAGACTGTCTGACAACAGTTCCGTGTCGCTACGCACTGCCGCCTGCCTTCTCCCTCTGAGCGCTGGCTTTCTTTAAGACCAAACATCAAACAATCAAGTCAAAATTTTTAATTAATTTATTTGTCTTGACAGCAAGATGCGATGCAGTGCGGTGTGGTGCGTTGCGATACGATGCGGCGCGGCGCGGCGCGGCCTAAGTTGAAACAGCAAATTTGAAATAAACAACGTACTGCACAAATTTATATCTATTTTATTCATTTTTTTCGACATCTCTCTCTATTATGCTCACTCCTCATAGATTTACAAACTGTATAAAAGTCAGAAGTCGGGTCGTGAAGCCTGGTCCAAGACGCTGTGGGCAGATTTGGATCCAACAATTCTTACTGATGGCGTCGAAAGTTATTTGAAAGAATTTCGCAAACTTCCAAAGCCGGTAAGTAATTTTGGGCAATGAAAGTTTTGTAATTAGTTTGTTGAATGGATGGATGGAAGTTTGGTGGTGTTGGTTCGGTCGGTTGTCGACTGTTGGTCGTTTGGTGGATTGCTTGGTTAAGCTCTTGCAGGGTGATGAAAGATGCTTGACGAAAAACTTGCGTCAAGTGTTGTGCCGGAAGTACTTTGCCTGACTGTCTGTCTACTGCCTTCAAGTATAGTTGCTATTTAGTTTCTTTGGTAGGTGGGAGTTTATGTGTCTATTACAGCAGCAGGTAGGCACTTTTTTCTGTCTTGCGATTATCCTGCCAAAAGTCAGAAGATTGCGAAAAGCAACTCAATTTTCACTTGAACTGATTATGACAAATTGATTTATTTACTTGGTTAACAAGTTTTCAGCTGATTCTGTCTGATTCAATGCATTTGGAAATGCAAAACAGTTTGGCGAGTCAAATTCTTGCTCTGGTGGAAAGATTTTTCTATAGTGTAATGGAAAACTTGAACGAAATATGTAGCCAAATTTAAAGAATCTAAATGTACAAAAATTAATAAATACTAAAAGTTTATTCTGTTCAGTATTTTTAAAAATATATGGCATAAAATAACTACCCACTGGGCCGTTAGGGAAACGTTTTCGGGGCGAATAAGCCTAACCTCAATGTGTCGCAATATCTTTTTCATATGTCATACAGTAAAGGTGGATTTTTTAAGCGTTTTGTTTATGAAAACTAAAAAAAAACCGAAAGTTTGTAATAGTGAATGAAATATTTATTTCTAGCGATACACCAAATCCCTTGATTTACGTTTTAAAGACTATTTCATGTAAATGTTGCCCGCGGCTACGCTTCATCCGTAAGCTACAATTTTGGCATACTTTTTCCAGCATTTCGGACGGTATCTCACCAATGGTATGCTTGTTCTTGTACACGAGACACTTCACGTAGCCCCACGAAAGCAGTCTAGTGGGGTCAAATCGCATGATCTTGACGGCCAATGGACTGCTCCAAAACGTGAGATTAATTGCTTACCAAGCTCGCCTCTCAATAGGTCCATGGTATCGCGTGCTGTGTGGTATTGTCTTATTAAAACCACATGACAACCAAGTCGCATTCCTCCATTTTGGGCAAAAAAAGTCGCTAATCATCGCTCGGTACCTTGCTCTATTGGCTGCAGCGTTGCGATTTTCAATATTTTTAAAAAAAGTACGGTCCAATGATGCCGCCGACCCGCAAACTGCATTAGCAGCTCTTGAAGTGCTTCTGGCTGCTCTTCAGACCAAATTCGGCAATTCTGTTTATTGACGTACCCATTGAGCCAAAAATGAGCTTCGTCGCTGCAGAAAGTCTTTCGTTTCTCCCAGAGCACGCATTTTGATAGTAAAATACAATAATTTGCAAGCGTTGTTCATTTGTAAGTCTATTTATGATAAAATGGCAAACCTGATTAAGCATTTTTGTCCTTGACACATGTTACGAATCACTCGTAAGGTGTTAAAAAACTTACACTTAAAAAACAAATAGCAAAAAACTCACCCGTTATATTCATTTTGAGTATACGAGTAATTTAAAAGTTTTCAAGCACAATATTGTTATTTCAAAGGCTCGATTTGACCACACAAATGCCTGTGAACAGATATAGAGCGATTTAAATGAAAATTTTAATAAAAAGCCCTTCTCATACAATGACTTAACAATTTATGCATTTCACAAAATTTCGGCAGCAACATTATTTTGTTGTAAATGTGTAAATCAATTTAGAACAAAATTAAAATAATTAAAATAGTTGCGGCCAACAATGACAGGCGATCTGACAACCTGACACACAGCACAACACGACACGTCACGCTCTGTTTGCATTTACAGTCCGCACGCAAATGTTTTGCGCGCGCTTAAAATGGAAAAATTAATTTCAGTTACAAAATGGTCACGCCCGCCCATACAGCAACGACTATGGTCAAAATGGACCGACACTCAAACCAAGCTGGTTGGTGCTGTTGTAACAAAAAATCCTTTCTAACAACGAGAAAATTTCCTGTTAGCGCTGCTAACAGTGACAATTTTTGCGGGCAGCTAACGCACGTTGCTGATTAAGGTTACCAGATGATTTTTTTAATATTTTAGGTTTACAGAGATATTGAAAATATATGGGAATTGCACCTTTAGGTTACCCTTAGGTTTGTCTGGGCGTCCATTATTTGAAATTCATATTCACAAATCGTGCTATAAAAAGTTTGATAATCAATTTTGAGAGAGGAGAGATTTTTCTAACAATGGGGAAGTGCCTTAAACTAATTTTAGCTCCTGGGTTCGCTAGGGATTCGATTTTGCATTGCATAGTGATGTCAAATTAGTAGAAATCTGTGGCTTATTATATCGTTAAGTTCTGTCCTCAATGGAATTTCAATTGACGTTATCTCATCTAAACAAAATTAACCAAACAAGGAATAAATAAAAAATGATTATTCCAAATAAAAATAAGTCAAAAAATGTTGGCTTTGAATGAAAATGGTTTTTTCAACTATTTAATTATATATATTCAGAAAAATTTGGTGTTCTTTAAATGAACATATGAACTCAACCAAAATAGACGTCTGCCTTTAATATTTTTGTTGTCAATACTTTGCCCTTAACACACCATATTGGAGGCAGACATGATAATTATAGATCAATTTTGTTCTATATTATCACATCGTAAAGCGGTATTTCAAAAAATATCTTTAAATTGTGTAAAAATAGAATTCTTCATCAAAAACTAAAATAATTTAAATTTTAAATTTATTTCACAAATAATTTCTCATATCTGGTTACTTCATTATCAAAATCAACTATTGCCACTTTTTGTTGTCCGTCGTGTAGAAATGAAATTTATTTCACAAACCAAATCTAAATTGTACGTACCATAACCAGATCGTTTGCATATGCACCAACCAAACAACTACACAAATGTTCAACTGTCTAACATCTGGAACCGGCAGGAGTATTCAGGCAACTCAGAGGGGTCGACACACAGGCGGCTTTTTCATTTGCACTATGCTCAGTGTATCGGTCACTTTTTGCAATAATTCACACGAATTAAGCTGGAAAACCACATTCGGCGGGAGCTAATATTGTTTCAACAGATTTTCGGCCTTCGTTTTATAGCTAGCATATAGTGTATGCAGGCTGGCGGACAGGCAGGCAGTCAGACTGGCAGCCAAGTAGCCGGCAGCAGGTGGTCAAACTGCAGCGCTATTTGCTCAACGCCAGCTTCTAATGAAGCAACTTCTGTCATCGTGTTTATCTCAAATTTATATATTTCTCTGTGTGCTTAATTTTGTGCATCGGCCTACAAATAACGTAACAGAACCGTAATACTCAGCACTCCCACTTTGTGTATTAACAGGTGCGTACTTTGCCCGTTGGACAAATGTTGGAATTGCAAATGAAGCAGTTCAAGAATACGGTACCATTGATGGTCAGTTTGAAGAATGAAGCGCTACGAGAACGCCATTGGCTACAACTAATGGATAAGACTGGAATATACTTTGACATGGCACCAGCACGTTTTACACTGGAGAACATGTTTAGCATGCAGTTGCATAAGTACCAGGTAAGCAGAAAAAATTACTACCACGATATTCTTACTTCTTTTCGATACCTACCTTTGGCCTAGTTTTAATGGATCAGTAGAGCATCTTGAATTAAATTCAGACCGTGTCAGGTTTCTCTTTCTCTCATGAGCTATGATTTAGAACCAACAGCATTACAATAAATAATGTCATCGATTTATTAAACAGGATTGTTCATACCGATTAGGTACTGCAAATACAAGAATAGTGCTTTACAATGTAGTTTATATATGTACGTAGTTTTGATGTAACTTTCGACCTATCCCCAGTCTACGGTACACCCGCCGAAGACTTTATCACGTCAATATTTTCAAATATTTAGTCCAAAAGTGGTAAAAATTTGATTTTCGAAGCTGGAGGTGTCTATACATTTATTTTCCTATATCCACCACGTCCTTCCCTGTGCTTCATAGCCGAAGTGACAAAATGAATATATCCTGTGTTAAGGGTACATAAAGAAAAAAATTTCGAAAAATTTCATAATTGCTGTACAGTGAAATGCAGTCGCAAAAGTTTTATCCTGAAGTTTCCAATTATTTCCTCTTTGCTTAATTTTACTATGTACACTTTTTCACTAACCAAACAGGAAATCGCTGAGCAAATTCTGAATAATGCAATCAAGGAGTTGGCCATCGAACGCGGCGTAAGAGCTGTCGAAGACACTTGGGCAACGATGGCATTCAAAACGCACAAACATTTCAAAGGCACTGAGGAGCGCGGCTATACGCTCGGCGCAACAGACGAAATAACTCAGGTCCTTGAGGATAATTCAATGAATCTCCAGTCAATGGCCGCATCGCAGTAAGTTTACAAAGAATGAAAAAAAAAACCGAACAATAAAAAACTTTCTACAGTAAAAAAATTGTTGTTGGATACTGTGACTACCCGCGTAATCTTTTCTTAATGTCATTCAAAGGATACTTGTAGTTTTTTATACGAATAGCTGCTACAAGTCAATAGTTCACTTAATTTTGGCCTTTTGAGTTATTCCTTTTATTGTTACGTAATATATATATATATATTCGTATATATGTATGTAAGTATACGTTTCTGCTCAGTGTTTTCATCTGCTTTTATTTTGCTGTTCAACTGTTCACGGCTGCACTTCATCTCAATTGTTTGTTGTTTGTATGATTTCTTCTTCGTAATTTTATTTCTTTTTTGCTCTCAGATTCATTGGCCCTTTCTTGGAAACAGTCAATAAGTGGGAGCGCAATTTGGCGTTGGTCGGTGAAATCATAGACGAATGGCAGGTCGTACAACGCAAATGGTTGTATTTGGAGGGCATTTTTATCGGCGGTGATATACGAGCCCAATTACCTGATGAAGCGAAAAAATTCGATGATATTGATAAATCGTATCGTAGGGTAAGTAGTTTTGTGTACTACACAAGACGACGGTGGTATGTTATCTTATCCTTGGACTGAGCTTAGCTTTAATTTCAACATATAATTTGTTTGTGCCGTTACGCAATTGGATTTGACATTACGTTAAGTTTGTGATGACGGCGTCGACTACATGGCGACCTATAACTCAAAGGCAAACAAAATAAACATGCAAAATGTTTTAGACTTTTGTAAAAATACAAAGATATTCAATTACATGCTGGGATTCCGAAGAAGAGAAATAGTAAGCCTTCGCATGGTTGAAAACAGTCAACTCTTGCGCGTAAGGGAATGGTTACTGTTCGATTTTCATTTGACTCTTATGGAAAAAAGGATTTAACGTTTGATAAAAAAGCTTACGTTTCATTTCAGATTATGATTGATTGTTATAAGAATCCGCTCGTGGTGCCATTATGTACAGTGCCTGGACGCTTAAGTGAAATTCAAAGTCTTGGCATGGGCTTAGAAAATTGTCAGAAATCATTGAATGAGTACCTTGAATCCAAGCGTCGTATATTTCCAAGATTCTATTTCATCTCTACTGATGAACTGCTATCGATTCTGGGTAGTAGCGATCCTACAGCCGTACAAAATCACATGATAAAGGTAATTAATTGCTTTTAGAGTAGATTATTTGTGTAAGAAACAAAAGTTATGTTCCATGGTTAAGCTGAACCTTAGGCAAGCAACACTGTGGACAAACAAGGCTGTTGTCTCTAATACATGGAAAAAGTTATTATGTTATTTTAAGTTATTATTCTAAAGAAAATAAATGAAATTAAAAATATGAAATTGTAATACCCTTGGAATCTTCTCGACTGAAACCAGAATAGTTATGAAAAAATCAAATTAAGCAAAATACATAAATGAATTTTGGGAAAAATTTCAATCTCTAAAATTGTTTGCAAAAAACACAAATTTAAATGTTTTATAATCACTGTTTTATTTATTTTGCGCATTCATTCGCAAATAGAAAGAAAACTGTTCACACACTTCAATTTCACCTAACGATAATGAGTTTTCAAACCACACTACGATAACTATCGTGACCTTGAATTATGCCACGAAATATCCTCCACCTGTATTATCGAGCAGTTTTGTTCACTTGCCTATTCTAAGCTGTACTATGTTTTACACATACATAAGTTCTAATTTTAATTTTTTAAAAAATTAACTGTACAATTTAATCTAATTAATTGCTAATAATTTGGCTACCACTGTAGAATTACACAAAGCTTGAGGGAGTTAGGCATTGAGTTGAGCCCCTTAGATAAGTCCTTTAAAAATTTTTACCAAGCATAGACAACATTGAGAAGTAGATGTTAAGAGAATATAAGGATCAAATCTCTTACAAAATACAAGACAACTATGTTCGGATTAGCAATATTCTTTGCGTTGAATACTTTAAAAAGTCACTTTTTAATATGAATCTCCCTTTCCCACATCAACCACTGGAAATTACCAAAACAATTTTAGTACCTACACTAATAAAATCTTAAAACATTAAAATTTAATTTTTCGTTGAAAGCGACAAATCACGTGCAAACTAAAAAGTCTCTTATGCTTCATTTAACGGTATATAAAACATTAATTTGGAATACTTGAACATGAACCTGATAAAGCTAAGTTATTTTTGTAAATCAATTCCATGAAACCAAGTTTTGCAGTATTGGACATGGCTTAACTTAAGGTATTATTATCCACACGTGCGTGTATTAGGGTGTTCAATTTTTGTTGTAAGCTTATTATTCCTTCAAATTTACATGACAAATTTTTTGGCGCATACATATAACGGGTGATTTTATGCTATTTGTTTTTTCAGTGTAAATTTTTTGATACTTTGTGCAAAATTTGTAGCTTCTGTTTACAACAAAAATGCTTATTAAGGTTTGACATTTTACCATGACTAGACTTACATACGAACAACGCTTGCAAATTATTGAATTTTATTATCAAAGTTCGTGTTCTGTGAGAAATGTGTTTCGCAAATTATAAAATTTAAAATTTTCTTCAACGACAAAGCAAATTTTTGGCTCAATGGAAACGTCAACAAACAGAATTGCCAAATTTGGTCGGAAGTGCAACCAGAGAGCTACAATGCACCATGAAAAATCCACTGTTTGGTGCGGTTTGTAGGCCAGCGGCGTCATTGGACCGTATGTGATACGACTCTCTCAGCAAAACTTGTCGTTTGGAAAAAATTTTTTTATCATTCTCTTTCTCTATACGATTTTCTCATTAAAGCAGAAAAATGAATGCAACACTCAGAAACCACAAGTTGTCATGAGCAGTATTTTGAAGAAAATATGGCATGCATGATAAGAATCTCTCAGGAAAAGTTTATTGCTTAAAAATATTTTTTGTCAGAATACAACACTACAAGAACATTTGAATTCAGAGTTGTATTGTCTTATTTGATTTTCATATGAAAGACAAAACACAATTTTGAAAACTACCATAAAATTTTAAAACATTTTTACACGTAAAAACACCTTCTGAATTGCAAAATAATTTTTACTACAATTTTAAAATAATACAATACAGGGACAGATGTAGTAAAATATTTTTTTTTAAAAAATGATAAAACAGTTCCTTCGCCTCTCCTTCTAAATTGCACTTTCAACCACTGGCGTCACTTCACCAAATCTTGGGGGGCGGCGAGAATTATAATTCCACCACAATTAGATGGGTTTATTGAAATTATGTATTGAAAAACAACTAGTATCAAATCCTTGGGGGGCCAATGCCCTACTGAACAGACCCCACTACTTTCAATCATTTCCAATCGATTTTCGTAAAAAATGTTTAACATAAGAGAGGTATAATATGCCTTACGGTTCAGATACCATCGGATTGCCAAAATTCTTTAATAAAATAGGTCGAACACCCCATTGTCTTCCAAAAGCTATCGACTCTTTTTAATCAGTTGCTTTGCACGTTCAGAGGATTATGGTTCCACGACAACTTTTTATATCCAAAATCGATTCTTGATTACTTCACATGCATTGGATTTTTTTTTTATAAAAGGCGCCAGAACACCTCACTTCAGAGGTGAGGTGGTAACACACGCTGCCTTTCAAAATCCATTTTCGGCCTTTTCGAATAAGTTAATTTATTGAAAAATTTTTTATTAAGCTAGCCAAAAAAATCGTCATTAGGTTTCGAAAACTTTCCTGATCTCCATAATACATTTTTCTTTTCAATTGCTGTCATATTACTCATAGTTTTTTTTACTTTCCATTGATATATTTCAATATTCATTTTGGAATTGTCCTCGCAAAAATAACGTGTTTCTTTATAAATACACGTGTACACGACAGTGATGGCATTTGGGTGTTGTGAAAATGTACTGAATCAAGACTTAAAATAACTTTTTAGAGAACGAAATATATCTAAAAATTACTAAAATCAAAAAAGGTCCTCAATTTGGCCATCTCAAAAACCCTGAGATAATTTTCACATATTATCCAAATATACCGAAAATGTGCTGAAAATTCGCCAAAAATGCGACAAATGTACCGAATGTACTGACGATGGATTTGCAGATCGCAAATGTACCGAATCATATACAAATATAATAAGGGTTTGAAATAACTTTAGCTTAAGCACCCATATTTTTGAAAAGCATCGATCTGAATAGTCCCACTTTTGAGATCTTTTTGCAGATAATTTAATCTTCTTAGTATTGAATAAACTATTAAACGCCGATGTTTTGTTGGAAAATATTGAATCTGAAGCCCTCTATCTTTGAAAATATTTAAATTAAACTATTTAACCACTGACATTTTTAAGGACTAACAGTTTATAGAAAAAAATGTCACCGTTGCTCAATATCAGATGATTTAAGTCGATTTTCCTCATTTTAAGCAAAAATACTTTTAAACTCGCTCTTATTTTTATAAGAACAAGTTTAGTCGACTTTGAGCGGCATCTAAATATTTGATTTCGGAATATTCTTTGGAGCTGGGTTATATATTGTACGTACAAAGTTGCTACGAAAAAAAAATATACCACCCTAATGAATAAAGTACTAAAGTTGATGTGTGTGACACCCGCTGATGTGTGACGTCAAAAGTTTGAGTGTTTGTTGTGCAGTTGCTACAACACAGATTAATGGTCCTGTTCGATGTGGGAGTGAACTTGAACCCACTACTTGTCCACCTGCAAGCAATAATAATAAATATTCCAACTTTTACTCCCAAACACCCATTTCCTCCTAATAGATTACTTTGGCCTTGGTCACTTTTACACTTTGGTTTTATTTTGATTTTTTTTATATGGGAAATTTTATGAATTTCCTGGAAGATATTGTATTTCGTAATTGATTTTCATTTATTTTGCTAGGACTTTTTTATTTTTGTTTCGGTGCTTTACTTTCATATTTACAACGCTCGATTTCTTTTTATTCTTTGCTTGCTGCACTCACTCGCCGCCACAAATGCTCACACAGATGTATGACAACATAAAATCTCTGCGATTTTCCAAAGATGCCGCCGACGTAAGTATCGTCACAGCAATGATATCCAGCGAGGGTGAAATTATGGAATTTCGTACAACGGGTGAGTAATAATGACCAGAAACCAATTTTAATATTCAAAAACAACGGTTGAAACTTTCTCCTCTGTACTGGGGTCTGATTGGCTTATTAGCCTTAAACAGCAGGATGCGCACAAAAAGTTCACAGATATGCAATGAAATCAAGTGAGTGGGGGAGATATTACTTTTATATCTCTTAATTAATTATGGTAACAAAGCGCGACAAAATGTCATTGCAACTTTCATTGCTCCCCGCTCTCCATTTTTTCTTTAATTTACTCGGTGATGAAAGTGTCTGCATCATCAGCATCTCATTGCCAATCGCCAGTATCAATATCTGTACTTATTGCAAATAATTTTTACGCTTTGTTGCTTTTAACTGGCGTTCTGGAACATTGACTGCGGTCAATTATATTTTTATTGTCGGTTTCCTTGACTTTAGTTATGGTGTTTTCTTTTTCTTTTAATTTTCACTTGTTTTACTTCTATTGTCTTTTTAGTGCGTGCTGTGGGCCGTGTGGAGAATTGGATGAATGATGTTCTGGACGAAATGAGACGCTCCAATAGATATCTCTCAAAAAAGGCCGTATTCGATTATGGCACTGATCTCGAAATATCAAGGTACTTATCTCAAATAATTATTGAGATTTCTTTTTTTTTTTTTTTTTGCTATGTGGTATTTCATTATATCACAAATTATTGGAAAAAGTACTTTGTAAGGGCTCTTCCAAATGACACTGATTCGTTTTGTTACTGGTTCTATCAGCGCCTTTTCAACGTTATCACATCATTGCAACAAAGGCAAATAATATTACAATAGAAAAATGTATTTTAAGTGTTTCGTTCTCGGTCCGAATAGTGCTTCTTTTAACATTGTTAGGTCTATGCAATCATGTATTTCCCTTATATTGTATCAAATGTGCTTTAAAGGCACTACACATAGAAGTAATTTGTCCAGCAGAGGAAGACTTTTTAAGTCAGTATATGAAAAAAGTGGCCCTAAAATTAAATTGAATCCAACATAAAAATCGATGATATCGCCATTATGTCTGTTGGCCATTCAAACAGCTCACAAGTTTTACTCATACTACTTATGGCGCATATCAAAAATATACTCAGCACAAGGCTGCAGAGAAGTAATAGTTTTAGACGAGTCATGACCGCCTTAAACGTTTTAAAAAAAAATACATCTTAAGCCCAAATCGTAAACTTTTTTCAGTGGTTGTCGATTCTAACCAAAGTCGGAGAAATAATTTTTGCACAGATGCAGGAGTTTTTCACACACTCCAAATCAAACACGTCCCTATCAGAAATTTTAAAGCACTTCGATTGAGAACAAATAATGAACGCTTTGCTTTTGCTGCTTCAAACAAAGCATATTTCTGGAGCACTTTCCCTCAGCGCTATTTGTAACGAGAACAAAGTGCCTCAGTGCTGTTAAAAAGAGTTTTGAGTGTACTTATGAAGCGCTTTCTTCCCAACAGGGATTTGCAACCTTGACACATATACCAGACAGACTTAACAGAAGCAGAAAGTTTCACTTTATATGTATAAGACTAGCTGTTTCCCTTGACTTTGTATGCGTAGCTTCTTTTGCTTCAAAGGTACCCAAATTTAGATTTTGAATCCTTAATGCACATTATCTATTTGCAATGAATTCATGTAAGGACTGCCCCAGAAAAAACTTAAGTTTTGCCTTTTAGTTATAAAAAAATACCCAGTAATTTTTTTGGTCTTTTTTCGTTTTTTATTAATAATGGCTAGTGTTCAGAAACTAAGTAACAATTTTTTTTTTTTATAAAAATTTCTTACTTTTTTCGTAAGGCCCTTCATTAAATTTTGTCCAGCCATTTCATCGACAGTATGGTACGATTTTTTCCACTTAAATCTGAAGTCTTGTAAATTTTTCGAAGGAGTGGTAACACTCCTTCGAAAATCTCTTTTCATTAGAGCCCGATATCTTTCAATTGGGCTTTTTTTGATCTTTTCACTTGCATACCATTCCATCGTAGCTTTAGAGTAATGAGAGGTTGCTAAATCTGGCCAAATATCACGGTACCCTCATGTGCACGAATAACGTTTTTCGAGGTGCTCGTCTACATAAAGTTTGGAATGGATTGTGCCTTGCGTAACAAAAAATCTGCTTCTGAGACCACAGGTGCATATGGCCTGCCAAACCGTATATTGCTTCGGAAATTTGGAATTTTTTTTTTCTTTTTCACTGCAATCAAATTTAGTCAGGTACCTTTCATACAATTTTCGGGCTCGCATCTGAGCCATCAACTGCTTTTCATTAGAACAGTCTCTTTTTGAACTCTGTATGTCTTTAGCTTACTTTTCTCCTTTATCATTTGCACAGTAGATTTTGATGTATCTGCTCTAGCCGGCATACCTTGCACTGATGTGTTGGAATTTTGCTTAAAAAGGCGCTTCACCTTCGTCGCTACCTTTAGGTAAAAAAATTCTGGCTTTCTGCTTGAACCTTTTTCGTGAAACAGGTAGACCCATCTCATAATTAAAAATAACCGCGAAGACAGATTTTTCTGATGCACCAACTATTTTTGTTATAGCTGAATATTTTAATTTTGGATTTTGCAGTTATGTGGACAAAATCAGTTTGCGGACTTTTTGTTGCTTCCTAGACATGTTTGTCGTCAAAAGTGTTATCTTCAAGTGTTATACATCATATTAAACGTCACTTTATTTAGAACAAATATTATGTCTTTTTAGGCCTATAAGATTATCAGATAGAGCATAATACAATAAATAAAAAACGTAGGTTTTTTCTGGGACAGTCTTTATGTACAGCACTGTTTTTCTATAATTTAATTTTTTTCAAAACAAACCCAGGACCTCAAAAAACCAATTTCGTACGGAAACTTTCTCTCCAATCGGCAATTCCTCCATTCACATTGAAATTTAGATTTTATTAAGTTCCATTCAGAAAATCAATTTACTCTCACGCTCTCAAAATGGCTATAATTTCTGCACGCATAGCTCTCTCTAATGACTTCATTTTGTATTATTACACCGTGGAAAACTCAGTAACTTGAAATAAAACGGTTTATTTTGTTTGCATGCTTGTTTCTATTTGCGCAAGCAATTTTAAAACTTTATAAAATTGATATTTAATATGAATATCGTGTTATTTTTCAATGAAGATCCAGACAAAGCGTCGTAGGAATGAAACAAACAAATTTGGATGGATATAGCTATCGTTTTATTCATTTAGATTCTGAGTATATGCAAAATGATGAGATTATTCATCTAGTGGGTTTGAAGGTCAAATGTTAGTCTGTCGAATGAAATCTATCTTTTGTTTCCGGATGAGTGACTTCAGTTTCATGAGGGCTCTGGTAAGAAGGATTTTCGTTAGGATCTTACATTATATTAACAGTATCATGATGCCCCTGCCACTTTGATATAGCGTTAAGTTCCCAGTCCCCATGTGACAGTCTTCAGGCATTCATTTTTCTTCGCAAATTTCGATAAGAACCAACATAAGTTCAGTGGTGAACTCCAAGCATATTTTCAAAATTTCAGTACCGATACCTTTTACCTATACGAAACGAAGGTAGTACTTAAAAATAAAAAACATGTGTTCTCCAAACTTACCTGAAATAATTCTTCTGTGATGTTGAAATTTCCAATGTCGATAACTACAATTCTGTTAGATTTCAGAGCAGTATGGTATTTTGGCTTAGTTTTTGTTTCTTGAACGATTTTACTGGGACCGATTCCCAATTTACAAAGATATTCTAAAAATTAGCAACAATAAGATATGTTCAGTCGAATATGGCCTTTTTACTATATTCATAATTATATTCCCTAATCTACTAAAAAAAAAGACCCAACTGGATAATGAATTACCAAGGCATGGTCAGTTTGGCTGCCAGTCAAGTATGGTGGACAGCTGAAGTTGAAGAAGCATTTGATCAAGCACAAAATCATAATAATCTTCGTGCCATGAAAGACTTTCTCGAGAAACAAAACTATCAAATTGAAGAACTTGTACTTAAAGTGCGTTCCAATCTAACGCGCAATGATCGACTCAAATTCAAGACGGTCACCACCATCGACGTTCATGCACGTGATATAATCGAAGCTTTCGTACGCGACAACGTTCTCGATTCCGGTGAATTCAGCTGGGAAAGTCAATTGCGTTTCTATTGGCTAAAGTGGCTTGACAATCTTTATGTCATTCAATGCTCTGGACAATTTGATTATGGCTATGAATACATGGGACTCAATGGACGACTTGTAATTACACCGCTGACAGATCGAATTTATCTGACAATTACACAAGCGTTATTGATGAATTTGGGTGGTGCACCTGCTGGTCCGGCTGGCACAGGCAAAACAGAGACCACCAAGGATTTAGCCAAAGCAATGGCACTGTTATGCGTGGTCACCAACTGTGGTGAGGGTATGGATTTTCGTGCTGTCGGTACCATATTGTCGGGCTTATCACAGTGCGGTGCCTGGGGTTGCTTTGATGAATTCAATCGCATTGACATCTCAGTGTTGAGTGTCATTTCGACACAATTGCAAACAATACGCAATGGCTTGATTAGGAAAATGGCCAGAATTTTCGTAAGTATTGTTGTTGTTGCATATTTGTTTCCATTTGATTTACAGATTTCAATCTGATTTGTTAGTTTACAATGCGATGTCATTTTGATTACAGTTTTGTTGGCAGGAAAATAGTTTCTCTCCTGCGTTTAATTGCTTTTCCTTTTCTGTTATGGAATTTTATATACCGCTTATATTTACAGTTCGAAGGAAACGAAATAAATCTTGACAAGAAGGTGGGTGTCTTCGTTACCATGAATCCTGGCTATGCTGGGCGCACTGAACTGCCTGAGTCGGTAAAGGCTTTGTTCCGTCCAGTGACGTGTATTAAACCAGATTTGGAGTTAATCTGCTTGATTTCACTATTCTCTGATGGATTCCTTACCGCAAAAGTGAGTATAATTCGTATTAGTACAATGCAATCAATTTCATTTCACTTTTCGTTGTGTCAATCACAAAATTTTACAAAAAAAAAAAAAAAAACTATGTCATTACATTTACATTTACAAATGTCATTGCCATGGCCTTACATTGTTAGCCAATATGCCAAAGCACTTAATCGTACCACAATGCAACATGTTGAGTTCCTTTGCACCTCCCCCTCCCCACCCCTCTGACAAAAACTTTACTCGAAGTCACAAAATTCGAATTCATAGTACTCATAATTATTATTTCAGGTTTTAGCAAAGAAAATGACAGTTCTCTATAGTTTGGCAAAAGAACAACTATCCAAGCAATGTCACTATGACTGGGGATTACGTTCGTTGAATTCAGTTCTTCGCATGGCTGGTGTTATGAAGAGAGCATCAGAGGATCTGCCAGAGGCGGTTGTTCTAATGCGCGTACTACGTGATATGAACTTTCCAAAGTTTGTCTTTGAAGATGTGCCTTTGTTTTTGGGCCTTATTAAGGTAAGTTAGTTGAATGAATTTAATGCAACACATTTGCTTCAAGGCACACACACAATTTTATGCGTTTATGCACGTTTTAATGATTTTAGTGTGTTCGTTAATGTGCAAGGACATTTTTGTAGAAACACTGAAGTGGAGTGCATTTCGTGTTAAAATATAAATAAGTTGAATCAGGTAGTTTTTAGAAGAGGAAAATGTAATGTAATCTTCAAATACGCATCAAGGCAGCGACGTTTTTTATAATATCTCAAAATGCTGAGGCCCAAAAAATAATCTGTGTGAGGGAGTAAGTCGACACATTTTGTTTGCGCCCATATCTCTATATTGTTGATATTTTCTTTTATCCGTAAGAGTGAAACTAGATCCACTATAGTTTTAAGTCCGAAAAGTAATTATTGGCAATACTGCAGAGCACAAGTGATAGTTCAGGATGCACTGTGTTAGTACTTGTACCTTACTATTGATCATATCCCATTTCGGGATGCACTTTAAGTTGGCTATGTTGTCCAGGAGTAAGTACATACATATCAAATGGATTAGCCAGATCAGTTCCGGGTGATGGGTTCGCTCTCCTGGTGAAAAGCTCTCGATGAGCTCAGACGTATCTCGTAAGCATTTTGTTCCTTTTTTATAACCAACATTTGTATCGCACAGAAGAGAGAAGAGAGTGTAGCAGGTATAAAAAAGTGTAATTAAGATGTCTGTCTGTCTGTGTGTCTGTGGAAATCACGATTACGGGAGGACCAAGCAAGTTTATTGAATGAAATTCGCTACGCAGACTACACCTTCAAACAAGCTTCTTAGGATTGAAAATGAGCGAAATCAATTCACGGACACGCCAACCGCACACACAATTAAAACAGTTAAAACGCCATATTGAAATAGTTATTTGACTTAGTGTAACCAAATTCCTCAAAAAATCCAAAGGATAACTTGGAGAAACTTTGAAGAGAATAGTCAAGGAATTTCGGTGAGCGAGCGTGGCACCTCCCATTCAAGTAACAACCTCAAAATGCTATATTGAGAGCATGATTGCAAAATACTATTTGGCCTACTATTACAGAAAAAATTGATAAATTTTGACTGCAGGGTGTGGCACCTCTTGTCCAAGCAAAAACTGCAAACGATGTGGTGAGGAAATTTCATAGTGCAATGAAACCAAATTTCACAAAAACTGTTGAAACAATTCGAAAAAGCTTTGATCAAGAATCAGCCGTATATTTGTTGAGTAGGCGTGGCAGCCTTCAAACAAAAAAAAATTAAACATGCTGTACTGATAGAGTTTCTTAAGATAACACAGCCAAATTTTGCAAACGTTTTAGCGAATTAATAAATTATGTTAGTGTAACCGACATATATAGTTCGGACAAGCTCTAAGAAAGAGCTAGATAGGTTGCGACAAGAGGGGTGATACTTCCTCCGCAAAATAGAGGCTTCAAAAAGAGGTGTTTTGTTACATTAATCTCTGATATTATAATCACGACAATGCACCAATAGAAATGTTATATCAATTGAATAATGATTGAATTGAGTTTGGTTTCCAGCCCGTTTTTCTCCAGATATGGCTACCTTATTACCAAAACTAAAAAAATTATTCAGTCAAATGAGAACTGGCCTGTATAAGAAGGTCACCGCCGAAACAAATGCCTATTTGATTAAATGATTTATGCAGAAGTTATCAAAAAATTGCAGATTGATTGGGCGCAGTAAATAGTTCGAGCACTATTTTGGGGAATGTGTAATTTTATGAACTTTGTCCGAACATTCTTGCCAAGGCAGACTTTTCTTCTACCCGCTCTCGTATTCTGACTTTTTTTTAAAAAATATTATGGTGTAAATTGAAAATACTACCTAAGCGGTAGGGTTGAGATCCATAACGTCTTGAATGCTCGATGTTTAAAAACGTGAACTTGTTTGTTCAAGTAGTAACAAAAAATAAATCTGCTGTTAATTGAGATTCACGCTACGCTATCATACGTAGCTATTTCCATCTCTAATGGATGCAATAAAGGTCGAAAAAGCTTCAGGGGTCACCCTGAAAAACACATTTGTATATGGTATAGACACTAAGAATGCAATCTTTATGTTAACAATATTTATAATTTAAAATATAAATTAATTAATATCATTGTCTCTCATATTTATTGTAGGATTTATTCCCTGGAGTTGATTGCCCACGCGTAGGCTATCCAGATTTTAACGCAGCCGTACGACACATACTTGTTAACGATGGCTATGTCTTACTTGCGGATCAGGTATGTTCAGATTTCTCATTCCAAATAGAATTACGTAGAAAGCATTAAAAATTTTATTTCTCTCAAATGACCGCAAGCATCTACTAAAAATCATAAAATTTTAACAAAAACATAGCAAACTGAAAACACTTGCAACGTACCTGCTGCCATTACGATGAGCATAAAAAATAAATCTTTGTATTTAATGTCCATCTTTCACTAAAATTATCCTTGTTCTCCTTACCTAGCCATAAAAGGCAAACTCATCGTCAAAGTTATTTCCGTGCTTTGAAACGTCCTTACCTTGTTTGCTCATAAATTTGTTGGCACTTTAAAATCCAAATATCCTGTGATGCCAATCTATCTCTTTTCACTTTTTGTACATCACAGACGTTGACACTTTGACACCTTTTAAATTGCAAGGCCGAAGGACATTGGAAGACTGCTTTCTTAAGAGCATTTTGACATTTCTCTTGGTTTCTTCATTATTATTATTATTATTTTTTTATTTTTTGTTGAAGGACTTTGATCAAATAGTGCACATACACTGATTTGTGGTCATTGTACAGGAATAAAAATAATAAAAAAATATATCATTTCCCTCTTTCGTGTGCTGTGCAGGAGGATAAAGTAGTGCAAATGTATGAAACCATGATGACCCGACATTCAACGATGCTGGTTGGACCAACAGGTGGCGGAAAGACTGTCGTCATAAATACACTAATTAAAGCACAGACCTACATGGGTCTGCCCACAAAGTGTACCACACTTAACCCCAAGGTGAGTGAACGTTTAATGTGGCAAGTATTTTTATAACTCTTCTTTTGTTAGCCTTCATTTTATATTGTCCTTTGTTTTATGCCTTTACTTTTATTTGCCCACTTACCCATGCACACACACCATGTGTTTTATTACCATGCGACTTGGCCGAGCGTCCACTGTATAGTCTGTCTGAAGTCATCTCTTAATTTAGCCATGCGACACGTAGATAGTTGGTCAGAAAACAGACGACACGTACATTCATATTTAGAGGATATGGGACACTTAAGTGCAATTAAAACAATTACAGCGGGTACCAACTGTTATTACTTAAATCCATCCAAACCAAAATGAAGCGTTAAACTAAAAATTTGTTACAAAGTTAATTGAGTGCAGTAAATAATGAAATACTCTGTCGCGTTCACAAAACTTTTAAAAAACGAACACCTTTTACCAATAGCAAATAAAAATTTTGTAGCTTTGGTGATGATTTTAATTACGCCGCACAGTGCACTTTTTTATAGCTTTTGTTGAATAGAAGTCTTTAAATTTCGAACTACTGGATGAAAATTTCTTACTCAATTTGTCTCAAATATATCAGGATGTTTTTTAAGAACTTAGAAGCTTCGTAACATTTAAAAGATCCAAAAAGAAATATTAAATTATTTCAACTCATTTAATGTTGTCAATATGAAAAATAGATAGAATCGCTAAAAATAACAAGGCAGTTGAAATTTATTTTTTAATTTATCATATATAGCCTGGTCTTTGCAAAAGGGCTTACGTGCGAAAACAAGTTTTCGAGAAAACAGCTAAAGGTAAACAATACGTTTCGTCTATCTGAATAGGCAAATAAGTGGACAGTAAGTTTTTGACCTCTAAGCCTCCTTTTCATAGACCAGGTCAATATAGATACAGAATCATATAATTTATTTTCGTAAATTCAAGTACATATATATTAATATACATATAAATAAAATAGATATTTCAATTTAACTTTAATAATTGGCGACATATGTATGTTTCAGCTATCACCGAAATAAATATATATATTTATATAGTTGGATGCACAGCTGAATTAAACAATTTTTGGTTAATATGTACCATTAGAGAGGTTCAAAAAAAAAAATGTTTGATGCTTTACGATGTGACAGCAAATACCTAATTTTGAAGTAAAATTATTGATTCTAAGAACTGAGCCAGTTATTGTGGCTATCTAATTTTCGGGCTATTTACAGGCGACGAATTCGAATTCGTGAAAAGCTTTTGTTCATATTCTGTTTTTCTTATAAAAAATTTGAAAAATTGATCACATAACAATGGAACAATACCGATTAAAATTGCAAAATCATCCCTTTTTTCTCACCACCGCACCCGTGGAACATCAGTTTTCATGTATCTATGTCAGCTTAACCGTATGCTGTAAGCCATATACCATAACCTTATATCACAACAAAGATATATATCTGCATTTTTCTAAATTACCAGGCCTGAGAGGCTTTGAATTGTAGTTGACATATATTCGTACATATGTATACATTTTAGGGTGATTCAATTTTTTTGGTTTTTTTTTCAAGCAGTTTTAATAGTTGCACGTACATAAAAGAAAAATTCTGGTGCAAGGAGAGCTTTAAAATTTTTAGTTTTCCATAGGAAATACATAGGAAACAATGCTTTACCAGATACTTTCGTTCTTATCTCATGAAAGAAAAGTCCTAAGCGTAAAAGCCTTTTTTTATCTTTTTTATTTTTTTTTGTGAAGATAATACTTCGTCAACACATTAGATTTCAGGACTTATGAATATTCCGAACATTGAGAAAAAAAATCAATATTTTTTGTGTTTTTTTTTTTGTAAAAAATGTTGTGGTGTCTTTGAGATATATACGAAACTGTCTAATAAAGCATTCTTTTCCATATGAATCGTATGGAAAACTAAAAAGCTCGATGAACCACCAGATAATAATATTATTATGAGGTTTTCTTGCACCAGAATTTTTCTATCATGTACCTGCATCCAAGATTTACAAGTAATGCCGGTGGGCCGTTAATTGTATGTCAAAGCCGCGGGCTTTCTAGGAATTCAAAAATTTCGGAAAAAGTCGGTAGGATTTTTATTTTATTGCACTGTGTAATCTGTCATTTCATTTCGTCATCTCAATATGAACCCGCGAAACAATAAATAATTTTAACGAAACAATTTGCATATATCCTTTTAGTTCCATTGACCGCTTCTTTGTGGGATCAATGAATTATTTTCCTTTGGTTAAAAGAATGAACTCATAAGCATATTGCCAACATGGCTTTATGCCACCGTGCAGCATATCAAGGATTACAACGAGTATCCTTCACTAAAGTACTCATCTATCCATTCAAAATGCATACAAAATTAAACATGTCGAACACATAAAGTGGACGGAAAACAAATTAGTTGCCGCTACTTTTGCTCTTTCGCACAATATTTGTGATGTATGTTTGTTGCATTGTATCACTACATAGTGCATATGATACAAAACAATGTCTGGCAGTATATCTGTCTGTATGTTCATGGTAATTTCAAAAAGTAGTGAATGAATTTTGATTTCAACTGCATTTTGGTATACTCTATGGAAATTAAACGTTCAATACGGGACATTTCCACTACTTTTATTTTCTACAACATATAAAAATTAGATATTGTAAAGAAATTCAGTGATTGAACTGTTAATTGTTGACAGTAAATGTGAGCTTTACCAATATCATCATGTTTAAGACGGATTTGTTAAACGGAAGCGCTCAAAAAACAAACAATGGGAAAATGGAAAGGTCTCATTTTGATCGCCCACTCATGTGAGCAAATCTCGCAGAAGCTGAGAATTTTGTATTGAAAGAAGTTAATTATGAAAATAGACATTGCACTGTTCTCATTTTGAATATAGGTTTATATGGTTGTTAAGAACAATACTGATGTTATACTGAAAGTATTTCGAGATAATTAGCTTTTAAGTGTCGAAATTATAATTTTTGTTCATGATCAGTGAATCATTTCTAACAGATTCTTTAATGCTGAATCTGAGACAGCAGGAACAACTTTTCTAGCCAATGGAAATATTTGAAACAAAATTTAACTAAATGTGCGTTGTTATTCGTCCGTCACTATAATCAACCGAGCAAAGCCGGAACAGATGGAATTCCTCTATAATCCATTACATTTTTATCACTCATACTCTTTTTCATTTACAATATTATTTTTATTTTGGATTCGCTTTGTTAAGTTTTTTACCACTCGTATACTTTGTAAATTCTCGAATACATTTTGATGTATATTTCATTTTTATTTAATTTGATGTGGTGTTTCCGGAATTCACATTTCGTCGAATTTCGTTTGTTTGGTTGTGCATTCGCTCTTGTTATTTTGTTGAATTCCACTTTCTATTTTTAATTCACTTTATTTTGTTATTTTCCATATTACGACGGATGCGGATGCAGGCATGCTCAGTAATTGAACTGTATGGCTATCTAGATATGGACACTCGGGATTGGATTGATGGATTGTTTTCGAATGTTTTTCGAGAGATGAATCGTCCATTGGAACGCGAGGTGAGTACGGGTTTTCATTGAGCAGCCTGCAGCTGGAGATGGCTATTGTTGATTTAAAAATCAATTTATGTTAAGAGATAACATGGCTTACAACAGTAAAATTATTGCGAATTAATTAACCAAAACGTTGTTTGCGTTTGTGCATTGAAAATATGCTTAGATTTTCAACAATACACAAATATGAAGTTGAAAGAGCTGACCTATGTAATTAAGTTTGGCATTGTGTTTCATATAAATTTATTGCGACTGCTAAAATTGAAATGCAATGAGATAATTGTTAGAATATGGATTTAAGTTATTGCGCAATACAAATTGAACGTAAATCAGTTGTAATGAAATGTTTAAAATTCTGAAAAAGTGCGAGGTTTTTGCTATAAATATTTTTAATTTTTTGTGATTTAAGTAAAAATGGAAAAAAGTTGAAAAGTCCACTCTTTTTTGAACAGATTTTTTAGCTGCGAAATTAATAATTGTCGATGTTCTTAAAGGAGAGCAAGGTTTGCGAAATCAGACAAAAGAGGACAACCAGAAAGAAGGGACTTAAACCTTCAGAATTTTTGCTAACGTTTCTTATGAATGTCTTACGGGATCATTGATCCCTAAAGGGATCTCAAATGCATTGAACATTCTAGAAACTGCTTTTATAACAGCATTTTGGAGCGATGTATTAGGAATCAAGAACAAAGCTAATACTTAAATTACTTCAAAAGATTACTGAAAAATTAAAGCACAAAAATACAGCGCCATTCAACTTTTACAAATCGGTTGGTATAAAATTCTCCAAATTGAAAAAAAAAAATATGTGGGCAGAAGACGAAATGAATAAAAATACCAAATTCCGCATAAATTTACATCGTGCAGTTGTGATTAAAATGTGTTTTCTTGTGAAGAATAGAACTTGTTAGTTAATAACTTGTTTGATTTTCTGAAAAAAAAAAACTCCATTTAAAATGGTCATATTTGGGAAATCGATTTCGTATATGAAAAATTCTTCTCAAAATATTGCCTAAATAAGCAAAAATATTTTGTGCTCTTGTGAAAGTGGTTTAATTAAAAATTTGTGAAGCAAAATTTCAAAGAACTGCATAAATATTGCGCCACGAAATAATGAAAAATTCCTTTGTTGCTTTTGAAAGCGCTATGAGAGTTCGCTTGTTAGATTAACAAACCTTCATTTGCCGGTCTCAAAGCAGCGTTAGTTTTTATTGCAGTATTACTGTATCTGATGCAGCCGCATCCATGTGAAAATCTGACTTTGCTCGCTAACAAATCCCATTGCTGCTGCCTCATGAAATTATGTGTTTACACAATCGTCATACGGATACGAGCACTCTTGCCAAATACGCCGATGAACCCTTTGGGCGACTGCGCATCGCATCATTTGTTCAATCCATTCAGGATTACATCATGCTGAGCACGGTACAAAAATGTTGCAATGCAGAATCCACTATCACTCATTCTATTCATCACTGCTATAATGGGTTTTGCTGCTTGGATCCAAATGAAAAGCTTATGGAAGTTCTTAAGTCGGTCAGACATTTCTATTAAATCAATATATGTATGTGTACTGATATATTGTACTTTTAATGGAATTGATATTAGAATTAATTTAAAAGTATTAGTATTAGCATTAGTATTAACATTAATATTAGTATTGGCATTAGTATAGGAATCCGAAAATATTGTACAAAATGAAATACAGCAGGTTTCAAGATAAACTTCATAGGCATTTTTTTTTCATTGGGTTAAAGGCTATCAAAACCCTTAAGTCATGTTACCTCGAAGTACTAGGCCATGTTCCACCTTTTTACATAACTCAATCTTTTATGGAGTGGGTGTGCAAATGTCACGAATACAATCTACCTAATGCATTCCCACAGGAAAGACGATATGTCTGCTTTGATGGTGACGTTGATGCGCTTTGGATTGAGAACATGAACTCCGTCATGGATGATAATAAGCTGCTAACGTTAGCGAATGGCGAACGCATTAGATTGGAAAGCTATTGCGCGCTTCTGTTTGAGGTGAGTAACAAATGAATGACGGTGCTGCTGCCTGTGCGCATTTATTCAATCCAATCTGGGTGCAGTCACTCCGTTGTCTTTGCTTCGTCGTTTTGTATTTCCTTTTGTGTAGGTCTTAAGCCTTTCGTTTAAGTTTATTTTCTGTCAAGGTGACGACAAACTCAAGGTGAAGCAAAAATAACAAATGGCACTTTAACCAGTCTATTTCAACTGCAACAATGCACAGTGGTGTAAAACAGATTATCGTTATTAAAATGTGTCAAATCTTTGAAAAAAATTTTAAATATTAAACATTATTAGATTGAACTTACAGTCATTCAGCAATGACCAATATTTTCGTAAACTTTTCACTAATTGATAAATGCTTTTTTTTCAACAAACATGACATAGATAACAAATGGAGCAATTTAACCTGGTGGTAATTGGTGACATATGTTTCGGCTCTTACCACATAGTATATACATATTCATATACATACAAACAAGGCGTCATCAGACCAATTTTTTTCTTAATGTTGTACTTGTCCTTGAACCCCTGACCGTTCCATGCCTTGCAGTTTTTATTCTTGAAGGCCACTCCTAACACTTGAGCTGTTGCGGACATAACCTTGAGGTGTACAATGTGCGCTTTTCTGTTTCAATCCGCACACACAAAAGTTTTAAGTATTAGAGTTTTTACATTCATAAATAGGTTCCTAATATTTCTAAAAGAAATTAAGCTTTGGCTTTTTCGGAAAAGGCTCCACATACTTTATACGAAGTTATTCTAGAATGCACTACTAACTCTTTTTTGAAACTTTCCACTGTTAGCAGCCACTCTGCTCCATCTTTAGTGTCATCTCAGCAATGTTGCACATCTTGACAGCATCACTGCAAAAAAAAGATGTAACTGAACCATATGATAAATCGATTTGTAATAGGTGCTTCTTCTCGAATTCAATTTGAGCTGTAGGCATTTCAATCCAACACCGCATTTTACCTGTTTTTTAGCGATCTGTGTTTTTTATTATCTTTTAGCACACGCTTTATCTCTTCTCTTTTATTTTTTGCATCGCCACTAGGTCGGAAATTTATGGTATGCATCACCTGCAACTGTGTCACGCGCCGGTATGGTTTATGTGGATCCCAAGAATTTGCGCTATAGTCCCTACTGGCAACGTTGGATACTCACGCGACCCGAGGTTGAACGCGAAATATTGGCGGTGAGTGTGGATACTTTTCTAAAATGCGAATATTTGTGCTGGATAAACAAATGCTGCATTCAATTGTTATTGCGTACGCGTGTATTTTTTAACGCTTTTCTCACCCGCAGGACTTTTTCGAAAAGTTAATTCAGCCAGCAATTGCATTCATACTTGAGGGCGTTGATGGCACCACACAAGGCAACCCACTTAAAATGGTTATTCATCAAACTGAGCTCAATATGGTTGTGCAATTTTGTAGTATGTTTGACGCACTATGCCCATTGTTTGTCCCCTCTGAAGACCCTTCAAAGGAGGAATCTGTGGCAGTGGAATATGACCGAGATACGCTGGAATGTAGTTTCATACAGGTGATTTAAATTGACAAAATGCTCATATATTATTTTTTTGTAAATCTTTACTGATTTCATTTGAGATCCTAAAACTATGCATTGAAAACTATTTGAAAGCTGATGGCTGTTGAAAACTAAAAACTACAGCTTTTCGTATTACATGGTTTCAGGCGCATATTTAATTAACTGTACCTCTATTTTCATATTGATCGCACAATACAAACATTTTAAAACTCTTTTATTTCTATTTTAGTGCGTTTATGATTCACTAGGCGCTTGTCTCATTGAACATGACCAACCTATTTTCGATGAATTTATGAAACGCATATCTGGATTTGCCTCAATCACTGATACCCACGAAAAACCAGCCACGGGCGGACAAGTTCCAGGCTCAAAATTGTTATATGAATATTTTTGGAATAGAAAAGCTGAAAATTGGACTGCATGGGAATGGATAGTGGAGCCGTATGTGCATGATCCGATAATGAAGTTCAGCGAAATTCTTGTGCCAACTGTCGACAGTACAAGGACGGACAAAACTTTATCTCTAATGAGCGATGTATGTATTGCCGTTTATTTGTTTTCTCTTATGAATACGAGTTAGTGTACAATTAAAATTGAACTTGAAACATTACACCAACGTGTTGCTCGCTGACAAAAAAATTGGGCGTATCACCTCTCCTCTTGAGATATTTTGGAAAACTAGTATGTAATTAAACTATAAAATTAGTCCGTAACTATAAGAGCAAGACATATTCTTACCAAAGGTTAGGTGAGTACTCGAGAAGGCTTATGTATTTTTTGGCTCTTACCATAATTTAGTTTAAAAATAGGCGCATCCACGCCCCTCCATATAAAAGACAAATAAAAATCATAACATCTCATTAGCTATTCGACGCAGATATATAAAACTCAATATATATGTATATAAAAGGTATTGTTTTAATGAAAAAATAGGCGTTACCTCGCCTATCGTTTGTGTAAAAAAAAACAAAATTGTTTATGTCTCAGCAACTATATGACACAAATGAATGAAACCTGGTACACATATAAAAGACAAAGAATATAGCCAAATTAAACTCATCGCCTCACCGGTAAAGTAAGTGCAAAAGAACGTTTAAATACGAAAGTTTTCTAAGGATTTTTAAGAATTAAACAATGGGCTCATAAAAGAAACCTACAAAAGAAACCTATTCTGAGAGGAAATGGCGAAGAAATAAATCTAAAGTTTTGTTTCCCGATCACGAAAAACTTTCAGTTTTTTACAAAATGTTTTAAGGGAGACAGTAAGCCTTGCAAAAGATTTATAATCATATAAAATGCCAATTGAAATTTGGGATCCATTTCATAGGATTTTACGAAATGGGAAATGAAAAACTTTTTTTGCTTATCAAATATAAAATTATGGGCTATCCCCGCCCTTTTAGGCCTTAAATTTCCAATGAGTACAGCCATCGCAAGCAAAAATCCCTAATGCTACCCATAAGTTACCGATATTTTCACATCAAACGAAGAACACTCAGTGTTTTCATACTTACGATCCAAAGGCTTAAATGAAACTATGTCCTTTTGAATGATTTTTAAAAGGATTTTACTACACAATTAAAATATATGAACATATGTGAGTAACTAACTTTGTATATCCATTTGTTTTATTTATTTACTTGTGATGATAGATCAAGCGTCCAGTGCTGCTCGTTGGCGAAGCTGGAACATCAAAGACTGCAATGATTTCACAGTATTTGCGAAGCTTAAATCCAGATTCGAATGTAAGTGAAATTTGTTGCTTTCGCAATGTTCATTTTGGTTGCATTTGAAAAAAATGTAATTATTAATGTTCTGCTCTACTTTTCAGATCATTTTGAACATAAATTTCTCGTCAAGAACCTCATCATTGGATGTTCAACGTACGCTGGAGTCATCTGTTGAGAAACGTACAAAGGACACTTTTGGACCGCCGATTGGAAAGAAAATTGCTTGTTTTGTTGATGATATGAACATGCCACAAGTGGACGAGTAAGTTTTTTTCTAGTTTCTTCTTCATTTTTATTTGGCCCAGCGGCCAGACGACAACCAACATTGTGGCCACACATGCGGCATGGTGCACAAATTGTTTGCATCGATTTTGAGGAAAAGCAACATATGCCACTTTATTGGTTTGTATGTCACAATGTTAGCAGGCTTGATATTTTCAAACGACTCGAAGTTGATTAATTTTTGTGCGCCAGCTAACAAACTTCAGCTTGGAGATTCCATATTATTGCGACAATTGAAAGCGACCTTTGAGTTAAAATTAATTTTCATAGAAATTTGCTTCAAAATCAAAATTTCAATAGGACTTTTTTATTTTCTAACCATTGACTTAATGAAGAACTTTATCTTTTGGTACTTTGTTTATTTGCAGATATGGCACCCAACAGCCTATAGCGTTGTTGAAATTATTTTTCGAACGTGGCGGCATGTTTGACCGTGACAAGGACTTAAATTGGAAAAAGTTTAAGGACATAACTTTCTATGCTGCAATGGGTTGTGCCGGCGGTGGACGCAACGAAGTTGATCCCAGATTTATATCAATGTTCTCTGTCTATAATATCGCCTTTCCAAGTGACGAGTCTTTGTTCAATATCTACGCATCGATTTTTAAGGGTCATTTGAAATTTAGCGGTGGATTTAGTGAAAAACTGCTCATGATTGCCGATATCATTGTGCAGATGACACTTCGGTTATTTAAGGTTAGTAGGTAGTGTCATAAAAGACACAGAGATTCATTTCTCTTTATCTCTGCTTTATTTATGTTGCAGAGAAAAAACCAAGAAGAAGTAGTGTCTTCTATGGGAATAGCACTCAAATTGTTATTCATATTGTTGGACGACACTTTTTCTTCGTCGTTGTCGTCGTCGACGTCATCTTCTTTCATTGGGTTTTTTGTTGTCACAAGTTTGAAAAATTTTTATTCCTTTGAGAATTTATTGTTATCGATTTACATATGCAAATATCGCAAATTTTTCATAATCGCTGCTCTTTGCCGGTTCATCGACGCCAAATCATCGTACATTCACAATCGAAATTATTCAATGAGTGTAAAATGTGCAGCATCCTTAGTTGGGGGTTATTTTTTTCTATTTTTTTTTTTTTTTTTTTTTTTTGATGGGCAAGTTTTTCTATTGGGGTGTAGCGGAAAATATGAATTCGTATTTGCCGCAATTTAAGGTTTATTTCAACCAGTTGTAAACACTTTTGCACCAAATTCCTAATTCTTATTTCATAACAAATTGCATACAAAAGTTAGAACAAATGTTTCATATTTGTTAGAGCTTTTTGTAATCAGCGTATTAATTTATTCAAGTTTCAAAATAAAGTGGTGAAACCTTCCTCATTGCCTTCAAAATCGGGGCGTTCTTCATTTACCTCGTTTTTGTATCGCGTTTTTAACAAAAAAAACTTTCACACTGGCATTATCGCATTATCGTCAACTTTTATTTGTTTTTAGTCAACTGTGTCAGCTCCCTTATGACTCTCCAAGAAGCTTTGCAGCTAGCTGTGTTCATGAAATCTTATTTTTATATTATTATTTTGGCTAGTTTTTGCTCGAAACAGAGATAGAAAAAATAATATAAGCACATAATGGGAAAATGAAGCAGTCAAATAAGTGCGGCCTTATCTTAACAGTTTTCTTTTGACAATCTCTGCAGTTCTTTTAGGTTCGATTCCATGAGACTATTGACAGTAGGCAACAACTTACCGGATATCAGTAGGACCAAGTCAACTAAGTACATCGTGTGCTACCGATATATGAAGCTTGTTGACTACGTGGACCCAATGCAACGGTGAAATTAAAATTTTCTTCGGAGCTCTTGTAAAATGTTTATTTAATAATCCTTTCCTAATTATGCAGAAAGTCATCCCACTTTTCAGCATATTGCTGATCCATTGAGTGGTTCTGGAATCGGTGCTTCATGTCCTGTATAGGGATTGTAGTTAATGCCTTCTCTACAAAATTGACAATACCTACAGCAAGCATGTTTTCTATTCTATTTAAAAGGTTTTTTCAAATTTATCTGCATGCTCAAGCAAATCTAAGTAAGCATATTTATCCCCTCGTAATTTGTTGATATTCTTTTCTAGAGTTTCGAAGAAAAACACCGAATTGCCCTACAATCCTTGGCTAGGTTTCTGGATCTTTGACTTAAAAACGACTTTCACTTCATATACCATTTATTGGGACTATTTTTGTAAGCCCCGAAATATTCGGACTCAATAGTTCTAACCGACTTTTGAACCGTTGTCGACATGAAATCATCCCATTTTATCTCACAGTCATATTTTGCAAAGTAAAATTTTTTTTCAAACCACCCTTATTCCTAACTTGTCTTCGTCCTTGTAGTGGCCATTAAATAGAGTCCTACTTCTATCAAGATAACACTTTTTTCTAGGCAGTACATTGCCACTAGGGCGGCAAAGCTGGTGCACATGTAATAAATATAACGCTGCCCAAAGTTGTCTTTTTTCGATCAGTTGAGCGGTAGGTAGAACTGCTGGTCATAAGAATATTGTAGCAGCACCCAACATTTAGTACTTAAGTAACCCCCACTTACTCCACTGATTTTTTTTTTTTTTTCAGCAGCACTGGCTTAACATCTTAGAGCATCGCATCGTATCGCTTGGCATCGGAACGCATTTCGTTTTATATGCTGAAAGATGAGAGAAAATTCGATTATGTATTTCGGTCCGAGGACCCAGTGGAATGGGCAACAGCAGCTATGGATCTGAGTCTTCTTTTTTTCGTTCGGCTGCCATTTGCAAAGTAGGAAAAGTTGCAGCTTCAGAATTTATGGTTGAATGCTCCTGTTGCACTATCTACTCATACTCTTGGTAAAAGTATCTTCATCGTTGTTGCTGTGTCTTCTCTGTCGGTTGCTCTGTTCTTGTCTCTTAGATCGTTTTGCTGTGGTTGAAATTGCATTAGTTTATGGTACTTTTAACAATTGTTGACATTAAAATATTATCGCATTTCATTGCTCGTAGATAAAAATGCATTTGTCGCGCTGCACACAACTCACAACACAGTGAACGGTAAGCGATAGATTGGGAAATACTTTTTGCTTATGGCGTTTATCATTTTGTTTCCCTGGAAACAAATCGATAATAGTAAAGAGCCCATGAGAGGGATGAAAATAAGCCCCAGTAGGCACAAAATCGATGTACGTATGCTGCATTGATCTGAAGGTTTTATGCAGTTAGCCAGCAAGCAAGCACACCTACTATCGAGAGATTACACAGTTTGACAAAACTTGCCCAATTCTCAGTATCTGAAACCCAAATACACTTTTCCAAAAGTTTTCAACGTGCTGAGTTTGAATCCGGGGTCAGAATTTCTCTTGTGGCTTCGGTTGTCGAAATATTCTTTCCTTAAAGTGCGTTTTTCAAAGAATTTGAGGTTATGTATGTAAGAGGATCTTTATCATTCCGTTTGTAACGCATTGAAGGAGATGCGTCACGTATAGAAAATCATATTAAGGGTATCTCAATTAGAGTGCACTTTCTAAATTTTGTATAATTTTGTCAATGTGCAAGCAGCACAATACTGAAATTTACAGCTGTAACCTATGATTGCTCCGATTATTAAATATGAGGAGCTGCACTGAAGAACATTGCGCTATCATTGTGAATCAATGGGTAATGGAGCAAAGTGAAGTGAATGCCGATTTTTCGAAAAGTCATCTTCACCGATTTCTAGCTGAATGACTTCGTAAATAAACAAAATTGTCAAATTTTCGGCTAAGAAAGTTCGCGCGCGATCCATGAGAAACAAATGTATCCACAACGAGCAACTGTCTGTTGCGGATTCTGGTCAGGCGGAGTGATTGGGCCTTACTTTTTTGAAAATGCGGCCGGAATTGCAGTGACTGTGAACGGCATTCGTTACAGGAACATGAAAACAGAGTTTTTGTAGCTCCAACTAAACAGCATGGATCTGGACGACATGTGCTTTCAGCAGGACGGCACCGCCTGGCACACCGCGCATGAAACAATCAATTTATTGCAGCAACGATTTCCAGACCAAATCATCTCACGATATTCTGATGTCAACTGGCCACCCAGATCATGCGATTTAATGCGATGTGATTTCTTTCTTTCGGGTTTTGTGAAATCTCGGGCTTATGTGAATAAACCAGAAACAATTCTTGAGCTCAAGGTCGCGATCTCCAAAGCGTCATCAGTGGAATACAGCCACATCTTTGTGAAAAAGCCATCGAAAATTTAATGAAAAGATCAATGGCCTGCCATCAGAGCCAGTGCGATGGATATTTGCCGGGTATATAAAAAATATCACAACTCGCTCAAAAAATACGTGTTTTAATTTTTAAATATAAAAGTGTACTCTTTTTGGGACCCTTTTTATATTCTTGGTCACCATCAACACTTGAGTCGTTTGTCCGTCTATCTTTCTGTCTGTCTGCCAGTTCAAAACACGATTACAAGAAAACCAAGCAAGATAATTGAATGACATTCGGCTCATAAGCTACATCTGTAAACAAGCTTCATCAAATTGAAAATGGGCGAAATCAGTTCACAGACACGCCTACCGCCCATAAAAGAAGATCGCTCTAATAAAGGTGTTATTTGATGGAGTGCATCCAAATTTCTCAGAAATATTAAGAAAAACTTGGAAAAGCTCTGGACCAAAATTTGTCGAATTTTGACCAGAAGAGCTGGAACTTCCCACGCAAGTGAAAACCGCTAAACGCTATACTGAGAGGATTATTCAAGGCGTTGCAACAAAAATTCACACAAATGCCAGAAATACTTTGTTCTAGTTTCAGATTTGGTGAATTTTTACAAGAGGGTGTGGCATCTCCCATTCAAGCATAAGCTTCAAAACGCTACACAGCGAACTATTTAGGTAAAAGTTGTTAAATTCAATATGGACTTAGCGCACTTTTACTGTTAACGCGGTGGAGGTATTGAATTTTTGACAAGGCCGAAGCTAACATCCTTACTAGCTTTTTTTATTAATAAGTAGTCTATCATTCTCCTTCTAACAAATCACTGTGCAATGTCCTTATTACTTTCTTCGTGCTGCTCTGCAGCCGTTGGAGCCAAAAATGATTTACTTCCACCTGCATTGTGCATGTCCTCTTAAGAGATGGCGCTCCAAGGGTTTCGCTAAATGCTAACTGCTTGATGGTGCTACCGTACTCCATTGATACCATACCTACCAACTTCATTCGATGCTTCACTTCTGGTTCATTTTGGTCGTCGTGTGTTCAGTTCGAGTTTTGGTGTTGAAGATATTAATGCATTGCGAAATGGAGTGAAATGAGTTATTTGCACAGTGCACCAAGTCGTTCTTCATGCACTTGCTGCTGCAAGTCTCGAAGATGATAATGATTATGTTAAATGTACGTTTGGCAACTGCCGGCTGGTGGTGCATAGCTGAGCAGAGCAGAGCAGAAAGAACAGAAGCTGAGGAGGTAACAGGATAGGACACATTTGAATACATATTGGAAATTGAGATAAATTTGATTTGTGTACCGTGTGTGAAGTTTCGCACTTAAATACAGTACTCGTACGAGAAGAGTTTGAACAACCCCCGTGGTAATTGGAAGTTGAATAAATATAAAATCCTCACCACAAGTTCCAATTTCATAAATCTAAGTATTTTTTTTTAAATTGGTTTTTATTTTATTGACTTTATCTTTTTTCTCTCTCTCTCTCTCTCATCTCTTTCTTCAAAGATTGTCATTGTAGAACTACCACCGACGCCATCGAAATTCCATTACATATTTAATTTGAAGGACCTCTCGAGGATATTTGCTGGTATGTTGTTAATTCGTTCGAATTTCTTTAAGGAGCCGCGTGAGTTGGTGCGAGTTTGGCGCAATGAATTTACAAGAATTATTTGCGATCGATTAATTTCACACAACGTAAGTATGCGTGTAATCCATTCTCCTCGACCTGAATTCCCTTTCCCATATAATCATTGTCTACACTCAAGTTACGCCTTGGAAATTTTATGTCATTTGATTTCATTTTTATTTTTGTTTTTTTTTGTCTCTTTGAATCGCTTGATTGATGTCGCATTCAAATTGACTTCATTTTAAATTTGATTTCGATTTGAGAGTTGTTCGATTTTTAAGTAAACACCGGAATTGCAAACGCAAATTAACAAAAGGACAGACAAATTACAACATCGCAATCGGCGCGTTATAGCAAACAGACTGGTGCTTCGAGCAATCGACAGATACGCAGATAAACAGTTACATACATAGTTATGCACATACATACATACATACATACATACATATATAGATGCGTGCACAGAGAGATGGATGGATATAAAATGATGCACAGAAAAAATGTTGAAAATTTTTTGAACTTTTGTTTCAACATAGAAATCTTTTTGTAGGAAGCGATTTCTATTTCTGAAGCTAATTTCTATTCCCATACCTTTCATGGGATCTGCCCAGTTAGGTGTATGTACTTCAACAAATTTAAGCCAAGAGATAATGTAATTGTGAATGTAAGCAAAATTGTGGAATTATTGGGTTTGAAGGCATTTGTCAAAATGCACTGAATCGACACTTGGAAAGTACTTTTTAGAGGCTGAATGTTCTATTTCGTCATGGGTACGAAAATGTTGTTAAGTTAACAAAATTTTTTCTACAATTTACTAAAAAGATATTTAAGGTTTTTACTCAGGTGTCAGCTAAATTTATTAAAAACAGGTATTATTACAAGTAGTGCAAGTGTTCTAAAAATGAGCCAATTGTAACGAATGTACTGAAAATTGTCGCATAACAGCACAACTGTACCGGAAATGTCTTCTCTGGTCTGAAATAGTCGGAACATACCACAGTAGATACAGTTAAAAATTAAATTCAAATTTAGTAAAGGTGTTATCTCCGGCCAGGCCGGAACTCACATACCCTACACTGCAGTAAAAATACTTTTTAAATAAATGTTGAGGAGGTTGAATAAGTCGAAAATAATGTAAAAAGGTTTAAAAATGTTGAAAAGTGTTGGAAAAAACTGAAAATGTCAAAAGAATACGGGAAATGTTGAAAAAATTAGAATAGAAATAAAAACACGAAATATGTCACTCCCACTTCTCCAATTCCGCCCACTTTTGTTTCAATAAATGATATTCGTGATTGCCATGCACAAACCAAATTTTAGCATAATAGCTTGTATACTTTGCGATATGTGCCGTAATTATTCTTAAAATTTATGGCGGTGACACATCCACTGGTACAATCCACTCAGATTTTGATCCAAAAGTAACCTTCCATAAACAAACCTCTCACACCAAATTTCTGTATAATTGCTCATATATTTCGACATATATGCCACATAAGGTATTTTAATTGTATGGGAGTTGCCACGCCCCCTGTTGCTATTTCGCCAGCTTGTGATTCATATGTACTTAATACCCAGTAAGCCACTTACATCAAATTTCAGATCAATTGCTTCAATAGTTCACTTAAAATAGCACTTACAACTTTATGTTAATGAGGGAGGTGCCACGCCCACTGATGAAATCTTGTCAAGTTTCATTGAATTTCAAAGCTTATAGTAACCGGCACCTCTAAACAAAATTTTATAAAGATTACTCTCATAGCACACTATCTATAGCATTAAACGTATTTTGCTCATATGGGAGGTGCCACACCCACCGGCACTATTGTACCAAAATTTTGCAAGAAGACACCTTTTAGCGAATATGTCTGCCATATTAAATTTCAAGGCGATTGCGTTGTTAGTTCTCTTTTTATAACGTTTATAAATATTGTAGGCTGTGCCACGCCCTGCAACAAAATTTTCCTGAATATTGAATAAACTTGTATTGACGACTGCTTTCAGTGGTATCATCCCTAAAATTTTTATGAAAATCGTATATGCCAATTTGGAGTTATACGAAATCCAAATTTTCAATTACTAAAAAGGGCCACGCCCACTTTTACACTTCCGCCCACTTTATGCGCAATTCAAGATGTATAAGATCTGTATTCGTGTACCAAATTTCATCACAATATCTTGCACGGTTTACGAGCTATGGCGTTATAAAAGTTAAAATTTAGGGCTGTGCCACGCCCCTTTAAGAGCCTTTACAAACTTCAAACCTAGCCTAATCTCAATTTTGTTCTCATCTTCACCAAATCACCAAGTTTCATCAAAATCGCAGCAACTTTTTTTCAAAATGGACTTGGGTATATTTACATAGAGTGTGGGCGGAAGGCGTGGCCGTTAACCGATTTCGCCAATTTTTATATGCTAGCAGCTTGCAAGAAGGTTTGACCTGTGTGCCAAATTTCATTGATCTCGTAAACCTGATTTCAACAGACAGACACACAGACAGACAGACAGACAGACGGACACAGCTACATATATCGACTCAGGTGGTGACGCTGATCAAGAATATATATACTTTTCCATACCTGCCACGCCCTCTTCTATGCGTTACAAACGGAAAGACAAAGTGAATATACCCTCTGTGTAGGGTATAACGAGAGAGAGCAAGCAAAACTCAAAAATTATCGCACAATATCGAGCAACATCCAAAAAGTCGATAGAATTCAAGAAGTATCAAAAAGTCAATTTAAGTTGCAAAATAGCAAAAACACATCAATATATTGATAAAAGTCTTAAAAATATCGAATGATATCAAAATTGTCAAAGAAGGTCGAAAAGGAATTGAATAGTAGAAAAAAAATTCGACAAAACTTACAGAGTAACAAATCTTAACGTCTATAAAATTCTAATAGTAGGTATCGAAAAACCATAAAAAAGTTCAATAGTTTCGGATTGTATCGAAAAGTATCGAATACATTAAAAAAAATCGATACAGAAGCATAAAAAACTTATGCCAAAAATCTTGTATCGAAAAAGTCTACAAAAGTTGTGAAATATCGAAAAACATCAAAAAAAAGGAACTTAACAAAAAGAATCGAATTCGAATGATTTAATTGTAGTCGGTAAAAAGTAAAAAGCCAATACATTCCGAAAAGTAAGTGAACACAAATCGAAAGTATAAGAAAGTCTACAACAAACAAAAAATTGTCAGTAAAATTAATTCATTTTACATTAATTTTTACAAAGTTCATTAGGGGTTTCCAGAAGGAAATTACGGTCAATATTTGATATTTCTTTTGGAAGTTTCAAGCATATTTTTCATTTTTTGATGATGTCGTAAGCTTGTATACGTGTGATTATCTTATCTCTAAATCTCTCCAATAATATAGGGTGATAGTATAAACCAGAGATATTTTCATAAAAAACAAAGGCCTCCTTTCGGCTCAAAATGAAAATTGCTCAACTTTTCGGCGTGTATTTATATATTTTTTTAATTCTTTTCATATTTTTTTGGTGAGACTTCAAATAAAAGTTGCCAAAAACTTTCTGCAGGGCGATATCATACATTGGTCTTTATTTCTAAAAAAAAAATCTGACGTCACTCTGAAAAAGAATTTTTCCGACAGTTTTCGAAATTTTATTTATTTTTATGAAGACATTAAAATTTATGGAAATCAATCCGATGAAACATTCTCAAATTTAATAAATTCTTAATTGTATGGTTCGAGCTTTTGCATTTTCTACCTCATATAACCAGTCATCTCGTTATAGCTCTGCACCTACCAAATTCAAAACAATTTACAACAAATGACAGATTTAACTTTCAGTGTAATTACAGCAACAATAAAGACAAACAACACTTACAGATTACAATCAATTACACATTCCGCTTTACGTATTCCCGTATTTTTCAAATACATTTCCATTTGTATCTCTGACGTAAATAACCAACCGAACATTTCCTAATGTAGGATATCAATTTGATGAAGAAGCACGTGGAGAATGAGGTACGTGAAAACTTCCCACCAACCTTTGAAGAAGAGCATGGATTTGTCGATCCAGAAGCTGTAGCTGCAGGTAAGTTGAAAAGTGCGTGGGTTGGGGTAGGGGATAAAGTGGCAACTTGCAAGGGGAAGCTTAATATGACAGTGAAAGGCGGACGACTGGCTGCTACTGTTTTGTTGGCTTATGAGTTGAGCTAATGTGAGCAGATGAAGCTGATTAAGTGGCAAATTTATACAACGCTACCAAAATTACTGAAAACTGAAGACAGGGAAGATTTGACGTAGACATATGGGCTTTCAAGATACGCATTTGGGTGCGTGTGTGTATGTTTCCGCTTTTAACTGCTGCTTTCCCCTAGACAATCATTTAACTTTTGAATTTGTTGATGTTGCCAAAGTTTAGCGGGGAATCAAGATTTCTGAGTAATGCCAAAAACAAACAATATTTAAAATGCGATTAATGCAGATTCCAAGGGGTGTTAGGGTGGTGTGTATTAAAAGTTAATTACGAACACTTTATTTAAACACCAAGAGTTGAATTGAGTGAAGATAAGGGAAATATCCATAGCTACGCTTTTCTGTAGAAACAATTAAGGTTTGAATGAATTTAATGAAAAAATTGAAGAGTCGCTGTGTTCCTAACCATAAAAGGATATCATATAAATAATAAGCAGACTATTTAAAAAAAATCCTCTGTCTTACCTCGGCAACAAACATCCATATTTGTCTGACTTCGACTGGGTCACTCAAAACTCAGTCATATTAATTTACAGCTGCTGCTCAAGAAGATCTCTATAATGCTCTATCACCTGATGAACCACTGCCAATTATAACATTGGCCGATTATGTGTTACGTGATCCTGTGCTCTTTGGCGATTTCCGTAATGCAGTTAATGAGTCTGAGCCACGTTTCTATGAGGATCTCTTGGACTATGATGCCATTTTCCATCTGTTTACTGAGGTATGGCAAGGAGAGTTTCCATTTGATAGAATTTGTTCATTTGCTCTTCAATTTAGATTATGGATGAGTACTCCGAACGTAAAGGCAAATTAAGCTTGGTTCTATTTGAAGATTGTGTTGAGCATTTGACGCGGGTAAACCGTACCTTACGCATGCATCGCGGTCATGTGTTGTTGGTCGGTGTGGGAGGAAGTGGTAAAAAAAGCATCACCAGACTGTCATCATTTGCCGCAGGTATGTTAGAATTGAAGTTAAAATTAATAAATGTTAGAGTTAAAAATATTATTGTTTTGTAGAATGCGACTTTTACGAAATAATAATTTCCCGCGGCTACAATGAGATCACATTTCGTGATGATCTTAAGAAACTATACACTATGGCTGGTGTAGATCGAAAGAAAATGGTATTTCTGTTTACCTCTTCTCAGGTAAGTCGTCTAATATGGATAACTAAATTACTGAAATTTCACTAAAAAGCTTATAAAATAATCATTTCAGATTGTGGAAGAGGGTTTTCTAGAACTGATAAATAATATTTTGACCGTAGGACTTGTACCAGCGCTTTTTACAGATGAAGAAAAAGATGCCATTGTTAATTCATGTCGATCGGCTGCAGAACAAGAGGGATATTCCGTATCACGGTAGTAGCAAATATTTAATATTACATACAAACTTGAAATTATAAGCTAGATCGGAAAAAGCTGGGCCTCGATGTCTCCGATTTCGCTGTCTTTTTATTAAAACTTTGGAGGATCGCAGCTTCTCTCGCTGCAGCTTCTTTCGTTTTCACATGTAAAATATATTTTCACTTTAACTAGCGATGCGGTCTGGAGTTATTTTCTGCGTACCTGTGCAGAAAATTTGCATGTAGTTCTATGTATGTCACCAGCTGGAGATGCTTTGAGAAATCGCTGTCGTAACTTCCCCGGTCTAATTGGTAGCACGTATATTGATTGGGTATTTCCATGGCCAAAGCAAGCACTGGCGGCAGTGGCACGGTTATATCTAACCGAGCATCCATTGGTATGACACCTATACACCCTAAATAGAATAATTGCACAAGAATGTCCTCGATTTTTATTATAGATACCACAAAATAAAAGAGAGAACATCATGTTGCATGTAGTACATGTGCACGGATCAATGATAGAATACTCCAAGGACTACTTGCAGAAGCTGCGTCGCAATAACTACGTGACGCCTAAGCATTATCTGGATTACCTTAATACATATATGAGACTTTTGGGTAAGAAATATATTCATATGTAGATACTCTTCATCAGCAAAAATAGCCAACTTCCCTCTTTGATAATTTTTAGATGAAAAACACAATTACATCACTATCCAACGCGATCGCCTACGTGAGGGTGTACATAAAATCGATGAAGCTTCCAAGCAAATCGATGAACTGCGCGTGATTGTCACGGAGCAAAAGAAAAATGTAGCAATTGCCGCAGCTGAATGTGAGGCCATGTTAATTGAAATTGAAGCACTCACACAGGAGGCGAATATCAAGAAAGAAGAAGCTTCAGAAAAGAAGACCGAAGTTGAACAGAAGGGCAAAGTAATTGCTGTGGAGAAAGGTGAAGCTGAAGAGGCATTGGCTGAGGCAATGCCTGCTTTGGAAGAAGCACGTCGTGCGCTTGCTGATTTGGATAAAGCACAAATTACAGAAATCCGTTCGTTTGCTACGCCACCACCAGCCGTGCAGATCGTTGCTGAATGTGTGGCCATTTTGAAGGGCTACAAGGAGATCAATTGGAAATCAGCGAAAGGCATGATGTCAGATGTATCTTTTTTGAAAAGTCTTATGGAAATGGATTGCGAAGCACTGACGGGCAAGCAAATTAATGCTTGTCGTGCTCATATGAAGACACAAAATCTGGATGACATGGAAAAAATTTCAGTAGCTGGCAATGGGCTGCTGAAATTTGTGCGTGCTGTGATATCGTTCTTCGAAGTATACCGTGAGGTTAAACCGAAGAAAGAGAAGGTAGAGTTTCTTGTGCAGGAACAAGAAATTCAAATTAAGACACTCAACCGTTTGAATAGTGAAATTACTAAGCTGGAGGAGACTTTAATGGATCTAAACAATAAATACGCAGAGTCAATGAAGCAAATGAAGGCGCTAACAGAGTTGCTACAGCAAGCAGAACGACGATTGGTATGTTGGAAAAACTCCTTTGTTGCAAAAAATAGAAAGCTTGAAAGTCCCATATACGGGCAAGCCTTAGGTTGTAAGCGAAGTTACTTGACATGCGCAACAACTTGGTTTCAAACTTGTGATAAATATCAAAACAAAAGTCGAAAAGAGATTTCAATGGTTTTTCTTTGTATCATCAATGTTTTTCTTCATATATTTAAATATGTCACTAGCAGCTTCAAAAAACTATGCTCTCACTTTTCAGATCGCCTCCGATAAACTTATTAGCGGTTTGAGCTCCGAAAAAGCTCGTTGGGAAAAAGACTTGGAGAATTTTGGCAAACAGCTTATCGCAATGATTGGTCAGTGTTTGATATGTGCCTCCTTCCTAGCCTACACTGGTGCATTTTCTTGGGAGTTCCGTAGGGCGATGGTCTTTGATGATTGGCTCAATGATGTTAAAAATCATGAAATACCCATTGATCTACCATTTCGTATTGATGAGAGTCTAACAACTGATGTCGAAGTATCGACTTGGAACTCTGAAGGACTCCCACCAGATGAACTGTCCGTGCAGAATGGTATACTAACTGTACGCGCATCACGTTTTCCCGTTTGCATTGATCCACAATTGCAGGCGCTGCATTGGATAAAAAAGAAAGAAGCTCGTAATCACTTAAAGATTTTATCATTCAATGATGCAGATTTTGTAAAACAGCTCGAAATGTCAATACTTTATGGTATACCTGTGCTTTTCGAAGACGTTGATGACTACATTGATCCCGTCATCGATAATGTCTTGCAAAAGAATATACGAGTTGTTACTGGGCGTAAATTTGTCGTTTTGGGTGATAAGGAAGTTGACTATGATCCCAACTTCCGCATGTATTTGACTACAAAGTTTGCAAATCCTAAATTTGATCCTGCTGTTTATGCTAAAGCAATGGTAATTAATTACACAGTAACACAGTCTGGACTTGAGGATCAATTGCTTAGTGTTGTGGTACGTTCAGAACGACCTGACCTGGAACAGCAGCGTGAAACATTGATTGCACAGACCAGTGAGAATAAGCAGTTGCTACAGCAATTGGAGGATTCATTGCTGCGCGAATTGGCAACATCAACTGGCAATATGCTGGATAATGTAGAATTAGTCGAAACGCTGGAGAATACAAAATCAAAAGCTGGTGCTGTTACTGAACAATTGAAGCTGTCAATAGAAACTGGGCGTGATATTGATAAGTTGCGTGATGGTTATCGTCCGGTAGCAAAGCGCGGTGCTGTGCTCTTTTTTGCTTTATCCGATATGTCGACAGTGAACAGCATGTACCAGTATGCACTTGCAGCATATCTCGATGTCTTTTGCTATTCGCTACGAAAGGCTGTACCGGATACAGTGTTGATAAAACGACTTAATAACATCATTAAAACATTAACTGAAAATGTTTACAATTATGGATGCACCGGCATTTTCGAGCGACATAAATTGTTATTCTCCTTTCAAATTGCAACAAATTTGGCTAAAAGTGAGAATCGTCTCACACAGCTGGAATTGGACTTCTTTATTAAGGGTTCGGTGACTCTGGCAAAAAGTGAACGGCCCTGTCCTGCTAAATGGTTACCCGATAAAAATTGGGATGATATATTGAAACTTGCACATGATTTTGGCAATCCCTTTGAAGCGCTGCCAGATCACATAGGTAATAACGTGGCTGAGTGGAAGGATGTGAGTACTCTACATATCTGCATATTTTATACATTTACTTCAAACTTCTTCAACAGTGGTTCGATCTGGAAAATCCGGAAGAATTTGGATGTCCAGGAAACTTTAACGTCACGTGCAGTCCGTTTCAGGCAAGTATTGACTACATTTCGACTCTTACAAACAGAAGTTTTTTATAGCATTACAACTTTCTTTTTGACATGGTCCACAGAAATTGATGTTCCTACGTTGCTTCCGCGTAGATCGCATAGTTCGTTCCATCAATGAGTACATTATTGGCACAATGGATGAATATTATGTTACGCCACCTGTGATAAACTTTGCCGCCATCTATGAGCAGACAACATGTTTCATACCAGTTTGCTTTATTTTGAGCGCTGGCTCTGATCCAACCAATGATCTTATGAAACTTGCTGAACTATTTGGTGGTGGCTTGGGTAACTTTTGTTACATATCTTTAGGTCAAGGACAGGAAAAGGTGAGAAACAGAACAATTCAAAAATAAATAAATCCACTATGCTCATTTCCTTTTATTTTAGGCTGCTTTAAATTTACTTGACAATTCCATACGTCAGGGACAGTGGCTAATGCTGCAAAATGGACATCTACTCATTAGTTTTGTACGCCAGTTGGAGAAGTATTTGGAAAAAATCGACAGTCCCCATCCTGATTTTCGCTTATGGATAACAACAGATCCAACACCAACATTTCCAATTGGCATATTACAAAAATCGTTAAAGGGTACCTTTTGATAACTTCCCTAACACTTCTGAGACTTCTCTCAAAACTTTTTTTCAAATAGTCGTTACAGAGCCACCTAATGGACTTAAACTGAATATGCGTTCAACTTTTTTTAAACTACGACAGGAACGTCTCGAGTCGTGTTCTCATTCGGCTTTTAGACCTTTGGTTTATGTATTGGCCTTCTTTCATGCGGTTGTTCAGGTAAGACAATTTGTAATTGGTCGCTTAATTCTTCATATCGATCTGATACTGCCTTGGGCATTAGTAGGAAATTTACTAAGGGTTTTGTGTCACTGATATATCATATGTATATTATATCATAATTATGATAGTTTCTTTAAGTTAGAAGAGAATAAAAAAAGTTGTAATAATCATGACTTCTTCTTATGGGAAACTTTTTTTCAACAAGCACTTAACTCAAGTTCAAAGCAAATCCATTGAACAGATGCCCAAGTAATTTTTTCCCTTACTAATATTTACTGATTTTATGTTTCGTTTAATCACCCACCCATAAAACAAGAACATCCTTTGTCTGCCTTCTCACTTGAACGAATAAAAAAGTACCATTACTTGGGTCATTAATAAAATTGCAATTTGAAATGCAATTCAACAATGTCGATATTATCGGGAAACTTTAAAGTTGGAGCTTCTTGCATAGTACGCGTAGTTATCAAGCAGCAGTGCTACTTCAAATGTTGCACATCATTTTGTTTCTCTTTCTCTTACTCTCTCTCTCTCTCTCTCTCTCTCTCTCTCTCTCTCCATCTGTTGTTTTAATAGGAACGTCGTAAGTATGATAAATTAGGTTGGAACATTACCTACGACTTTAACGATTCCGACTTCGATGTTTGCTTGGAAATCTTACGTACGTATCTCAGTAAAGTCTCAGGTACAGAAGCGCGTGTACCATGGAACAGTTTGAAGTATTTAATTGGCGAGGTATGTTGTTATTGTATTTACTTATGTATGGCATATATATATATATATGTATACAGTTATTACTATTATTACTACCTGTAGATAAATAATTAATTGCCATTATTGGTTTTTTCTTCTTTTTATTGAATTATTTTCAGGTTATGTACGGTGGACGCGTCATCGATGATTTTGATCGCCGGATTACACGCATCTATATGGATGAATACATGGGTGATTTTTTGTTCGACACGTTTCAACCGTTTCATTTCTATAAGGATGAAAATACGGATTATTGCATTCCCGATGAGGAAGTTGTGCTCAAGGAGGACTTTATTGGTATGTATTCCTGTTCTCACACTTTTACTTAATTCGCTTGCTGATTGTATGTTTGTGTTCGTGCATTTTCAGCACACGTTGACTTGCTGCCGATGATCAATAAACCAGACGTGTTCGGACTACATCCAAACGCAGAAATTGGTTACTATACGCAAGCTGCAAAGAATATGTGGAATCATTTAATTGAGCTGCAGCCACAAACAGGTAAAGGAAACACCACACCCAATGCAATTCACTACGCAGTATAAAACTGCATACGAATGTAGGTGCTATGGTATACAGTGTTGGGTAATTTTTTCAAATTTACAGGCAAATTACTTTCTTACTAGAAAAAAATGCGAGATCTATTGGGGCTTTTGCAGAAATCTTTTCAAAGAGAATCGATTTTTTAGAAAATCTTCTTAAAACGTTATTTAAGTTGGGTTTGAAAGAATTTAAAAATTTAAAAATTTACACTTTTAAAAAATTTTGCATGTTTTTTTTTTTAAAATTTTTTCCACTCCCATTGGATATTAAGGAACAAGGACTAAATGCACATTCTTGTATCTGGCACTAACAGTAAGGATTTAGGAGCGTCTCGCAAATTTTATTTGTCACAAAACTCTCAATGTTGTCCGTTCTATCATCCTGATTGTGTAGCCTATCCATTGTCAACGTGTTTGGTAGCTAAATGAAGTTCGTTATTCGAGAAATGCAGAGTCAGAAAACCCTCGTTATCCCTATCAAGCAAGATGCGGTAGTTAAAGCGCTCGTAAGACGCTCTGCTCTATGTTATCGGTGTCAGTAGTGATGTCACCAAAGTATACAATGGGCGACCGGGGCAAAGACTTATGTGCCGCCCGTATCGAAAGAAATTTTCGTGATTATTAACAAAAAAAAATTTTGACATTCAAAAACTCTATCAAAATGAGATATATTTCTTAACATTGACTGTGTACTTTAGAGGATGAGCTTATGAATGTTTTTTTTTGTAATTTTCACAAAGGTCACAATATTTAGGAGTCTTAATAACCAGGTCATTAACCATTCATCATTGAGTCTTTTCCAATTGGCTTCGAAAAGAGGAAGAAGAGTTAGGCTAATGTGTTGTGCTGTCGATGTCACCTAGTGGTTCATTTAGCTTAAGGTGTAGGGGGGCTAGTATTATCTTTAATCTCTTTAAAAGAAAAAGACAAGCTACATATAGGCAAAATGTATCCAGAGACGTAATTAGGGGGCCCTTGCCCCTGATTTGGAGGGCGCAAAATGGTCAAAATTTCAATTTTTTGTGTGAATATGGCAAAAAATCACTGTTCTCGCCAGAACTCAGCGTAGTGTTGATGAAGTGCTTATATCATCTGACTAATGGCGAGGGCAATCTGATTGATGGAAAATTTTACTGAAAGCTTTTAAAAAATCTATTGATCGATTAGATTCAGGGCCTTATTACTAATCCAATCAGATTTTCTTTTGCGCCATACAATGGCATTGGAGAAATGTTTATATTACAGTGACCATGTTTTTAGGAGGTAAGCCTAGAACAAAAAAAAAATCGTTGAATTTGCGAAAAAATTCACAAATAAATTTCTTTTGCTGCAAATAGCGAAGAACTTTTTTTTAAGAACTCAGTATAAAAATAGTTACCTGTTACTTATTGAAAAAACTCATTTCAATCTGACAGCAAGACATTATTATCCAAATACGGGACTAAAAATTAAAAACGGGACATCTGTACGTCTCGTATATCCTCGCAAAAAAAAAACCGGGACGGCATACTGGAATACAAGACTGTTCCTGTACAGGAGGGATGGTCACCGTAGTTATAGTGCCCAAATTAATTAATTTCATTACGCAATATCTAATTTTTTCACTTTCGAACCAAAAATATATCCATTAATGTTTTCGGACACATTTTTAAAAGGAAACATTCTGAGTAATACAACCTAGTGATAATTTATCTTATATAAAATATTTGTGTCATCCAAAATTAATGAAAAATAATACGAACTATCAAAGAGAATCTGGCCAATAAAAATTTTCATTGAAAAAGATATCAGATTTTGATTGATTTTGCTTGGAAGTAACTGCAAAGGTTTTGATCGTTTAGTCTCAAATTTTTGCGAACATTTTTTCTGTGAAAATTATTTATAATTTTGGGTGTTAATTGCTTTCTTTGGCAATTAAGTAACAGCCAAAAAAACACTTTAATTGCCGGCAAAGATGATATATTTCTATATTTTTTAATAAATCGCTGTTAACTTTAAATTATTGTTATCCAACACTGATAATATTTTGGCATCCATTGCAATACTGCAGCATTGCATATGAAGGTTTTTCCTCACTTAGCAATTACTTTTATTTTATCTCTTATTTTATTTAATTTTTTGCATTGGTTTTTTTTATTGTTGGGTTTTTTTTTCAATGTTTGGTTTTTATTATGATGATGTTTTTGTGTTGCACTCTCCTGTGTGGTGGCGTCTGCCATTCAAAGCTATTGATTTTTCATTTCGCATCCGTTGGTTTTATTTGTATGTTGTTTTTGGTGCACTGACTAACTGACTGACTGACACACTCACTACTACACCGACAAAGACAACAACGAAAACGTTGACCATTTTCACAATTTAATTTAATTAATTAGTTGCGGTTTCGCAATTAACTTTATTACCCACACTGCCACATATTAACAATTTTAATACATAATTATTATTTTTGCACAACAAACGAAAAAATGAAAATGAAATAAAAGTGGAGTACGAGCGCAAGGCTAATGACCACTGGTCACTGTTGTTCGCTACGCTACAGCCAATAATATATGACATGTGTATTATATAATTATTTTCGAATATTATCTCCTTCCTCTCTTCTACGTTTTGTGTATTTAATGCTTAACCCAGTTAAAATATGGATAGAGCCAATGGACCAGAACGGTGAAATAAATGGTAATGTATACAAATCTATATAAAAAACACAAAAAGGCACCCAAGGTAAAATAATGTAAAGAGCTTCCAAAGGAATTAGGTTTGGTAGGCATTGAAGTCCAATCGTTGTCACACGTATGACATTTTAAAAAAATTTCGTCAGTCTTTCAAAATATATGTGATGTGGTTCTTCCCAACATTCCTTGTGTTACCATGAAAGCGCTTTGCCGTTACATTAAAAGGTGCTCCCAAAGATGCGCTACCCCACAGTGTATTAAAAATATATTTTGCACGCTTCTGTTTCCCATTGGGCAACTGTAGCACACACATCGTTATACATCCGTGCATGAATTGGATTAAGTATATTCATTTGTCTGGCACAAAAACAAAACAAAATGAAATTAATTTGCTAATTTCCAACTTGTTCAAATAAAATAAAATTAAAAAGTCAAAAAAGGTTGGGGGAAAAATTGGAAAATAATGGCAAACCAATGCAAACATTAATTGCTGTTTAACGAAAGCTACATTTTAAATTCAAAGATACGTACATAAATCTATTAAAATATCTACAGCGTTTATAAGTTAAAAGCTTTAGCGTTTTATACTCATACAAGCTATAGCAAAATAAGTGAGTAGGGGAGATCAGCAAAGATTTTCATACATTTTCTCGTAGAGTTGATAATATCGGTTTGATTTTCACTAAACCAAAATGAAGTTTTGTTGTTTCAAGGCTTGTACATTTATAGCGTTAAACGATTTTTGATAATTTTCCAATATCCTAAATGTCACGGAAAGTTTTGTTCTTAAGAACAAAAAAAAAGACAGCGTGATAGGTCAGAGCTGTTAAAAATAGAGCGTTACACTAAAGAACAACGCATCTTCATTTGAGGTTTGACAGCTATAATTCGCAATTTTCGTACAAAATATGCTCGGAATAGTGATTAATTTTCAACAACTGTGAAGAGATTAAATACAAAATTCAGAGCGATTGAATCGAGTAGTGTTCGTAGACACTCTGGCCATACTTCAACAATACAATCAACACAAAACATCTTAGCAGCTTGTGAGAGTGTTGCTGAGAGTCCAGAAACATCAATTCGGCACCGTGGTTAAGAATTGAATATTTCGAGAATCTCTTCACAGCGTATTCTGAAGAAAAATTTATGCATTTGTGCTAACAAAGTTCAATTGACTCAAGAGCTAAGTCCTACCAAACACGGACAGCGAAAAGAGTTCGTTGGATGGATTATGAAACAACACCAAAGTAATGCTGATTTTTCGAACAAAATTATCTTACGCTTCGTCATCGTCATCTTCGTGAAAATTGTCGCATTTGGGTTTCAGAAAATTCACGATTGATAATTGAGCAATAAATGCATCTACAACGAATCACTGTTTGGTGCAGCTTTTGGGCTAGAGGCATTATCGTTGCATTCTTCTGCGAAAATCCTTTAATAGTGATCACTATCGCGACGTGATAACCCAGTGTTTTTTGCATAAACCGTAAGGTATGAATGTGGACGAAATGTGGTTTTTACAAGATGATGCCACATGCCATTTCACGTTTTGGTGAACAGAATTGGCCGTCAAGATCGAAGTCTAACTTTAATAGCTATAAACCGCCGATCACCTACTCCTTGAAGTAGGAAATTAAGCGCTGTATCAATGAAATTCTGCAGAACTTATGCAAAATAGTCATGAAAAAGTTCAACAAAGGAATGCTTATGTGCAGAAAGCCATGGTAGTACAATTTACCCGTTTTCAATTCCATGCATATCCTTACACTGTATTTATAATTTATGAATCAATAACAAATTTACAATTTTACAGTCTATCAAATCTAAATTAACAAGATCACAGTCATTTAAAACTTAGAGGTTTCTTTTAATGCCATTTTTGAAACAATCGTTTCGACAAATGTGGCCCTTCACAAAAAGAAAAGTCGTGTCAAAAGTACACTGCTCGTCTTTATAAAGTGCGTGCCAACGAATTTTATGAATTTTTCTGAGAAATATTGGGAAATATATGGCACAAGTAGCCACTTTTTTATCGTGCAATTATGAGAGGATTATCAATGAATATTTTATCTGTTGACGACGTCAAAGTGAAATAATTTTTACTTAAACTCATTTCATTAATTCTTAACTTCTGCAAATATCAATATACCAACCTCAAACGTTAAAAATATTCAAACGCCATATTCTTTCTTTATATTTCCACTTTATTCCTCTAACTTTCTCATTAATGTGCTGAAAATACGTATTCGTACATGATGATTAGTTTGCTCTTGAAATTGACGACATAGTCCTTTGAACTCCCTCGCTTGCCGCTGTTCCTCCAAATTCAATTTGTTTTGAAGTATACGTATTTCAATTTGTGGTGTTAACCAAGTGAGAAATTCGTCAAACTTTTTCTGGCATACACTCGCTGCAGCCTTAAAGTCATGTTTTTCGAGAGCTACTTGTAAGTTTCTAAATTCACTTGTATCGTACGTTAGACCTGGATCAGTAACTATCTTAGATAATATAGTAAATGACAAAAAGAGTTGAATTTTACGGACAGGTTTCTCAGGACTAAGTGCTTGATAATCACTAAGCACTTTAGTGAGAAATGTGTTGACTTGCTCATCGTCCGATCTATCTGCATAGGCATCTTGAATGATTTTTATACCCAACTTCAAGGGTTCATCTGATAAAGTTGCTAATTTCGCTATGACTTTATCATGTAAATTTCCTCCTTCGTAGGCTTCAATAGTTGCTGTTATCTCTTCAGATGTTTGAACGTTTAAAGTACAATTTATAATTTCGTTGCCAAAAGACTGCTGTTATAAAAAGAACACATGATACAAATTTGAAATAAAATTAACAAATATTTTGATTTAAGTGGAATATATTAAATTTAGATATGTATGCACCTCCACGAAATAAAATGCGCTGAGAACTAAAAACAGAAAACTCAAGTTCATTTTTTCTTTGATCTTTTAGTCAAGTTGTACTGATGGTATTGGAGCTGAAATCTTACTGAATAAAATTTTCTTGAACGAAGCCTTCTTAAAGCTAAAAACTACAGCGCTCGGCGGGTTTTTCCAGTAGAAATGTCAAAAGATCATTTGATAGAGACTAAATTTGATAACTTATAGGAAAAAACCAAAAATGTTTTGATTTGATTATTCGCTAAAAAGGTCTGAATCACTTCTATTACAGCCAATTTAGTTTTTCTGTTTTTCCAAAACACCATTTAGTTTTAACAAAAATGCAGGTCACTATGCAGAACTATGACTATGCATTACTTACAAGTGGTACCCAGCTATGACCCCATTGGTTATGAATGATTTTGGGCATTATGTATGTTTTTTTTTCTGGTCATAGTCCCCATTTTTTGTTGGGGGGCTATGACCACTTGCAAGAGCGGATATAGTCCACGAAATTAGAAGGACATAAGGCCAAATAATTTTGGGCATTATGTCTACAATTAAAGTGGACGAGCATCCAAAATTAACTGCTAGGAAATTTAAATTAACTAAACCGCGGTCGAGGGCCTCCGCAAGGCCGGTCTTGGACATCTTTCAGGATTTAAACCCACTTACCTTAACTTTTATGTAGAATTACTATGGCTATCGAAGCCGTTATTGGACTCATTGGAAGATATAAGCCCTGAGCAGCGACCGAAGGCCACTTCTCTCCCTATATATATATATGTATGTAAGTGCATAGTAAATCATTTTCGAAAAAAAAATTGAGACAGGTTGAACATGCTGAAAAGTCTTGCGTTAAAATTCTATCAAGTTTAAAAAGGTTCAAATAGCCAAACAATCCCATGCTGGATATTTTCAGCCTTCAAACCAACATCATTGTGTAACATTTTGCATATATTGGGCTGACAAAGACGGTGCTGTTGTGAACGACGTCGATTCGATATATTTGGATCTTCTCCAACACTTTCCTGAATGGATGCAATATTCTCTTCAGTACATACTCTTTTCATCAGTCTGATGCAGCTACATCTTGCAAAGAATAAATGCGCAATCGGCCAACAAAACAGCGTAAGGCGGTTTCAGTTGGTCGGTTATGCCGAGCGTACGCACGATAAGATTGTAAGGTCTGCTGAATAAAAATTACACTGACAGTTTGCAATCCGACAGTTGGTTTGACAGATATAATTGTCTGAAGTAAATAGTGGCTTAAAAAACAATCGACACATATGGGACGTTTCACGTTAATCAGATCGCCTGCGTGTCCAAAATTTATTAGGCCTATTTGTAAATAGTCATCCACCAACATCTTCCTTAGAGTCAAAGCTTTCAAATTTAGTTAAGCGTCTTAACAAATTTTTAAATGGCGGCTAAAGAAGATGGCCACAACTGAAGAGGCTACGCATAATTTTTGTTAAATATATTTTTTAACAACAAAAAAAAATTGTCACTACAAAAAATATATATATTTTTCTGATTTATTTTTTTCTGATTCCTTTGATTGGATATTTGGAATTTTTAATATTTCATACTCCGCAATTTTTAACCGATTACGATATGCAAGGCGCTTTTTTATAAGGATATTTCACGCACGTTTGAATAAAAAAGTATGTTAAAATATGAGTTTCAGTTAACTTAGGTATAAATATTTCACACTTTCGAATGCGTGCATCTGAAAAATATCATAATTACAAATCGGACAGCGGATTTGATTTCAACGTTCCTAGAAACGCACATCACTTAATTATTTTAAGAAACCTGTTTTTCGATATTTTTTACAATCAAATTCAAATTATTAAATAACCAAATGATATTAACCACGTTTTCGGCACTCTAAGAAAGAATTATGAAGGAATGGAAAATATCAACAACGAACTCGTGTTTAGCCTACAAAAATATATATGACTTTCAGGTTTAAGCCCTTAATTTGATGATGTGAAAACTTATTTGTATTCCTTTTTAACTTACTAGCTACAAAACGCAGATTGAGTTGAATACAATTTCACATAGTTGCAGCTTCGAAATAAAAAGTATATAAATAATATATATATATTTGGTTTTTAAATGCTTAATGTATTTATAAATATTATCATAATAAATATTTACTAAAGCCTTGAAATTAATTTTCAACTATCCAAAGAGTTGTCTTAAGTTTTTCACTGAATTATTTCAAATTGTGAGGCTTATTTTAATTAATCCCTAACTTTTGCGAATATCAATGTACACCATAATAGATAAGACGATCTATGTGCTTAATTGAATTTTAATAAAAACATTCAAACTCCAATTTTTTCACTATACTCTTGGAACTTTGCCAATAACATGTCGAAACTACGTACTTTTTTGTGAAGATTAGTTTCCTCTTTAAATTGCAGACATATTTCTTCGAATTTCTTCGCTTCTCTCTGTTCCTCCAAATTCAATTTGCTTTGACGTATATGTATTTCAATTTCAGGTGTAAGCCAATTAAGAAATTCTTCAAACTTTTCATGGAGCTTACTCACCGCAGCCTTAACGTCATATTTTTCGAGTGCCTTTTGTATAGCAAGATACATGTTTCTTAATTTACTTGTTTCGTTCGTAAGTCCTGGGTCACTAACAATCTGAAATACTACAGTAGATGCTAAAAAGAATTCAATGTTTCGGACAGGTTTTTCAGGACTGACTTCTTGATAATCACGAAGCACTTTAGTTAGAAATATGTTGACAACCTCACTATCGGATTTATCTTCATAGGCATCTTGAATGATTTTTATGATCAACTTTATGGGTTCATCTGATAAAGCTGCTAGTTTCTCTACGATTTTAACGTGTAAATTTTTTCCATTGCTGGCAGTTGATGTTTCTTCAGATGATGAAACGTTTTTAGTTACTTTGCTTGGAGTTTCGTTTGATATGGTCCTGCCAAGGGACTGCTGTTATAAGAAGAACACATGACACAAATTTGAAATAAAGTTAACAAATATTATGATTTCAATAGAAAATATTAAATTTGCGTACCTCCACAAAATAAAATGCGATTAGAATTAAAAACAGGAAGCTCAAGTTCATTGTTTCTTTAATATTTTAGTCAAGTTGTACTGATACTATTGGAGCTGAAATATAACTGAATAAAAAAATCTGACTGCAGTCTTCTTAAAGCTAAAAATTATCGCCCTCGGCGGATTTGCTCAATAGAAATGTCAAAAGATTATTTGAAAGAGATAAAATTTGATAACGCAAGAAACAAAATGCGTATGAATTTAATAAACCGATTTTTGATGTCATTATTTGCAAAAATGGTCTGAATCTCTTCTATTACACTCTATTTAGTTTTGTTATTTCTTCTAATGTAGAGGGTATTTTGTCAAGTGCTTGTCACACTGACACTATAAAAAAACTAAGATTTTTTTTTGAAAAATTTGCTGTTTTTAGTTTCAATCTAACTACAAATTGTGCGATCATTCTTTTAAAAATGTTTCGCAATTGCGGCTCTATTTGGGGAATATCAGCATTGATATTGCCTTTGAGCGCTTCAATCGTGACTGTAACTCTGATATATATATGTATGCATGCAGCTTCAAAGATTATTGTTTTAAGGTGTTTAATCAGTCAAGTACCGAAATTGCCATCACTGAGGCCAATTCGATATATCTCCTTTTTTTTATTCGCCGATTTGGAAATTTTAAAAAATTTTGGATGCTTCACAGAAATTAAAATTTGCTAAAAAACTGTAAAATTTGTTTAATTTTTAAAAACATGAATTGCATTTTTGTGGTGAAAATTATATGTTTCTTTAGCTTGAAATTTTAATAATTAACATATCACAAGCCTATAGAATAAAGTACTTTAATATTTAATTGCTTATAACAAATAAGAAAATTTAATACATATATATGGACAACTACATCTACAGTGGCGTAAAAAACAACGACGACGATATTAAACACGGTTACAACAACAACAACCGACCAGCGGTTGAAGACCGCCCTCTTACCTTTACTCTTATGTTAAATTAAATCAAAGGCGTTTGAAAAAATTACAATTACACTGAAACAGGGGTGTTATTCCACATTATCGAAAGAACAAAAACAATTCTAAGATGAAAAATTAATATAAATATTATCGATGGTCTGTCATAAGCCATCGATAGTCGCGATAGTGCCAGACAATCTCTTACGTACAGAAAAATAATGATAGATAAAAGGAAAAAGCAATGGTAAGCCTTTAAAAAAATGGATATGCTTGACTTTGACTTCAATTTTCAATGTCAAATACCTGTATTATTTTCTTCTGTCAAAGAACAATTAAAATGTTGTAGCACAATCATCTTTGATATGCCTCTTATTGGGTGATCTACGAATTTGACGGAAATTGTAGTCACAATGCACAATTTATAGAACGTCTATTGTTCCCTTTGGTTTAATGTTTCAGTTTCCAGGAACATGTTCAAGAATTAAATATTGTTTAAAAAACACATCTTGCTATCATTTCGAAAATAATAATTCAAGGCGCAGTGCTTCGACCAAACAACCCTACCTTAAACTATTTCTCCACTTTACATCAAAGTTTACTCAACGTTTCTTTTAAAAACTAAAACTTTTTATTTGCTGACAGGTGATGCACTTGGCGGCATCAGTAGAGATGATTTTATTGATAGCGTTTCGGCTGACATCTTGGAAAAGCTACCGGCATCATTTGAAGTATGGCGAGTTAAAAAACAAATACAAATGAATATCACACCTACGGGTGTAGTGCTGCTACAAGAATTGGATCGTTTCAACTTACTGGTATCACGCATTAAAAGTACCTTGGAAATGCTGCGTAAGGTGAGACATAAATCAACTCAATTTCCTATAATACGAGTATGTAAGACATTTTGCCTCAAACTATTTCCATATTTTCTGAAGTGGCTAATGTAAGATTAATATGCTGATTTTGATTGAAATTCTTTTTTTACAGATTTTTTTTAATAACTGTAAGTTGTAATTGCGAGCTAACTTATGTCGCACCCACTCGCCTGATTATTTTTTACTCACAATGAAATTCTGCCCACAAAATTACTTCCAATCCCAGAGAAAAACTATCTAACTTATATTAGGTTACTTACTTATTACTTTTCAGAGAAGGGAACCATGGTAAAAATATCGTTAAAAAAGTATTTTAAAAAAAAGAAAACTTTCACATACTTGACGATTCAAGTAACACTACAATACTCCATACAACCCAAGGACAAATTTCCCAATCACACCATGCTACTTATGTTAATGTAACGCAACTGAAAGCGTCACTTTTTTGAAAAATTTATTACAACCGAGATATGACAGTCGCTAGAGGAAAATGGAATGAGTCCGACTGATATGATACAGTTGCGTACATCAAATGACAAAAGAGGCAGGAGGAGGGAGCTGACTACAAATTTATGTGCGCGATTTTCGACGTTTAATTTAAAACTGCAGTCGCCAGCAGTAAAACAACAAAAAAAAAAAGTAACAGCAAGCGAAAAAAAAGGACAGAACAAACACAAATACAAATAATTCTATAATTTAAATTATAAACATAGTAAACAGGCAAACACACACACGGGCATAGAAATTTGTTTATTTGTTTGTTTGTATTTATTTGCATTTTGGCAAGGACCATCGCATACGGAGGAGAAAATAAAAATCGCAGTAAAAATGGCACAGCAACCAAAAATCAAACAAACAAACCTACAAATCGTATTATGTAACTCGACAGATTCTGACGTTGAACGCGCGCAACCACACAACGCTCGCGCCGAAACGTCAATGGCGGCAAAATAAATAAACATTATTTTGTTGACTTGTCATTTTGAGGGAAGAAAAAAAATTGCAAACGACTACGATGACGACCCCACTGTTTCGTTGTCCTTCGAAGCGGTTGTCTGCCAGAAGAAAATCATCTAGCGACCAGCGGATGTTCCACCTACAAACATGAGTCAACGTAGACTCTGCACAGTCATACAAAAAGGCTGGCAGCGCCAAGCAAACATTTAGACAGACGAACAGACAGACAGACAGACAGACAGACAGACAGACAGGCATCGGACAGACAAGTAGGCAACACAAATTAAACATTTAATATTTTTGTACATTTGCACAAAATTTATTTGATTATGAACCGCAGCCAAAAAACAAAATAGCATTCGGAAGCTGAAAAAAAGCATAACAAAAAAAAAACAAAATCACGGTAAAAGGCTGAAAAAATACAGCAACTGCAATTGAAATGTACGATCTAAAAAAAATTTCATCAAAAGTAGTGCATCCAATGCAATCTCATATGATGAGGCTGAAGTACAATGGGCCAAATCAAATGAAAAAAGTTTTACAAAAAAGGTTGCTTTATGATGTACGAAAATTTTACAGTCAGATTTCAGTATTGAAAAATTCATATGAAATGCTAAATTTAATGTAAATTAACAAAGTGATAAAGATTTACTGGCTCTCATAATTGAGAGGCTATGGGTGAGGTCTTGATACTTTTTTCGGATTGACCAGCTCAAAATCAAAAGGAGTACTACTCTGGCATCCTGAACTTACGACTCTTTCTTTATTTGTAAATATTTATTATTCAACAATTTTGTTCGAAAACTAAAGCAGAATGCTATGCACCTTAAGAAAATTTTTCCCTAAGAGGCTAAAGTGTTTCTGGAAAAGATACAAAAAAATTCTTCTTAAGAATTGTAAAAATCGACTTGGCCAATTCCGAAATTTCTATATTGATTTGACTAATTTCCCTAAGCCAGGAATTATTGAAAAAAAAGGAAAAGTGTTATTGAATGCCGACACCAAAAAAAGCAGATTAGTTTTAAACTTTGTGCTGGATACAAAGAAAACACATTTTGGAGATGTTTAGTAACGCAAAAATTTTCTAATAGAACCTTTTGATGTCTTGGAAATGTAATTTTTTTAACCCACAATATACTGAGCGGTTCGGTTTGGAACACCATCCAGAAAGGTTCCATGGTTCATTGTGAGTAAAAATTTGTGATTAGGGATGGGTCTATCTTAAACACTCTATGAGTTACAGGGTGTTTAACAAAGTTCCTTTAGAGTAGTACTTACAACCTTAAATTATCTCATTACTTTCTGAGTGTGTAATCGAGCTCGAGCAATAAAATGAATGGGTTTCATTAGGCAATCACATCACATATTTTTTAATGGCACTACTATTTCTAGCCTTTAAGTCGAGAAATAACATTTTTCCAAAAATAGAGTGTAGTCTTATTCATATTTTAATGCACCATATTATTAATTACAAGCTCACCAAACTAAGTTTTGACCAGGCTCGTACACTTTTTCAAGTAAATATTTAGTTTAATAAATACCAAAGTGACTTCTTAACCATAAATTTTTTCTTTCTAGTGGTTTCAATGCAAGTACTTGCTATTTAAAAATCTTTTTCACAAATTTTTTGTCAATTTTTTCCTACTGCACATCATTCCATGCTGCTGCAGTTGGCGCATTTTACAAAATGAATTTGCAAATAAACTTTGATCCCGCGTTAGCTTTGGCACTGGCACCGACACCGTCTATGACTGCAACATCGTTAAGACTACAGCTGGCAATGCTGTTCATGAACATCACCACGGCCATTACTATATTCGTTACCGTTACTTCGGTCATCTATAACTTGCCTTTTGTATCCTTTGTGCTATTTCACAACCCAGCAGCAGCACAAAATATAGCGTGACATTTATGCAAATTTTAGCTAAAATAATTATCAAAGGACCATTTTTGGACAACATTAATAATGATTGAAAATGCAACGCAAGGGATACAGACAAACGCGTGTGTAAAATATCTTGCGCCAACACATCAAACCGTCCGTTCACATTGATTCATCCGTTCATGCGTCTGTCGGTGCAGTGTTAGCCATATCGCATCAAATTTCAACATAACTCTTAACTAGTCAAATACTTACATCTGTGTGTGTGTGAATGTGAATGTGTGAGAACGCCTACATTATAGATGCATATGTAAATCTACAATTTATGTGACTTACGCCAATAGCCACTCCCCTCTCTTTGTTTTGTTTATTGAACGCTTTTATTTTGTTTTAATTTCATAAACAACTTTAGGCGATTGCTGGTGAAATCGGCATGGACAATGTTCTTGACAACATCGCCAATTCGCTATTCAATGGAATGTTGCCAAATGTATGGCGAAAACTGGCGCCAGACACATGCAAGCAGCTCGGTGGTTGGTTAGAACACTTACAGGTATGTGCATGAATGAGATAATTAATTTTCACTTAACTTACCAAACGGCAGCATCAGCACAGTTTCGGCCTTTGGCAAAAGCCTTTATGATGATTAAAATAAAAATTTTCTCGTTGGTGCCTTCACATTTAAACAACCAACTTAATATAAATCAATGATAGCCTCTTTCATCTATAATTATTACCTTTTGCGCGTTAAAAAGAAAACAAATTCCAGATAAACACATCATTTATCATATGGCATACTACGTCCGCACATATTCGTACAACATCCTTATGAGCGAGACAGGTTGAGAAGAGCATAAATCAATCAGCGCTTTTGGCAACCATACATCCATTGTCCATCAATTTTGGATATAATCTGCTTGTATTGCTTTCTGCTGCTGCTGCTGCTGCTGCTGCTGCTGTTGTTGCGGTCTTACCTGTGTATGTTGCATTAATAATTTTTATTTGTTGTTTTTCCCTCTTCACAGAAACGTTCAACACAATTCAAATATTGGTCCATATCTGGTGAGCCATTGGTCATGTGGTTATCCGGTTTACACATACCTGAAAGTTATCTTACTGCTTTAGTACAGGTGAGTCTTAATGCTGGCAAAGCATTCACTTAAAGAGATTTATTAAAGGATAATAGAAGCGATCTTTCATTTTCATAACAATGCGGAAAGTCTAAGTCAAAATTAAAGACCGATATATGTATAATTTGAGAGCGGATGTCGTGTTTGTGTCCTTAAACTGAGTTTCAAAAGGAGTTAATCAATCATTAAATTATTTCGTCAACTGACGGTAATTGAATTAGCTACAAGTTTTGTATGATATCGTGGAAAAAATCATGAAATATCAAATTTTTAATCATAGTACATTATTTATTACAAATTTTTTTTTTTAACTATAATACTGAAGCCAAAAAACAAATATTTTGGGGTGGGATTAGTGAGCTAAAAAAAAAATAATTTTTAATATGTTAATATTATATAACATTCATGTCATGGAATCCCAATTTCGATTGGGTCAAAATTTAAGTTCCAAAATCTAATTTTGATATCGATCTATATTTAGTTATGTTGCTATAAAGACGTATCAAGCAGTGTCATGAAGTAACGTTTCGAATTGAAAAGCATTAGCAAAAATATAAACACTAGCCTACCCTACACGTCTTTGTGAAGGATATAGATAATGTAAGGAGGTAAGGATAAAGATCACGAAATATTTTTCATAGAGGTAAGAAAATGTTTGCTTCAATTTAAATACGGTACACGTATGTACATTTGGTTGTATGGACCTTCGATTACAAGCACACCTTGAAAGTTTGTATAAGCCCTCGATTACTATTTTTTATTTAAGAAAAAAATCAAAGTGTCTTATTTGTTCTTTAAATTGAGTTAAGCTGAACGTAAAAAGCCCCTCGCTTATATGTATATAGCCTTTGGATCATGTAGTCGTGTACTGTATAGAGATTTGTCATTTAAAGACTTGTATTTATTGGCCTTTAAGTATACAATAAGAATGGGAATTTTTTTTTAATTTCAACATATATTTTGATAGATGGCATGCCGCAAAAATGGTTGGCCTTTGGACAGATCAACACTATATACATGTGTCACATCCTATACAGATCCTGATGACGTTGAGGAGAGACCAGCAACGGTAAGTACTCGTATTAAGAAAAAGCTCTTTGATTTCTAGATATTATCAATGGCGCTGCTAGGGTGCATTTTATTCAAGGCGAAAATTTAAGCGCTTGTATCGCACAACAATCTTAACAGCTGTATGTTTGAATCAGTTCATTCTAATCCAGAAACTTAATTGCTATAAATTTGAGAAGTGGTAAAAACGGTCGTATTCTCTAATCTTAATATGGTGTTAAAAAAGTAATTTTAATCTAGATATAAAAATTTGCGAATTACAGCATATTTCGTAAAAGGTATTTTTCAAAGAATCAGAAATGATTCGTATGAATGATTTTATTCTCTGTGGGACATTTAATAAATAAAACTATATCAGCAATTTAAAAAAAAAGAATCATTAGTAAATTATCTACATCTTCATAGTGTGTTTTACTTTTCGGCACAGAAAGCTTTAGGATGCATACTCGAAATATTGTTCTTTATATCTACGTCTTTGCAATCAATGCCTATAGTTGTTTGACAAAGTTTTGGAGACATTTTCATACGAATGTCGAAACTATCTCCGCTAAACAGTGCACAAACTTCGTAAAATTTTCAGAATGAATTATCACTTCGAAAAATCATTAATAAATTTAAGGAAAGTGGTCGAATTGTGTACATTCAGCCATGCGAATTCGTGATGGAGATTCAATTACAAACAAGGAGTAATGTCTTACTGAAAATGCAGATATCAATTCGTCATCGTTCATATGAAATGTACATTTTATGAAGTAGATTATAGAGTATTCTCCATGCGTTTGAATGCCTTAAAAGACCAATAATTTGTTAATTGGCTTATGAGACAGCAGCTATTTAAGATTAATTTTGCTAAGAAATTCATCTTTGGCGACTATATATGCGATGTATATATGCAAAATAATCGAATTTGTGGCGGTGCTGACATTTTTGGTGCATATGTACTTTTTTCAGTACATTTGCGTCCTGGAAAATCGTTGTCAGTACACTCGACAAGTTCTCAGTACATTTGCCGCATTATTAGTACATTTGGTGAATTTTCAAAATATTTTTAGTACATTTTCGGTACGCTTGGACCTTTCGCAAATATAAAAATGAAAATAATCGTTCATATATAATGCACGGTAATTTAAAATTACCTATAATCGCTATGTGCAGATTTTGTAATTTAATGTGGAATATATTTTATTTTGCAAGGGATTTTGGAGATGGAAATTTTTTTTAGTTATTTTTAGGAAAATTTCAAACATTTTAGTAAAATTTGTTGTTCAAGACAGAAAAGTACATTCGGCCTTTAAAAAGTAGATTTTAAGTCTCGATTCAATACATTTTCAGAAAACCTTCATTGATTTGTTGTGTTAGAACCCAAGAATAATTCAATTGAAGGTTTTCGGGTATAAGTGATTGGGTTGTACTTCTTTAAGGACGCTGCAATAATTTACTATTTTTTTTTTTGCCAGAATTGAAGGATTTTAATATTGAAGATATGTGGTTTTAACAAGTATGTACCCAGTAGTTTTTAATGAGAAACTTTTCTGCATGTAGAAGAAAAAACTCTGACACTTATAGCCTATTCCAATTGATTCAAAATTTTGAACTTTTATTTCTTTATCTCATTAAAAAAAAAAAAAAAAGGGGGGGACTCAAGAGATTCAAATATCGGTCTTTCAACGGCTAACCCTAGAATGGGAGCCTCTGTTTGTTGTGGTAACTTAAACACCAAATGACTTCATGTTGTCTATTGAGAGTTGTATCCTAAGTGGTTTCCAATTTTCCTCTTGCGCTTCTGTTCCAAGCATTACAAAAGCGAGATAAAAATTAAACTACACACGAAATACTAAAAATGTAAATAAAAAACTATGTAAATTCCTTCCCTTACACTCCCACAATACCGTCTTCTCTCGCCGTCTGTATCCAAATTGAGAATTTCGTAATTAAGAATTCTGTTTGTTTTAATTCGCAGTTGGTTTATATTTTCCTTTTACTTTTGCATTTTTTTCTCATATTCTTTTCTTCTTTTTTTTGTTCTTTGCATATTTTGTACCGTTGACCACATCGTTGACTCAACCGTAACCCGCAATGAACACTAACTGCTGCTCAACCCTCGACGTTGATGTCAACAAATGCTACCGAAAACACACATACACACACACACGTTGCAATATAGGGTTGCTACATCTACGGCTTGTACATAGAGGGTGCTCGTTGGGACTTGGAGATTAATCAACTGGCGCGTTCGTACCCCAAAATCCTAGTAGAGGATTTGCCAATTTTATCAGTGGTGCCAATAGAGGTGCACCGACTAAAGTTACAGGTAAGTAATGTTGCTTGAGTGGTGCTGGTGCTGCCACCTGCTGCTGATGACAAGAACTAATGCTTCTCTCATAATGAAGCACTTAATTACGAGACTATGAACGACACTTTTTTGTCGTTTAATTTTTGTTTGTTCTCTTGGTTTGCTTATGTCCTTCTGTCCTGTGCATGTAATAACTGTATTTCTTTATTTCTATTTTGTCACCATCTTTTTTGAATTAAACATTTATTTGCAGAACACTTTCCGTGCCCCAGTGTATACCACATCGTTGCGACGAAATGCTATGGGAGTTGGTTTGGTATTTGAAGCCGACCTGGCCACTTCGGAAGATCTGAGCCATTGGGTATTGCAAGGTGTTTGTCTGACATTAAATAAGGATTAGTTGCTTTTTGTGCTTAGTAATTTTTTAAAGTTTTTTATAATAAAAAGCGTTTTGGAAAAGACTATTTTAGTTTTACTGAAGATTTTTAATTTTTTTAAATATTATTGGGTTGAGTGTATAAAATTTTTCCATTGATAATCGTTGAGGAATAATTTACATGTAATCATCTTTACACTTAACCTTAATAGACTTTTGACAGCATCGACTGCAATTGCATCTGAGATGCATTGAACAGATAGGTTCAATACAGTTTTTTCAAATGTAGAATATTACAAAACGTGAAAATTTATGTTTCTTTTGAGTCCGTTTCGAGTGTGCGCCAAGGCTGTCTGCTGTTATAATTCTTGTCCATAATAGTATTGAACGATGCTCTCAGCAGAGCTCTATACTCTGTAAATCATTGCATTCAATGACCTTATAGCGAGCATCTGAAAACAGCGCTCATGCCGATGATACATCCTCCTTGATAGAAAGTAGTGCGATGTACGAAGACGGATCAATAAGTATTGGTCTAAAAGGAGACTATGTTAAAAAATAAAATTTTTTTGTTTGAAAAACTGTGTTTCATTCAAGAAGTTACTGACTTATTGATCCACCCGCGTACTAGTTAACTGACTATATTCAGCTCTTTTTGAGAAAAAGTAGGTCTCAATATCGAAATTAATAAAACAGGTATACTTCCATCCAACCAGTGTCAGTCAATGGTTTCATAGTAGGAGAATCCGTCAACAACAATAAACTCTAAATTTTTGGGTCAAACGTGAAGCTATTCCTTCTGTATGGCTGTAAAAAATGGAAAGCCAACTGTTCACAATCTAATTAACTTGTGTTCATCAACAATGGTCTACGCTGAATTCTGGAAATTTGGTGATACAGGGCCATCTTCAATGTCAAATTGCTAACCAGATGCTATCAAGATCCATTCATCTAAATGGCGAAAATTGAAAATGAAATGAACGCACGTTGCACATATCACCAAATGAAGTCTGCCGGCAAGCATTGAAGTAGAACCCTGAGAGTAAGAGAAAACGCAGCCGCTCTAAATCATCACAGAATCGAAAGTCAGAACATGAATCGTGGAATTATTATAGAGGGTTCACGGCACTCGCTACTGATCGCTATGCTCCATAAGGTGACAAGGTTTGTAGAAAACATTAAAGTTTGTTGGGAAAGATGAAAGATTGAGAGGACATTGTTCTTGATACTATAGTATGATCTTCTATTAAGCCCCAACAAGAGGCAAAGAAAATGATGTTAATAAAAAGTATTCTGATAGAATGAGTGATGGAACTAGCTTTTGTATTTTTCTAGAGCACATTACATTACATATTATTTTTACATATAACAGTTACGTATCTGACTTCGAGCTCCAACGTTACCATTGGTTCATGTTCTCAATTTTCGATTGTATTAAAATATAATTGGCTGACGTCCGTCACAATTCCGTGTACCGCCCGTCACAGTGCATAGCGAAAAATTGGCTCCGTTTCACAAATTCATCTTATCGGATAATAATAGTTCGGATAATTGGGGCTATTTGTTTGATTGCATTTCTAAGTAATATCTACCTACTTACCTGAATTACTTTTTTTGTTTCTTATCCGTGATATTTATGCAAAATTGCGATCATTAAGAGCAGACGTACCATTATTCTCCATACAGAATCAGCAAAAACAAATTTTTTCATATTTGATTGACTCGAAATTAGGAAGCCTAGAAGATTTGTATGGTCTTGAATGAATACCCTTATTACGAAGCAATTGCAGATCATCTTGGTCTTCGTAATGAACAGTGTGCTTGCAAACTATCTGGACTTAGCTTTTAAGCAAATTTCTCAACATTTCCTCTTTACTGATTTCGAAAATGACTTTTCGCGACCTATCGCGAATTTCCACAATAAACAAACCAGTCATACAAATCAAATTTTAATACAAAATATTCACTATATTCCGTGTTTACAAACTTCATGATCTTGAATTTTTACAATTAAAGCAACTAATTAAATAATCCATTAATTTCCTTTTGGTCATCGGTGGAAGCAACTCAAGATTCTGTGAATCACTGTCATCGGACTCTTGCTCGGATTCAATTGTCATTTCCTGTATACTAAACGTATCGGACAGCTCAGATTGTCGCAGTTTCTTGTGCGTTTTTGGTTTCGCCGAAAAAAAAGAAATTTCATCAGGGTCATCACTATAACGTCAAAAATAAAACGCACGACAAAGGTTAAAGTTCAATGTGAAATTCTTAACTGCGTAAAAATTTACCTGCTATCTGATTTGTAATCAACTAAAGGCTTCTTTTCTGAATTACCCGGTATAGATAAACGACTAATTGGTATCAAATTCGCTGTCTGAGTTTTCTTACCCTAAAGCCAAAAAAAAGTGAAAGTTGAAAGAATATTGGGCAAATAATTAGTGAATGTGCCACATACGCAAACTTCTTGGTATTGGCTGTAGTTTCGTTTAGCGCGTTCGACCTTTAGTTCAAGTTTCCGCTGCAATATGCGACATGTATTGTTGGGTGGTTGGGCTTTACTTATCGAATTGTGCTCATTCTCTGCTGACTGATTTTCAGCTGATGTATAACGTGAATTTGTGCTTTTGATTAAGCCAGTACTGCGAAAAGCAACATCATAGCTATCGTGTGATTTCTTCAATTCCAAACTGTTGCTGCTGTAATCATTGGGAAGCTATAAAGAAAAATGATGTGTTATTAAAAGAGTTGGAGTATTTTTAGTTTCAGTATGGGAACTTGAACCTTTTTTGGTTCATCGAAAGCTGCAGAAAGTTTGTCTTCACTATCAATGCCACTGTCTTCCATAACTTTGAAGATATTGAGTGTTGTTTAGCAATTTTTTATACAAAAATTTTTAACCAGCTGTTCGAATTTCGCCATTTACTAAGCTAATAAATAAAAATATTCTAAGAAATTGTATTGTCAAATCTGATGTTAAAATGTTACGACATTGCGCTTGCGTCAATTTGAAATGTTGTCTGTTTTGTGCTGATTATTGATTTTTCAAAAGCTTACAGCATTGCCATATTAAAATGTTGCAAGAGCTACCTTCTGCTCATGGAAGAAATTAACACGCTCGCGACTTTGCTAACCACTTTCATCGTATATAGCGATTTGATGTCGAAATAGTTTTGTTGTTTGGTTCCAAAAGTGTAATGTGAAAGAAGCTTGTTGAGTTTTGATAGTGATTTTATTACAGTCACAAAACATTGCGACACTAATAACAGAGTTCATGTTATGTTAATATATTATTAAATCTTTTGTTGAATATGCGTCAAAACATGTGGATTGTACCAGTGCGATTAAAATGTGTTAAGATATCAGAGCGTAAACTTAGTATAATCATTCTTAGAAGATTATAATAATGATAACCATTTTAGTGGAAAAAATTACTAGTTTATGTGCACTTCAATATAACTTATGACCTCTTTATGAGTGTAACAGACTCAGCAAAAAAGTAATTTATTAATTGTGTTACACAGAGTATTCACAAGGCGTCATAATATTTCGTATATGAGGCGTTCTTTTACAAACCGAACACTTTCTGACCGACACATTTTTAAAGCAGTCCAAATTTTTTTTTTTTTTATTTTATTGAACACAAAAATCAAAAATATATTTGCTATCGAATGTATCTAAAGATAACGAGTTGCGAAGGTCAAAGGTTTTACGTTTTATAGTGTTTTACAGTCATATTCAAATGGTTATAACTCCGATAAATTTTAGCAGAAAAATAATTTGTTTTATATAGTTCCTTTGGAATTTGATGAAAAATTAATATTTTTTATAAGAAATCAATTGTTTGAAGTTAGAACACTATTTGATATGAAATTTAAATAAAATAAGACTTATTTTATTCCGAATGGCAGCTTAATATGGACTTTTCCAAATAAATTATTTCTTCCTCGCACCTCTGAAAATAATGCGCACCGCTGCACAGTGGTCACAAATCTATTTTTGGCTTGAAATTTGCTGGAGAACCCAAATCTTGCCGGAAATGAACAATTGGCTTTTTAAATAAAATCTAACCAAAATGCCAATAAATCGTAGGAGTCCGAATTCTGAAAACAAAGTTTCCGTTTCATATCTTTTAAAGTTCAGTGTCGAAAAAAAGATTGTTTTCAATATTTTTTGTTTCAAAAATGGTTAGAAAGTGCAAATCTTGTCAGATATCAGCAATATTTTTAAAGCATACCGAAATTCAGAGTCCAAATTTCAAAAAAAAAAAAATTTTTCAGTTTTTTAAAATAGATATTTAAGCTAATTTTGTTGAAAAAATTAGTTTTTTGACTCTATAAAGTGCCATTTCGATAGAAAATTTTATTCTCTACAACAAATCTCATTTACCAACTATGTATGGTTTTTAGGTTATAATTAAAAAAAAACAAAAATGGGACAAATATGCACCGTTCTCAAAACTCCAAGCCTAAGCTTAATAGTACTTTTGAATTTATCCCTTTTGGAGTACAGTGGAACGTATAAAACAATAAAATAACTTTAACGAGTTAGTTCGTTGCTCAATTAAATAGTCAATGGCCTATATACGGGAATGCTTGAAACATACGGGGATTCTTGAGAAAACACTTGGTTGGCATTTTTGAAATCTACGCCCTAAAATACATGAAAAAAGTATAGGAGAAACCAGATCTGTTTTTGTGTAAACTAGAGTTATCTATTATAAAATAAACATTTTATAATAATGAAGTTAATTTATGACCAATGCAATTTTATAAAAATTTTATGTTTATTTTATAGTCAAGCAAACTAATAGCTGTAGTAGCTAAACTCTGGCATTATCACAAAAAAAAACAGAAAAATCACTTTCTTTTTCCATCTACAGTTTACTATGAACTATAGTACGCAGAATTGATATTTTTACATACTCACGTATTAGAAAAGTGGAAGCAGCTACACAATAATTTCGATAATGTAATACTTCAAAAAAATAACTTTTTCAAAATATGACTTAAAACGTTATGACACTGTGAATTCCCCAATTGTATTACGCGCTTTCTTTTTTGTTTCACATATGCTATACTGCTCATTAAAAACATACATTTTTGTTCAGTTTTTGCCTTAGCAGTCCTACTACATACATACAAATATAATTTTTACCCTCAAAATGTCTACATTCAAATTTGAACACTTTAAATCACTCTTATATAGTATAGTAAAAAATCGCAAAATTCATTATAAACTTAAATCATTTCATTTGGTTTATTTACAAAAATTGATTACATAATCGTATTACATTTTCGTTCCTATCATATCTAGTTACATTAGACATCAATTTAGGAATTTCTGTTTCAATACATCGTACATTTATTATGGATTTTTTTTCTCTTTATTACTTTTGCACCGCCAATTATGTATTAATGTTTTATTTAAAAAAAAAGTTACTACTGACTTGGGCAATAAATAGGAACAAATTAAAATTATGCAGTTTTCTAAAAACTAACTACTGATTTTTAATTGTATTAAATTGTTATTTTTTTAATATAGCAACATTTTACTGAACAAACTATTCAAAGGATTAGTTGAGAAAAAATCCTTATTTCTTTCAATTATGAAAATATTTTGTGCGTGTAAAAACTATAAATTCGGCCTGAGGAATTAGAATTTTGAGTTCACAAGAAAAAATTAGCAAAAATTAAATCGTCATGCAATCAAATACATTTGTGATAAATACTTATGATGCGCTTTACTTAACAAATTTGGAATAAAAAGTTCTTTATATTTTGATGTTGGGCTTTGCAGCGGATGGTTTTTTTTTCTTTTCTTTTTTGGTGTTTTATACAGCATTCGGATGAAGTCCACCCAATTGGCCGGCAAGTGTACACGATCTACAGCAGAACTTAGCATAGTACTGATGCTTGCAGTAGTTGCCCTCAACAATGAGATTGCAGACAGCATAGTAGGGATTGTCAATGCAATCGGGATGTACTTGAATGGCAGCTGTAAAACAAAATAATAGTTAGTGGACTTTTCGGAAAAATATGCGACGCTGAGACTTACATTCAATGTTTACTCTTTCTTCACTGGTATTATAGCTGAATGAATTTCTCGCTGTACAACCATACATGCCCGAATCGGCTAATGTTGCCTCGTTAATAACAAGACGATGTGGATCAGCTGAAAATTGAATTTAGAGAAATAAATTGCTTTAGTGCTATTGAAAGATTTCAGAAAGAGTTCTTAATATTCGCGAGGCACTAAGTGACCTTTATTGAAGTTCTAGTGCTATAATAAAGAATGTGTAAACTGAATAGCTCGAGATATCAAAAATTTTTTTTTAACATAGAAAAAAACTGTTTCTAATATCGAAAATATATTATAACGATTCCATATTATTTTCTTGATTTTCCAAAATTTTTAAAGATACGATTCAGTTTTCTTATTCATATAAAAACATAATGCACTAATGGTCAATTATACGACCGACACAACAACAATCAAAGAAAATATACGCGGACTTTCAAATATGTGGTTTTTTAAAAACCGAAACTCCGGCTACATATTTAACAGAATTATAAATATTTAAATTTTAGATATTTTCATCTCGCTCTATTTACATCCTATGGTTTCAGTTGAATTTTTTTGTTTACATTTCTTCATTCAACTTTCGCTTTGACTCTTTCGCATTGTCAATTTTATCATACTCACCAGTTATTTGAATGCGACCACCTGCTGTCAATGGAATCTGATCTTTAGACCAGGTTACATCTGGCACAGGATATCCTTCGACGTTACAATCCAGGATAATAGTTGAACCCAATGTATAGCTGTTTCGATCATCACGAACAATAACTGCTTGAGCGTTCACTAAAAATACAACAAACTCATTGAAAAATATGCCAAATTTAAATATAAGTCAGTGGCCGATTATGGACATTGTGAAACATCCACATTTCAACACTGCTACTACATAACGAAGTAACAAAGCAAATAGTTTACCAACAACCATTACTGTAAAAAATAACAAAAAATATATCATCATGCACTTACCGCGAGGTAGTCCTACATTCACCACCGGTGGTGGTGGTAGAGCAGGTCGGCTTGGTCGATAAGGATAAGATGGTTTCAAAGTGGTTGGTGCAACTGCAGGGTCTATTATGTACTGCATAAATGGTGCATCATTAGGATGCACAGCTCTGGCGGGACCATATGCTTTAAGTGTAACTTTCATTGATATTGGACGTCCACGACCATTATAGGCCTCACATGTGTAAGGTCCCAAATCAGATAGACGTATCGGGCGGAACATCAAAGCATAATCACGCATCAATTCAAAACCATCACCAATTAGACTAAGATGCTTCTTGTTACGCCACCAACTAACATGTGGTGCTGGATGTCCACCAGCTGGACAACGCACCACTGCCGGTCTATTAAGTTCCACGATTTGTGTGACATTCTTATCACCATAAATGTAGGCTGTGATATTTTGTGGCTCTGGATTGTGTTAGCGAGTGTTAATAAGGGCACACATAACCAAACACAAATACACATGCATTTTGTTGTATTAATTGTAAAGTAATGTAAAATAGATCAAGAAAGTTGGAGGAAAAAAAATAGAAAAACAAATAAACACATCATGCACATTGAACGAAAATATCAAACACCATTAGCAATAATTGAGCGTTTATATACCTGTTACTTGCAGTTGTACTTCACGTATCACCGGTTCTCCGAGTCCATTAGTGGCTACACAAACGTATGAGCCAGTGTCAGTCTGACGTACCTGAACAATTGTCAAGTCTCCATTTGAGGTCAGAACATAGCGTCCCTGATTGGTGTCAATCTATAGGAAATTGATATAAGTGAGGGAAATTTGGAGAATTAGTAGCATGGTGTTTGGTAGTAAGATTTCTGAATTTACTCAATAGGTGGACTCCAGTTTTTCTTTTTTTTTGGTATATAGTACTAAACATATTAAAACTTCCAAGAAGTCTTTTTTAACGCTAGGGGAGCACATTAGAAGAGCAATCTAATAAATTGTTACCAAAAGATACTGTTATACGAAAGATGCTGTTTTTAGAACATACGAGTATTTGATGTAGCCTGGTGAATAAGAAGAGTTGTATACATGACACTAGCTCCGACAACACGTCACCGCACAATGGCTCACAAATAAAAAGTCGTATGTAACTTAAAAGATGCAAGCAACTAAAAGTGCATGCGTCTGAAATGTTGCATGCGACTGAAAAGTTGCATTCAAAAAAAAAAGTTCCAAGCTACAAAAAAGTTCTTTCCGACTAAAAAGTTACAAAACACTTGGAGAAATCTTGAATGACACTTAATTATTCTTTGTTTTTCGAACGTGACTTCGAAATCATTTCCGACTTTAATGTAATATGCTGAGCACAATATGATCGCTAAATTTGTGACAGAGCACCAAGGCGCGCTGACTAATACGCAAATGGCGGAGCTTGTCGATATAACAGAAATTATCCGGATTTTTGGGTAGAACACTGAGCATTTAAGACTTCACAGTGCTCCAACCGTTTAATTTACCTGTTCAACGTCATACAACCTAAGCTAAATCGATATCTCTTTTAGAATTAAATGTTGTTTCACTACAATTTACATAATAATGATTTTTAAAACATCACTTACCACAACATTTTGACGCGACCAAGTAACATTCGGCGCTGGATTGCCTGTGGCGAAGCAACGCAGAACGGCAATGCCACCGACAGCTGATTGAATATCCAACTCCTTAGTAGTTTTTGGTTCCAAACCAGCCTCAAATTCACCTGGATAGATAACAGCTGGTGTTGGTGTTGTTGGACGTGTTGTATGAATTGTCGGCACCACTGGTCTTACGCAGACAAAGCCACAGGGATCAGCACAGCACTTATTATCACCACGACAATTTGCATCAGTATAACATTCGCGGCCACAATTTGAGCTATTTGTTGCGATATAGGGACATACACCTGGCTTGGTAATATCACGGCAGACAGGTACAAATTGTTGCGTTGCATCACTTGACAGATCCACAGCACATTGTTGACCTTCTGGGCAGGAATATTGTTCGCAAGGATTTACGCAATCACAACGTGTGCAGTTATCGGAAGTAATGGATTGACGTGTACCATATGGGCAGCGTACTTGACGGCATTCCTCCAGGTAAGGTTCACATTTGTCGGGTTGTATTTCATTCGGTATTTCGTTCGTTTGATCGATATCTATAGAAAATCAAAATAAAAACATTGAAATATCACATAAATTAATTACAAACTATGAAGCGGAATTGATTTTGGTGAGTTTCGGAAATAAGAAATTATGCATGAGTTCATAAATAATTTCTAATACCGAAACCCACGTTTTATCGATATACCATATTCAGGATTATTCTCTTTATTAAACAATCCATTTCCACCATAAACCCAAACCCATTTCAAATACTACGTGTGGAACTATAATTTATATATATATATGAACGTGCAACTACTTAACTAAGAGAAGCCTTAAAATAAATGGGAATTATAAAGCAAATTTGATAAAAGTGCGTCTATAAAAAAAGGTGCAGGCAAATAATCAAAGTTGTGCAAAGTTTTGGTGCAGAAGTGAATGTGTGTACATAGTTGCCCATTGAGCAGGCATGGGCTTACTTGAGCAAAAATTAATACAAGAATCTAGGGAACGGAAGTTATTTTGATTGCCACCGCAACCCTCATAGATGAATGAGACACAATTGCCTCTCTCATCGTCATAATAATAGCGTCGTTCCTGCGTTGAAGGTTCGTTGCATCTTCCACGCGTTACCGGTAGCTTGCATATATCTACTCATACAGAGAAAGTTGCTTTAGAGTCAACTTCAAAGTCAAAAATGTATGCCATTTAATTGCAGTTTACCTTTGTTTTCACTTGTCGGCGGTTCTTGGCTCAATATGCAAACGTTTTCACACTCTTCATAATCTACGAATCGATTGCCAGTACCATCACAGCCACCATAGGTGAATGGATTACAAGTACGAGTATATCTATCGTAATAGAAGCGTGTTTGCCATTGTTTGCATGGACCAGATTCGGGCTTTTCATTGCAGACATCTAGTTGTTACGCCACAAATGTGTTTTTAAAATTGCAACTGGTAAATTCAAATTTAATTTATCTTAAGTTACTTACCGATTCCTCTGAACTCTCCACACTGTCGGTCGCATTGTTCTTTGCTTGCGAAACGATTGCCATTGCCACCACAGCCAGAGTACGTGAAAACCGTGCAGGACATTGTATCGATGTTATAGAACCATGCAGCGGTTTTATTGTCGCATTCGCCTTCTGCCGGTGGTAAGTCGCATAGTGAATAGGTCTATATATATGGGGAAGAGAGAGTATGGTGATTAATGAAAAAATTTAAAAAAGGCTTCTTCTTTGGACTCCTAAGAGACTGCTCAGTTGCAATTACTCTCCTTGAAGATATCGTCACTTAGTGGTTAGATACTTTATTGCGCTTTTGAAACATCATCAGTTACATTACTTTAACTTTAATATTTTCAAACTTATAGGCCTTCAAAGTCAATTTTTTGTTACAAATCAGCATGAAACAAATCGCGAAGAAAAAATGTTGATACCCATTTCAAAGAAATTCATTTCCCTAAAAAAAAGTTCTCAGAGTCAAGCTGTTTGCAAGCTTTAAAAACAAACACGCCTTTATCAAACTACATCCATGTCGCTCTCGACTTCGCATCTTACTCGCATTAATAACGTATATACATATCAGCACACAGTCTCATCGCTAACAACTTCGCATTAATTTGTCTCAAAATGTCATGAACTTACTGGTAGGTAAGTATAAGTCCCACAAAATATCATTCGAACATCCTTTTTTGTGATTTTCCAACTTAAACAATTAACATTCCCGTCAAGCTACATATGCGCAAATATTCCATCGAACTAGCGTTTTTTTCTGTATTTGCAGAAATCAAACCTTAAAATCAATTTATATAACCCAATATGTACGCATTTGTATCATCTGTAGTACAGTATCAAGTTAGTCCATACGCTTGGTGGTAATCCCATATTTTTCTGCGTCCAAACGGAACACCACATGACCCATTAAATCATTCCCAAAACACCCATATCAGAAATCTTCCCAACCTCATAATCTACTCAAAAATGCCATTTTAATAAGACTTACATATAAATTGTGACTTTAAATCTTACCGGTGGTACAGAAGGCTCAGGACCAGGTGGACCAGGCTCATTTGAGCAGAAGTCCAAGCACTCGGACTGTGTTAGGAAGTTATTTCTATTGCCGCGGCAACCGCTAAATTCAAATTCATTGCAGCTCTTTGAATTTGCATCATAATACCAACTTGTGAGACTTTCATTACAACGTCCACGTACAGGTGGTAAGATGCAAGTATCCTGCACAGAATGACAGCTTTCCGAACAATCTTCTTCATTTTCAAAGTTATTTCCATTACCGCCGCAACCACTATATACGAACTCATCGCAGAGACCTTGTGAGCTATCATAAAACCAACGAGTTACATTCGAGTCGCAATTACCTGCATCGGGTTGCAAGAAGCATTTCTCTTCTTCGCTAGGTTGTCTAACATTATTATCAGGTGGCAACACTGGTGCCTGTGCTGTTTGTTGCGGACAACGTTGAGCACATGCTTCTTCAGAGGGGAAACGATTTTCATTTCCTCCACAACCACCATAATAGAATTTCATACATTGACTGTATGTAGTATTATAATACCACATAATGGCGTATTGATCACACGTGCCAACATCAGCGTCACTTGCGCAAAGATCTCCTTGAGATGTCGGTTGTTCAACAGGTGATACTTCAAGAGGGCGCGGTTGAACCTGTGGTTGAATCGTTTCTTCTCTTTGACAGCGACTTTTACATTCTTCTGCAGTGGCAAAACGATTATTGTTGCCACCGCAACCACCATAATAGAATTGTCGACAGTCGGAACTAGCACTATCGTAGTGCCACAAAATGGTAAAGTTTCTACAATCGCCCTCAAGAGCCGGTTCTGCACATATATCTGAGGGTATTGTTGCTTGTACTGGTGGTGGTGGTGGTACTGGTTCGGGTGTAGGTTCAGGCTTGCGTTCGCAACGTTGCAAGCATTCAGATTCAGTTTGGAACTTATTGCCGTTGCCACCGCAACCACCATAGTAGAATTGACGACAGCGTTCGTCTTTTGTATCAAAGTACCACATTGGCGCGTAGTTCTGACATTCACCAACTTCGGCGGGAATTTCGCAAAGGTCCTTAACTAATATATCAAAGGGGGGCAGAAAAAAAAAAGAATTGTATTTTCATATACTTAATTGTAAAGTGAGTTAACAAAGGAAGTGTGTTGGAGTTTCGGAAAAATATGTTCAAAAATATAGGAACATTTTAAGTAATGAAATTTTATGTTTTTGTAGATGTATTCTTTAAAACGAAAAATTAAAAAAAAATCGTTATCACTTTATTCAACACTCCTCCTTTAAGGTTTTCTTTCATTGTAGTTCTGAACACTAGGAACTCTCTTGCGGTTAGTAGTTTTTTCTAAAGATTTTGAACTGTAAAGATCATACAGGGTGACGAAAATTCAAGGCAATTCATGAAGGAGCAGTAGCTTTCAGTGAGAAAACAAAAACACCGCACTTGTCACAAAAACTGATTCACGCAGCTGTTTAAAGCTCTTTCTGACTTTGTAGCGCTGTACCTTTTCAGCGTTTTCGGACTAACCGAAAAATAGGTTTAGTTGTATTTGCTCAAATAGAGCACCAGGTATAGTTTTTCAAAGCGGTTGTTTGCGGGACAGGTGCCACACCCATTTGGAACATCAAGATTCATGGGGAAATTCTCGAGATCGGGTTTTGTAAGAGCGGTGTGCATATTCGTCAACCAATTTTCTTTATGTCCAATCTTGTTTAATTGAATACATACTAAAATTTATCAAATTTCTCATTTCGTTTTCTTGAAATTGTGATTATCATAGATAGACGGATATTGCTCTAATAAAGTTCGGAAAAGTTTTTTGACGTCGCTCAAGATTCCTCAATGGAGCATTAAGCTAAAAAATCAAAAAATTAGTTCAGATTTTTCGATTTTTTGTTTTTAAAAAATCTTGTAGCAAGGTGTTTAGAATGGCAACAATTATTGGAAAAGATGCACAAAAAATGTGAGACACTTTCGAAAGAAGGTCGAACCGGTTCACAGCCATAAAGTTTTGAGTTCGCTGCAGCATTCGAATTAATACAAATACGTATTCGGCATCATGTTAAGGATATCAATTCGTTTGTGTCACCCTATAAATTACAACTTAATTTTCAAGAGAAGTACTCGTAGTGCTCAGTGCCCCAAATCAAATTCTATGCCTTATTACAATAATTAAAAATATAAATGCGAATATTAATATTTTGGCTAAACATTGAAAGCGTCAGCCGCAGTTTTCCTTACCAACTTCTTTAGGACAATGATCCTCGCATGACTCCAATGATGGGAAGTTATTTTTGTTACCCCCACAACCAGTGTAATAAAATGGCATGCATTTTTTGTCTTTTTCGGAGTAGTGCCAGCGCGCATGTTGTTCACTGCAATCACCAGGTTGCTTAGCAAGCGAGCAATAATCTTATTTTTTTAAGTTTGGAATAATGCATTCGTGCGTTGATTGATTAGAGGGCATAGCAAGTCATTCAGATGCATTCAATGCAAATAGTTTGGAAAAAAATTGTCGGATAGTGTAAAATTAAAGAAAGCAAGCAGCAAGCAGGTGTTCGGGAGTTAAAAATGTAGGAGCATAAGAAAAGGGGTTAAAAGAAAATAACGTATTAAATAACTTAAGATACCAACTTATATAAAGATTAAGATGCTTTGCATGGCCCATAACAAAAACCAACTCAATTAAACGTATACTCAATACCCCCTTAATTTAGCTAAGGCAAACAAATGATACTGAAAAATATATTTTTTGTCAAAGCAAACACCAAATATGGACCCTTTTCAAAGGCTAAAGTGGAAATCGAACCTTTATGTACGCCTGGCTGACGACAGTGATAATTGCAGGCATGTTGTGATGCATAGTTGTTCTTGTTGCCCTTGCAGCCACCATAGTTGAATGGACGACAGACATCGGTTCCATTATCATAGAACCAACGTTCAAAGCTGCCTTCACACGGTCCTTCATCCATTGGTTGATCACATGGTGCTAAAGAAAAGAAAAAGCAAAATAAAATCTCTTTGCCCTCAATGTGTACCACTTAAACTCAACACTTACGTATACTTTCACTAACAGAACACAAGTTCTGACATTCGTCCAAACTGTCGAAACGATTGCTGGTACCATAACATCCACCATAATTAAATTCCTCACAGCGGTTGCGTTCCGTATCGAAATACCATTTCTTGTTGTATCCCGTACACGGTCCTGAGCTCTTTGGCAAATAGCATGCGTCTTTGCCGGTGTATTCTTGACATGTCTCCTTACAGTTTGCTTCAGTCTCAAAGTTATTATCATTACCTTCACAGCCTCCATACCAGAATCGTGCGCATGCACCGTAGGATGTATCAAAGAAGTATTTAATGCTGTAGTTTCCACATGGACCGGTATTCTTTGGTAGTCCACAAGCTTTCTGCGGTGGTTCCTTAACATTATCACAACTCTCAAACTTCTCGCCTTGGGCCACACTAACTCCATCCGGGCAACAACCGTATTTGCTCTCCACACATGTGCAACCCTCCTTAGTTGGTCCCTTTGCTGGTGTCTTTTCATCATCACAGCACTTGAATTCAGTTTGCGAACAGTGACAACCATAATGATGTGGTCCCTGTGCAAATGTAATGCCATCTGGACAGCAACCATATTGCATGGTGTGACATGCACATCCTTCAAATTTAGGCCCTGCAGCAGGTGTAATTTTATCCGGACAGCAACCGAACCGCGTTTGCTCACAACTACATCCATCGTTGTTGTAACCACGTGCTGCAGTCTTCTTATCTGGACAGCAACCATACGGCGTATGTTCACAATCACAACCCTCGAATTTGGGTCCATAAGCATAATTGATATTATCAGGGCAGCAGCCGTACGGGGTGTTCAAGCAGCAACCTTCACCAAGTGGTCCATGTGCAGGTGTTTGCTTATCTGGACAACAGCCGAAAGGTTCCCTAGTACAGCCAGCACACCCTTGGCCATCAGGACCAGTAGCAGGTGTGCTTCTATCATCACAGCAGCCATAGAGTGATCTTGTGCAATCCTTCTCATCGATAACATTTTCACATCCTTGGAAGTTTTCTCCTTTAGCTTCTGATGCACCGTCAGGACAGCAGCCAAATTCAGAGAAAGAGCATGATTTTTTCGGACCTTCTTCAGTTGTGACTTCGGTGCTACTGGTTTCTTCAGACTCATCCGTTGATGTGTCTGTGCTCTCTGAAGACTCTGAAGACTCTGTAGTGAGTTCAGTTGTGCTCGTTGGTGACACTGTTGTTGGTTCAGGACATCCTTCGTTGTCTTCGCCTTCAGAGGGAGTAAATTTATCTGGGCAGCAACCGAATAACGTTTCCGCGCACTGAGACTTAGGACATCCTTCATTGTCTTCACCTTGTGCTGGAGATACGCCATCCGAACAACATCCGAATATAGTTTCTTCACATGTTTTCGCAATTGGGCATCCTTTGTCAAACGGACCCTTAGCAGCTGTAGTTTTATCAGGACAACATCCATGTTCAGATTTTGTACAGCTAGGTTTCTTTTTAGCTTTGCATTTACGAGGCTTAGACTCTTTAGTGATAATTGACTCGAGAGTGTTTGGAGTACTACCCTCAGAATCCTCATCAGTAGTATCTGATCCTGTGGATGACCATATATCTACAGTTGTTTCATCTGAAGATGTTGTTTCACTTTCTGAAGTTAGCTCTGATCCAGTCACAGTAGATTCTGTTGAATCAGACTCTGTTGTATCAAATCCTGTTTCACCAGTTTCCGTAGTATCGGTTTCGCCGGAAACAGACTCAGTTGTATCAGAAGTTATGTCAAGTACAGTTGAAGAAGCTGATTCTGTTGATGATTCTAAAATATCAGTTGTGTCAGAGCTAAGTAGTGTTGAGTCCGATCCCGCTGAAACATCAGTTGATGATGCTTCAGTGGAAACACCTTCAGTAGAGCTATCAGTTGATAGTGCAGTGCTTTCAGCTGTTGATACGGTTGAACTGGCATCAGTAGAGATAGATACGTCAGTAGTAGTATCAATAGCAGAAGACGTAGTTGACTGATCGGATGTACTACTATCAGCAGAAATTGTTGTGTCATCAGTTCCAGTAGAACTTGATAGTTTCGAAGTTTCTTCGCTAACATCAGTGGTATCTGAACTTGATATCGTTGTTGAATCAGAAATATCAGTTGTAGCAGATGCGTCTGTAGAAACTGATGCATCTGTAGATGTTGATACGTCCGTAGATGCTGATACGTCTGTAGAGCCTGAAATGTCTGTAGAGCCTGAAATGTCTGTGGAAGCTGATACGTCTGTAGAACCGGATGTGTCCGTAGAAGCTGATGCGTCTGTTGAACTTGATACGTCTGTAGAACCGGAAACTTCTGTAGAACCAGAAACGTCTGTAGAAGAAGGTACGTCCGTAGAGCCTGAAGCATCAGTGGAAGAAAAGGTGTCAGTAGAAGCGGATGCATCGGTAGATGCAGATGCATCAGTAGAAGTAGATGCATCTGTTGAACCAGACGCGTCTGTAGAAGCAGATGAATCTGTAGAAGCAGATGAATCTGTAGATGCAGATGCATCAGTCGAAAAAGATACGTCTGTTGAGGCAGAAATATCAGTCGAAGATGAAACGTCGGTAGAAGCAAATGAATCTGTTGATGTCGAGACATCAGTGGTGACATCAGAAGATGCTGTCGTTTCATCTGGAGTGGATTTAGTAGAATCTGATTCTGTAGATGATGATGTTTCAGTTGATTCCGAAACTGTTGATTCAGTGGATTCGGTGGTGTCGGAAGTATCAGAAGATGATGATGTTGTGTCCGAAGATGATGAAACTTCGCTGCTACTACTAACTGCTTCTGTAGATGACTGAGGTGAAGAGTCATGACTTGTATCTGTTGACTCAGAACTTTCAGTTGATTCCTGAATTGTAGAGTCAGAGGATCCTTCGGTGGATTCTGATTTTTCAGTCGAATCAGAAAGATCTGTTGACGCAAGTGTAGATGAATCAAGTTTTTCTGTGGAGTCTGAAACTTTCGTCGAGTCTGATACATCAGTTGACACAGATTCTTCTGTTGAAGCAGATACATCCGTTGATGCATTAATATCAGTTGATGAAGACAAGTCAGTGGAAGCTGACGCATCAGTTGTTACAGATGCGTCAGTGGAAACTGGCGCATCACTTGATGCTGATACATCAGTTGAAGCTGATAAATCAGTTGAAGCTGATACATCCGTTGATGCAGCTACTTCAGTTGAGCCTGATACATCAGTTGATGCAGCTACTTCAGTTGAGCCTGATACATCAGTGGATGAAGAAACGTCGGTTGAAGATGAATCATCAGTTGATCCGGAAGATTTTGTCGAATCTGATACGTCTGTCGATGCGGATGTGTCAGTGGAGTCAGACGTAGATGCGGATGCAGAAACATCAGTTGAGGAAGATGCATCTGTGGAAGCTGATGCATCAGTTGAAGTCGATACATCGGTTGAAGATAAAGCATCAGTTGAACTGATTGCATCAGTTGAACTGATTGCATCAGTTGAACTGATTGCATCAGTTGAAGAAGATACATCAGTTGTAGCAGATACATCGGTTGAAGCAGAAACATCTGTAGAAGCAGAAACTTCAGTTGAATCTGAACCGTCAGTAGACGCTGTGATTGTTGAATCGGTATCATCACCACTACCTTCGCTGACACCCAGGCTGGTGTCGACAGTACTATCAGTTAAGTCTCCAGATCCTTCAACAGTGCTGGCAGAAATATCAGTTGTGCTTTCTCCAGCAGTAGTTTCGTCGGAAGACGGTGAATCACTTAACATTAGTTCATCGGTCATAATGGAGGACAACGTTGTTGAATCGCCATCCAAATCAATGCCCTCAGAGATCTTAATTTCTCCAAACATCTTTTCTGTCGTACTAACCAAATCTTCATCTTCACATTCCTCATCATCGTAGTCATCATCCGTGACTGGACTTCCTGTGGAGTCAACTGGAATAACTTCATCTTCAGAACATGCTTGTGTATTGCACTTTTCAGATGAGAACTCAATCTTCGATTGTTCGCAAGTGGACGATTTTTTTCCATTGGCCAAGCAGAGCACCTCACGAGTTCTTTCTCCACCACCACAAGGCTTACTGCAAGATTCCCATGGGCCAGTAAACCATTCTCCTGGACATTCTTTTTCTTCACCCTCACATTCCTGTTCAGCTTCTGGCTTCGCTGCTTTGTTGCACTCAGAATCAGCTGCTGGAGTAACGCTTTTACCATTAAATACACCACAAAGGACAACGCGTGACTGTTGTCCTTTACCGCAAGCTGCAGAGCATTGACTCCATTCTGATGAAAACCATTGTGTTTGACACTTTTTGGACTTACAAGGCCGTGAAAGCAGTGGCACTTCTGGTGCACAGAACTCTTCTGGGTATACCTTGCCAGACTTAGATCCACAAATAGCGGTTCTCGTCTCTGTATTTTGTCCACAAGCATCGCACTGAAAAAAGTTATGTTGATAAAAATTGTATATTTAATCAGAAAAAATTTAATCCTTACCCCACTCCATGCTGAAATTATCCAATCTACACCTTCACATGGTGTCAACAAGCAAGTTTGTTCCGTTGGTGGTTTTTCTTCCACACAGTCTGATTCTGTCAAGACCTTCTTCCTGCCGTTTTCTTCAATATAGCAGGTAACTTTCCTGGTTTGCTTACCTTCGCCGCATAGTTTGTCGCACTTTGAATGAAAGTTAAAAATAATGTATGCTGTATAATTACAAATCTAATTCTGTCTTACTGGCTTCCATGGTCCGAGATGATATTTCGGACAATTCTCAACATCTCTGTTACACTCTTGCGTAGTCGCTGGCTTATTGCCTACCAATTGCAAGCATATTGCATCATCTTCAGTCGTATGCTCTCTAAAATTTGTAATTAAAATATTCAAAAACATGTTTGGAAGCTTAGCTATTCCAAATGTGCAAACTTACCCAGTTGGTGAAATTCGCTCGCACGATATTGTTCTGTGTTGTACTCCATCTGCTCCACAACCTTTCGAACATTTTCCCCATTCACCTTCTATCCACTGCGGAGCGCAAGGCTCTTTACCACATTCTTGCGTTTCCGCTGGTTTACTATATTCATCACACAAACCGGGGTCAACTTCATCCAATGTTAAACGATTATTGCAGGTTACTCTTCTGGATTGTGTGCCACCACCACAAGTTACGCTACATGGCTCAAACTCCATATGTGTCCAAGAGTACACGTCTGGTGTGCTTCTGCTTAGAGATTCCGGAATACTGTACTCATAGTCTATGCTTACGTTGCGATCTTGTACTAGCATCACAATGTATATAGATTCAGTAATAGGGCCACTACAAGTCAACTGATCTGGTGCAGCAAAACCATTCGGTTTGCGCTGGTAGTTCCACCAGGAACCAGCATAGAGCATTGGACGTGGGAAGTCAATACGCCAATTTCCATTTAGATAATAGTGGCTAGAGAGATTCCGACATGCGAGATAATTGTTAGAAGGTGCAGTTTCCTGCACTCGTATATTGGTTGCCCCACTAGGTATCAGAAGAATGTCATTATATCCTGTATAAGAAACATAAATGTTTGTTATAAAACACTGGTAAATAATAATAGGAAGCTTTTGATGGTTGCCGGCTTCTCAACCGAAAGTAGGGAGCAAGTACAGTTTTTATGTCAAATTCTTAGGCAAAATGGAATATTTACATTTTTTTCTCAATCAAACTTTAACTGACCTGCTGCCAAATTGTTTGTGGTAAAGGTGTCTGCGATTGTCTTACAACTGCTACCATCCCCGCCACATTTTCGACATTTATCCTCTTTGGCATCTGATCCAAGCATCATATCACAACCCACTGGTTGGCATGTACCGTCAACACACACGTTAAGCTCCTTGTCATCGCATCTTGTGCCATCAATTACTTTTGCCTTCTGGCGATAGTAGAAGCGTTCGCCAACTGGCATACAATTTAATTCACAAGGATTTGGTGCATTTGTATATGGCACCCAATCGTAATGCACACCATCGAAAGGCACTTTATTAAATCGTGCACATTGTTGAGACCTAAAATCGCCCTCTTCCTCAGGACAATCTTGAGTATTACACGAGAAATACTTTTGATAGCCACCAGTACAAAGAGGTGCGCCATTCGAACTGAAAAATTTAAGAGAAAAATAATGTTTGCGATTGTTACGTAGTCGTAAGAATACTTACGCCGTTCGCAGGCATTCTCTTGTTTGGTAAGACACACCACCACCACAGGTTCTGGAGCATTCTGAAGGTGAGCTCCAATCACTCCAATCCCCGTTATCACCTTCTCCACCAGGTATTATAAAAGTTTCTGGTAGGTACATGTGTGCACCATTTTGTCTTTTTGGTCTGCTCCCGTACTGAAAATTTTAAATACAATCAGTATTTTAACATACTATAAACATTTGAAGTTACTCACAAATCTTGCGGTAGATAATTGAACTAGTATGGTTAATATAAAGAATCTCAAGGCCGTTGATCTGAAAATAAAAGAAAAAATAAAAATTACATCAGTTTGAAATGGTAAACCAAATGGATATATAATGCTTTATAAGGTTTGAAACGGCTCTATATGATATTACATCTCATTTTTCTTTTGGCAGAAGTCTTGACGAATCAACTTGTTCGTATTGACAGTTATACTAATGTCATACAACATTTCAAATTTAAGTACTTGAGTAATCTTTTATCATTGAGATATATATACATATATCGTGCTATTACAAGATCAATACAGATGTGCTTAAAGAAAAAAACTATCTAATGTATAATAAGAATTGAAACAATGATCAAACTGGGCGATATTCAAATGCAATGAAAACAAGTGGAACAAGAGTGACACGGATAAAAATGGTGGAGAAGATCACAGAAATGTTTTTATATGAGCCCAGAACCCTTAACCCGTAGTCCGTTTAAGTCGTTTTTATTCAATCTTAACATTTTAACTCGGGTTTGTATTGCTTTTTTCTTTCAAAAGCTGGCTTGTATTACCAGGCTTACTCTTGAAATTATATTTCAAAAAGAAATTAAAGTCGACTATTTATATTTATCATCCATATAGTTTTGAAGGCATAATCCATAACTACGTCTCCAATGATATATAAAAAATAACACTAACATTGAATTGCAAAAGTATTTAAAAACATGACGTGTCCCTTTTCTCTTTACCTTCGCATACATCCCACAAGACACAGTAACTAGACAGAAAAACTGCCTTGGGAAAGCGCACGACATTTCACCGCTTAAAAATTGTGGAAAACCCTTTACAATATATGATATATCTCAATACGTGGATAAGATGCTCTTCCAAGGGGTTCGGTGTTACGAGAATTTTCGCTTTAAATGTGGCATTTTCTCAGATGACGAATATCTTTCATTTAATAAAACCGACTATACTGAATAAAATCATGCTGACAAATGTGATCAAGAGGAATTTTCTTCTCAAACAAACATTTTTTAGATATTGCGATTCTTTATAAAAAAAAACTAGTTTTTCAAAATCCCTAAGAAAACTACCAAGCAAATTAAAAATATATTTTTCAAAACCTTCCATTTGCAATCCCGAGGATAAAAACAAAAACAGCTTTCCGCTCTGTACGCTATTTCATTGGCAAACAGTCTGCCAAGCTTGGTCTACCCAACATCGAATATTATTTCAGGGGCTGGAAAGTTCCAGATGTTAAAGAAACTTTCTACCTTCAAGGCTTTCGTCAGTTACTTCTTCGACTCCTTAGAGGGAATAGCATCAAAAGTTCATAAATCCACATTGAAATTTATAAAAATATCGAAATTGATCAATTAGGTTGAATGACCGGTTATACAATGTACCCATATGTGGCCTAAGTTACGATGACACGTCATCTCTCGGAAATAACCTAACCTTACCATGAAGAGCCTTTGAAAAGATATTTCGGGGAGCATTGGGAAAAGATCTGAGTTTTTCCGAAAAAATTGAATTAAAATGAAAATACTTCAAAGTTCCGATAATGTACTTATCAAAGCGCACTTACGCTGAAACACTAATATGAGCCTGCAAAAATCAGGTGTACACGAAACCATAATAAGAGCGCAATATTTTTCTAAATTGTGAAAAAAAAAAACTTTTAAAGGATATTGAATTTTACTGATACTCGTTCTGGATGCGATTCCTAACATTTTTAGTGAAAGAAAAAGTTATGTTGCTGAAATTTCCACTTTGATCAACCCGTGTATACGTATTTTTTCTCATGAAATATGAACAAATCTGAAAGAAAAACTAAAAAAAAAAAGATGGTCAGACTTACATGAGACCGTAACCAAATTCGCTTTTCTCCGGCTGGAGGCTAGGGGGATTGTTTTACACAAAATAAAATAGAAACAAACATCAATTTGCTACATAAACAAACTGGTTGAAGATGTTGCATCTTAACGCCAAATAACGCAACTACAACAACAATAACAAACAGCATTAAAGTAAACCTTTCGAGTGGTATGGCATTAGCAGCAGCACCAACATTTAGCAGAAAACAAGCCTAATGGAATTTGTACTAAGTACTCGTATTAGCCGTATTTGTGAAATATAAGCACGCATTCAATACAGTACGATCACGCAAACCAAACGAAGCTTTTCACTAAAGACTTCAGTAAATAGAGAGTAATTAAATTATATTCACTCCTAAAACTATGCAGTAGTAGGCAAATATCTTTGCCTTGGCCAATGAGGTAAAAAATTCAAGCACTTTTAAATTGTATAGTTTAAGGCACTAAGTGAGCTCTCACTAAGTGAGCTCCGAAAGCAGTGTAGCTGTTACACACAAAATGCATTGTTCGTAGCTTTACTGTTTTATTGTACTTTGTTTACACAAAATCAGCAACAGCACTACACTCTGCTGCAGGGATTCATCGTGCACTCTGTGTAGTATAATTGAAATACAATGTAGCATTTCATTGTTGTTGCATTATGGTACAATATTTTTGCTATTGTTATTGTTGTTATGGAGTTAATAGCTATGGCACTGCACTTGAGAAAGCTAAATTCTTCAGACTGAGTTGGTAAATAACAACAAAAAAAACAGTTTACTTTATGGCTTCAATAACAACAAAAGCCAAAACGATACGAGACACTATCAATGGAAGAGGAGGTGCGTTTTACATCTCTACGGTCGTAATCAGTGATATCAGATTTCTTACGATGTATCGTATTATATTCTCGCAAGCTCTACACACATAGCTAAAATAACTTCAACAGTTGATGGGGTCATCAAATTTTTCGACCAGATCTGATTAAAACAAAAGGTTGAAGGTGCACAAAAAGCATGGTGATTAATATTTGCAGGCGCAACACTCACAATCCCAGCGAGAAATAAGTTTTCTCACAAAATATTTTTTTTTCGATTTTACGGGAAGAGCGTGGTAGGGAAACTTTGCTTGTTTGTTTTACTAAATGCCCATTAACAGCTTTTTGTAATTTTACATTGTTTCTACAATAAGCATAATTTTAGACAAGTCAACTTTTTTTAATATTTCGAAAGTACAGTGTTTCGAGAATATATCGTTAAATTTTTTGTAATGATATTGATAGTATGTTAAGTTCTACAGCACTTAAAGCAGCTTGGAGCGATTGGCCCACCTCATAAATCGAAACTTTAACCTAATTTATCTCGAAACTACTTATTACTCCACGGCGGGATGAAAAAAAAAATATTTATCGGTATCATCTCAATTTTTATAATGTTACTCAATACTTTAGTGGCTATGGCCGGAATCACCTGAATTTTAATAACTTCTTATTTCTAACGAAAAAAAAACTAACGAAAAATAGTTTGTTTTCGATATTCAAATTTCAAAAACTCGCTATTTAATCAAAAAGTCCCGGCTATAGCTTAATAATTTCCTTACTTTTTATTTTTCAGATAAGTGACAGAGCTAAAATTTCACCCGCCGCCGACGTACCTTTTTTTGAGAGGGTCGTCTTCAGCGCCATTTTTTAAATACTTAAAATTATATGAAATATAAGATACCTACAAAGTTTAAATATTGTTGTTTATTATTTTCACCTTCAAAAAAATTTTAAAAATGCCTTAAATTTAAGGGTGATAGAACACCCCGGGTGGCCTTAAGCGCCAAAATATTTTTTCAGTAAAGTGATGCTTTAAGTATTTAACATAATGTGTTAACAAAAATGGCCACTCGGATCCAACTTCGCATACATACTCATCGGATATTATGGCTACACGGAGAAAACTCAAATTTAGCAAAAAATTAATAGATGAATACAAAAATTAAAAGCTGAGAAGAAATATTACTCTTTTACAGTAATAAATAAGAAATCATTATGAAAAATTCTATTCTAGTTTGTAATTTATTATTATATTAAAAAATAATTTTCTTCATTTTATTTATCACCTAAAACTTGGAAATTATACAAAGAATTTATTAGATTTTAATAAATTGCGACATAGAATTTTTACTAAAGCGCTCATCAATGTGAGCATATTTCATATTGTAATTTATGATTCCCGCTTTATAATTTATAAAAAGTAGCTATAGAAAAATTATTTTATAGAAAATAATTTTTACAAACTCTTATGTTATAAAGTATGATTGAATTAATTCATATACATGCATATTAATATTATAAATCAAGATAAGTAATTTTTACTATGTTTGTGTTTTGTTTGCTATGATTCTTAACTGTTCAATGCAAAGAATTAAATATAGTGTGTTTGCAGACTCTTTAACATCGGCTAACAAAGCTCACTGAAGATGTGACGTAGCTGTCACTGAAACTAGTATAAGCAGCTGGTTGCCCCCTTTTTGTTCCTTTACAATTGTTGGAGTTATTCTCCAACAATTAATGCATTTTGCGCTTGCAATTTTTTGTTGTTTTTGCACTAAAAGTACTGAACATAAAATTTCTATAAAGTATATAAAAATTACTAGCTGATGTAATTAATTCTAAAAATCAACTTCACTTATTAATTATTTCATAATACAAATTTTTAAAATTCAATAAATTATTTCAGTAGTTTAGTACGTGAATTTAGTTATATTAATATCTACTTTGTAAAAATTTAAAACATGCATTCGAAAAATTGATGAGAACGAAGATGCAATTTTTATATTATGCTTAGCAATTTTTGTTAGAAACTCGAACCGTTTCTAGATTACTAAAAATTCTACTAATATTTCTGTAATTTTGATTAAAATTTACAAGAATTTCGAGCTATTGTTTTTTCCGTGTACGATATCTCTAAAAATGTTTATAAATGGGTGAACTGAATCGATGAATAATTTAATAAGCTTTAATATTGAATAACAAAAGTTCTATATCAATACCAGTGTTGTTTTCTAGACATTATTAAAGCTATTTCTAACTAAGTTTGGCTATAACTCTTTTTACTGAAATCTTTAAAAGCAAACAGATTTAATTTAGTTAAAAGAAAGTTTTGTTAAAAAATAAAGTACGATACAGAGATTTCAGCTACTACAGCTACAAGCCTTCTTAGCAACTTAGCTTTAAGCTTTAAAATATATATAAAGAATTGATTTTAATTTTAAAGCTAAACGAACAAATTTCTCAATGGGGCCATTTAACGAATTGTTGTTGCTGGTGTTTTTGCGCAATGCTACTGCCGCCGCACATGTGGTGCTGGCGACATTTAATTTGCGTTCTTTCTGAGAGAGCGCAGTCATAATCGTGGAATCGACTGGCAGAGCAGAGCAGAACTGAAAAAAATTTACAGAAAAAAAAAGAACAACAACGGCACACACAATCAAGAATGACGACAAATGAAATTATTGTTATGTTGCAGACACGATGGCGCCGCTTGCAAACGCTCAAACAGGGACCGAGCGTATCATATCTCGAACAAAATGCGTTTGGCGCAACTTTTGGTTTGCTGCCAATTTAATTTTGTCAAAACGGCGTTAGTCCTACTGCTGTGATTTTGGTTCACTTCGTCGCCTCTAAGAGACAGCAGGCAGTCTCACAGGATGCTTAAAGCGATGACAAAAATCCTTAAGCCAGTCATGTGGTCATATTTCAACATAACGATTTTCCATTCAAAAGCATTTTCTGCAGAAAGTTGATTCGACAGCACAGAAACGCCGCACACACACATACACACACACGCATACACATACACAGCAAAGCCACGCGCATCGTTATGCGGCATTGTTATCCTGCTGCTATTGCTGCTGAATCCTCGCATAATTGGGTTTGTGGTAGCTCCACCACACTCAGCGTTCTGTTACCATTTCTGCGGATGCAAGCGCGTATATCACTTAGAAAGAAAGTGCGCGTGGAAACATTTTACAGTCCATTGAACGCGTTGTCACAGCCAACGCGCAATGTACCAAAACAAAAGTGGGGAATGACGCAAGTGGAAGGACCTATGAATTTGTAAATACCTTGGCAAGCAAAAAATTCTATGACTCGCGCTGAGCAAAACAGGAACCCAAAAAAACAAAAATTACTGGGAATTTAATGGCACAAATTAACAGAAATGAATTGATTTACTTCATTGTGATTTAGATGTTACTGGAAGAGGAACGCTTGCAAGGAAGTATGGCCACTGGCTTTGGGGTGGATTTTAAGTTGACTTTATGTGTTATAATCAGAAATTCAAAGCTTATGAATTATATTCAGAGATCACATGTCCTGAAATTGTAATCAATTATGGCTGGAACTTCAATAAGTCGATAAAAAATTTGAATCTATTTGCTGGAATGGTTCGCATGCAGTTACAAAAATGTTCCAATTCGTTTTCTGACTCATTAGAATGGTTCTTTATAAAGATGATCCCATATTAATAATAATAAAAAATCATTCGTAAGATATCCGATTTACATGTGTCGTATATTTTTCATTGATTTAAAATATTAGATTTGTTTTTCACCCGCCGGGATTTATTTTAGGATCTCAATGGACACAGAAATTTTGGCAAATTGTATAGATCCATACTTATGATAACATGGGTGCTCATAATAGTCGTTTCTTTCGGACCGCAGTACGGCTTTTGTTCACTGATTCCAAATCTGGTGTCAATATTCCCACATTGCATCAGATACTTTTTTTCAATAGCGAGTTATATGGAAAAATCGGCGACGAATTTGTAATAACCGTTCCAAAATCCATAAAAAACACATTACACACACAGTTAACTCCTAATGAACATATTGAAAATTGTACGGCTATGAAGCATCCCAGTTCCAATGAACTACCCACAGACTAGCATTAATATAATTTGTGGTTTTAAATTTTCAAAGACACAGTCTTACTTTAATGGTACACAATTTAAAACAAAATTAATGAATTCGGACTCAACGATTCAAAATCCACATAGAGATCATGATCGCCTAAATAAAAGACTTCAAAAGCTAATGACAGCGAACTCTCTGCGCACATTGTATGCTTCAACCCTTTTTTCAAAATGCAGCTCATTGCCTTTGGAGTTACATTCACTAGAACGGCCAATATATCCTTAACCTTAACCAATTTCTGTAAAATATCGGCTGCTAGAAGAATATCCTATAATGATTTTTTTTTATTTGGAAACGTGCTGTTGGAAAATTATTTAATAATTTGGAGAGATTTTTTCGTTTTCCATTTACGTTTTTTAACTTTAATTAAGCTTTCGAAATAATTTCCCAACCTAACTCGACGCACAGTGGTGTCAAATTGAGTTTCCCTGTACAAAATTAATTTTACAGCGCCATACAAAGTCTGACTAGCAAAAACTTGTTTTGGTGATTGTTTAACTCGATAGTAGATTTTTTATTACAAAAATAATCGATCTAATATGATCGAAAAATTTTCAGTATCTGGTAATTTACTAAAGTAGGCCTTAAAACAAAAAAAAATAATCGAAATAAAAATTGTTGTGCAGAAAAAATATCGGTTTTTGATTAACAAAATCTTCAAACGATTGAATTTATTCTTGATTCGTGCTCGGTTCGTTCATTCCAATTGTGTCGTTAAGTGGTTTTTCCCATTACTCAAGGATGAAGCTTTTTGAAACTTGATTTTAGAAAGATTTTATGTGCGCCGAATTGTTTGTAGATTCAATACAGTAAGGTTTTGGTCAGAGTTAAGCGGTCATATTGAATCGAGCGCTTTTCTTGTCAAAAACTATGCAATTAATTTGCGTTAATTAAATTCTTGTAATGCCAAGTTTCGGCCAACTTAATTTCATATTTATCTTGAAAAGTATTTTGTTGGAACAAATTAAATTTGACACCTCTGTGCGATGTGAAAATATGTTTGATTGACTCCATTAAACAAAAAACTTTTAGTAACACACAAAAACACATTGCATCGTTCATATGTACGGCAAAAGAAATTTTGACTGTCTCAATCAGTTCGGTCAGGGATTGGGTTGCGTTATGCGGTAGAACAGATTTTTATTAATTTTTTGACAGAGATGAAATGAATTTAAGTTTTTTACGTAAAGGTAATTTTGTGCTGGTAGGCCAACACAAGCAACGTGTAGTAATTATGTACTTATGTACATATTTTTTTTTTTTTTAATTACTCAAAGTTGGATATTTTTCACTACTTTTGATGCACATAATTAAAAAAACTAAACAGAGAATTCCTCGCATCAAAGTCTTTTAGAATCAAAATTTTGATTTTCGCAAATAAATTTTTTATTAATTAATACTAATGATTTCCATAGATGTTTCTATGAAGAATCCAAAATTTAAAATCAAAGTTGACAGCTAGTCAGAACAATAGTGCTATTCCTCTAACTATTGTCAATTTCCACTGGACACTATTTAGACAGTTAAGTTTTTGTGATGACATTCAATAGAAAAATTTAGAAAAGATATACGACCCACCCTAAGACAGCTCATCATTGGACACATGTTTTCACAAAAGAATAAATATTTTCTATTAAAAGTCTCTGACTCATACAGTATGCTGAAGCGACATTTTCTTTCGGTTTTCCTTTTGACTGCTTTTGTTTATTGTTGACATAGGAAGTACAAAGAAAACAGCATGAATTCTAATGTAATCATTTGTAGTAAGGCAACATCCGGCCACTGTTTCGAAGACGATCTTCAGCAATGTGTACGAGTAAAAGAAGACTGACCCAGTCAATGGTATATAACCTATACGATAGATACATACATGTGGCTAAATATATATGTTTTTCATTAAAAAAAAATGATAAAATATAAATAGAGAAAAATATATGTACGGCCATAATTAAAACATAAAAAAGTCAACATATTCTGGTGACCACAGTCTAATGCTGGAACATGATGGCGTAAACGCCCGAAGCTGTAAAATCTACATTTTAGCAGAGAAAAAGTGCCATAAACACAACAGAAAGGGAAACATGTGGCTACAAAAAAATTTGCACACCACCGCCTTTATTACAAACAAAATGAAAGGAGCCTTTAGATTTAAAGCTTGCGATCAGCCACTGAAATATTTACAGAAACAATGTAGCATCACTTTTATGTGATGTTTCAAAGTTATAGCTCAATTAAGGTACCTTACAATAAATACAAATTAAGTTCTTAAAAATATGCGGTAAAAAAAATTTGTTCTTATTTCTTCTGGCATATCGATGGGAATGATAGGGTTATGAGGAGAAGCATAAATTAGCAAAAAATCAAAATTGGAAAATATGGCAACTGCAATACCATGTTTCAACCGGGCATTGAACTCGGAAAATTCTACGTGAGAAGCGCTGTACACTATCACAGCGCCACAAGATCGCTTAACAATGGTTCATAGTGATACCACGGGGCAACCATGTTTCTTAATGAAACTAAGTAACTGACTAATGCTATCAAAGAAAATCGAATCGCTTTTATTATACCGTCTTCTAAAAAGTATAGGACAAGAGTAAAGATAATCATCCTCTCACGCATCCATCGACAGAAGTCTTTTACATAAATCAAATAACCAAATCGTAGATTTACTGCATGCCTACCGGTGAAACACTGACTCGAAGTCTAAACAGAGAAAACTTTTTATTTGTATACATCGAGATCTGATAATCATTAACAAATTATGTAAATATTTCATAGAGCGAAATAAATCTTAGATATAAGTTAACATGTCACACGTTCCGCTATATTCAATAATAATTGTATTGTATCAATCATATGTTTTGTAATAATTACCTATCATATTTTCATTGAAGCAAATATAGCTTTGCAGCAATCAAATAGTTAATTATCACCAAATCATGTATTCAACGGAAGAAATGTTTTATTTTCGCAAACGTATACCTTTATTAATAACAATTTGTGCTGAAAATCGATGACCAAAAACAATATAACAAACTATAAATTGATATTTCCATTAAGTGCTTTGCTTATATATGTTGAGTGTTGCATACTTTCCATAAAAATGAGAAGTGAAATCAAATAATACCAAGATTACCCAACTAAATCTCTTTAATCGGCTTAATCAAATATTATGTTTGTCCCAATAAACAACAATTTAATCTTAAATAAATGGCATAGTAATGTCTACTAAAATTTGTTGATAGTAAGGCCGCTTGCCTATCCGAATATATCAATGTTAATCTCTCTTTTGACCAGAACATTACTACTGAATCGAAATGCTATTTCTTCAAATGATCCATCAATGAACTGAAAACTTCCCAGTAATGCTTAACATCACATAAGACCCTGCAGGTTCCAGTGTTTTCATAAAGTAAATCCTTTTTAAAGCATCAACCATAAAAATAAAAAAATTTTAACTTTATTGATTTTGACTTCATGGTATAATGCAGCAGCAGCAGCAGAGTGTGAAAATTCGTGCCACATTGAACACCTGCATGTGATTCAATAAAACTTTCGACAAATCGTAGAGTACGAGCGAGCAAGTATCGTTAAGTTTGTTTGGATGGAATTCCTACTTCATTGATTCGTGATTGCAAGTAATGACACTTTCAAGTGTAACGCCCAGCCCAAATATTTAGTGACTGAGTGGGTGTTGGCATGGGCGAAACTCATTATGCTCTGAAAAATATTTGATTGCGCGACAACTTCTTGTTCCTGCTACTGCCACTGCTGCTGCTGCTGTCAATGATGATGACGATGACGTTTCTTGTACAAGCAGTAAAAGATACTTATGATGAAATGCTATCAAGTGGCAATGCGATGCAATCCAATGCAGCGTATAATGCAATGCCTGGGAAAAATTCAAGGGCTTTTCAAGTGTGTAGTTCAAAAACAGTGCTCCTGGGTGCTTCATTTGTTGACTGACTGGTAAGCGCATGGAGTTGTTATGTCACACATGAAAATATCCTTCAATGTGTGAAGATTTATTTATTTATTTTCACATCTGCTATTGATGATAAAAAATATGACAAATAAAATGGCAAATATTCGGTAAAATTGAGTTTAAAACATTCGAATAATATGAAAAAAAAATAATGGAAAAATAAACAGAAAGACTTTCAATGTTAATACCACCGCTCGATTAATTATAATTCGTATTGAATGTATATGAGATATAATTAAATTGTAATGAAATCGGAGTATTATAGTGTATAACTAATTGATGCTTCTTAGCAAAAAAAGTCATTTTATGTTTAAATAATAACATGCTTAATTTAATGAAATCGCATTATTATAAAAAGTAAAAATATGCAATACGATAATCTTATTAAAATTAAAAGCATTAATCACATTAACTAAAAAACAAGACTTTCATTATTTATTTTTTTTATGCTGTCAAATTAAAACCAATGGCAATTAATTTTATGTAATTTTCACTCTCACTAAAGAAGTTTCACTTCAAATACAATGTTACGTAACGCGTTGCTCGAGCCCCTCCCCTGTAATGCATCGAAACTTTTTACAAGACCCCCCTTCCCCAAATTGCGTTACGTAATACTTGAAAGACCCCTTATCTGGTTTCTTGCATTGGAATAAATATTTATTATGAGATTAGCTTGATTGTGCCTAAATGTAGCTTTCAGGACCTCACGAACGCAAGCATTGGAAGTCCGCTTTCACTTGCACGGTTAAACTTGTTCCGTTAACAAATATTTGCTAGAGACTGAAGGAAACTTTGGCTAGTCTACCTGAAGGAAAACGTAATAAATCAAGCGAAATAGTCTTAGCCATGAATTTGCCAATATCGATTTCAGAGAATAATATAAAATCATATTGCTTTTTGCTTCCAATCTTAAAACACTGATAACTCTCAAGTAGTTCCAAAGATTAATCCTTAAAGAAACATTTTGTCTTTTAAAGGCATTCGTGTCAAGCAGGAATGTGGTAATCTATTCAAATCACCGTCATATTGCTTGACTATTTACTATAGTTGCAGATATGTAGCTTTCACTATAACTGGGTAACGTCCACCTAGGAATTAATCAGTTTTGTGTCTGTGAAACGGCGGCTAAAGTGACAGTAGCACATTGTGAGAAATAATGGGAAGAGTATGAAATTATGCTCTTTCAAATAATAAAAAATGCAAAAATATTATTGGGTTAAAATTAGCCATGTCAAAAGCAAAAAATCATTAGATTTCAGGATTGGACAAGAATGTTTGAGAGTTTTGTATAATTCAGCATCGGCTGATATCAAAGATAATGCAATTAGTTGAAACTTTAATCTGTATTTGTCAATATATTATCTTAGGGTGCAAAGAAGTTGAACTGATTTAGCTGTCTTTAGTAATGCAAATAATTTCATAAGATTTTGGACTACTTCTGATTTTAAAATTAACAATAAGAAGTGCGCTTTGATTGCATAGAATTGGTTAAAATCGGAAAATTCTGAAGCCCTTCGCTTGTGACCATCACGTAGCTAGGTTTAGAGATATTAGGAACCAAAAGTCAGCGAAAGTTTTTTAATTCAATTGTTGGTACCCCATAACTCAGATTTGCATCCTTACAGACATTTAATCCATACTAAACTTTTTACATTTTCGTTTAATATAGTTTATGTGAAGTTATAGAGGTATGGAGGAAAATTTCTTATTCCTTAGTTGAAATTTGACTCAAGGATATTCAAAAAAATGTCATAAGGCACTAGAACTCAACGAGACTTATTCAGAAAGCCAATAGCAGCAACATAATACTATTACAGAATTTTTTGAATTCCTTATAACTCAAAAACTACAGTACTGATTTGTAAATTTTACAAACCACTTGATACAAGTAGCATAGTAGGTAATTATCAATGATAAGACCCATCTCATTAATACAGAAGCAGAAATTCTAATTTTGTCTAATTTCAAGACGGCTATACAGAAAGTATCAAATACCGCTGCATAGTAGGCAGACGAATCGAGTACTTTTCCTGCTTTCGCTTGAAACTTAATTTGGGTTACCCGGTTTAAAGGCACTGATCGAAATATATCAATAAAATTTATAATCGAAATAATTTTTTAATATCGTCAGTTAGCGTTTTTCTAATTTTGGTGATTGTGATGGTTTGATTTGGTAATTGCCCACCTGATCAAATTTTTCTTAGACACGTTGTGATTGAGGAAAATTTTTACTTACTTCAATTACACTTTATACTCCCTTTTTATGATATGTGTCCAAAAACGTTTTGCACAAGGGAAATAAAGCTCCCTAAGCTGAAAATCGCCCAAAAAATTAACAATCATCTTATATTTTTGGGTAATTAAGCAACATGAGCTATCACTCAAAAAAAAATTTTAGTTTTTATGTAGAAATATTTTTTTATTTTGGGCAATTATTTATTCAGAACAATCTTCCAAATAAAAAAAACACCCAAAAACTTATTCTTATTTTGGATAATTGTTCATTATGCTCGAAAAGTTTTTGTACAAGACAAATATGGCTGTGCGAATAATCTAAAAAGTGAAAATTGCCCCAAAAATTCACACTCTTGGGCAATATTACACAATGAACAATTACCCAATGAACAATCACTCAAATATGATTTCTTAATTGCAGAAATTGGGCGAATTTCACTTGCTTTGCTGCATTAAAAATTTGATTGAAAAACTCCGCTTTTTTTAAAAAAACACCCCATATCCTTATCCTTGAATTTCTATCAAGTCTTCACCATGCAATATGCGGCAAACTTTCATTTAAAAGCCTTAATATAATAAAATTTCCAAGCCACGTTTTCAGTGACACAGACCCCCAACAGTCAATGCGTCCGTCCAGTTGTTCCTACCTGTTGTTATCGATTCTAATTGTGTTACATTGTAGCCGTATTACTATATTACTTGCTATGCAGGTCCTTACAGCAGGGTGCGATAAATTTGCACATTTGCACCAGCGCGGCAGTTGCTACTTGCAAGCCGCAACTGCGCTGCAACAATCGATTTTGTCTTTCGCGTTAAAGCGGCAACTATGAAGTGGATTTGTTGCCATCGATAATACGTTAGAAATTTGAACGTTTGTTGGTTGTTTGGTAACAGCACAGCACAGCACACCGCACCACACCACACCACAGCGCATAGCGTAGAAATGCAACGCGGTGGCAATCGAATATTCGCGGTAAACACCAGCTTGCATTGTTTGTCGAAAGTTTTTGCTTAGTGCGCACAAAAAACTGAATGTACGCTGCCGCTAATGTCAAGGTGTCGGGTCGTATAGGGGATATCAAATTGGTAGGCAGTTGCTGGTGCTGAACCAAAACACAATTAGCTTTATTCTCATTCGCTATGCTGTGTAGACTCCACAGACAATGAACTTTTTGTGTTTTACAATACGGCGTTTGTCGTCAAACAGTTGATTTGCCAATTATCTAGGATAAAGTGAAAAGTGAATACAAACGATCCATTGTTGAATGCTGAATTGGCTTTTTCTACCTTTAGTTCATAAGGTCATAAGTACATAATTAACTTTGGTAGTTCATTTACTTTACGATTTCATATGCTACAGAAAACTAGCTTATATCATAAATATCCAATTTTCATTAAGGACTTATTGTATGCATTTTGCCGATCGAGCACATGCATACGAATACCAATCAGCTTTGTATGCAACCACCCACTTGTGCTACAATTAAATGCTATCCAAAGAATTTCAATTTCTTGCGCTTTCTTTAGACCAATTGTTGCCTTAACATTGATACTCATGACATAGCAATTGTTTACACAGTCGGACGAGCAGACAGACAGACAAATAAACTTCCAAGCTCCATACTCCAACACCAACATCGTATGTATCTAACTACACTACGGGTCAGCGTCAGCGTTAAAATAAACATGGGAAGATTCCCATTACACAATTGATTAACTCGATGCAATGCTGTTTGTTGCCATCATTTCATTTGTTTATTTGTCTTTTGGACGATGCGGTTCAATAATGCAGCGACGCATTCTAATTGCTGTGGTATGATGAAGATGATTATGATGATGCATTTGGTCGATACAGACAAACAGTCAGACAGACAAATCGGACCAGAGATAGACTCAACTAGAAAACATTTTTCAAAGCAGTGGTCATGTATCATAGCGAAACGGCACACTTTGTACCGCACCAAAAATAGTTTCGTCTTTAGCAAGGAGTTGATGCAGTAGAGCAAATTGCTGCCAGTCGAGTGAGTAAGTCGGTCTATCGGTTTGTTTGTTGTTATGTTGCATATGTAGCATTGCATTGCATGTGGCTATGGAATCGTAAAATATGATCCCTAAGACCAAGCAATTAAAAGACCAGATGCAGATTCTCAATGCAGTGAAACTAATTGTGGAGCATGGAAGCATCAAACGTTATGAAATCGCATCATTTGTGGTATTTGAGTTGTTGCTGCTGCTGCTGCGGCCGATGCTATTTCGGGAATTTCGTTTTGTTTGGAATTGGATGGAAGCTGTTGACTGTCAATGACCAATATGGCAGCACGACGCTATGCTGAAACTAAGGAATATCAAACAACGGTGCAAGAAAAGTCAGATAAATGGGGACATGATTATTCCTCTCTATCTACTTATAGATGAAGGCACAACGGTTAAATTCCTTTTTAAATGACATAACACATCAAAATCGCTTGATATTCCTTTTTGTTGGAAAGGTTGTAAAGATAGGCAGATCAGAATGCTATTTTTTTCATTAGTAGGCGGTGTCACTCCTCTAACAAGAAAATACGTTTCTACGGCTATACTAACGGACCGATACTGATGAAAATTTAACCCTGAGGAAGTGCATTAAAAACTCTATATTAGTGGGTGTAGCACCGCCTCCAACCTGAAGAAACGCTATCATGACTGAGTTACCATACCGTTTGTGATGAAATTTAGTATGAAGAATCCTGAAGAAACATATTTTTAACGCAGGCGGTGCCACGCCCTTATTTGGAAAATATTTTTTCACAGCTAATGCACCGATTTTGTTGATATTCGCTATGGATATTGATAGAACCCTGAGGAATGGTATTTGTTTTTAAGTGGAATGTGCCACGCCCCTAACAGATCATAATGTCTTCGCAGCAAAATTATTAAACCAATTTTGTTGAAATTCGCTATGGATGTAGACTGAACCCTAAGGAAGAGATATGGTTACGGATTGAGCAACAGTGTACCATGGTTTTTATTTTAACAGAGATGACATTTAATCACGTAAAAAGGTACTGAACTGTTTTGTATTCTCACTATAATGGCTAAATTTCAATCAGTGGACGACCTCTAATAGAAATAATTTTTTTCAAAAACAGTTGAAGATAAATCTTTTGTATCACCTTTGGTTTCAACGCAGAATTGAGTTCTCAGATAATACTTTTTGGGTAAACAGTATGAAGTAAGATGAGCAATTATTCATAGGCACGAAATCTATTAAATATATTTTGGTTTTAATAATATTCGATATAGTTTTGCCCAATCACTTCACAACTTTTATAATGTTTTAAAATTTTTCTGGAAAGAATATCCACATCACACATAAGTGAAATATGCAAAAAAGTCATGTTTTATATGTGGTCTGCGTTACATATACTTTTCTTCCATTTCCATATTTTGCAAAAAAATTTTTCATGACCGGTTCATGTTCATGTGACTTTTTGCCTTTTATTGTTTAAAAAAGATATAAAATATTTTTTTTATATAATTTGTCCCTTTCACCTATGCATTCTCTACACTGTAAACATAGAAGCAACTTTTATGATCAAAATATGACTATGGGTATATTATAAGGTTTTTCTACACAAGTAACATCTTTGACGGCAAGGCTGGCACTCAGTCGATCATTTGTTGACACTGCTGACCCCCACTGATGAATGGACGGATGGATTGCGCTACAAAAAAACTGGCATGTGAATAATTTAAGACATCTAAACTGTTTAATTACAGCCAGCGCGTCCAATTCCTTTGAATAATGTTTCTTCTACTTCAATTCCACTTGTTAACTGCAACATATAAAATGCTCGTTTTTTAACAAAAACTACAAGAATTCCATGTCATTTATTTTCATTTGTAAATAAATATAACCAAAAAAAAATAAATTCCCGTCTGTTTAAAGCTTTCGCCATTAACTTAATAATACAACGATTTGGAAGGATTCAATGTCTCATTCCCGTTTTAATGCCTCACATTCATATGCTCATGAGGAAACCAAATTCATAGGCATCCTGCCATCATGTAGCTTTACAAATTGCACGTCATTCATTATCACCGTCATTAAAACTTTCCCTAATGCGCTACCCGAACCGCAGTAACACCCAGCAGTTCCACAGAATTCGCCGGCCGTTCTCATAGAAAATCCCATATGCTGCTGCAGCCATATTACTTGTGAATACCTACATACACATGACGCATTCAGTCAATGGGAAATGGCTTGATGAGGTTGCCGTTTACTAACACAAAGGCAGCAGCAGTAAAAAAGGATACGTTTCAATTTCATAATTTAAGGGTTTTTCATATTAGAGGCGCAATGAAAAAAAACGCAAGAGCCTTAGGCGTAGCTGTATACTGAACACAAGCTAAACGCTGCTTAAATAGCTGACTTGCTCGTTCAAATGAAAACAGCAGAGAGTACGCAGGAGCATTTTGTGGGTGTTTAATTGTATTAATTTCTTATTGCTGAGCTTTAATTTCTATTTTGTCCCTCTGTTTATGCTGTATAACTTTTTTTTTATTAATTTTAAAAATATTACCATAACTTATGATCTTAATACCAAGTATGCACTATTAAGTTTAGAGTACGCACTGCTAACTAAAGAGTTCGTACCGCAGAAATGTTAATAAATGTATATGTACATAAATAGTTTAAGTAAGAGTACGCTTTACTGACTTTCTTTTTAACGCATTTTTTTTATCACTCTATTAGTTCTAAATTAAGACAAAGTTACTCATAAATTTAAAAGAAATTTCTTGTGCGAATTCATAGCACAATGCCAATAAATACAATACATTTGCGCGCACTTCTTTCAATTAAAATTGCAATTAAATCAAATTCCATTTATGTGCGTCCAACAAACGCATGATGTGCTCACGCTTGGCCAAACGTTTAAACAATGAAACCTCAACAAAGGATAAGGGTCGATATGGTAAGTTTTTGGCCTATCAAACAATTCGATAGATTTGTCCTTAAAATACATGAAATGACATAGATGGTCCCCAATTCTTAACCTTTTTGGCTATTTGTTGCCATATGGTAAACATTGATTTTTAAAAGAAGTCGTATTGTTAACATAAATTAACAGGAACCGTATTGGTTCGATATTTTTTCTTGGGTTATTGTTCAAAAATTGTACATTTCGCGTAATATCATAATTCAAATAATTGAATTTATGAAGGAAGTAAGTTATATTGAATTACATATCGAGACAAAAATATATGGGCAATTCTGGCAGAGATGAAGAATTTTTTTTTGAAGTCAAACCTCATCCTTTTCACTATAGTGAACAATGTAAACTTAACACTAAGTTACATTGATGTATTGATTGTACGCTGCAACAATGAAAGTATTAGTGATTTCAACTCTGTAGCTGCAGATATGCTGCAGGTACAGTTAACTAATGTGTTGTTGTTGCTGCTTAGCCAATTAGGTTTCCATCAATGGCCTCACAGCTGACACCTCATGGCGCGAAGTCCTTCGGCGACTCAAAGCAAGGATATTATTATTGTACACTTTCAATGTGTTAACTCTTTACCTAAAGCTGCACTGATGTGTGAATAATCCAACCTGTACATCAAGTGTTGGAAGCGCTTTGTATATTTCGGAATTTATTAACATTTTAAGACTTTAATTAAATTTAAAGCAGCTTACTAAGTCTGCTTAATTTTGTAGCTTTTGTTAATTTGTTGACTTGATTGATATTTTTCCTTGAATTTTATTGTGAATTTTTTAATGTTTTGCTATATTATGATGTTATTATAATTGTTCAAGTGAATGAATAAATTATATCTAATGACTCTGGAAATGAATGATCATAGAATGGTTTCATATAGTGTAGTAACAAGTACCAGATATAATAATGTACTATAGAGCGATATGAATAAAGGAGAGCTTGGAAATTATTGGATGGTATTATTGGATGAATTCATGGACTAGTAAGCAAGTCAAAACCAACTCCATGCAGATAGCATTTGGCTCGAAGTAAACGCAATTACAGTGCTGACACTAGCATTTACAATTTACAAGTAAAAATTAAATTTTTTGACTTTATTTCAATCGTAAAAACTTTAAATCGTATTTTGAAGTTGCAAAATATTTGAAACTACTCTTTTGAATTTTACATTTTGTCAGAACATGAAATATCTTTAAGTGAACATGGATTCTTTTTAAATCCAAATCAAAACTATTTCTTTTGAACTTAAACATTTTCGGCTCTGGCGCTGAATCATAAGCGTTTACGGTTGAATCAAACATAAAATCATTGATTTTCTCCTTTAGTTCTATGTAGTTTAATACATACTTGACAAAAAATTGCAAATGCTTATATTTTTATTGAATATTTCAATACATAAAAACTACGCGAAAATTATGCCAATCCACTAAAGAAATATTAAAAAAATCTAAAACTGAATAGCATCAAGATGAAGAGTTTATAGTTGTTATAAGTTATATCGAAGTATTAGAAATACTCATTCAACATATTTAAGTGCCCCATTTCCATAAGTGTAGATCATATTATTCGTTTCCATTTTTTTACAATGCTTCGCAAATTCACAGCCACTGTACTGTAAATTACTGCTAATTAAAGCCACTACACTACACGTTTGTACAAACGGGAGCAGCCATGTGAGGCTACGATGGAAAGTAACTTAAGTGACTGTTTGTCTAACTGTTCCCTATGGCATGTAGACACACTTTTGTTTACAGTCGACAGCTCTGAGCAGAAGTTCAAACACTTGCCACACGCTATTAAATGAACGCACATATGTCCGCTGTATCTCTCATATTGAAATCGAGTCATCAAATGGTTCACGGTGATTTCACTGACTTTTGAACATTTCGCGAAAGTTTATGTTTTCTGAAAACTAATTGAACACTGGCAGTTGGCTTTTTTTATTGAATCGATTTTCCAGGAAATTACGCTAGCAGATTGGGCTGGGCGAATATTTGTTTGCACTACGCTGAAATATAATAAAAATAAACATGTAGGCACTACTGATGCTATGTTTAAATAAACATTTCTTTTGTATTTTCTTTGAAAAATTGCGATAAATTCTTCAGGTGAGTGATTAAAAGGCTTCCAAACACGTCAACTCTTTTGCTTTTTTTTGTGTTAAGGCATAAGCGTGGGATATTATGGCATTCGTAGCTAAGCCATCATGAAGTATAAGTTATTGCCGGAGATTTATTTCAAAATGGCATTACTACCGATATATTTAGCAGCTGTTTGTTTTAATTTCATTACTCTTTCAAATATTTTAAACACAAAAGTATTATCAATAAAGCTTAAGCATCAACCCGCTACTCCCTCACTGAGCATCATTCAACACATGCAGTGCGGAGCAGAGCAGAGCAGCAAAGCAGCAGCAGCGCAACACGAGTTGGTGCGGCATGAAGTGGTTCGATCTGTTGCGCAACCTTTGCAGTGCCAATTTATTTCACACGAATTCTTTGTTTAGAACCGAACCAATAAACAAAACACACAAACACAGCAAACAACCAGGGACGGATGAGCAGAGCGCGCGCGGGCAGGCACCATGATTTTACGTCGATTGGTATTTAATGGCTATAAGCAGCAACATAATTTTTCAGCACATAATTAGTTGCTGCTGCCAATACTGTTGCTACTTTGGTTGTGCTCTCTGGAAGATTAATCGCTTTGCAAAATAATTATTTTTATTCAACCGGTGTTTGCTTGTGTACAGGTAGGTGAGCATGTACCGGCTACTCGAGGGTGTTGCCAATTATTTAACTCAGAGCTTCAGTGTGTCTTCACTTTTGCTAAATTGGTATTTAATAAAATGCGAAATGAAAACTATTTTAATTTATATATTTTCTACTTCTACAATATACAACAATTTTAATAACTCACTTCACCTTGAGCTAATTCTATGCAACTTTGATTCAAATAATTTGTTTGTTTAGATTTGTGTTTTGCATGGTTTTAATGACTTTTTTCTATGGAAATAAAACTGCTGAGCTCTTTTTTATTTGTTTTCTTCATATTTTAGTTACAACATCCTGGAAAAAATGTAATTACTGTCTGCCATAAAGGCCCGGCATTATGTAAACATTTTTGGTTTGGCCCTATAAGATTTAAGGCATCAGTACGTTTGTAATTTTTTTGCGATTATTATTTTTTATTTAAAAAAAACAAGAAAAATTAGTAGCTACATGTTCAGAAAACTAAATTAATGACTTATTTGATCGACACACTTTAGAATATTAACCTTTAGATCTTTTGGCAGCAAACAGATCAATTTGTGGAATACAAAAAGTCTTCGATTATTAGTTTTTCGAAATTTTTTATTTATGATTGGCAAATTTTATGAAGATAACGTGGGTGAGAGGGGCAAAAACGTCTTCTCAACATAAACCGCACTGTTTTATCTCTACTTCAATGTTATTCGTATATTATGGTTCCAACATTACAGCAGAGATGGCCAAGCTTTACAAATAGGATGAGCTCTAATTTAAATTTGATAAAAAATTTAATTAGATAGATACCACAGAAGATTAAAAATAACACTATTCAGTCGTTCATTATCAATTCCATTGTTGAAATTTTCTATTGTGCAAAATATAAAGCAATAACAACAAATCGAACTAGCGCCGCGGCTTGACGCTCGTAACGTAAAACGCTTTTATTGTAATGTAATTTTTGGATTTTTTTTAATTCTTGCAATTTGGATTTGCAAATTTACGCACTGTCTCTTTTGAACAAGTGATAAGCGATTTCCAGCTCCCATACTTAGCTCTTCTGGTCATGCATAGACCCAATTGTCTAAAGAGGATTGCGTAAAATGTAAGCGAGATTGCACAACGTGAAGTGAGGGGGCATATATATATTGTTTGTATTGAACGCATGGCCAAAATGCTCATACTTTTAGGTAAGAGCACATACTTAAGCACCACTCGGGAACATTTAGTAAGGCACAACCATAGGAAATTTGACAATAGATTTTTCTAAAAATAACTATAAGTTAGGAATAATTCAACGTTTCTTAATGATATGAGCGTTCAAGCAGTGTAAGGCTTAAATTCTTCGGTATAAGGATAAAATTACTAATAATAAAGAACATATCCTATAACATTCTGCGCAATTTTCTGTTACACTTTACAAATTCACTTTAGAAATCAACGAACTTCACGTACTATCTTTTCCACAGGGTACACTGTTTTCATGGAATGATTTGTGGAGCAACTATTCTTAACTGTAATTTCGTACTCTATATTAAATATAACTTAGTTAACTAATCCGTTATTTGCAAATTTTTATGACAATCTTTAATGACAAATAGAAAACAAAAAAAAATTTACGAGACAACAAAATTGGCAGATGATGTATGACGAAATGAACACGTGCTGCAAACAGCAGAAGCAGCAACTATAATCATGATACAGAATCATCTTGTCTTCCAGAAATAAAACAAACAAAAAACTTTATACGAGTACGACAAAATAATTGTTTAGAATTTATGGACCTTAACAAATCGTCCCATTCGTTTGCGAATCGAAATTCTTTTCATTGATGGAATGTACAGCCAGTTTTTTACAGCTGGTGGATACTTTTTTTTAGGTAAAATGTGTGTGGTAGATTGCGTATTGTGGATTGCGTATGACCACATGCACATATGTACATATGTATGTATGTTTGCATCACCAAAAATAATAAAAACAAAATAAAAACTTTAATGTGGAGTCATTTCTATTTCGCGATCACCATAAAAAGCTGTTTACATGCCATAACTGATGAAACGCTCAAAAAAATCAAAGAAAAAACAACATCCTTTCCATCGTAACTAAAATATTTAAATTTAGAATATTATAAGGATCTTAAAAATCTTAAGTAAATAGGAAACGTTCCACAATTGGGACAGTTTTGAAAAATCGTGTTGGCACTACGCCAACAAGTAAAGACAAGACTTCCATTGGAAACTGCCATAAGTGAACGAAAATATCTTGCGTAAGTAAAAATTTAGCATTTGAAGTTGCTAAAAAAAAAACTTTAAAATATTTTATATCTTTCTATGTTTAATAGCGCATACGCAACAGAACAGAAGACGCTGCATTCACCATAAGATTGTATTTTGTATATAGACAATAAAATAAAGTTTACGCATTTTTATGCATTTTTTATATTTATGCAGTTTGAAAAGTACTCATGCAAAACGAAAAATCCCCATATCTAAAGTTTAAACAAAACATTTTTGTTTACATGACTAACACCATTTTGCAATGAGTTTTTGAATATTCACAGAAAATCGTTCATCGACATAGTTCTTATTCGAGTGTTTACATCAGCAATTTAGTGCCGTTTAACTGTGTCAAATTCCAGCACAAATAATTAAAGAAAAATCACGATGTTCCAGTTAAAATCCTATGAAATTATGAGGAAGATATATTAATCAATGAGTTCGCTTCCTAAATCTTTTGTAAATTGTACTTATCACTTGCATTATGTGGTTAGTCATTAATGTTATGATACTTAAATTGAATACACATTCCTGAAAAAGTTAATTTGATAGAAAATCATTTTCACTAAGGTCGGGAACATCAATTTTTTTAGATTTTCACCCCCTTCATAATTGAAGTATAATTTACTTAACAGTGCGTAACTTTTATTCAGAAGAAATAAAAAATCATGCAGTCTTGCTTGACTTTCAACACAACATTGTGATTTCGGTCTTTGTTGCAAAAAAAAAAAAAAATTGAATGGCATTTTTAATGTCCCTGCAACCATATGTTGAGACGCTACTGCAGTAAATGTTGCGCATTGTATTCGGTTGACTTTTGCAAAAAAAAAACTCAAAAAAAAAGAAGAATAAATAACGAAAATAAACGCAATTCTAAAATTGTTTTATGATTTTTATTTCGCACGAAACACCAACAGATGATAACGACAATGATGATGATGATCTTAATGACGATGGTAATGGTGACGCAGACAAGAAAGGACAGCTCACATCTTCGCGCTAGTGACTTGCATGACAGCATGTTTGATGTGAGGTCAAAGCCCTTGTTGCTTAAAGAGTCGACAACATTTTGCCCAAAAAATATTCAGAGCTTTTACTTACAAAACGAAGACAGAGCACCAAATCACTTTAAATGCCACAGTTTGAATGAAATGGTGCACCTTTTTTTCTTTGTGCTCAATACCATTCGAACAATCACTGAGGTCGTCAGCAGAAAGTGAATTTTAAATAAAGGATCAGTTCACAATGTTTAGACATTCTGCACACATAAGTCGTTGTTTTTATAGTCTTTGGTGATCTTCACATAACTTAAGGCATTTGCTTCAAACAAGTTTTTGAAACCATTGCGTAATTATAATGATTGTTATTTAGTGGCTTTTAAATACCTCAAATTTTGTATGTTTCTTTTTAAATGCCACTTCATAAACATAATATCACTTCTTAAAATCCTCAAAAAATATATGTATATGTACATAGGGCATTCCATGCTCTCTAAAATTAGGGCGATTTAAAAACCTTAGCTTTCGATTGCTGTTTAACAATTTTTGAAACTCGCAACGATGAACCGAATTTCGTGACCCACAGAGCTCTACTTCAATAAAATTTGTTTCTTTTGCAATTACATAATGATTTTGATTTCATTTTTAAGAGATTTCGACATAACTAAAAATATGGCACAAAGCGAATTGCCAAAATTTATATGCAGGGTAAACTGATCCGCTAAAACTAAAAACTTTATCTGACGTCTCATTTTACTTCTTTTCCCTAGACACTGAAAAATCTTTTCTATCAATTCAAAGTTCTATGCCCTCAGTTATCATACATATACATCAAACTTAAAAATTATAATAACTATCGAGCTTAGTTGCCGCAAATAAATACCACTAGTCTTTAATGCACATTTGCTACACGTGTAAGACTCTTTGCATAAAGTGCTATGGTGCGCCCGAAACATTTACCTTTTGATTTGTGTTCTTAGCACATTTTAGGCTATCTAAATATGCGAATATTAAACTTTGCTTACCCAAATGTTGATCTAAAGCCACAATTAGCTACATAGCCTACAGCGTTAGCGTTATATTAAGGATGCATTTCCTGCATGAATTCATCAAGGTGTATTTGCATGTTTGTGCACACTGCAAGCAGCGACTTCTCTGTTATCGATTTAATTAAGTGAACAAATTTTCTACCAGTGATTATGTTAATATCAACATTCAATAAAGCATACAGGGTGGAAATTTATTATTTAAGCAAAATTTGGAAGAAAAAAGTTGAAATTAACTTTATTTCGAATATTATTTATAATATCTTTGTTCATATGTCTGTGGCACTAAGGCAAAACGAGTTGACTCCAGTTTTAGTGATTTTGAGATATTGATGTTCAAAGTAACTGGTTTTCTCTCAAACAATGGAGATATATGGTAAAGAAATTATGAAATTACAGTGGAATTGTTCGCCAAAAACATATAATTTGTCTATTGAATCATACTTTAATTCAAGATAAATCGAATGGCACGCTTATTTCGATTTTCCTCAAAAATGGAGTTAAACTGTTTTGCCTTAGCGCCACAGATTTGTTATAGTTTTATCGAAACAACATTTTTCAACAGAACGAACGAACCAATGATAATCAAAATTCCGAACATTGAATTTGGACATAAAATCCTGGATTTGCACAAATATGAAGCGAAATAAAAAATTTCTGTAGATTTTCATATGGTTGGCGTGGCACCAGCAACTTTTTCATTGAAACTTATTTTTCTTCTATCTTTTATATATATACCAAGTCTCATTCATCTTCGTTATGGAAGGCGTAGCATCGCCAATTCTCTCAATTCCAAAACACAATACAGTCGCGCTAATGTCCGGATTAGCTCACTAATCCGGACTTCCCGATAATTCGGAAATCTCTACGGCTCAGACGTTTTTGAAATGCCTCTACAGTTCGGACAAAACTATATCAAAGTATGTTTTGGCTAGCAAATAGATTATTACTGGCACGAACCTGTAAACTTTGATTTTTTCAAATCTCTTTCGTTAAGTAATTGGACTTTTTTGAGTACTCTTGAAATTTTGCAAGCACGTTGTTTATTTAAAATAGTGTTCATAAAATATTGTATGTATGATTACAATTTCTTTATAAAAACATAACAAGTGAATGAAACGCAAACACATACTCCTCAAATATGCAATCTTCATATAGTTTATATAATAATCATTGAGCTTTTCGTATTTCGGACAGCTGTAGACATACCCCGAAACTATATGTGTCCGGATTAGCGTGACAGTACTGTATAATTAATAATTAAATTCATGACACACTTTTTCCTTATCAAACTGAGCTCTGAACTGTGTTTGGGACTTTTTCCCCCATGGAATCAAAAGTTACTATCTTCGTGACAAAGCAATACTGACAACGACATCTGACCACTGATTAAAAATTTATTACTTTACTCCATCTGTATACCCACTTTTATAAAATTTAGTGTACAGAATACGACAAATCTCAAAGTAATTTTTTCAATTTTTTTTACGTACCCTGTATATACGATTTAGTATTGTGCAATGGCTCCATCTCCAAGTTCACCAACAGCATAAAAAACTTTCAGGAGCAGGAAATTTTATTGAATAAATTTGTAAAGCCAATGATTTTACGCTTCAAAAGATTACAGCGGATCGGAATTTACCTAACAGTCAGGAAAAGGTATTTTACTGTTATTGGGAGGGCACTCACTTTAATAATAAAAACATTATATTACCATTAGTATTATTGTGCCTGACGCACATTAGTTTATAAAAATTTTGAAAAATTACTGGTCTTCGTTATATTTAGGTCATGATTAGCAAAACTATCAGTATCAGTCAAAAAGTACAAATCATTATGCATATATTAATTAAAATAATCACTCCACAAAATATTTTCATGTATTTCTGAACTTCTTAAACGTCCAATGAAAATTAATCGAACTTGCCAAAAATGTTCATACAGTAAGTAGCACTGAAATTTGCTCCAGATAACATCATTCAACATCTGCCATTAACTCATCACATCACAACATAAGGAATGAGTAGATTTTAATTAATTACAACATTTGCTGTAAATCCCATAAAAAGGCGAAGAAACAATATTCATTTTTAACAATTCCAAGAAGTAAACAAAGTTCAACGCACCGATATATCACTTGGATTGAACTTGAAACCACATAAAAGCAGAGCATCACTAACCATCGCTGACAAATGCGTCACATGGCGAGACAACAGAGGCTGCATTTGTGCATGACATCAGCAGCGGAACGGGATATCCAACAAACAGGTTGCAAAAGCTGTGGTTTTTTCGAACGAACAAAATTATCATTCAAAATAGCAGCAAACGATAAATGATATCAAAATTGTGCGGCCTATATTCTTTGCAAATTACAAATTATTACGAGTATCACGTACGCGCATACGTAGTTACTCGTATCGTATCTTAAATTCTCACGGGATTTTATACGCTAATTACGTAATTTTTATTTCAAAAATTTATGTATTTATAATAATCTGAAAATAAAAATAAGCGTACGCATTTTGTTTACACTAAACAACTCTTTTTATCGCTTCTCTGGCACTTAATTCGAATGTTTCACATAACTCACGGGCAAAGAGTTCAAAGAATAAAATGTTGTACGAATTGTATGAGATGTACTTCCAACGCTTGTACGTACGTATATCGTAAATTATGCGAAATCTGTCGAATTTAACTATCTAAGCACAGCAAGACTTTCATTGTCAGGAATGTTTTTCATTTTTAGTAATTTATAAATAAGAACACCAAACAACCAACCTACAAGTGAATTCAACTGAACTTGATTTCAATGAGTTTTTGTGATGCGAGTACCTTATTTTCATTACACACAGATGGCTTGTGCACGAGTGTTTATGGATTAACATTAATTTTGGGATAGAAATTTATATATTTCTTCAATTTTGCAAAATAAAATATGGAAAAAATTGTTTTCATAATGTAAAAAGTCTTATGATCTATTCAAAACATAAATATATGTACAACAAACGTTTATTGGAAATATATTGCGAATGTGCTGTTATTTCCTTAACAGGTGTAATTTAATGGAGCATTGACTGCTAATTTGTATTAATTGCGAATGCAAATTTTCAGCAATGAGGAAATACTTCGAAGTGGCAAAGATGTTTCTATACAAATTTACGATTACGAAAAATAATACGATATTACCGAAATTGAAAAGAGCAAAGGTCGCTAAGACATAAGAATTTTACATTTTATTAAATTCTACAAAAGTACATAAAAGATGATTAAAAAAGTTTTGGAAGTTTTAAATATCTAGATGGTTGCTTAGTCGCAATAACTAAACCAATTGAAATCGGCTAAGCCTGTGCTTGTACTTTCTACACTAAAATGGAAGTTTTAAGCCAAGTCAATTAACCTTAGTAAAAAAGTGCTTTCGGAGCTTAGCACATGGACCACTAAATCAAATAAAATTTCTTCTTTCAGTAAGTTTCAAGGGTACATTTATCGTTAGCAGAAAAAAAACAACCCATGCTCAATTACACCATATAAGTATTTGCTTTGGTTTTGTTTAAAGAAAAATTTATTGTATGTATGTTACCAATGAGTTTCTGCAGTAGATGCGGAAAAATAATTTCTTCTTTAACTTAAGAAAGTTGAGTTTAAATTCCTTTTAAACAACCCATTTTTAAGGACGCAAGACATCGAGATTCGTTTTGCCATCAACGAAATCGCTAGATCTACTCCAAAGAGAAGCAGCTAAAAAATTTAAAACACTTAGTTGAAGATTTAAAAAGATAAGTTTATATTTCATAAAAATTAAGGCATGTCAATAAATCGACACTTTTTTCTAGTATCCCAATACCTTTTAGTTATGTCGTGAAGATCGTTGCAAAGTTTGTAAGCTACCGGAGAAAACTCTAACGAGACGGGATCTTCCTAGAGCAAGATATAAAACCTTAATAAAGAAAGACGCAAAAATGTCTTCAATATACATTTAAAGCTCATAATAGGTTGATTATAATGACATTAGGTGACATGTCTTGTATGTTTCCTTATACTTTACATAATAAAATCTTAATAAAAATTGATGAGGCAGCCTGTCTCGCGTGTGATTTACACTGTAGACACAAAAGTCACTTGAAAGGCCTGCCGCCTCATGACTTGATATTGCTCATTTTTTGTCTTTTTAAGGTACTTTATCAAGACAATTGGCAAAAATATATGATTCGCTTTTATCGTATATTATAATTTATTATAGATAGCCTAGCGTGCACGGCTATGAATCGTTTGGGCATGGGCTCGAGACCGGTGTACGTCTACGTAACGTAAGTAAGTATGAAATTCGAAAAAAAAAAATAAATTAAACTTTATGTATTATTTTATTCTTTCAAAGATATTTAAAATATGTCTCTAAGTCTCTTTTAAATGAACACTACCCAAGAGTCTTTTTTAAAGACTTGATAAGATAATTTTTTAAGACCCCAGATATATACTTTTCAGAGTCTCTTCAAAGATAACATAGAGGAGAACTATGGCTCTTATTAGCCCCTATATAGAACTTATAAATGTATCATGTTGTCTTTAAAAAGCCTTTAAAAGAAAGGATTAGCTTGGTCTAAATTTAGGACCAAAGTATATTTGGTTGTGGTAACTACATATGAAAATTATTTTCAAAATGTTCAGCATATTTGAAACTATTTACATTCGACTGCAAAAGTGCGATAAATGTGCAGCAAATTCGCAGTGCCTATTGTGACAGTTGAGAAAAAAGAAAAACCATTGTTGAATGACGATACGTTAAAAATATATCCCTGATGCTCATGGTCCCCAGTTTGACAAATTTCGGCCTTACATCATGAAAACCATTAGTCACGCATTAAAACTGCCCCGACCCGTTTTCCGAGAAAATCATTTAATGCAGAAATTCTGTTCAACGGAAATTAATTTTTGTTACGTTTTACCTTGAATATCTTGAAATGATAAAGTTTACCAGAATGGTCATTCCTTAGTCCAAAGATATATGTAGTTTCAACCACATCTACAAAATTTAATTCATTATGAAATAATAAAGTCACATCGGTCGCCAGTCCGATTTGTTAAAAGTCTTTAATATCCCACCGAAGCAACATCGATTTATTGAAGGTTGAACCAAAGAAGACAAGTTTTCTTAACAACCAGAACGTGCAGAAAAAAAGAACTCAAATCACTTTCATTCATACGAACGAGTTACAACAACAGAATGGCGTGGAAAGAATAAAACACAACAACAGCAGCAGCCGCAGAGTGTTCGACTGTCTGGCAAATAAACGCCTGTCGAGTGTTTTAATGTTTACGACACGATGCCGATGCCGATGTCATGGGGTTTGACAAACAAAACGATAAAAACGCAAAAATGCACCTATACTTTACAGCAAGAACGCATTCGCACGTGCGTACTCGTACCTTTGGTTAGTGAGTGAGTGGACGGACGCTCATGTTGCGGACAAAAGAAACTGAGTACTGCAGACTCTGAAGAGTGCGCGTTAAATTTGTCATCATGCAATGATGATTTTATGCCGCATTAAATGCTGACGCTAGTAAAGTCACTTTGAGATGACGACGGCGACGACAACTATAGCGCAAATGCATATGGCACACGAGCAGCAATTGTGCCTTTTCCTATTGCTATTTTTAGTTCGCATGCTAATGAAGAGCGAAAAAGTTACAAGTGGATTTGAATTAGAAATAGCAAAATGAAACGTTAGCCCAATAAGGCAAATTGTTTGAAAGAATAACATAGGCGCGTCAGCAATTTCAATACAAATTCATCAATGTTTTGTGAAATATATTAACCCATTCTTAACAGTTTTGTTAAGCTAAAAAGTTCCAACAATATTACAAGGGAATTAAGCGATTTCCTAATTTCATTCGGAGTGTCTTTTATATTGCGCAAGCGAGCTCGGCAATAATGTTATTTTAATGTTTGCGATCATTGTACCGTAAGTGTTTACGGTACGCGAACGTACCAAGATTCTTCCTTGGATTACTCAATTGTTCGCTTGTAAAGAACAATTCTTCGTTTACAAGGAATAGCATTTAAAGTCAATCTGTGCTCACTAGACTTAAAAGCATACGCTCATGGCTTGTAATCACGTAATCGCAGCTAAGCTTTTGATCCTGTTCATATACTACGTAACGCTCTTAAGGAGGGGTTCGAAAAATGTGACAATCTGTGACAGTTTGGGTTCGGGCTTATATGTCAGTTTATAACACAGTAGGAAGGGGTTAAAAGTTCTAAAAAAACAGCGTTATGAACAGCCCGGTAGCTCTTACTTCTTATATTCCCCGATTTGTTGTCAATTTAAACATTTTAAGATACCATTTTGCCAAAAAAATACACTCCCATCCACTGCCGCATTTACAAATCAAGGGGCCCATGGGCACAAGAGTGGTGGGGACCTATCCGGACTGAAAAAACGAAACCGAAGTAACCGAATCAACCCTGTCGGGGGCCCATATTGGTGGGGGCCCAGGGGCACGTTCCCGTAGTGCCCTTAGGTAAATCCGGCACTGTTCCCATCCCTGAAACTATTTTTCTATAAAATAATTCTTCACACTAATTGGTTTAAATCAGTCAAAATGGGATAAAATTTCGAGAGGTATGAAAGATGGTCGAATAGCTAGATAGATGGATATTCTGAAGTGTGAACGATTGGCGAATATTCAAGAATGCCATGAAGAGCATCAAAAGCTTTTCCTTGGCCGAAAAGCAACAAAAAATGATAGCACAAGTGCGTTTTTTTCCGTATTTATCGCTTGTCACTGATGGACGTATGTAATTGAAATGGAAATGGCAGAACTGGAGCCGTTTGCTGACATGTGCGCGTAACTTTGAACTCTTTGTACCGTGTTAGATTTTACAATGTTTGCGGAAAGTTTTACGTTTTTTTTCGTTTGTTTTTCATTTGCACGACTCTAGCTAGGTACAAATGTACGATACATTTTTTGGCCAACAAATAAAAAAGTAACAACAACAACATTTTGAATTAGGCAAATTCCAAATGAGGCTACACGGCACGTAATCATCAACGCATCAGTATCGCATCATCGTATGTATCAATAGAGAGAAAATTCACTCCGAAGTGTTTTATTTAATTCAAATTAAGTGTAGCCTTTGCGGTATTTGGATTGCGTTTGTCTAACATAAATATTTACATTAGAACGGGTGAGCAAACAATTTGATTGCTTTGATTTTTATTATTTTTGGGTTGAGGTTGAGGTAAAGAGGTAAACTTATACTACTCACATTCATACTATGTAGTACAGTGGGTCATGTGGATATTTGTATTAAGGCTAACAAACTGAGAGCATAACATTCAATATATCGAATTAAAACGAACCAGTGTGCAAGCATATCACCATTGAAAAGATATCCTGCTGCAGTTCTTAAACCTTTAAAGTTATTTGAAGATTAATCATTTGTGGGAAGTTCTACAAATAAAGAAATTTCGGACGGCATAGCTTTTTTTGTATATTACCAAAAAGGATTCTTTCCATATGGAAATTTTAAGCTTTAATAGTGTCTAGATTGACCCTCAAAATAACCCCATTTCGAAATATATTATTTACAAAAAATATGATCCAAAACGTAAAAATCTTAGTCTTCTGGTGTGTCCCTTCTTGAAAGTGAATACTTAGACTAAATAAGTAAGTTTTCGCAGTGCTTAAAGGCAAATTTACACTGCAGTAATAATTTTCATTAACAACGCCTCATCAATGAGTAAATAATCATAAAATTACTCTATATTTTATTTGAGATATATTCTATGGAACTTTCTCCTTCAGATTTTAGATCATTCACAAGCAGAGGAGTTTATATTCCGAAGAAGTTATCGTTCGCCACAGTGCTTAATACTAATATTGCAAGCAATTTACTCAATCCGAGGCTATATCAATCCACACAGCAACATTAATATTGCAAGCGAGATCGTGTTTTGTCCATTTAACGCATCAGTACCCCGGTAAGCGTTTTCGTAAGAAGTACTTTGAGCCTCGTGAATATTTTGCCCTGTGGTATAGAACTACACTGGAATCCCGATAATTCGTACCCCGTTAATTCGAAAATCTCAATAGTTCGTAACAAACTGTTGGTCTCTTGATAAAATCGCTTTAATTCGTAAAAATTGCATATATTTTGGTCCCCTCGATAATTCGTATTTTTTTTTTTTTCAATAAAGTCTGTTTAACCTCTTATAAATCGTAATTGGATCTGACAACCTCTTATAAGTCGTAATGCAAAGCAAAATTCTATGGAACTATGGTTTGAAAAAAAAATAAATCATAGTGGGCAGCTACGACTACGTTTATCGTTCACTTTTTTTGATCGAATTTTTTGTGATTTTAGTGGTCAGTTTGTTCGTTGCTTTACCAGAGGTGCGTGAAAAACAAAGTATGGCGTGAAAATCGCATACAAACGTACTCATAAGACTTTATTAGTGTTGCAAAAGCAAAACATCATTTCAGCCATTGATAATGGAGCAAAAAAAATTGAAGTGGCTGAATAATTTGAAATCGCTCCATCAACGATTACTTCAATCCTACAGAAAAGAAAATTTCTAATCCAATCTGGAAATACAAAAGTCTCTAGTTGTATGGGTTACTCAGTGCCAACAGTCTAATATTCCTGTTGGAGGCCCATTACTAATGGAAAAAGCACTTAATTGAACATGAATAATTTCAAAGCAAGCAGCGGTTGGCTCAATCGTTTTAAAAAATGGAACAATGTAAAATTTAAAAAAATTTGCTGTGAAAGTTCTGAAGTTAATGAAGGTGTTTGTTTAGAATGGAAAGAAAAATTAAATCATCTTATAAAGGATTTTAATGCCAAGGATATTTTCAACGCAGACGAGAATAACTTATTACATAAATGCCTGCCAGATCGCACATTTTGCTTCAAAAATGAAAGGTGCCATGGTGGTAAACACAGTAAAGAAAGAGTGACTTTATTATTTGCTAAATAAATTAAAAAAAACCTGTTAATTCGTATTACTCTTAATTTAACCCAATTGATTCGAAGTTTCGTTAATTCGTACTGTCCTTATTTCAACCTCTTTAAATCGATACCTCGTTAAATCGGAAACCCCTGTAATTCGTAAAAAATTGCTGGTCCCTTGCGATTACGAATTATCGGAATTCCACTGTATTTCATTTGTTCATTAGACATCGTCTTCTGATTTCTTAGAGAGATGCATATTAAAAGTATTATCAGTCTCTTAGTCTCAGTCTCCTGAAAGAATTTAACTAAAACTACTTCGCAGAACCTTTATGAAAAATAATGACGTGTCCTAATTATCCCCAATCTCGTTCTTCATGTGTAGAACTACCCATATATATCACGGTGCCTCTGAGAAAACATTTGCTCGACGTTTTGTTTTGCTCATAGAATCCTAGTATCCACTAATATAAATCCAAGGTCAGATTACGTGTAGTTTGCATTAATAAAATGATCATCTACTTGTTTTTATCGAAAAGTTGAAAAAACGGTCTTATATACTACTTATTCAACCGTTTCTCAGGACATTCTGATTGCTGTCTGTCTATTTGTCTGCTTTCATTGGCTCTTTGTTCATCAAAATCAGTAGATGAGTCCAGAAAAACAAATTGTTGAAGGAATGTATACATTTCTTGAATCATATTATGTTTTAAGGTTTGAAATAAAATCATGGAGAATAATTTATTGGTTTTTTGTTGAAGAAAAGGGTGGGGATCTGTGGGAAAAAAACAAGTATTGAAAATCACACGCAAGCGTAATCGAAATGATAGCTCAAAATGCACCACGCTCCGTTGGTTCCATTGACAAATTTTTTAGTTGACGCAAAATCAACTGATTTTTTGTAGTTAATTCAACTAATGAACTTCTCTCCGTGTATTTTCGCGTCTATGATATGTATATTTAATTATATATTTTTTTTTTTGCTTGCACTGTTTAAATAATGAAGCTCAAAATTAAAAGTTTTAAGAATTGATACACAAATGAATTGCTTGAGCAACTGTTTGCGTTTATACTCAATGGACTTATGTAAATTTTGCAAATACTAGAGATCGGATGACAGTCAAAAATTCGGTTGTATGACATTATATGTTATGTATGTTTGCATACGCCATATAAAAATATTAAACTAGATTCTAAAACTTTCAACAAATAAATTAAAATTGTCCTTTAACGTGGAGTAGCTTGTTATCAAAAGAACGAGCTTTACTTATACTAAAGAGAACATCTAAATTATTTTATGGAACCCGTAACTTTAACGCGTATATATCAAAACTTTTACCATAGATTCGTTTTCAATAAACGAAGAACATTTTTATTTGATATAGTGGAAATTAGAATTCTGATGAAAAAATTTGTAAGCATCCTTAAAATATCTAGGTCTAATGCCAACAGAGTATTTAAAACTAAAATTTTCCAAAAACATTGAGTTCAAACAAAAGAATCATATCGTTAAAAGCGCAGCAGACAATTTATACCCCAGTTTTGCTTAAAAAAGAATTATCCCAGTGCTATTTTTAATTGGTACATCTGTTTGAAGAAACACGTATGCCAAATTACGGTTAAATGTCGGTTTATCTGAAGTTGCAACTATCATTAGATATTGCAGCTTTGCATTAGATAACAATATCATATAAGGCTTTTATTAAATTAATTAATTTAAAATCAATCCAGAGCCACTGTTCGATAAACACTCGCAATATATTTGATGTAGCAAGAGTTGCATACGCGCGTTTATCAAGAGGTGCTATCACAGATGCTGGCTGTTACCATGCAACACCCCACATTTTGGTGAAATGGACGGGCGCATAGGCCACTTCAGTTTTCAGATAGCACGTTTGAATGAATTGGCATGTTCGCAGTATCAATATCGAATTTCAATTTTCGAATTGATCGAGAAAAATTGGAAATTTTCCTCAAAAAAAGAAAATGTTATATATTGAAAACAATGCTGGAATGTTGCACATTAACGTGCTGCTGCCAAGAGTGTAAGTTGCTGACGTCAATGCAATACGACCCGTAGAAGGCTAGTGAAAAGGGGGCGAATGTCAAATGTTGAAAGGCTGCTGGCAACGATTTAATAGCCATGCAAATAAATGAAAATTAAAATGATTACAGTTTGAATCAATGTGCATGCAGATCGATGCAATTCGATGCAATTCGCTATGCAAGCAACTTGAGCTTCAGTTGTTATCATCATTTGTTTTATCAGGTTGCCGAAAGTAGCAAAAAGAACGAAATCAACGCCTACACATTGAGTGAATAAATTCAGCACTCAATTAATGCTCAAGTGCAGAGTGAAAATTGGTAAACATTTCAAGTTTAAATTACAATTTTTCAGAGCTGTGAAAGACTGCATTCATTTTCACTTTTAATTGATGAAAAGTTTCGCATTCAGTCGCCTGTAGACTTCAATGTCATAAGTCTGCAGCCTTTTCTATCGTAAAGAATGCATTTATTCTGGTGACGTCATATTCCGGATTAGAATCATAATTGTAAGAATTGTGATTACATCGAAGTCACCTCAAATCAATTTGCAGTCGCTGAAGTCGACTTGCTACAGACAATACATTCCGCTTTAAACGAAACAAGACACAGCTTGCATAGATATACAAACGTAAAATTGAAACGAAGTTTTTAACCGTGTAAGCCACAAACATTATAAATTAGTAAAACCGTGTTAAAGCGAAACTATACAATCAAAGTGCTGCTCAAGTCGAGGGTGGATATATATCTTCCTAATACAAGTAATAAGATTGTTTCCTTTTTTTTGAACTCGATGCAGCGGAAGAAAATGTTTCTACACTGTAACTAGAAACTGCATACCAAAGTATTTGAATATTAATTTATTGAAAATTCCATGCCGCTGGAAACTAGAACCTTGTTGCACCCGATCCAACACACACATATTTTGAGTGGTATTGCTAAAAATGATCATACCGCGGATGAAAGACTGTTCATTAGACGATTGTTGTAACATGAACATTTTCTCTAGTAAATTGCACAAAAAGAACTAACTAGCTCCGTCCGTTTTGAATGGCCTGACTTATGATATGTTTTCACTTTCTTTTGGAATATCACGGAACGAAAAAAACTGCGCTGTAACTGAGACTTAAGGAATCCTCTTTGAGTAAGCTTATACGATGCAGAATTTTAAACTTTTAAATATGGAAGTAGCCAATTCACTAGTTAGGAATGTTTTTGATATTCGGTATAAATGTTTTTTATTTTTTGCTCAAAAACCACACACCACAGGAAGTTTTTTCTAACAAGTGAATTTTTCGAAATAAAGGAGTAAACTATAAAAACTACTTTTCTAAAACAACTTTTATCTTTAGTAAAGTATTGAAATATCGCTAATTTAAGAAAATTTCAAACATTATCAAAAAGAAAAATTTAGAAATATTTTTAAGATACGTTCTAAAACGACTGATTTGTTTCCAAGCGGAAGCTGATGGTTTTTATATGAAATTTAGTTGATTACAAATTCTGTTAATCTCCCCAGGAATGCAGTTGTGCAGTTTATTTTATTCCAAACCCAGCACAAATGCCCTAAAAATTGATTTGAATATTACACTTATTTCCGAAACGCTACCTGTACAGTGGATATTTTCTTCCAAACAAATAGTGCTACGAACCAAATGATCTAAAGACAAATCGAACACACTCATAAAAAAATATAACTTATTACTTTGGGGTTTTTCGGAACAGAAAATATGCTCTCTAAACATTTTTTAATCAACCGGGGTAAAAAAATTAATTACTTTACTGAGCTTACATTTAAGTACATTGTGTGGCAACACCAAAAGAGTTTTTGCTTCGTTTTATTTCTATTTTTTGCTTGGGTTCTCAACAAATCTTTTAAAATGGATTTATATCAGACTTAGAAATTCATATTAATTGACTTAAAAGTCACTGAGGATTCCATTTAGCAATGGATGAAACTAGTGTGACTAGATTAAGCCTATTTTTTGTTGTAAGAATCCTTGGTTTGTGTATTTTTTTTTTTTTTTTTGCTTGTGACACACACTGTACTGAAGAATATGTTTTGTAATATAGTTAAGCTTCTAACTGCCATGGTTTTCAAATTGAGATTGTATATTTCAAAAAATTTATAAAATCGTTAACATATAGAGATCATTTCGTCGAAATCGGAGACGTATGGTGTCTCTATAGGAAACAGTTTAATCCAGTTTTGCGTTACTGAAATACATATGAATCGTTCTTTTCAGATTCAACTTAAATTCACATTTTTATTTTTTTAGATGCTATTGACACAGATTTGGTGTCCTCTGAGGTATTATTGTGTCCACTGTAAAATATAAAGGGTGTTTTTTTTAGAGGTATAGAGCTTCGAATTGAAATAAAACACAAGAAAATCGTTTTAATGTCCATCAATTTGGCTTTATTGGAAGGATAATTTTATGCCATTAATGTTTAAATATGATTTCGGGCATGTGGCCGCCGCGGCTGGCTCGAATAAAGCCAATTCTACAGGTCCAATTTTGAACCACTTTTTCGAGCATATGGGGCCGTATGTCGGCAATAACGCCACGAATGTTGGCTTCCAAGTCCCCTAACGTTTCTGGTTTGTTGGCGTAGACGAGCGACTTCACATATCCACAAAGAAAATAATCCAATGGTGTCAAATCACACGATCTTGGTGGCCAATTGACAGGTCCATTCCGCGAAATTATGCGCTCATCGAATGTTTCCTTCAATAAATCGATTGTGACGTGCGCTGTGTGGCATGTAGCGCCGTCTTGTTGGAACCACAACTCATCCACATTCATGCCATCCAATTCGGGAACAAAATAGTCGGTTATCATGGCTCCATTAACGGTAACTGACTCTCCAGCATTATTTCGGAAGAAGTATGGCCCAATGACTCCACCAGCCCATAGAGCACACCAAACAGTCAGTTTTTGTGGATGTAATGGCGTCTCAAGGGTCTCATATGGATTCTCTTCACTCCAAATGCGGCAATTTTGCTTCTTGACGTAGCCATTCAACCAAAAATGAGCCTCATCACTGAACAAAATTTTGCGATGAAAATCAGCATCGAGATCAATCTCATTTTCGGCCCATACACCAAAATCACGACGCATTGCATGGTCTCGCGGCTTTAATTCTTGCACAAGCTGGATCTTGTAAGGTCGCAAGCCAAGATCTTTGCGCAAAATCTTCCATAAAGTTGATGGACAAAGCTCCAATTGCTGTGCACGGTGGCGAATCGATTCATTCGGGTCCTCTTCAACATTTTGCTCTACAGCGGCAATTGTTTCTTCGGTGCGCACTGTTCGACGTCTCTGCGGATGCGTATTATCACATAGAGTAAACGTAGTGCGAAAACGATCCATGGTTAACCGAATTAATTGCTCTGATGGACGATTATGTCGACCATAAAATGGACGGAGCTTGCGGTAAACTTCGCGAACTGAACCATTATTTTCGAAATAAATTTGCACGATTTGCAAGCGTTGTTCTTTTGTCAACCTGTTTATGATGAAATGGCAAACCAAACTGAACATAAATGACATTAGAGTTGCCAGATTTGACCATAAAATGCCAGTTTTATCTCTATTCGAAAAACAAACCTCTAAAAAAAACACCCTTTACATACAAATATTAAAAAATGACACCTAAATTCTTATTTTAAGGTTCAATATATTAATCCTTATAGAAAACCCATTTTCCGTTGATGTTAAAATAAGCAGTGTAGTGAACGAGGAGTTTGGTATTTGAATAAGTGAAAATGTTATCTTCAAAAAAAGATATTTTTTTCGACGCAAATTTAAAGGCTTAAAATCTTCTCTAAAGATTGCAGAAGGGAAGAGAATAGGTGTATCAAAATACGCATTGCAAAGGAATAGTTTCTTTTGGTGTTATTGTTATATATTCAGAATTTATTTACAATACTCATATCCATAAGCTTAACATAGATTTATGTAATACATTTATAAAAATAAATTGTTTCTAAATTCATGTTTCAAAAAAAAGTATTCTTAATTTTATAATAAAACTGTATGTCAAAGTACCGATACTAGGATTTTAAATTTTGCTGTTCCTGGTACTGTACGCAATTTCTTACATTTTCTAAAACAAACAAAAAATCTGTTGCTGAACTTTTCATTTAACTCCTCCATCTAACATGCCATGTCTCTAAAATACTAAGGCCATCAAGATTTTTGTCGAAATTTGCTTGAGTGCGAGTTATAAGAAGAAGATGCAAAGGTTCATGCTCACTAGAGTGGATCAAAAGATAGAACATATTTTTTTAAATCTTACTCTTGTGTTACCCTTAATTGTAATTTATTTTTTTATTATTTTTCGGGGAAATTTACTTAATTGCTAAGAGACTAATACTCAAACATCATTTAACATCCTGAAATTGGAAAAGGCGTTTCAGGATTTTTTACACGTCTATCTCGAATTCTCGTATGTAATATGTTATAATAGTTCTACAAGTAGATTTTAATTACAAGTACACAACTGTAGTAAAAACCACTCCTTCATTACGAAAATATTTACCAAGGACTAAAAATTGTGTAGCTAACAGGATCAACATTCCTTGAACACATAAGTTACACATAGGAAATTAAAATCTCCATATCAATTATCATTTGCATAAACTTACAGAGCACGTACACGCACTAAGCTAAATCAACTCTATGATCCTTTGTTGTTTTATTAAAATTTGAAGTTTTCTTTAACATCCCCTTTTCAACGACACATAAACTTGCTGAAAACTTTTAAGAAATTATTTAATTTAATTCTGCTTACCGTAACCGCCCTGACAAATTCATTTTGTCGGCAATTTATATCCTTTTGCTGTGATTTGGTCTTATCCTCTTTGTCGAATTTTAAAACTTTATAAATTTTAATAAAAAAAAAACACAATTGTACTGTTTAGTTGCTACTTGAAACACTGTAGTATTTTATTTTACATTGCAAGTAGCGTTCAACATTCAAAGGACGCACTTTTCACTTTCAATATCCTTAACCGCTATTTATTTGAAATATTTTTTCTATTTTTTTCTAGCAGTCACAAAATAATCACAACACGTTTACCAGAACTTTTGAGAGTTTATCACCCGTTGGGATAGAGCGCTAGCGGACAACTGACCGCATCAGCAAACGATCACTCTAAATGTACCTCGCAATCGCGTCATAGAACACAATATCCAACCCAAAACTAACAGCACAACAAAAAACACTAACTCTGCACTGCCGCTGTGAGCTTCCGCTTCTGGCTCTGGAGTGGCGGCTACAATACTCCCCCGGCACGAATTTATGCTGTGACAAGATCGTCGACGAAGAACGAAAACGATCGCGTTTCGCGAACGGATATCAAACTATTGCTGTACGCAACAGGCTGCTTATCAGCAAATACAGCGGATAAAATTTTGAATGAATGTAAAAAAACAACTTCCAGCGCTATCAAACTTCCAGCACTTGAGTTGAACAGTTTATGCTTTAATATTCTTTTTCTCTATTGTATGAGATATCTTTGGTTTTCAATGTTTTTAGCTTTAGCATTGCACCACTAATCCTTATGAGAAAAAGAAAAACTTTTAACTTTTATCCGCTAATGACGCGCGTCACTGAAGCCCTACAGCGTGACTAAAGTCGCAAAACAGCACACAGATCCAATGAAGTTCAACATAAAGCAAAAGTGCACTGCAGCATGATCCATCCATGTGCGATCTCTTTCGCCACACTCTCATCCGTATGTAACGAACTGCTGCGAAGCTTCTTTGCCCTCTCGATTTACTGTATGGTATGTGGTATGTATGGCTGCTGCTGCTGCTTTCAACCGGGCTGGCGTATGTCGTTGTCGTCGTCATCATCAAACAACGCAAAGAGATCATCACCATCTTTGCAACATTGCTGTTCATTCAAATGTTGTCCATTTCTTTTACTTCTTTTGCTTTTCATGCTGCTGTAAGATCACTCACCAATGCAGCCATTTAATGCGAGTCAGGATATTAAAAACATAAATAAAAAAACAAACAAAAATGTTCATCTTAATTGAATCGTTAAATTGAAAAAATGTACTCCCTCAAACCGAAGAATCTTGTCGCCACAAGCGTCCTTTTTTCATCAACTTGATGTCAATCCCCTCCAACTTAATGAATTAGTTCAGATCACACGATCGCATAGTGCGATCGTTTTCCAGGGAATCCCTTAATGGATTGCTACTTGCAGGCTTGTAAGCAAACGCACACATGTTGACAATATTTTCTCACATTCACCAAATCCTCATCATATTCAAAAAAAAAACAGAAGAAATCACACTAAGTCCTGTTAAACGCATATCATCTCCCCTGCGTTCAGCATAAGAACAGCAGCGGTCTTGTACGCCTTTGTTTATTTTTAAAATTTAATTGCTCAGGCGCGGCTCCTCGTCAAAGGAACTTCTTCACATGTGTGCATAATTAGGCGCACCAATGTTTGCATTTTACGACTTCATGTACGAGTTCGTTTTGCTCCTTAACATTGGAGTGGCTGTAGTAACTCACACTTCATGATCTGCTCAATTGTAGTGCTGTAAGTTTCATAGATCACATGCACTTAAGAAACTACGCTGAGTAAAAATATAAATTGAATGCACATCTCGCACTCACTTGCGTCCATAAAATTTACTTCTTTAATAACATAAATCTTCGAATAACTCATGTTGGAAATATTTAATGACATCTTTTAGAAGGAACTTTGTTTTAAAAATAGCACCTCCCCTATGACTTCAGTGATTGATATCATGTCTTTGAGAGGAGGACGTTACAGCACGATAGATATACTCTATGTTCGATACAAACATTAAGTGTATACGTTAGCTCTGGTGTTAAAAGTAGAATTTAATATTAAGTATTTAATACGATCTTATACCATCCATGATCTTAATAGATCATACATTAGTGCAGGGTCTTTCCCCACCTCAAAAACACATAGTGGTGAATATACTTTCAATAAGCTTTAATTTCCAACACGAGAAAGAGTATGTACTTACCATCCCATAAAATTAGTGCTTCACCCGAGGCGAGGCGAGGTTCTAGTTGTTCTCGGTCTCGCCTCGTTTTATAAATTTGAGTCTCACCTCGCTTCGTTCTCGGACGAGGCTTTGAAATCACATACCTCGCCTCGGCAAGAACCGATGATTTTATTGAACTGAAAAAAAATTATCAGTCCTGTACATTGTCGACATTCAAGCAAAATTGACTATCTGCAAACAAATAATAAGTGGGTGGCGCTTATTAATCGTTTAATTATGCTTACATCCTCTTAAATTTGTGATATATTATTTTGGGTTGTTAAAAAAAATGGTCAATTTTGCTTGTATGCCAACTATATATTCAACTAGCAAAGCCGGCACGCTTAAATAAAATATATTTTATTTTTGGTGGATTGAATCATATATGATGATTGATGAGCTATGATGAATTTAATTCTTTTCTTATATGGGACGGCGTGGCATTGTCCATTTTTATTCAAATCAAGCTATGCTACGAACCTTTTCTATAAGAATTATATGTAGCAAATCTTATCCATTTACATCATATAGTTACGTTACGTTATAGTTTATTCATCTGCGTCAAGTAGTTGATAATACCAAAGTATGCTACGAACCTTCCCCAAATCATAAGAAACATAAACACATGCCAAGTCTTCAGGCGATCGGTTGAACGGTTTTGGAGTTCATTAACAACAAAGTTTTTTACCGAACGTAGGGGTCCCCTTATTAAATCTTTCGTCATATAATAATAACAAAAGAGAGTAGTAGCTGTATTATTCTTTCCTTTTAACAAAATTGTTTGCGTATAGTATTCTCAGCCCTACTGAATATACACACAAAATTACATAAGTATCGGTCAAGCCGTTTCGGAAGAGTTTTGTTACAAACACTGTGACACGAGAATTTTATATATTAGATATATGTATATGTCCAGATCCAAGTCACATTTTAGAAAAAAGTTGTCATTTCTAATAAATAAAAATCGAATCAAAATTCAAAAAATAGTATCAAAACAAAAAATACTTCACTTACTTCTGATACGAGCTAGTGTTTAAGCGAGGCTGCGAGGCACCTCGTTCTCAGAACCGCGAACGAGGCGAGAATGAGGCGAGGCGAGGTGCCGGTGTGATCTCGCCTCTCCTCGGTCGAGCGAGGCAAATTTATTTTTTCACCTCGCCTCGGTCTCGCCTCGCCTCGGTCTCTCAGCCTCGGTGAAGCACTACATAAAATATTTAATAGCCATGATAGGAATATTTACGTCTTTGTAAAAAATTCCACCATCTGAATATAAAAATCTAACTTACTGCTTCGCTTGACTGTAGAGTTTACCCTATGGCACAGAAAGCTTTACGATCCGTTACGTTTCAAGTTCGGAACATCGTTCTTTTTGTACCTATACTACTTTACAGCCATTACAAACTTTCTTCAGCTTAACCACAGGTTTTTCGCCTTCCTGTTGATTATTCTTTTAAGGAGCTTACCTGGTCTGACATTGAGATTGCCCAAAATTTAATTCAATTTGCCAAAAAAATTGTATTTGGTTTTTTTTAAGCAAGCATGTAAGAATCCTTTCTATGGTGTCAGTCTTTTAATGTAAGCAATCTTGAGGTTGACTTTTTTACACGAATACTTTGGTATGCCAAGTCATCGATCGTTGAAATGACTCGCTACGGTTCTTGTAACTTGGACGACATGCCTTCTTTACGTTATGGGCTGTGGAACAATAATTTACATTTTTTAAATCCTTCATCTGCTCTTGTCGCAATCTTGGCGTAAATTTTGACAGCTGTCATCCTCATAAGTCTTACCTATGCTTCGATTCTGTGCTTCATTAGCGACAACACATTGATCATTCTTGTGGATCTAGTCACTCACTGTTTCCTGGCATCCAATCAAGTAAGCCACTTTCAAATCTTTCCCACATAATCACGTAACTGACGCTTGACTCAATGCGATGCTTCTTAACAATACCGTGAGTCCTCATTTTTGAGACGATCAGCAATTTTAAGCGAACTTTCCCGTTATAGAATTCCCACATCCTGAACAGGCAATAATTGTTTAAGATTTCTCATTGTGTAATACAGATTTGGCTTTCATTTGACATTTCATGTCATGTCAGACTTCTGCCCAGCTCCTTGTATCCTCCAATTATTTTGTACAAATCTCTATCCCTGCGGTGATTCCGCTTCATTTTTTCGCTAGTGTTTTCAAACATTGCATTGTTCGTAGCTGCGTAAGAGCCTAACCTGTGAAATACCACTTATAGGTTGTTTGGATTAATTCACTTCTCAATTTTCGCTAGCTTTGCTTTGAGTTTACTGTTTTCTCATTCTTGAAACCGTACTCGTCTTTCGAGTTACAAAATTTGTTTCAGACTTGGGCTAACACTGTTTTTATTATTTTTATTTTTCTATCTGGTGAGCGTGATGCAAAATGTTGCCGGCGGTTGTAACAGTCACGTGTCTGCTATCTGCAATTTTGGCTTAAGACTCGACTCTACTGGAAACAAATGGCAACATGGTTCCCGTAATATGAAATAAAATCCTTTTTTTTAGGATTTTGGAAAGTTGTTTTTTTTATTAAAAAATAATTGAAGAAAATGAAGTGCAATGGGGTACATGGATATGTGAAATATATCTCATTATCCTATGGTTTTCGAGATACGAAAACTGAGGACCTATTTTATAGTAATTTTTTATCTTGCAAAAATGGACAAATCCAACAATTTTTGTTTCGGTAGGGGCGGCAAATCACCTCTTTTAACCGGGCTTCCGATGTGTATGGTACGCTACTGTGTTTACTTAGTTCGAAAGTTTTATTTAAAGTTCAGAGACGAATGAAACGTTGTTAACTTATTCATCTGGGAAGCTGAATGCTCAGAAAAATCTTATTTTTGATATTGACTTTGTTCCAATCATCGAAATCTGCCACATTCAATGGTCGATTATACTAAGTCACACCCACAATACTATATTGTATATTTAAAAACCAATGAAGAAACTAAAATCGATTGTCATGTCCATATTTTGTTCAGTATATTATTTGCTCTGCGGTTTTCCAAAATTATTGAATAAGACCTGAACAATCATTTCTTCTATCCTTAGGTTATTTAGGTCTAACTAAAAGTTAGCACTTCAATATGACCGCTTGATTTAAATCACCGTTGGAATTTTTTCAGTGTATACCAATTAATTGTCTTAACTAGAAAAATACATCATTTTCAATATTCCAAATGAGAAGAAATACTCATAATACTTTAAAAATTTTAGACAGCTGGGTCCAAATCCAGTACCCATTTTATCCTATCACATCAAGATCTCTGATTTAACTAACATTACCTTATACTAACTGTGGAATCGTTATGACATGTTGATTTCTGAGCAACATAATTCAATTAAAATCTTATCATTATCAACTTTTTTTTTGGCAGACCGGAAGAACTGTGCTTATAGGCGGAGAGCCCGGTGTAGAAAAGTCGAGTGTATAAGATTACAGGATAAGATATAGGGGAAAGGTAGTAGCGCATTTTGGTGAAACTAACCAACTAGAGTTGCCTTTCCAAAGCCCTTTCCCATGCCCGAAATTTTCCAAAATCTTCGCAATGCCAAGTGATAGAGCTCAAAAAGCCTAAATAGAATATATAGGGTTGTCTTGCCTCATCCTGTCCCAAACATAAGTTGCCACTCATTTAAGAAAAATTGGCATTAAACACGGGTGGCAACCCATGGATTGGACATGATTCGACAAGGCAACCCTATATATTTTATTTAGGATTTTTGAGCTCTATCATTTGGCAAACATTTCGAGCTGTTATCTTCATTAATAAAAACTGACCAAGGGACAAGCTTAGACAATTCAACCTCGCATATTATATTTAGGCCTCTTCGAGTTCTATCAATTGGCATATATTTCGAGCTATAATATTATACAGTTTTAATTAAAACAACAAATTTGGGCAGAGTTCGGTCATTTTCGGGAAATTCGGTTTTGGAAAACTCTACAAATGCATTAAAATAAAAATAAAAATAAAAAAATACTGACATGTTAATTTCATTCGTTCAAACTTCTTACTTCTTTGACTCTAAGACCAAAAAACAATCTTGTGGTATTTCATAGTGTTTTCAAGTCTCAACTAGTTCAAACTGCCTATGAAATTAGTGTGCATTGATAAACGTCTAATGTATGCATTCCCATCGTTAAACTCAATGGAATTATCTAGTTTAACTAAGAAGATGCATTACAATAAAACTCCAAGAGCATCACATCATGTATTCATATAAATTTTGTAAATTATACTGATGAGGCCCTATTAAAAATGGCGCCAAAACTTGAATGTTAGTTCCGCTTTTATTTATATTTTAATGAATGGAAATAGAATTTAATACACTTAACAACAGCAGGGCAACAAACAATTAAACATCACTCAGAAACATGTTTCAGAAAAAAAATCGTTTAAAGATAAATTTTTCAAATACGGCACATTTAAGACCGCACACGGAAAAAGCTACTTCCGCCATAACTTAAAATATGATTTACAAATAATACGCATGGGCCAAAAGCCTAAATTTTTATCACCGTATTTTTTTTTTATAAATTAACTATATATACCACATATTTACATTACTACATTCATACATGCCCTTCGAATTAGCCGCACGTATTTAAACTATGTAGGAATTGCGAATTTAATATGAAAAAAAACTTTTTGCTGTTTGAATGAAACCAACTTATGCTTTATAACTACATAATTAAATACAGAAAAAAAATCTAAATTTGAAATTGTTTAGCGGATGTAGCCTTATCATCTAAATAGAAAGAAAAATATAATAAAAGGAGCCTTTAAAATAATTTACGAATTTGACATATATACATGCTACGAGTAAAAAACTTGACACAGAGATTTACAAAGCTCCTAAATATTTAAGGAAAACTAAAAATCACATACCCTAATGAAGATAACATTTTGCAGCAAATAAATACAATAGATGCTGAACCAAAAATGATAAAAGCTGATCAAGTGTGCCATATAAAAGTTAATTTTTTTGCTTTTGCTTTTGCTTATCGCATTGCTACTGCGGTGAATGTAACACATTTTTTTAAAAGCTTTCGTCTCGTCATTCATGAGTTAAGCGGATATACGCCTCCAATCCTAATTTTGCTTCATATAATGTAGCCTCCAGTGAGCACAAACACATTGGGACTATTTCGATTTCATTCATTATCAGCAAACAGTTCCGTTCACAATGATCTCGTTTTTCATGTTATGCTTTCCTAAGTTGTTGTTGTTCGATTGCAACGTGCGACGACAACAATCATGTGGGTGAAGGGTGACATTACGCGCGCATATGATCTGGCAGTTAGAGCAGAGTTTTATTTCAATTTTTTTGTTTTGTTTTTTCAACTAACAGGAAATATAAGTATTACTAGTATTTTATTTAGCAACGATAACAAAAACTATTTTTAATTAAAATGCTAAGCCACATTCTTGTTCTAACTTTGAATTATAAAAAATCTTTTCAACGAAAATTAGATTTACAATTTTACTAACTTATTAATTAATGTTGGCTCCATTTACTTTGACCGATTAAAAACCAGGATCCCAATCAGTCTTTTGTGGCTTTGTGCTGGTGGAATAACAAACTATAATGTCGCCAGCTTGTGGCTCAATTTTGGTGTCCTTCAAACGTAAACCGCATTCCACATCTCTTTTGATTGAATCCACTTCGTTCTTTAGGTGGCGCATTGACTCTAATGCACCTAAAAAAAGTAAGAAAGAGAGGCGTATTAGTTTTTAATAATCACTATAAATATTGAGGCGCAAATAACAGAAAAGCAGGTTTTAGTCTTGGGTCGCTGAATTCTATTTTGGTACCCGACTCATTTTTGTGAAGTTTTTTTTTAATTGATAAATCAGCTGTTTAAGGAACGTTATTGGACAAAATGAAGCCAAAGTCTGCCTTTCAAATAGATACTGGACCGATAAATCCTAATTCGGTTTACTTAAAAGTCAACCTAACGGATATGGATTCAGCAAATCAAACACTATGGTAAGTTGCGGTCAGATAATATAATATAGTTTTCCTAAGATAAGAAATATGCAACCGCATTTCGATTCTGCGCGCCCACCAACGACTTTTTTTGTTCATTCCACTACGAGTATACGTACATAGTTAGTACGTTTCACCAACCGAACTTTTATGAAAATCTGTCACTTTGTGACTTCAAAACATTTTTACGTGCTTTGGGATCGTTTTTTTTTAAGGAAATGAGTTTTTAATATAAAAGATTGCATGAAAATAGGAAACATGCTCTAACTTAAATTTGAAAACATTTATGCTTAGCAACCAACGATATGTAGATAAATAACCGCAAGCTTATTCAATTTTTCTTTTGAATTGTACATACATATGATGTAGTTTTTATCTGTGGGAAGCTATAATAGCACGCCTGCTGTTGGAAGCACAATATCATGTTTAGAAGGTCTAAAATTGTTTTTTTCTTTTCAAAGTGAAAACTAAATTTTTTTCATAAAAATTTATTTTTAATAATTTTTTCTGGGAACCAGTAAAACTTCTTGCTAATTTTAAGGAAAATCAAAATTGTATTAAACCAAAAAATGGTCTTTAAACTTAGGGTTTAAGATTTATATAGTCAAGGTTTTAGTAGTACTCACCATCATAAATCACTTCGTCATTTCTCAACAAACGGAATTTTTGCGACTTTTTCAACACTCCTTTTATGCAACGACAACCCGCAACAGGGATTTCTTTTCGCCCCTCTGTAATATTGAATTGTTGCAATACAGTTGCTTCACCAATAATTTCTTCAACTTCTAGTGGTGGCAGTTTCTTGCTTAGTTCTTCTTTTAGATCATCAATCAGATGATAAATAACATCAAATTCGTGAATAGAAACTTCTTTAGGAACTTTTGGAGGCGCCTTTACGGAAAATCCATAAATAATTGCATTAAAAGCTTTAGCCAGTTCAATATCACCATCATTAACATCGCCCACACCATAGTGTACAACATCTAAGCGGCAGCGTTCATTATTTGTATAAGTTTCCAGTACATCCAGAATAGCCTCAACTGAACCATGCACATCAGCTTTAAGTATAACACTTACACGTGGCGTGGTATCTTCATCAACATTTTCTTTTGCTCGTGGGCCATAACGCATGCGAAAACGTCCTTTTAATCTACGCGCTTCTCTTTCGGTGCGATATTTTGCTAAGTGTTCCTCTTCTTTTATGCGTATCTCTTCTGTGGCTATTTCGGCTTTTTCTTTTTTAGCTTCATGCTCACGATATCTAAGTACTGAGTGAGCTTTTTTCTAAAATATTAAAAATATGAAAATCAAATTTTATACTCTTGGCTACAGTCACCAGGCGAATAACTAACTTCTGTTTCCACCTCAAGTATTATATCACCAGCAAGCGGCAACTCACGCCAGCCCAAAATTTCCACCGGCATGCCTGGTTCTGCTTTATCCATTGGCGTACCATTATAATCGAATAGCCCACGCACTTTTGCATGCGCCAAGCCCCCTACGAGAATAGCTCCTTTACGCAATGTTCCACGTGATACAATGGCAGTTGAGAGTTTGCTATAAAAAAAAATCAATCATACATTAAATGAGAAAGTGTGTGTATTAAAATATTAACAATAAAATACCCTCTTCTTGGATCTGTTTTTGATTCCACAACGATTCCTTCTACAAGTCCAGTATATTCTGATTTAAGTCCCATTAAAGTAGCTTGTGTGCTGATCGCTTCAGCAAGTAGCTGCAAGTTTGTGCCTTTGAGTGCTGATACGGGAACTACTTGAACATCACCACCATCTTCTTCTAAGACAAGGCCCATTTGTGCTAGTTCTTTTTTGGTTTTTTCCTGAAAGCAATTATAATATTATCTGTGAGTTATTAGTCAACATATTTATACAAAAATGTTTAGTTTTTGGTTTATAAGATAAAAATGTTATCACAAGCTTTTTGTATAAACTTATAAAAACAAAATCTAAACTGAGTAATAGATCCGCTACTGGATTCTAAAGGTATGAGTAAAACTGGTTAGATTTGTATAACTTTTCATTGAAAAGGATCAATCGATTTAATGCAATATTGCTAAGAATCGGTTATGTAACAAGTCATGATTCTGATAGTTTCAACTATATTACGCGTGATAACGTGTTTAACGTGAGTACAATGCGAGCAATACGTTTCATCCGGGAGCTGCCGAAGTACCGTTTAAAAAAAGAGAGAATCTTGTTGGAAAAAAAGTATGAAAAAAGAGTAACGTACGTTGCGGGCTACGCGTATTTTACATACACCGCATATTACGTTGCTTTGGTTCCCAGTCGGACTTTCTTAAATAAATCATCGCAAAGTTTTGAATAACTTTTGATTTTATGTATGAACGGAAGCTCGTTTTCGAAAACAAAATCAAAGTCATAAACTGCATTTTGTCAAGGAGGTCTAAAACTGGTGTCGATTTCTCCGTTGAGGCTAGTTTTATGATTGTAAACCGATATGTGAGTGTGAGAAAAACATAAATTTTTCGATAATTTCTTCTTGTAGAAATTGCTTATACTAAATTATACTATTATGCAGGCGCGTTCGTTGATTTTACATTTTGATTATTGCAGAGCTGATTTTTTCCATCTTGGGTCTTCGCACATTCGTTAGGGCCTCTACATTTGTTGCAATGTCATGTGGTTAATATACATTTAATTTTATTTCTAATCATGAAAAAATTTGAGGACAAGCCTTAAGATCCGAAATTTTAACATAGTTATGAATTCGTAAAAATTATTTAAATGACTGAATGAAGCTAATTTGAAAGTGTGCAATATTTTATGAAAGAACTTACAATATCAGCCTCTGGCTTATCAATTTTATTGAGAGCCACAATGATAGGAACTGCAAAAAAGAAGTGTATTTAATAACATAATACTTTAGTTAGATAAATATAAAGAAAACTTAACCATTAGCTTCTTTAGCCAATTTAATCACTTCACGCGTTTGCTCCATCACACCATCTTCAGCAGCGACAACCAGTACAATGATATCAGTGGCATCTGCACCCCGTGATCGCATTGCACTAAATGCTGCATGACCCGGCGTGTCTAGGAATGTCACTTTATCTCCGTTTTCCAGAATTACAGTAAAGGCACCAATGTGCTGTGTTATACCACCAGCTTCGCCTTCAGCTACTGATGCACCACGTAACGAATCTAAAAGTGTTGTTTTACCGTGATCTACATGTCCCATTACAGTTACAACTGGCGGACGCGGTTGTAGTTTTTCTGGTGGTGCAGGTGGACGAGGCTCAACATCGTGATCTTTACTTCCTGCGTCATCTAATGTGTGTGTATCTGGGGCAGCAACAATACGTGATTTTAAGCCACATTTTTTCACGATTTCTTGAATCACTTTCAGATCTTCTAAGCGTGCTGTCGGTTCAAGGTGATCTGCGCCGCGCACATATAGCATAGCTTCTTGAACATCCTCTAAAAATTAAAAACAGATTACATAAGTTGGTGAATATTAATGTTAACAGTAATAAATTTGGTTAAATTATGAGCAGGCATATATTTCAACTCGTTGAACTATTTATGATAACTTTGGAGATGAAATTACGTTTTTTGCAATAGTTCACCAGCTAACTCACCCAGTGGTCGCTCCATTGTCTCTGCCAGTTCGTTTACAGTTATGTGCCGCCAAATATCAACTACTCCATGCACTAGTGTTTTGTTTTGTAACTTTTTCGGTGAATATTCAATTATCCTAGGAGATTTCTGAATTAACACAGAATAAATTCATGTGGTTAATATGTATTTTAGGTACTTGAAAATAATATTTACCTTTTCCTCTGCAGTTTTTCTTCTTTTGAGAAGCACCTGATAAGTAAATAAGGTTCTTATGGAGTTCATTCTGGAGTTAGCTTCCAAAAGTTTCCATTTGGCATGATGTACTACAATGCCAACTGTTTGGCGCCGTACTGCGACTCTGAAAACAAAGGCCATATCACTTAAACAAAGACAAAATGGACACACAAATATATCGTCGTTTTATGTGCAACTTAAAACCCATTGCGTGATTTTTTATTCATTTTATTTAAATTTCTTACCGGCAAAAATTTCCACGCAAAATACTCACAAGCATTTTTACGTAAACACTGCTTTCATGCAGTACATCAATTGTCAAAGTCAGCTGAGATCACGGGCTGCCACACTTTTTAACTTTCATGCCAGGGCTACGGCTTGTCGGTAATAACAAAAACAAAATAGGGCTTCCACAGCTTTCAACAATGCCGAATTATTTAGAACGGCGATGATTGATAAACTTTCATTATACAGGGTGTTTTTTTTAGAGGTTTGTTTTTCGAATAGAGATAAAACTAGCATTTTATGGTCAAATCTGGTAACTCTAATGTCATTTATGTTCAGTTTGGTTTGCCATTTCATCATAAACAGGTTGACAAAAGAACAACGCTTGCAAATCGTGCAAATTTATTTCGAAAATAATGGTTCAGTTCGCGAAGTTTACCGCAAGCTCCGTCCATTTTATGGTCGACATAATCGTCCATCAGAGCAATTAATTCGGTTAACCATGGATCGTTTTCGCACTACGTTTACTCTATGTGATAATACGCATCCGCAGAGACGTCGAACAGTGCGCACCGAAGAAACAATTGCCGCTGTAGAGCAAAATGTTGAAGAGGACCCGAATGAATCGATTCGCCACCGTGCACAGCAATTGGAGCTTTGTCCATCAACTTTATGGAAGATTTTGCGCAAAGATCTTGGCTTGCGACCTTACAAGATCCAGCTTGTGCAAGAATTAAAGCCGCGAGACCATGCAATGCGTCGTGATTTTGGTGTATGGGCCGAAAATGAGATTGATTTCGATGCTGATTTTCATCGCAAAATTTTGTTCAGTGATGAGGCTCATTTTTGGTTGAATGGCTACGTGAACAAGCAAAATTGCCGCATTTGGAGTGAAGAGAATCCACATGAGACCCTTGAGACGCCATTACATGCACAAAAACTGACTGTTTGGTGTGCTCTATGGGCTGGTGGAGTCATTGGGCCATACTTCTTCCGAAATAATGCTGGAGAGTCAGTTACCGTTAATGGAGACCGGTATAGAGCCATGATAACCGACTATTTTGTTCCCGAATTGGATGGCATGAATGTGGATGAGTTGTGGTTCCAACAAGACGGCGCTACATGCCACACAGCGCACGTCACAATCGATTTATTGAAGGAAACATTCGATGAGCGCATAATTTCGCGGAATGGACCTGTCAATTGGCCACCAAGATCGTGTGATTTGACACCATTGGATTATTTTCTTTGGGGATATGTGAAGTCGCTCGTCTACGCCAACAAACCAGAAACGTTAGGGGACTTGGAAGCCAACATTCGTGGCGTTATTGCCGACATACGGCCCCATATGCTCGAAAAAGTGGTTCAAAATTGGACCTGTAGAATTGGCTTTATTCGAGCCAGCCGCGGCGGTCACATGCCCGAAATCATATTTAAACATTAATGGCATAAAATTATCCTTCCAATAAAGCCAAATTGATGGACATCAAAACGATTTTCTTGTGTTTTATTTCAATTCGAAGCTCTATACCTCTAAAAAAACACCCTTTACTCTCAAAACAATACTCATACAATTCTCATACAATGACTCGTAAACTAAAAGCATGACTTTGGCCAAAGGCTTCAAATTTTTCACAAATTTTATGTGATTAATGCAAAAGTCTTATCTGGTTCGATGAGGAACAAGAATAACACATTTTTATACACACTTTTTTTTTTTTAATTCTCGTTTAACTATTATATTTACAGAGCAACTTGAAACACTAAAGTGTCTTAAGTTTTCCTCAATCTTTCAGAATTCGCAAATAGTAATGGTTCAAAGTTTTTTCCTCGATTTTTCATCAAACTAGAATAGGGCTTCTAGTTCGAAATTGTTTTCATTTTGCACAATGGGGTAAGAGAGGGCGTAATTTAAAGTAAATATCCCAGTGTGCCAAACGGATCTGTTTCCGAATCGTTTTGGATGCGCTTCAGTGTATTTTATATCCAAAATGGATTCCGTTTCGGAGCCGATTCGAAATCGTTGCCGTTTAAAATTCCTCTCAAAAAAGCAGAAGGATCGTCCGCTTGATCGGATCCATTTTGAACTCCAAACGGACTTTAAATATGGACCCGTTCCGAATTCAATTCTTTGTAAATAAAACGAATCCGTTGCGGATTCCATTTCGGATCCGTCTTGAATTCGTTTTCATAAATAAAACGGATTCGCTCCGCACTCCGTTTCGAATTCGTTTTGGTATCAAATTCCTTTAGAAAAAGCGGAACCGTCCCAAACTCGGAACGGACTTCATATACGGATCCATTCCGGATTCGTTTTTTGTAAATATAGCGGATTCGAGACGAAGTCGTTTTTTATATATAACGGATTCGAGTCGGACTATTTCTTCAAATAATACGAATTTGTATAAAATTAACGATAAAAATTTGGCTATCGCAAACCATATTTTTTTTTCTATTTTGTACCGAATCTTTCATTTTCTTCTTTAATGCTGTTGTAACTTAAGTTACAATAATAATTATATAATGTTAATATTAATTTGTTTGGCATATGTCAATCCACAAAAATTATTTTAGTTTAACTCTTTCGGATACATTCAGAGATTTGTGTTAGGCATTTCTATTTCATTTTTTCGGCTAAGAGTAAAAAAAAAGAACAACTTCTATTTTTGATGAAACAGAATTAATTTATACAGCTTTATAAATTCTCAAAGCCTGTTAGTTAAGAGTGATTTTGATCAAACCGAATGGATGCATTATAATCTTCATCATGTTATCTACAAAGGATTGTAGACTTCTTGTTTTCTCTATCAAAGCGACTGAATTGGCTCAGTTATACAAAACTGATTAATTAAAAAAATTCATATAAGAGTGTCTGGACTTTCGGGGACTCCTAAAGAATTTGCATCTAACTTCAAAAACATATTGAAAAAGACTACATTTTAATTTGTGATCTTAGAAATACTATACACCATTTGGTGTTCTTGGTAAGACTTAGGGCATGAAAATAGTCGACACATTTGACGCCATTTGTACACGAGAAACATCACGTAGCCCCACGAAAAATAGTCTAGTTGGATCGAATCGCATGATCTTGGCGTACCCATTGAGCCAAAAAAGAGCTTCGTCGCTGAAGAAAACTTTTCGATAAAAAATTGGATCTTCATCCAACTTTTTTAAGGCCCATTCACCAAACAAACGACGTTGTGGTTGACCACTCGGCTTCATTTCTTGCACCATTGCACTTGCATTTTGTATGGTTTCATACCGAGGTCCTTACGTAAAATCTTCTAGATGGTCAAATATCAGAAACTCAATTGTTGACCATGGTGACGCATTGACATATCGCGATCTTCATTGACACTGACCGATACAGCAGCAATATTCTCCTCGATACTCACTCTCCGCATACGGGTTGGTGGATTAATGTCCAATAAAGTGAATCTGTTGGTCACAATAGCTTGAATAGCTATGTATTTTGCGAAACACATTTCTCACAGAGCACGAATTTTTACATAAAAATTCAATGATTTGCAAGCTTTGTTCGTTCGTTAGTATAGTAAAATGGCAAACCTTACTGAGCATTTTTCGCAATAGCACATTTTAAGGATCACGCGTAGGGTTTCAAAAAATTTACACTGAACAAACAAATAGCAAAAAAAACACCCACTATGAATAATGCAAGCACAAGACAACTTATTGAAAGCAAAAAAAAAATTTGGCTTAAAAAAATTATATTGATGTCTTAAAAAATATGGGCCCGATAAAAGTACGGGCCCGAGAAAAAACGTACCCTTACTGCGACTCTGCTCTTAAGAGTGACAGAAACATGTAAATTTTACTATCTAGTTTGTTGTTGCTAATCATTTACAAGCTAGAATTACCGGGTACAAGGCGTGCCAAACTAACAGCGTAATCAATCATAGAATTTGTTTTATTATACGTTAACTGTAACGTGAAGAATATAAAAATGATATCATATTTTGTTTAATTACTTCACAAAAGAAGTTAAGTTAATACAATCCAATAATCCAACAACAATAAATAAGGCCAAGGCATCCCTACAAATACCTAAATTTTTACATGTGCTCATATTAGCGTTTTTGCAGGAAAAATTTAGTTGGTTCCATAGTGTAGCGGTTATCACGTCTGCTTTACACGCAGAAGGTCTCCGGTTCGATCCCGGATGGAACCATGTGTTAAACTTTTGTTTTTTTTTTCTTAGTGCAGTAAGCAATTGTGTTTTTTTTAACCTATTATTGATACCGGAACCACAGCCATTTATTTGGACTTGTCAAAATTATGGGCAGCGTGGCCGAGCGGTCTAAGGCGCTGGTTTTAGGCACCAGTCCGAAAGGGCGTGGGTTCGAATCCCACCGCTGTCACAATTTTTTTTCCACACGTTTATTTTTATTCAGCCGACTATTTAATTACATTTTGCCTTCGAAACTAAAAATCGGTAACGCAGTGTCGAGTTGTAAATAGAGCTGTAAGTAAAATAGTAAAATCCGGATCTTACGCAACGGTTTTTTGTAACACATAAATATCATATAAGTAATTTGCTGATGGTAAAGGCAAAAAAATTAATTAATTTTTGTCTATTAAAAAGTTCACTGTAGGCATGGTTTAATTTTAATTGTAGAATGAACAAAAGTAAGATGCATAAAACTTTTTTATTAAAAGTCTAAAGCCTAAACCAAAATAGACGTGACGAGACGTAACGAAGCTTAAGTTGATAAAATGAATTTTACTGGAAACTCAGCTCTAGTCGGTTTCATTATTTTGTAAAAAATTGTTTGGTTGTGAGTAAATTTTGCAATCATATAACATATTGTTACGAAATTTCCTGTCTCTTTTTAGGATAATTTCGATCACTTACACTTTTCTGAGTTCGATCACTGGATTGTGTAGCAATTAAAAACACAAACTTTATTTAATTATAAAATGGTTTATTTAAATCAAAAGCGTTAGTTTTTAAACGGTACAATTGTTTATTTCCCTTAATTATCGATATTCAAACTCTAATATTGAACTGGCACTGTATAGACAATTATTTCACTTTATCGCTTTGAAATCCACTGTATTGCTTAAGACCACCTTTATTACTCTACTGCTTAAGAACAACTGTGTCTCGACAGCTCAGATGACAGCCTTTTATAGCAAGTTCACTTCCTTCCTGAAAGTTCGACCACTATCCAGAATGTCATTTCCGGTACCTTCTAGATGGCGCTTATCGATTTTGATAATTGTTCAAGAATTATCTAGCAGACTGCAGCGACATTCAGTTTATTCATAACCTTCTAGATGGCGCTTATCAATTTCAAGAATTATCTAGCATACTGCAGCGTCATTCAGTTTATTATTTCTAGTACAGAAACCACAAATGACTGCCAGAGGGTGTTCGAGAACTGGCATACTGCAAATTTCGCTACAATATGTAGGAAATGGTTATTTAAATAACTTCAGTGATTAATATTAAAAAGAAAAATATTTTCATCATTAGAATTCATTTGTTGATCATTTTACAAGTAACAATTAAAGTTCATATCATTGAAAACATCTTTTCAAACTTAAATAAGCTCAAAAAGTCAAAGAAAATTATAATATATACAACGAAACATTTAAAAATTTAAGGGACTGCAATAATTTCATTTTCTCGGTCAATTTTCGATCCAGTAGGGACTTTTTATGCCCAAATTCATTGACTAATACCAAATTTCACTATGGTGTCTGAAATAGCTAAATAAATACATACAAAATTTGAGGTGTCTAGCTCGAATGCCAGCTACTATGCCCACAAATGCTTTTTTTCAATCTCTTGCTTAGAGATACCTTATAACGAGTAGAATTCTTTTTGCGAATTTCATAATAATTGCTTCAGTAAATTACTTAAAATCACGTTTTCAATTTTGTATGAGTATATGGAAGGTGCCACGTCCACTCATACAATACCATCGAATTTAATATATTTTAAGATAATTCGCGATATCAGCACACCAAATTTTATTTTACTCTGATAGTACGACATATATAACATTGAACGTTTTACGTTTGTGTGCGAGATTTACGCCCACTGTAATTATTTCACTCTCTTTTGGCTTGGAGAAAATTTATGGCACTTATATCTGCTATACGAAATATCAGGATGATTATTCAATTATTTTTCTTATTAGGTCATATATAAATATTGTACGCAGTGCTACGCTTCTTAAGGAACTTTCGCGAAGGTTGGACTATTACCAATGAATTCCTGAGGTCAAAATATGACCAAATGAACTGGAAGGCCTATCTCAAATTCAATTTATGAGTTAAGAGCGCAAATACCGTTCTTGAACACATAATTATGCCTATGTAATTTTTACATATCACATGACCAATTGACATAATTTAATTTTGTCGTTAAAGTCATAAACACACTGAGTGTCGCAATATGTGACTTATTAAGGACATTAAAATATCAGAGTATTTACTATCTCGAATATTATGACTGATAAAAGTTTTTGCAAAATTTCGTAACGAAATATAATTAGTCTTTCCTAAAAAGAAATTTTTTTGCCTTTCTAATACATCACTTCTATTGTAAAATTAATAATAATAAAAATAATTCGGTACCAGTACCCAGTACTTGTTGGGTTAAGCTGTTGTTCATAAATATTGCTTAGTGTTTTTAGTTGCGCTAGCAAACGCTGCATCGACTTGAATGGTTTGTGTATTTGCTAAAGTTGTGAGACGGAAAAAGATAACGTTAACCACTATTTGCCGCCAACTATTGGGACTCTCGTGTCTTAGAACCGGATGAAAATGGTTAAGATGTGAACTATCTAGTGTACCAGAATTTTTCGACTGCCTGGTTTGTGTATTAAATATATGGAATAGATTGCCTTTTATATAAAAATCATTGCCTAGTTTCAGGAAAAGTTGGAGCAAGCAAAATTAAGGACTCCATATTTGTGTTAACTTTGCAACATTTTCTTCTGTGTCCGGAGGAGTAAATGAAAAGTAACCCGAATAAACGAAGTAACTCAAAATCAAGAAAAAATTATCTGGTGAAATCATTTTCCTTACTAAGGATCGGCTTTGGCAGACGGTGTTTGAATTGGTGTGGTGACTACTTGCTTGTTCGTTCAATTTCTTTTCTAATTAAATAAGTTTTTGCTTTGATATGTATGCCTGTGTCTCTATAATAAAATAAATTGAGTTGAGAAATGATATTGAAATGAAAAAGTCTTCGGGCTTGTTTGGGTATAGCAGTAGAGACATAATGTTTGGTTGTTTTTGATTGTTGCAATCTGGCGTTACGTACATTCGAATTGGTGGTACCACATTAAAATGTGGTATGGATTAATTCATTTATCTTAAAATAATCGTTTATATTCAAGATCTGCAATACCACTATATTGACCGCCCAGTTACCTCTCCTTCAATCTGCAGTCCGGTGCATTTGTATTTGGTTGAATGCAACTACAGCAACAGGATCCACTTTCTTCGAGTGGCCATCAATCACGACAACAGTAACTACAACAATAACAGTAACTACAACAATAACAACAACAACAACAGTAATAACTAACAACAACAACTGCTTAATTCTATTTTGAAGTGAATTGCATGTTGAAATGATTGCTGCTGCTGCTGCTGCTTCTGGCAAACATCGCTGTCTGCCAACATGCAGCTCCGCTCCGCTCATCAACCATCGTTCGCATCTGTTTGAATTATGATGGAGCGCGCAAATATTCCAGCTGCAAATATTTGCGTTAGAACTAACGGTACACACTTGAGTGCAACAACCAACTGCATGCAGTCAGTTACAAGATGATGTTGATGACAGCAGCAACTGCGACAGTACGCGGGGTAGCGACAACAGCGACAGCGTCAGTAACAGCACAGGACATGTTCCGTGCTCTATGCTGCCTCCTTGAAGCGCTTCAAGTGCGCTTTGTGTACAAAGAATTGACTTTCGCCGTAACTGTAGAGAGTGTAGGAAATGGAGTGCTGCAGTGATAGTCAGTGAAGAAAGGATATTCCGAAGTAAGTGCTGCTGCCTGATGCGAAACAAAATTGTCAGCTACACAAGTAGCGACGTCTACCATTTCGAAAATACTCGTCGTGCTTACCAACAAAAGCATTACAATTTTAAATTCCATTCGCAAACAGGGTGAGTAGCATTTTTTTAAAAAACTTAAGTGATTTTTTAGTTTGAAAAATTAAATTTTTATTTAGTCACATCCTGGAATCGAGATAATCGTACAAGTGGAAAATATTGGGAAAAATAATTGATATAGATATATATAAATCAGCCTTAAGCAAAATCACCCCAAACGTATGGCCAAAATAATAGACTAAAATCGTAAAAACTACATTTTATGAAAATTTCAAATGATAATCGATAAGTTGCTCTCTCATGTCAAGAATATCAAAGTTAGCCAGGCAAGTTCCATAGCATTTTAATTACATATTTTACTAAAAAACAAAGGTTCGTTTGCTCCAGGTATATTTCACGGTAATTTTATTATAAACAAAATAGTAATTTTTAGAAATAGTCGAAATGTACTGAAAATAAACCGAATTTATTGAAAATACACCAAATGTACTGATAGACTGATCTATTGAAAATATCAATCGGGTACGTCAAGAAGCGTCGGTATGGTGGATGACGCCGGTGATGGTATCACACCACAAAGTATATAATAAAATGTGAAACAGTGGAGCATAAGTTTTTTGTATTTCGAAAGCAAAAACTTGGTTTTATTCCCGACTTCCGTATTCAATCTGATGAAAAAAGTCATTTATTTTTATATTTTAAGTCGCCTTGTGAAATAAAGTATTTCTTGCAACGCTTGATGAATGTCCAAGTTACATCGCAATTTCAAAAACACTCAGCAAAATTAATTAAATAAAACTTTGCAATCGGGTGTCAGCCGTAGCGGATCAAGCGACTTTACTGGGTAAGTCATTGTTAGCTCTTGCGCTTAAAGATGATTCCAATACATAACAACTTGTTTTGAAGATATGGAACGGCTCGAATAACCCCACTTTCTTTGAACTGCTTTTAAGCTTTATAAAATAATTAAAACTTATTTTTAATATATGAAAGTATCAAGTTAAAGAAAATCACATTTATGTTAGGAATAAGTATTCTTTTGTAAACAAATGTTTGAATGAAACAATACTACGGCTTTCATAGTATTTTATATTTTCTGAAGTACATAAGTCCAAGCCAGCCGATCAGTTTAGAAAGTTGGAAGAGTCAACAAATGTTGAAACACTTTGCTTTTTACCATTTATTTAAATAGTTTCCTTTCTGTAGCATTTTAAGTGTTGGGAGGTGCCAGAATCTTTTTTTGAAACTGTGCTACACTTTTCTCAGTGAGTAGTCAGCACAACATTTAAAATTTTTCATTTTTTTGGGTGGTTGGTATGTCCGTGAACCAATTTCGATAGTTTCCATTTCACAAACAATAATGGAAGACGTAGCCTACATTTTATAACAGAAAACAAAAAATATTTTCAAAACGATTTGACCGATTTAAGTGAAACTTGAAGATGTGGCTTGTCTATAAAAAATAGGTATAGCGAAAAACTTTAGTAGGGGCGTGGCAAAGCTTCAATCATTACATTTTAATATGGCATAGCTCAGTGTTATAAGAGATACTGCAATGTAATTTGCTACTGTAGGACCTCGTATTGGAGTTTTTTCGAGTTTTTGTATACTCTCGCCCACTCATATAATTTCACATTAGAATCGGTCACATAGTTTCCTTAACTTGACACAAAAAACTTCACTGCTTTACAAAAATAATAAATGTTGTCGTACACTTTTCATCAAAATTCAATTTTTAGTGTTTGAGATATGACGAACAATACTGCTTTTGAAGTTGCCACCTCTTCTTGAAACCAATTACCAAGATCAGTTCGAGGTCAACGACAAATTTTTAGACAAACAATATAATTTATAAATCAGGGTCCTGAGAAAAGTTTTTCACTCAAAGCATATCTATTTTTTCACATGAAATATAAATCTGCAATAATACATGCAGGTGTCTATTTAAAAAATCGCAGTTGCCTCGATTTGATCTTAAAAATTGGTATCAAATATTTTTCCTATTTTTCATAAATAAATTTTGATAGATATTACTATATGCTCTGAATAGTAATATATGATATTTGCTTGAGTGGATCGAAGTAGCTTGGTTGGGTTCAATAATCCTATTTGATTTTACTTCATATCAATATAAATATTTTGTGATTCTCAACATATTTAAATAAAACACTACCTACTTAAGACCTTCTGCATCGTACAAAATTTATTTATTTGCAGCCATAAGTTTTTAAACAAAAAATATTAGTAAATGTATGATAAACAAAATTATCAAATTCGTGACTTGGTAACTATTACCAAGTGAATGACTGCAAGTAAGATATGTTTGGTTCAACCAATATGTGATTTGGTGTGTCGAATAGTTCAAATACAATTTCGTAATTCTGCGGAATTGTTAACTAATACAATTTATTTCGACCATAGCAAATACATTATATGTCAACACTTTTTGTAATCAATATTCAGATATTTCAGAAACCTCGCTAAACTGTATTGGTATATTTGTGCTTATTAACCTTTTTTTCTGATACCACACCCTGTATTATGTGCTCATCGTTCACCAAAGGAAGTTTGCATTGATGCGTTGCCATCCTAATGTAAACAAAATGTGGGTGGCATTCGTGGGGCGAGCGACTGACGACGAGTGGTGTAGATAGAAAGTAATTATGGTTGGATGGAGTGTAAAAGAGGTAAGAGGAAAGTAATGGAATGCTGCCATAGGGCTGAGAGTGGTGCTTTTTTTTTCAACTTTTTGAAGTTTACTCGTACAACATTTCTGTTTGCACTGAAGCGAACTCAAACATCGCGTCAAGAGGAAGTGTGCGCAACAAAACTTTACAATTTATCTACTAAAATGTAATTAGGATACATCAAGTCCAAGCACCCTGCCCATCCCTCTGCATTTTCATTCCGATTTCATATAAAATTCCATGCATTTTACTTTAATGTAATTATTAGAGTTATGTAGTTTTTAAATTGAGAAAATCGTTCATCGTTCCTTTGAAATTCAGTACACGCAGCAGCTGCAGCTGCATAGCTTGGCGCACAAAATGGTAGCACAGCTTTCAATGTTCCTTCAACTGATATTTTAATACGAAATGGCGAAATCTGAAATTTGAACCCGCAGCGGAATGGCGCATTTGCCATTGCCGTGGCCGTGGCGGATGTCGGTGTTGATGCCGATGCAGAAAGTCGTCTGTATGGATGCGTTGGGATTTCTACAGAGTAGAAAGGCACAAGCAAAGCAGATACCAGATACAGTTACAACGAGTATCTCTAATAAAACAGAGACACAAAGCGTACGTGGTGGTGCGAGCGAGACCGAGAGTGTTAGGGAGACAAAAAGACAGTCGGATAGACAGTTGAACAGACAGACAGATACGAGATACGAGATACTCCCGTACAGCACAGCACAGCACAATACATCCAGCACTGCTGAGCTCAGCACAACGAGGCGGAGCAAAGTAAACAAACATGGCCGAAAATGTTTGTTGCTCATAATCAGAGGCGCAGCTACGAGCTGAGACTACTACTTACTATACATTGGAGTATGTGCGAAAAAAATTCATTTTTTATTCTTTGTATTTTGTTGTTGTTGTTTTTATTTAATGTGAAATTTCTCTTTTTCTTGTCGCATACATCGTTTGTTGCATTTCGGCTCCAAAAAATGTAGGTAAAAATCCTACGCGGACTTTAATTTTTTTGCACAAAGTATTTTAAAGAGACCATGTATTTTTGATTTAAAACTTGAGCAAAATTTAAATAAATCAAAAATGCTACAATTTTATATAAGACACGAGGTACACATGTATATCCTAATAAAAATGACTATAGAGCAGCTAAAGGACGGATTAGATGGAAATGGTCTACTTCTGAATCCAGTTGCCTTCTCCGCTTCTTAGAAAAGTAGATTAATAGAATTGTTGTTTCCATAACAAAGGTAAAAATATATCTAGCTTTCGTTGATTAAGTCGTTAATTGTACTTTAAATCAATATATATGCGAAGAAATCTGATCGTTGCTAGCGATGAAAATTAAGTGTTAGCTATGTTCTTATAAAGAACGTATAAGCAATAAGACAGACTCGTACGTACGATATGAAAAAATAAAGATCGAAGTTCAATGAAATCGATTTTGATAAAGTCGAGCTTGAAATTTTCACACCTATGAAACTCAGTTATAAAAACTATAATAATGTGCGTCAAAATTCAGCATAAGCTAAAAGTCAGCATTTTTGACACTCACAGGGTTGCCCTTCCTTCTCAAAAAAAAAAAAAGTTTATTCAAACTGTTAAAACTAAAATATTTTTTTTAGAAAAACTTTAAATGGTAAAAATTATATTTTTGGTGTTGGAAAAGCTGCATACCCTTGACATGAAATTTCGTATCAACCCCGGCCACTTGGCAATCCTGTGGTCATTTTATAATAACTTTAGATATTAAAAAAAAAAAATAGATTTTCGGTCGAAATGGCCGCGGTTTGATAAGATATGATTGAATTAACTTATTTTATCTCAAAAACTAATCTTTCTTAAAAGCAATGCAGATATCTTCATTCATATCATAATACTGCAATGAAAGTCCCCTGACTGGTTCAGACAATAGCCACCATCATACTGAGCCTACAATTTTTTTTGGTTTTTCTGTTTCAGACGATTCTTTGCTATAAAATCACCGGCACCGTTGACACCAATTATTTTTGTATGGCTACGCAGGCTCCGCTATTTTGTACTCGTAAGTACATATTTATAATTTAAAATGAATAAACATTTTTTTCGTGTATTTAAAGAGTGTATTTATTGATTCTGAAAATAATTATAATCATATCCACAACTGGGGGTGGCATAATAACTTCTAAAGAATAGCTTACTTATCAGGCTGGAAAACTACTACTAAGTACTACTACACTTTTTCTTCAAAACTCTTTTTATATATGTATATCGGTATGACCTTTACATCGGTGTTTGATATATTTTTACATAAAAAGATAACTCTTTAACTTATATCTTCGAAACGCAATGCTTAAGTGGGCATACCTTTAGTAACAAATCGAAAGAAGGCAGATAAAATTAATTTTTGAAAATTTGATATAAAGGGTGATTTTTTTGCTATTTGTTTTTTAGTGTAAGTTTTCTGAGAATTTGCGGGTAACTCGTAACATGTGTCAGCGTCAAAAATGCTCTGACTGACAAACGAACAGCGCTTGCAAGTTATTGAAATTTACTGTCAAAGTTCGTGCTCTGTGAGAAACGAAAAACTTTCTTCAGCGGCGAAGCTTATCTTTGGTTCAATGGGTACGTCAGCAAACATAATTGCCGAATTTGGTCTGAAGAGCAGCCAGAAGCAGTTCAAGAGCTGCCAATGCATCCTTAAAAATCCACTGTTTGGTGCGGTTTGTGAACCGGCGGCATCATTGGACCATACGTTTTCAAAAATAATGAAAATCGCAACGTTACAGTCAATGGCGCAAGGCACCGTGGAATGACAACCGACTTTTTTTTTGCCCAAAATGGAAGAATTTGACTTGGTTTACATGTGGTTCCAACAAAATGGTGCCACATGCGACACGGCACGCGCTTCCATGGACCTATTGAGATGCAAATTTGGTGAGCGCTTAATCTCTCGTTTTGGATCAGTTCATTGTCCGCCAAGATCATGTGGTTTGACTCCACTATACTATTTTTTGTGGGGCTACGTGAAGTCTCTCGTGTACAGGGACAAGCCAGCCACAATTGCAACCCTGGAAGACAACATTACAGCTGCCAATGGTGAGAAACCGGGTGAAATGCTGGAAAAAGAATGCCGAAATTGGAGCCTACGGATGAACCACCTCAGGCGTAGCCGCTGGCAATATTTAAATAAAATAAAAATTAAAAAGTAAATGGAAGAAATTGATGTATTGTTCCAAATAAATAATTTCTTCACTTTTGCATAGTTTCTGTTCTTTTTTAATTTTCAATATCCAAGCGCTTAAGAAGTCCGGGGAGTCCCGGGCATAGAAAATATATGACATTTAATATGTCTGCGTGTCAGTAGTGATATCTGCAACGCATAAGCCGGTTAATATGTATCTGTATCAAAACTTGCATTGTAAGCATTTGTGAAGCGTAATCCCGACAAGGTGCAACAAACGTGAAAGGAGGCAAAGCTGCAGTTTCCCGATAAAAATACCCTCAATGATCATATACATAAATCAAGAGATTGAAAAGCTACGGAATGAAACGGTTCAGAGGAAGGCACACACAATGTTGTCTTTAACCTGGACTGGGCTATTTTCTTGTTACGTGAACAAAATTTAAAATTAATATCTCTTTTTTTTACTAAAAAAATGTTGTGCATAGAAGACATCAGTAATAACACTTATCTATTTAGTAAAATGAAAAAAAATATATGAACACATAAAATAAATTTAGTTCTTTAAAAATTATTAGGTAAATCTCACGGGAAGGAAGGTTGGGGGTCCCAGATCGCACCAAATCTCACCGAGGTGAGGAGAGGTTTCGATTTTTCCAAAAAACTCCTCAAGTAATTAATGGACAGTCCCTAAGTTCATAAGAAAAGCGAAGATACAAAACATAAATGTTCCATAACTTTTAGTTGATATCTATGGATTTTCAGTCTTTGGCACTTTGATCTTAAAAAGAGAAGTGTCTTGATGGTATGCAATTTTGATTTACGAATCTATCTAAAAAATAAAATGTTTCTTTTTAACAAAATTTGCATTTCTTACGATCTTTTCGGTAGGTATTTGCAAAGAGCGTACCAACAGAACTTTCGTTTCAAAAACTCCGACTATTCGGCGCCGCTTATCAGTCATTTAGAGAAACTTGAAGCGATTCCAAACAATGGGAATAACTCTTTATGACTGCATTGGAAAAGCACTAATTTTCTATTTTATTATTATTTTCCTCTTGCTTTAATTAATTTGTTGTGACATTATGCAATTTTCATATTACTCATTGTTCAATGAGAGTTTTGCAAATTGATGCAGCTTGTGGTTAAGCAAAGAGGTTGTTTTTAGTGGCCTTTCACCCCTGCCAGCGATAACGTATCTCAAGTACCTAGGGTTTTTTCTTTGTTGTTGTTGTTATGCTCGGTGTTGGGCTTTTTTCTATTTAATTTTCGCATTTCCGTGCAGCTCCTTTTTTTTTAGTTTTTTGTTTTTTTGATTGACGCTCTCGTCGATGGCGAGCAAACAATTTATCTCGATGGCACTTCAATAGCAACAACAATCAACTACAGCAGCAGCAGCAACAACAATCAACAACAATATCAATATTTCAATATAACGATAAACAGAGACCAACCAAGCCAAAAGCGGGGTACATTCACCCTCGTAACGAACAATTTCGAACGTACTACGGTAACAAGTAGCCGGCCGATTCGAGTAGTTCATATTGAATGGAATAAAATGAAAGTTGCTCTAATGGAAACTAACCGCAATAAATATTTTGCTATTTTGTATACTGACGTTTATATGAAAATACCTAACGAGATATTGTTGTATAAGTCTGTCGGTCTGCGGCGCCTGTCACCGAACGTTTCTGATGATGTTGGTGACGGTGATGGAGTGCAAGACTCTGTAATACTGGACGCGATTGTTGCTGTTGTCATTTGCTCCTCTCGTGTTGTACCTTTGTTGTGGTATTGTGGTTGTTGGACGGACACTTCAATTTAGTAACTATTTCTGTTTAAATAATAAATTGTGTTTGTGACAATTTTTGTTTTGCTGCTGGATCTGAATCGATTGAGTGCGATTGAAGTGTACTCAACTAAATGCAGATATTCGCTAGATGACGTTGAATTGAATTGTAACGTGTCGGTTATTCTTACAGAGAACAGTTTGGGATTTTGAATATACAACTGAGTTTATTCAAGTCCTAACAGTTTGCTTGGTTGTTTTCAGTGGCGGATTAAGAATATGGCTAAGGGAGGCTATAGTCCGTGCAGCAACTTTAAGAGGGCTCCATCAGCAACAACTAGTGGTAGTGGGAAAAATATGAAAAATGAGCCATTTGTGACTCATTACATCAAACACGTCGCTTTTCTTAAGAAAAATCACCAAAACAACAAACACATGCACTCAATACTTCTGCGCACAGCTGCGGACAGCTTCTCTCGTTTCGTTTGATTAGCGTACTTATATTTGTACACTCGTGTTGTTCTTGCTGGGATCTTTGAATTTTCTTTTGGCTTATTGCTGGTGGTTGTTGTAATTGTTATTTTTGTGGCTGTTGGTTGTGTGCTGGTGGTTGTTGTAATTGTTGAAAGTGGCCCCTGCTTCAAAAAATTGCCCATCCATGCCATACACTATATGTATTAACTTTTGGTTGTTACTAGAGGCGGAAAATGGCTTGGAGGTTCGCACGGTATTTAATTCCTTTAGACGTTTTCTTATCCCACCAACCTCAGTGACCAGTTTAGTCATTTCAAAATATCTTGGAACATGAAAACTATTTTGCCTTAAAAATAATTTAGACACCTCGGTAATGTGATGCTGGGGGCTCACTTAAGTCCTGTAATGTTCCATATGATAGCCAACAGAAAAAAATCAAAGGTTCAAAGATTTTACAACTTTAAACTACTAGATTAGGTTAGGCGGGATGGCCAGTAATTTCAATAATTTTATTTTTTGTGTTTTATTTTTCTGAAGAGTGTGAAAAGTTGGCTCACTAGTTGCCTGCAATTAACATATAATCTGGACCGGGAAGGTTTTTTATTATTAAAAATTAAAAATTTCGAGATGACCCTTTCTCAAAATTGACATTTTAATTATGAATATCTTGCGTATAAAATAAGTTGTTTGGAGTTGCAGTTTAAGAATTTTGAAAAAAGGTTTTTATCGATCAGGAATTATTATTGTGAAGCTCAATTTCCAAAATATAAATCAAGCACCTAAATTTCCTTGATTAGTATGAATCACTTGAGAAATTTCTTTCGAAGTTTCCCAAAAAGCATCACATGAACAATTAAGCGTGAATTCAAAGGGAAAAGCCGAATTTCGCCATTGTGCACGTAGGGACATATGAATGCACATAAGGACCTTATTAACACTTGGGTGGTCCTCTTGTCAAACAAACATTTTAATGGACTAACAACGTACACACACACCTTACACTATAATGCAAAGTATCAAAGAGTCCATAATTTTGGACTAAAAGATTTTGGCATAGGCGGCACTGATTGACTCTGTTGACGCTTGCTCTTACACGATTGTATTCACCAACATCAACATCATCATCATCCTCATCGTCATCGTCATCGTCATCTCCTGTATCGCGAAGTCAAAATGTTTTTGTTTCTAGTGGTCGAAGTCTTCATCGTCGTCACAAATCATTGCGGCACAAAGTGTGTATGCAGGTGAACCTGACATCCTCCTAAAAAAACAGCAAAATACAAACGAATAAAAACGAAATTCCAACCAAACCCGCACCAGTACAGCACAGCGGATGTTGAGCCTAATGTGGGTAAACATCATAAGTACTCATAACACTTGGTACCTAGCGTACAACTTACTTGTACATACCTGCACAATGCGACAGAACCACTCAGTCGAAACGAAAAATCCCGATGCTATATGGCATGTTACCATAGACGCTGGATTCGCCTGCAGTTCGTGGTGGGTTCCCTTTGCATGTTAGCCGCGCTCTGTAAATATTTTGTTTGTGATATCTCAAGATGATGATTACCTGTGTACAAGTGCGGCAGATTCTACGTGGTAGGTGCACCATTGCACCCATGGATACCTACGACGTCAAAAAAGAAAAGTTTTTCACTTTGCCATCAAATTCTACCATTCTGCTAATGAAATGCATTAGGAATCTATTAATGCCAATGATTCTCAAGTGCTTTGAAGAACTTCAAAAAAACCGCATTTTCGTTTTATTAAAGGATCTCTTTTTGCTCCTTGAATTCTCGTCTTATTAATAATACAAACTTTTATGACTTGAAGGTCCAAAAAACTTTCTTCGAAGTTGTGTCAAAATTGGTCAATTTTTTTGAATAATTTCATGAATGATAACCATGCATTCCCAAATGTTGTATGTGAAACAACCTTACAAGAATTGACATCCATCCTGCTGTCTTTCTATTTCGCTCGTTTGAAGTTAATTAAATGCATTTGTTACAAATTAAAAATTTACAAACCTACGTATGTACATCGCTGTACCAAGAACTTTGCTAAGTGCAAAGCTAATGAGTGCCAACCGTTTGAAGGTGCAAACTTAATGTGAAACTACGAGTAATTGGATGCTTGAAAATCACTTCTCTTTGAAAAATGTTGCACGTTAGAAAGTTATTTGTCTCACGTGACATTATTTAATGTAGAACCAAACACTTTTAGAATATTAAATATGGCATCCGTATATACTCACATTTTCCCTGCATAGAAAAAAAACCGGAAATCTAAATAAATAGCAAATTTTACTTATTAAGCTCTTGAACTTTCTTATTATTTGAATTATCTAACATAACAGACTATTTAATTCCAAATTTCTCTGAAATAGTATACGCATAATAATCACTTAATAAATCTTAAGGTTAGTCAAACCTATTTATAATATATCGGGTGATTTCTTAAGCGTTTTGTTTTTGAAAGTTCAAGAACAAGAACAAATAGTTTGCAAAAGTAAGTGAAATATTTATTTGGTGCAATACATTTTTAAATCAGGCTGAAGTGAAAAAAATGATCATCCCTTTCAGTGGGGTCAATTCGGAAGGGCTGGGGAGGGCAGTCTCCGGCCCAAGGATTTGATACTAGTTATTATTTAATACATCGAAGACGCCACTGATCCCCTTGAAAGTGAGAGTTTTTGATAAAAAGGTGTTACATTATTAATTGCTTAAAAATCAGTGGATCTACATGACTTCGCTGCGGTATACTTGACATCGCTCTAAGTGGAGGTTGTCCAACTCGTCTGAATTTTTTTTGGAGAACAACGATAAGAAAATTATATTCGATACAGCTGAGAAAACTCAAACTTTAAAGTAAAAAAATCAAATTATATCGTAGATTGTTGAATACTCTACTGAAATCGCTATGAGTGCAGTCAACTTGCCCATCAGAGTCTATTAGTGAAAATGGCTTAATGCAGTAGAAGTAAATTCAAGCAGTTTATAGGCTGTAGCTTAACTTTAAAAAAATAAACACTGACGAGATCTTATGACTAGTGGCCTAGTAAAACTTTTAAGGTCTGGGTCGGCGACGCTTCTAATGTTCCTCATAGATAAAAGTTGTTAAAAACATTTTTAAAAATATTTATTTTTTAATTTTCTTTTTATATGTGAACCAAAAGTGATGACCCTTCCTCCACTTCTAACATTCTTGACATGGCATAGTATAATGCCGCATTCATTTCCCAATGCAATCATTATTGAAAAATTTTTTGTTTTGTTCATCACATGACACAACTAAATACCAGCAACCTATTCCCACTTACTAATAAATATCCCCATAGTGGCCCAACAACGTATCATTTGGGGCCCAAACATATTTTATTCCGGCAATCTATCATAGTGAACGATTGCCCACAAAAATCAGTTATTTTTGGACTATTGATCACAGCGAATAATCGCCCAAAACAAATCAATATTATTGGGCGATTGTTCAGGATGAACCATTTTTGAGTAATATAAAAATTAGGTTAAGTGATCGGCCTTACTTTCTCTAGTATGTCAATCACTGACTTCACGATGGCTTTCGTCCGCGGTACATCGTGTTCGCAAACTACAGTAATACTACATTGAAAATAGCAAAGATTGTGATTTTCAAGCTTAAAAAAACAATGTGAAACAGGTCCTTAAATGCATATGTATATAATATACATATCCTCAGAATAACCTCAAAAGTAAATTATTTCAAGGTCAAGGTACATATTTTTGTGGCGCTTTCTTCTTTTTGTAACGTTGCAATTATTCACCAACGTTTTGGACTAACGTTCATTTTTAACGAATATTAAGGGATATATTTGTTGCCATTTTTAATTATGAGATTTTTCCTAATGAAGTATTGACGAAATGAAGAAAAGCCCAAAATAAAAATAATAGTTTTTGTTGGTTCGGGCGACTGTTTATAGTGAACAAAGTCAAAAGTAGAAAATTATTTCTGGGCGATCGCGAACGAAATTATTTTTGAGTATTTTTTCATTGGAAAATTATGTATTATACAAAATTACCCAAAATTTAAAAAAAAATGTATCTTTTTAGGCGACTACCTCAATAATCTGCCATTTGTGATCTCGATTTTTTCTTATGTATATAGAATGGTATCCAAGAGTGGTCTCCAGGGATATCCCTGGTATAAGCAAAACAGCCAAAACACTTCAAGTTTCTGCTGATATTCTTCATATTATTTAAAATGACAAAATTTTTGATTTTTGTAAAAGATAGGTGCCTCGAAAGGTATGAAGAACTTTTTTAAAAGTTTTGATTTATTAGGAAGTCTACGCAGATTGTTTCTGAATTATTTGACTAGGAATACATTGTTATATAAAAACTTCTTTAGTACCTTCTTCCCCTTTCATATTTTGCACCGATGATCAATTTCATTTGAAATTAAAAGTCCTCGTGGATAAATATGGCAAAGGAAAGGTTAAGAATGTGAATGTCAATAATATAGAAATTTGTGTATTGAAACTGTTTACTAATTTCGTATTTAATATTCAATATTAAAAAATAAACAAGTTTGTTTTTAATTACTATAAGAATTCTTAATTGTACATACTTTTTATGCAAAGAAGCTGACAAATAATAAATTTATCTCTGGTCCAATAACAAGCTAATAATCAAGAATATATTGTTTAATTATATTTATTTTCCTCAAATTTGTGCTTCCAAAATTCGGTAATACAATGCAACAAAACAGCTAACAACTGTTGGTACAAACAGCAGCGACAACATAAACAAATGAAACAACTGATGGTTGTACAAATATTCAAAGCGTGCTAAGCTACAACAGCTACTGCTAGCTATACACACAATTCGGGAATAACAACAGACTTCTGTGGGTGTCTCAGATATTCGAAAATATATGTGCTCGTATCTCAATAGCTGAATAATTTTTTCCTTTTATTGAATTCTTTTCACCTCGGATCAAATAAATACGCAGTTCAAATGGTTTTTTAAATGTTGCAGCTTTAGAATCAGACTATTTGCACAGTTGTGCCATCGATGTTCTTTTCATGAGTCTCCAAGATGAATTTGCTATTTTATCAACATAAAAAAAAACATATTACTATATAATAAAAAGAATAGAAATTAAACAAACATGACTAGGAAACAAGCCGAAAGCAGCAGCAGCCTTCACTTTATCAAAACAGTTGCAGAACATAGTAGGTTCAAGATCTACACATGAAAAAAATTAAAATGAATAATAACCCAAAAACCATTGGGAAAGTTTCACTTAAAATTTGTAGTAAAATGTCCAATGATATTACAAAAATAAACTAAGTTACAAGCCGATGAATTATTACATTTTTGGGAAAATCTCTAACTCTATTAGTGGTATAATAATCATGAATTCAATAGATTCTAGAAAAATGCTCAAAAATACCAATCAATCTTTGGCCACTAACATATCTGCTTTTTATTTCATTATTTGAAGAGGGTTTATGTGATAATACTAATCAATAGGGTTTTTGGTACTGAGTAACCATTGTATAATCCTTCAAGAAAAAGTTGTCCCGATCAATTTTGTTGATCCAAGATTTTTGATATTGACGAACACACAGTACTGAACAGTGAGATCAGTAAAATAATTAAAGTCATAGTCCATCACGTCAGGCTTCCGAAATATTCTAGTCTAAAAATGCAAAAATCTCTTTTTTTTTGGTATAATCGAAACACGAGTTGAATTTTCTCATAAAACTCGTTACGCGTGTGAAAGTATTACTTGTTCCCTTCAAAACCTGTTTTGAATAATATTGATGTCTTTTTTTCTCTATGAAAAATCGTTAATTGATATTAACACCACACATTTAGGTTAGCATATCTCGAAAACCTGACATGATGGACTGTAACGTTGTTCAGCAGTATTGATCATGACAACGTCCTCTTTCAGAATTATGCTGTGTCTACTAGGGCTTACAAGTACACGGCATGTGTACTTTCCAAAATCTATTTTGAATATTTCCGATATCCTGTTTCTTTTAGAAATAAATGTAAGGGATCTTTCAATAACGATTTCTGGTAAAGGGAAAAATAATGTGAAAACCTTCGTGAAAGTATGCGTTGGACCTGTGACTGGAGTTTTATTCAATTTTTTTGGCCTGTTTAATTTATCTAGGTATGAATAAACTTTGCACCACTCAAATACTCCTATTCTTATGTTACAAGTTTTTTGTGAGATTTCTTTCCATGTATGAATTCGAACAAACATTTAAGGTTTTTGATCTTGTATATAATACATTACAACTTTTTAATGTCACTTAAATGGCTCTGCAGCTATCCTTATCCATTCTTTGTTGTTTTTCCAGTTTGGATTTTTGTTTTTCATAAAACTTCTAGGCCATGTTCCATGGTCTAAAGTCAAAACGCACGTCAATGTTTGCTCACATTGCCAGCGTACAGATCACATGACTTCCGTTTGCTATCAACAATGCCAACATTGATCAAAACTCAAATTGTTATGAATTACATGTTTTTGGTCTTTACAATGATAACAAAAACTACACAATAAGTAAGCAATTGAAAGAAAAAGGCCTGACACTGCTTGTGTTGCATACAAAAAACATCCGGAAATAATTTGGGCTATTTCAGAAAAACCCAAGATGCATACTACATCTTGTTGTTGAGCTCAATTTTTGCAATTGTCTATTGTATGTTCTGGATTTTTCAGTTTTTAGCTACTGTCATCGGACATGCGTGTATCTGAGACCTGTTTAAAAGCACGTCATGTAAAAGATGAAGAATACATCATTTGCATAACACTACGAGTACACGATGGAAGCGGCGCCCAGTTGATCTTCAGTCATCAATACTTTTGGATTTTCCATTGATGATTTGGTGGCTTTCGGCATTCGTTTGGCATACGAACGGTAACGGATGTCATTTGACTTGTCTTGATGTGTGTGCTGTAGAGTATATATACTGCGGCACTTTTAAGCTTCATCAAGCGTTGTGAATACTAATGAGTCTTTAAAATGTAGCACAGCATTTCAAAAAAAGTCAACATGAGCGTATTTTAAGAGTTGTCTGAACTCATGAATAAGGTAACCCATTGCGTTGAATTCTCTATTGTGACACACAGCTTATTGCTGTGAGCATTTACTGTAATTTAGGAAAAAAATCCATATTCGTACCTCACTAAAATTATATATAATTGAATACATTCTGTGCAAAAAGTATCCAGAATTGTTATATGAAACGAAACCAAATTATATATTTATCAAAACTAAGTTTTGTTGCATTGCTTTTAATCGAGAGTGAGCTGAAAAGTAATCGGGCTTGAAATGAAAGCATCACTTTTTCGGGTAAAACAGAGTTTATTTCTGAACATAATCTCCATTTAGCTCAATACATTTAATCCAACCATCTTCGAATTTTTTTATGTCTGTCAACTGATAACGATTTGTTGAGGTCCTCAAAATATGTTTACGTTTCAAAGATAACCTCTTTGTTTGATTCAAGTCTCTTTCCACCAAAACCATCGCTTTAAGTTTGGAATAGATAGTAATCACAGTGGGCCAAATTCGGAGAATATGGTGTGTTAGAAACCAATTCGTAGTGCAATATGCACAATTTTGCGACTGCGCTCTTGTGTGCCGATGCGTAGCCCTTGCGGAAAATAACTTATTTCTCCGCCATCTGCGATCGTTTCTGCTTCACATCAGCGTTGAAATGGTACAAAAGATTCGAATAATATGGTCCGGTGATCGTTCTGAATTTTTAAAGAGGATCGATGTGAGTTATGCCAAGTGCATCCCAAAAAATTGTTGTTATTAACTTGTTAACATTAGGACATATGTTTGTTTTATTGTTATATAGAAAGGCAAGTCCTAAGTAAATTTGTCTAATCAATAGCGAATTGCTATTAAGAAATTTTGAAATCCACAATGGTATGGAGTCTTAAATTCCAACAGTTTGTAACGATAACACTATGTAAAAGCCGATGATGGTGTTAATTTTCAAGTTTGTCAACGCAAAGATAATCCAATTGCCAGGATGATTTTTTGTACACTTGCTAATTAATTTCTCCGGTGAGCGCACTCAGCTAACGTACTTCACTTCACTGCACTCCACTCCGTAGTGCATTGGAAAGCGGAAGGCAGTGTCAGTCAGATGGGTACATATTTGTGCAGTTATGTTAACATTTCCACTGATCATAATGTGTTCGCATTTCATCCAAGTACCATGCAGTATGCATTCAGCAGCGAACGCTCGTTCGTTCGTTCCTTCTTGCAAACACTGGCAAATTCCTTGGGCAAACATTTCACTTGATTTGCAAGCGAATCTGCCAGTGAAGGAAATCAATGAATGAATGACTAGCTGGCTGGCTGGCTGACTGACTGACTGACTGACTGACTGAATAAATGCAGAATGCACAAATGGAGCAGCGGTGTTGTGTGGAGCTGAATTTGAGGCTGACATTAGAGGACGACTCGATTGGAACGTGCAGCACGCTTGCAATTGATGGTCGACCAGACGGTAGGTGCCGAGCTGATGGTATCGTTGTCAAGGACGTAGGAGGAATCAAGCTGCACTCAGCAAATGGAAATTGTGTGCCTTGGAAAAATATTGGCATAAGGAATCATTCGTCGTTTCTAACTGTTTACATCACAGCACCCAATCACTCAATATTTTGTGAGAGACAAAGTGGGGAAGTGCCGGTAGCAAAGAGGCGTTTGAAATAGTACCAGACGATACCGATGGAATTACGTATGTTTACTTGCCGTTGTTTCTTGGTATGTAGTCGCAAAATTGTGCTAACATCGAAGGAAAGAAAGTGTTAATGTTTCTATAAATTCGGTATGATTTGACAGCATTTCCGTGACATGATGTCGAAAACATTGCTACCATTTACTATGTAAAGTTAAAAATTTTTCTTTAAGTCTTCTAAACTCTGCGCACTACCCCACCTTCAAACCATTTTGTGCCGAAGTTGTGCGGAACACTCGATGTTTCATTAAATCAAAATCACCGAAACGCGCTTTTGGTACTCACGTGAACAGGACAAACAAATACACGCGCTACAAAATTGCGTTCATTTCTCAAAAGCGTCGTCGACTGTTTTCTCAAGTGTTCCGACAAAAAGGAAAACATATTATCCTGGGGATTAGATTTGTCTGTTATTGTTGCACAACAGCAAACAACTTGTGTTGCTTGCCACGTTCTAGTTTTGTCGTGATTTAATTCGCAATTATATTTTTTTAAAGCGTTTCGCTTCGAACTTTAAAAAAGGGGTTGGAGTGAACGAACGGCACATGTTGATGGATGCTCCAGTAACTTTTATGATTTGACGAACACTTGCTTCACAAACTTCATCAACATCAACATCGACATCATGTCAGGTCTGTTGATAAATTTTTTCTTGAAACGGTCCTATTGTGGGTGGTCACTTGAACAGCAAATGCAGCCGTCGCTGTGTGTGTCGTCATCATCGTTCGGCATGCAGTTGAAAAGTTTATGCTTTTGCTTAGGAGTATTTTCAGTTTACTACCATTATCTGCTTTTGCTTGTCTGACTTGTGACTGATTCCGCTCTGTTTGTCGTTGCCTGACTTTGCTGTGTGTCGCTACTTGCTGGTTGAATGCTTTCTGCTGATGTTGTTGCTGCATGCGGCTCGTGGCTTCATCGCTCCATAGTTGCTCTACACTGTTTATTCGCTCATTTGCTTACATGCTTGGACTTTCTCCTATTTCGTTTGCATTTGCAAACACGACGGATATTCTGACGGACGCATAGAGTTACTGACTATACGACGAAAGTTTTTGCTTCGAGAAAGGGTGTGCAGCGTGGGTTAGGTGCAGTTGACAAAAGCTCCTTGTTTTTGCTTTAGACTTTGCTTTGACGGAGGTCATGTTGATTCTCAATGGAATTTGAATAGGGAATTTAATCCAGAAACGTGGCATAGTTCGTTCTTAGTTCTTACATTTCTCTTGAATTTGATTCCGATAAAGGTGTCGAAATGCAAAATTTTGAAATTCTCATTAATAATTCTAAATGGTCAATAATTCTGTGGTCAATACGCTACTGCACGCAAAGACTCTCGTACGTGCAACGCTTTTAAAGTGTAATTTGCTATAAAACTAATATTTGAAAAAAAAAAATTTGTGGACATTTTTTATAGACGCCCCTTTATGTTGAGATCTGATGGAGTAAAGATGCCGTAAAGTTCGTAATTCTTCTGTCAGTTAAAGATCCAACTGACTTAGCCCAAATCAAATCGTCAACCACATTTCGTAATAAAACTGAGTAGCTGACCTAAAAAAATGTTTAATTACATCCTCCTCCCCTATATCTCCATAGCTTCTACAGAGGTGAAAAGAGCGAACTTGCAACATTTTATTTGACCTTTTTCTACCATATCGGTTTTCAACGGAATTTCGCATGTGGCAAAAGAAACATACATCATCAAACTTAAACGCTATCACTCTAAAGGAATCCCTCCCCCCATCCCAATTAATCCTATAGATCTGGGGTGAGAATCTACCGTGTTCTCAGTCAGTTATTTTTGTTCGATTAATCAATTCGATGTTTTCTTCTCGCAATATCATCCATTGAAATAAATAGTCTTGGAGTATGAAAACCATTTCGACCTACTTAATTGTATGGTTAATGGCAAGTCTGTGTTCCCTAGCAACATTTTTATAAATGTCTCATTTTAAATAAATTGTTAGATCACAGAAACAATTCTGATATAAATTTTTTTCAAAAATTCTTAATTTCAAAACTGAAAGTTCACAGGTCTTTGGGATTTCCCATTTCAATACCCTACTTGCGAGGCGAACGTCAAAAGTTTGTCTAAATTATCGCTTAACAGTTATCATGCTCTCTGGAATTGATGGCATCGTTCTAACTGTCTGCCATTCCGTCCGTCTGTCAGTGTGTCTGCATTTCTAGCATTCCAGCGTGCATGATGATGCAGTGCAGCAAATTGTGAAGTGGATCGAACAAATATGTTTACATTTAACACATGTGCAATTATTTGATTTAACTGCAAAAAGTACACACTTACAATACACACACTGACACATGCACAGATAGATACTCACACCAACACATAATGCAAAAGGAAAACAAATTAAAATCAAACTTTGACATCACATCAAAAGTTACCCCTGTCTGCCCGTCAATGTTTTGTTGCCGTGCAAATAAACTTCGACTGGGAAACGTTCCTTTGATAACGTAAAATGGAACAAATTAAGAAATTTATTGTGGTATCGCACAAGAAACAATAAAAATATTGAGCTCAATAATATTTGCATTAGATTAATCGGCTGAGGTCGAGATTTTTCCATTGTTTAATGTTGATACCGCAGACTTAGCTCTATTTGTATTTTAGTAATGTAACTGCCCAAATTACTTTTTACGAAAGTTAATTATTTTTATTAAGTATGTTTGTCCTTAAGTTAAAAGATGGAGTCGGATCGCTACAGACATTTCTGTTTCCTCACATACCGTCTAGAGCAGTAGTTATTTTCAACGATAAATGAATAAAACTAGAATCAAAATATTTGAAGAGCACTTCGAGAACTCAATGGATTATTTGATTTGGTAAATCGTACATGGAACACGGCCTCCTTTTTGTGCGAACTATATATTTAAAAAGTTCATTTTATATGTGGCCCAAAACACCTCGACTTCATCTAATGCAGAGATTGAAAAGCTTCAGTTTTTCCAGCACCTACATAAAATTTCTTGATATTACCAAACTGGGACTGTCCATATGTTAAGTTCATCTTATGAAAGAATCACTAAAATTACGATTTAAGTGCTGATATAGAGATGACAAAATTTCTACTCATAATAAATTAAAAAAAAAACAAAATCTTCATGTTGCCGTCCAATATGACAAAGGATCGTCATTAATCAAAGTATGACAGTCGATTGCATCAAGCCTTCAAAGAAAAAGTTACAAAAAAGTTTTACCAAAAGGACTTCAACAATTTACAAATATTTATCCTTTTTGCATTCTTCTGCCTATTCATTTTTTCAGCCATTCATTTCTATTTTTTATTAATCATTCATTTATTCATTTGCCGTAAATACCCTGCTCACACTTTTCCGGGTTATGTGTTTCCTCAAAACCGAAACTAATATCCTTTAAACATGAATTGCATAAAAGTTGACAATAAATAAAGACAACGATCACACGAAAGGAAGCAACGAAGAGATTTCTCGCAATTCAAACTGGCCGACGTCATAAATTTGCAAAACGGAAATCTTTTATTGCTCGTCCTCGTGTGAAATGTGTCCTGCTGTGCTCAGCACAAAAAGGTCGATCCTTGCATTAGTGTGAATACAAATCGAATTACACGCCTTTTCATCTGCCACACCAATTGGACTATCGGCTATGGCTTATTATGGGCTCAATATTGTTAGCTCTTGCTGATGTTCATGTTGCTGGTTGCACAGCGGGTGTGCTGTAATTGGTATTTTAAATGATTAAACGATTCTATTGTTATTGAGCATGACCTTTGACCTGCCAATATGTCACATTTATGTAATTGTGTTCTACTTCAAATAAAAGGTCAGTAACTTTTCTATTGCTTTTGGAATTGTACAGAGAAAGTTATGAATTTGGCTATTTATTTTTTTTGGTTTTTGAAGGTTAAATTGAAATGATTTAATTAAAAATCTGAGTTTATCTTAAGACAAAATCCAAGCAGTTTAAAAATAATATAGTTATTAATCGATAACCCCATAAAAACTTTCAAAGTTCCAATTTAAATAAAATAAAAAACTCTGGGTCCAGTGGAGCTTCAGATCTTTTGTTTTGCTTTCCATGAAATTTAAATAATAATTTTTATCACCACCAACTTAAACTAAGAAGCTCTGAACTCCAAACTATTCATTGAGCTGTTACAGAAATAATTCAACAAAGGGTGCATTGCTTACAAATCTCTTTAACGAAATTAATTCGACATATGATAACTTATCTCCATGTTTGCTGGGAAAGAAGAGTGACACATTTGTGAATGTGCTGCGAATACAGCGAAAGTTGGGGTGAAAGTCAGATATGCAATATTTGTGAAAAATTGTGATTCCTTAAAATCATTGTAACGTAGCAAAATATCCTGCGGAGTCTTGCAATAACAATTTAATCCCATGAAGATTATTTAAGGCAGACCAAAGCGCTTGCAGCAATGCAGCTGGTTTCATGGTGCACTTTAAAATTCCATTCATTCATTTATTGCAGGATAGGTACCCATTTTATGTGATTGCGGACTGACAGTTTGTACCGCGCTCAGCCCGTAGCATAGTGGCAGCAAAGCATGAAACAGAGTCGTTATCGTCTTCATTGAGGTAGCTATGCCCCAAGCTATTTGCTCTCACTTGTCGTTCAGCATAGCAGCTCAAGACAGCTTGACTTATTTCATTAGCAGGTCGCTAGAGCTTGCTGCAATTCTTCTATTTCGCCCTTGAAAGGAATTGTTTTTTATCCTACATATTCGTGGCCAGAATATATCGACTCAACGATGCAACTGATCGTTTATTTTTATTTATTCAAAACTTTTCAAATAACGTGCATAAGGAAAAGATATTTAAAGCTCAGGGCTAGGACTGCCAATAAGAAAATTCGTAGTAAATATTCATAAACTTTACGAGTATACATTGAAACGGAAAGTTAGCCTTCAAATTCATAATGTGTCGCACCATTTTGTTTTAAAATATTACGACTTGCATTTGAGATATTATGATGACCCTTATCTTAAACTAAAATCTCATTAAAAACAATTAAATTTCACCACCGAAGCGGTTGTATGAGTGGAAGCTACAATCGAAAATTAGCTTTATCGCTCAGAATGATTTTGCGTTAAAAATTAGTATCTTCGTGGAACGTAGAGCCGCACTAATGGAGCATACTTTGCAGTAGATGTCGTGCTGCTTTAGTCCTTAGGTCCAAGGCTTGTAAATAATTTGGGACGTGTAGGCACTATTCCATGATAAACATGTTAGCTTTTATTTACAAGAAAAATAGTTTCCAAAACGTAGAAAAAGTTCAGCGATAGAGAAACAATTAGAAAATAATGGTGAAACTTGCGATTTTTTCCGAGATTTTCTCGTATGACGGGATTTTTGTTTCAATGAATGTGATGAGAGTTTCACTCCTAGGCTTCTCGGTAGATTTCAATTTCCGTATCAATTTTCGTTTGATGTGGAAGAAAATCGAATCTGTTAGGCATCTGATGGGTAATTCGACATTGGAGATGGTTCTGGACCACCAAATTCAATAAAGTCAATTCTATAGTCAAATCTTTACGAAGAAATATCCTCCTTTTCGACAACTTACTTGTAATAGGTAAACTATTTTTTGAGGATATTCTTCAAAGTTAAAGATCAGGTTTTAGCAAGAAAGTTCTAATTACAGCACATAAGGTCTGAAAATGCTGAATATAGCATCTCTTATGGTTTTAAATTTTAGTACACTGATTTTTAAAGATATGGAAACAATTGTTTTGCAATTCCGCAGAGTGCTGTGGCTCACATCACATCATTCTGCAACCATATTGGTGTACCAATAAATTGCTGCTGCTAGCGCGACTGCTCCATATCTTCTGCTTCTCTATGTATATTTTATTGTCATTCGTACGTTTATTGCAGCCAGCGGGCAGCACTCAGATGTCCTTATGTCAAACAGCCATAAGCCGCTACTGTTTGCACTACCTGGCTCAAGGATGTCGATACTGAAGTTGGTCTTATTGTTGCTGTTGCTGTTGCTATTGTTGTATCCCAAAAAGGACAGGCATTGCATTGCAATAAATACGACGTTGTTGTAGATGACTCCCTCTTGCATAGAATGCAGTCGAAGTAAAAGAATTCTGGAAATGTGAAGATTTGCTGCGTTACTGTTTACTCAGCCTAACGGAAATGATGTCTCCGCGTACCTTGAGAAAGCTGTGTTTGTCATTTGCGTTTGATCGGTCTGCCAAGAGGGATGTCATATTTAACAAGGTGACCAGATTAAAAAAATATATTTATCATCTATCATTTGAATAATGTATTATGTGTAAGAAAACCTAAAAATACAGCATCAAATCATGAAATATTTACACTGGGGAACGATTTTTTTGAATATAACAAATGCTTATTTTAAATAGAGCATTTAATATTTATTTGCGCCAAAAGAATGTATTTGGATGATATGGTGGTAAATATTGGTTTAAGTATTTAATGATTCAATCATGTATATAACGTTTATAGATAATATAATTTGTTATATTCAAACAAATAGTTTTCTCAGTGTAATTTTGGGGGATTATAGAAATGCATTTATCGATTTGGTATAGTGATAAAATGCTTCCAAATGGTCTTAATTGTGTCCCTGCAAAATACTTCGCTACGGATCGACCTTCAAATGTTGATATTTGCTCCAAGTTTATTTTAAGTAGGTACCATATAGATAAAGCTATGAAACTTGCCTGAATTAGTTTTAGAGTTATGAGTGATATAGTTAAATGAACCATAATAATTGCGCGAGGAAGTTTGAAATCAAATCTTTTGTTGTCAAGATAGGATTAAGGGATAAAACCAAACACCATGTTATCCAGCAATGGACCTTAGAGTAAGCTCCACAAATGACATCGTAGGGAACATACAAGAAGATAAACCTGCGGAAAACACTAAAGTTTTGGGCTATTGTTGTATTTGTTAGGATTGAAACAACTCTCGTAAAGCTTAATTAATTTGCGTAAAACAACAATTTTGCTTGCTACGGTTTTTTTTCTTGTATGTGGGCGAGTGCTGGACAATAAGCAAATTAGATGAGCAGGTATTAGTGTTTTATCAGAGGAAGGAAAACTTAATGACTATTATTTGATTTTGTTAAGCCTTAGAGTTCAGATGCTACAAAATAAAAATTATTTCGATGAAGCCATAACTCTGTACGATAATAAAAATAAAATAAACCCTGCACCATTTTCCAATCTATGACACGTTCCAAAGTATGCATCCAGCCAAATCGTCATCCTAAGTTTTTTTATGATGTCTTATCATCTATTTATAAATAAGCAGTTGCACAACGGTTCTAGCACTATTTAAATGCCATAGCAAAACATAATCGCTTCCTGCGTATGAAGATACGAGCATATACGCTCACTTACTTCAAAACTGGGATAACTCAACTTTCACTTTTGACTTCTTAAGAAAGAACTTATAGCACAAAAGAATAGTCCTTTTTTACTCTAAAATTAAATTAAAGGTAATAGGGTATCCTTCACCATTTGTATTTAGAAAACATTGGCAATATATATTGCGGATCGAATTCTACCAGACGATTTGCAACTCTTTAAAGTTACAATGTGAAGTATTCGAATACAAATATGTATATATTATTTCCTAGTTTGCTTTAATTCTACTTGAATGAAATTACTAAAAAAAAAAACGAATGTAAATTCATAAATTAAGTGAATTTAATTGTCATTTCGTAAACTCATTAGTTTTATGTGTTGCCTTAATTAGCTGGAGATGGGTGAGCGCGAAAAGTGGTGGCAGAATGGTAATACAAATACCCTGTAAAAATGGCATATTTAAGTGCGAAATCAATGTCACATTAAGCGCGTAAATGAACGCAAGTGCACCAATGCACAGTGGATTCAACAGTAGTGGGACAGTGGAACCACGTTTGCACAAACAACACTATAATTTTATTGTCACAATGCATTGAGGCGGCTTAATTCCCATAACGGCCGACAGAGCGAACTGTGTTTGTCCAATGCATTTGTGATAATTTTAAAAATTAATTACATAAATAAATCTGAAATTTAAAAAATAAATTTATTATATTTTATTTATCGATTTGCTTTCAAGTGATCACCTATATATATAAATATATGCTTAACATATGTACATGCATGTAAGTGCATATGTGTGTTTGAAATTAAAATTAACTACACATTCGGCAACACTAGCACAAACGCACATACAGTTGCATATGCGCGTCCAATTAACTGCGCTGTTACATAAACGAATCCACAGCGAGTGCATGAAAGCCTCTTCATTTGCCATTTGTTTTTCTGTGCCAATTGGCAAACAGCGCTTCCGGGAAATGCATTTCAGCAAAAAAAAAAAAAAATTAAAAACCGTGGAGCCGTTAGTGTATGGTGCAACATAGCACTGCAAAGCAATCATTGCTGTTTTGTTATTTCGCGATTGCCAGCAGCGGTGGTAGGGTCTGTTATTTAGGAAGACTATCAATTATATGGTGAATACTCTTAGACTTGTTTGAATTGATATATGTATATAAAGGGTGTTTTTTTTAGAGGTATAGAGCTTCGAATTGAAATAAAACACAAGAAAATCGTTTTAATGTCCATCAATTTGGCTTTATTGGAAGGATAATTTTATGCCATTAATGTTTAAATATGATTTCGGGCATGTGGCCGCCGCGGCTGGCTCGAATAAAGCCAATTCTACAGGTCCAATTTTGAACCACTTTTTCGAGCATATGGGGCCGTATGTCGGCAATAACGCCACGAGTGTTGGCTTCCAAGTCCCCTAACGTTTCTGGTTTATTGGCGTAGACGAGCGACTTCACATATCCCCAAAGAAAATAATCCAATGGTGTCAAATCACACGATCTTGGTGGCCAATTGACAGGTCCATTCCGCGAAATTATGCGCTCATCGAATGTTTCCTTCAATAAATCGATTGTGACGTGCGCTGTGTGGCATGTAGCGCCGTCTTGTTGGAACCACAACTCATCCACATTCATGCCATCCAATTCGGGAACAAAATAGTCGGTTATCATGGCTCTATACCGGTCTCCATTAACGGTAACTGACTCTCCAGCATTATTTCGGAAGAAGTATGGCCCAATGACTCCACCAGCCCATAGAGCACACCAAACAGTCAGTTTTTGTGGATGTAATGGCGTCTCAAGGGTCTCATGTGGATTCTCTTCACTCCAAATGCGGCAATTTTGCTTGTTGACGTAGCCATTCAACCAAAAATGAGCCTCATCACTGAACAAAATTTTGCGATGAAAATCAGCATCGAGATCAATCTCATTTTCGGCCCATACACCAAAATCACGACGCATTGCATGGTCTCGCGGCTTTAATTCTTGCACAAGCTGGATCTTGTAAGGTCGCAAGCCAAGATCTTTGCGCAAAATCTTCCATAAAGTTGATGGACAAAGCTCCAATTGCTGTGCACGGTGGCGAATCGATTCATTCGGGTCCTCTTCAACATTTTGCTCTACAGCGGCAATTGTTTCTTCGGTGCGCACTGTTCGACGTCTCTGCGGATGCGTATTATCACATAGAGTAAACGTAGTGCGAAAACGATCCATGGTTAACCGAATTAATTGCTCTGATGGACGATTATGTCGACCATAAAATGGACGGAGCTTGCGTTAAACTTCGCGAACTGAACCATTATTTTCGAAATAAATTTGCACGATTTGCAAGCGTTGTTCTTTTGTCAACCTGTTCATGATGAAATGGCAAACCAAACTGAACATAAATGACATTAGAGTTGCCAGATTTGACCATAAAACGCTAGTTTTATCTCTATTCGAAAAACAAACCTCTAAAAAAAACACCCTGTACATACCTTAGGGCGTTTCGATGCATTTTTGCAAAAATGGTATAACAATATCGTAATCTACAGAAAATTTCCCTCAGAAACCATGGTCCTAAAATCAATCCCTGTTCCACGCAAATCGACCTCAATATTTGTTTATGACATTTTGTTAAAAACCAATCTAATCGTTTTTGAAGCGTCAATTCAGTGCAATTTTAACTATGTATCGATATATACCGATATCGCGCCCAAATTGTGGCGATTGATATTAAAAGTAACCGTTGTTGTTGTCAAAAGTTGTGTTAACTTAACGTGCATATCGTGGAAAATATTATGGGCGTTTAGCGCTTAACAGCGACCCTAATCGTCACTAAACCTCAAATATTTTCGATCATGAGTCTATAGCAAATCGCCAACAACAGCTTGACCACGTCCACGGACTTTTGCTCCAAAACCATCACTTAGTCCTTTATCTTCAGAGCAGGGGAGACATTCAATGGCGATCGATATCGATGGATGTTGTTTGGCAAATTTTGTGTTACGGCAAATGCGTGGGAAAAATCTGAAAGATACACTACGACCTCATCAATGGATTTTTTGCGTAGGAACAGTTATATTGATTGGCCATCAAGATCTGCAGGCTTGACTCTACCGGAATTTTTTTTCTTGTGAATTTTTGAAGAATAAAGCTTGTGCAAATAAGCCAAAGATCATTGAAGATCGCAAAGACAGCACTTGATTCGAAATGTCAGCGATATCGCCCGAGGCTCTGGTCAATGTAGTGGAAAATGCCAGAAAAACTGCTTGTTCGCCAGGTATCGATATTGTTTTCCAAACTAGTGGATATTAATTGTATTGGAGTAAGCTTAATAAAGATATAAGTACTTCTCAAATCTATTGAGAATTCTCAAAGTTATACAATATTTCCATGAACCAGATTGAGATGGTTTAATCGAAACTGCATTTTGAAAACGTTAAAAAGCGCATTCAGACTATGCAAAATTAAAATGCTTGCTTCTCTGGTCGTTCTTTTATCTATTTGACACGGTTTTCTTCATTTATCAACGAAAACTATCATAAAAAAGACTTGAAGAAAATTAATTGGTTTGGTAAACTGAACAAGAGCATTGCTTAAGGCAAACAATTTTTTCAGCTCGTTGAATCATGACCAAAACAAGACAATTCTCACCAAAATTTTTGTAAGTGATATTTGTATGATGGTTAAAAAAAAAGGTTCAACCAATCCACATACATGTGTACATGACACCATATTTTAAAAGGTCACTCTTCACTTTTTCAACGTTACGATGTTTTGAATTCCACGGCAAACGCAATGAGTTCTTTGCCGATTTCAAAATCCACTTATGACTTACCCACAAAGATTGGTGAAAACATTTGCTCAAGAAAAATGCCCAACGAAACTCGTTTTTCAAGTCCTTAAATCATCAATTCCTTTTTACAATTTCATATGAAAGTAAACTTTTTTATTTCCAAATTTTGATTACTGTTATGAAATCTACAAGGAAATTGTAAAAATCAGTGCCAAATTCCAATTTCTTAGGAAAAAATCAAAGAATAGCCTGAGAGGCCATATTTGGCCTTACCTCATGCAGTAGTAAACACTATATGATGAATGCTGCTTGGAATATCGTGGAAAAAAGAACAGCTACAAACTGCGGAAGAGATGAAGCGCGAATAACGATCTCGCCAACAAGAAGTTATGATAAAATTGGTCAATCAAAAGCAACAATTGATCTATAAATAGCAGCATTCAATGTACTTTCTCTAATCGTCTGAAAGACCTCGCTTATGCCGATGACATATGCAGCCTACCAGCGCGTACCTGATAGTGATACCAATAAGAACATCCATGCTAGATTCAATAAAGCCAAAAGCGCCTTCGCCGAATTCTGAAATTTTGGTACCCCATAACAATCTCTATTGCTCACCAGATACCGACAAGATCCGATTTCAGTTCAAATCAAATGGTGTAGACTAAAATGGGTTAGACGTACATTGTGGAAATTTATCATTATGCAAGCAAGCATTGGCGTGCAATCCTGAGGGTAGCAACAATCGCGACCAAGCTAGAACAAGATATGTTGATGATAGTTGAAGACACTCACTGTTGAAAACTATATGTATGGAACAGGTTTTCTACATTTAATGTAATAAATTTTTCTGAATGTAATCAATTTAAGTGTTTTCACTTGTTTTTGTAATTTCCCATTCACTTCTTGGCAAATATTTTCACTTTTTACCGAAATTACACGAAATTGTTCGACAACTGTGACATTTATTCAGCGATCCATTTTGACATTGAGCACGGTTACCACATTGGTCCAATTCAATGTAATTAGTAAATATTTATTTTGTTTTTTTTTTTTCACTTAATAGATTAAAGCGCCATGCCAATAGCTGAAATTTAATGCGGTTAGCTGCAAAATTGTGTCATCTACATATCAAACAATTCGGCATAAGCCTTTGCGTGTCCAATTTATGTTTAATACAAAAATTTAGAAGAAAAAAAATTAAGCGGCTGACAAGTGACTTTCTAAGTAACTGATTTTTAAATATAACACAGTTAAATATAAAATTTATTACAAGCTATTTTTCTTGATATTTTATCAAGTGTTAAAATTTTATAATATTTTGCAATTTACTTTAATATTTCGAACTGTGCATGATGTATCGAAGGGCTAACTTTTACATCTATGTAAGTCGATTCATAAAGCTTATAATACCCACTGGATACCTGCGAGTATAACTTTAAAATACAACGTATATAAATCACATTTGAAGTCGATTTCGTTACCAAGTTCATTGTTGCGCAGAATATTCGCCTATAACTCTCGAAAATTGACCTTAAGGTACTCAAATAACCAAATTAAAATACCACTAATTAAAAGTTAGGTATTTGTTTGCCAATGTTATTTATTATACCCTACGCACAAGGTATATTAGCTATGTCCTTTCGTTTGTAACACATACAAATTTGACCACCATCACACACTGAGTCGTATATATATACTCGTCTGTATCGTCACGATTACGGCAAAATCAAGCGGTATGAATTGAAGAAATTCGGTGCACAAATTACAAGAGAGATATTTAAAGTAATGCAACCAAATTTTGTTGAAATACTAGGCAAGCATTGGATGAAAGTTGATGAATTTTGACGAGAAGGCGTGGTAACTCCCATTAAATGCTTTGCTGAGAATGTAGAAACATTTGATAAACCCAACATCGTGAAACCTTTCACACAAAAAATTGTTAAAAACTGCTTAAAATATTATTTTAATAAAAATGCAGTGTGGGGTATAAAATCTTTCGGCGAAGCCAAAGATAACACCTTTTATAGTTTTTCTTTCACTTGTGAGTGCAAAAAAGCCTCTGCCTTGAAAACTTACTACTACATACACACACTGTTAACGCTATAGCAGCACAATAGCAGCAAAATACATTTCGCGAGAGTTTTACTGTTTCAGTGATTGTATTTGCAGTTAAAAATAAGGCAAATAACCCAAAAGCCACACAAGATGTGCTATTGGACCATTCAAAATTGCGCGCGAATTGCCAATTAAAAGTGTAAGTTGAATACAATTAAGAGGTCTTCTATGGCGAAAAAAATATTTTCTTTTTATTAAAAATTACTTCAATAAATATCCATGCAGAGAAATGGTTTCAGGTCTTTTCTATCGAATCTTTTTGAAATTTAATTCAGTTGTTTTATTTGGTTTCAGTTAACCCTAGCTCATCAGGCTTGTTTTGTAGGAGCCTAGTTTGACATATCTTGAAGGTCTCAGTTCTTCAATCATTCTTGGTCACAGCATTGATTCAAAGATTTTTATTTTTTTTAAATAACCTTACAAAATTAATGGAGTCAATATGGGAAATAATCGAGCCACAAAAAATTGCAAGTTGCTTAAAAAAATTTCGAGGAACCGAAAAAATCTAGTTTGAAAAACTATCGAAAATCAACGAATATTTGAATGAAATTTTCATGAAATCGGTTCATTGGAAAATTTTTTCAAAAAAAAAGTAATATTCATCAAACTGTTCAATGTCACATTTCAGTTTTTGACGTTCCATAGCAATACAATTGATCTACCATTGGATAAATGAAATATTATTTGCTTTGTGGATAGGTTTTTTAGAAGGTTCAATAAATTTAAAACTTTAAGAATTTATTTAGGCTTTAGTGGATTAAGCTAGTTTAGTGCGTGGGACTCGTAAACTTAAGGCGCTTGCGTTTATGGGCAGAGGTACTTTCAGCTCGGCTGTCTTCAGTGTTGGGCGTTAAAAACTCGCAGATCCTTGTGCATGTTGCTTATGGACAGTAGCGCAAATAGAGGGGTGGAGGCCAAGAATGGTCGTGAAATATATCTAATGTGAAAAATGAGGACCTTTTTTTTTTAGTGAATGAAAATAAATCAATGTAAAGGGTGGTTTTTTTAGAGGTATAGAGCTTCGAATTGAAATAAAACACAAGAAAATCGTTTTAATGTCCATCAATTTGGCTTTATTGGAAGGATAATTTTATGCCATTAATGTTTAAATATGATGCCAGCCGCGGGCATGTGGCCGCCGCGGCTGGCTCGAATAAAGCCAATTCTACAGGTCCAATTTTGAACCACTTTTTCGAGCATATGGGGCTGTATGTCGGCAATAACGCCACGAATGTTGGCTTCCAAGTCCCCTAACGTTTCTAGTTTGTTGGCGTAGACGAGCGACTTCACATATCCCCAAAGAAAATAATCCAATGGTGTCAAATCACACGATCTTGGTGGCCAATTGACAGGTCCATTCCGCGAAATTATGCGCTCATCGAATGTTTCCTTCAATAAATCGATTGTGACGTGCGCTGTGTGGCATGTAGCGCCGTCTTGTTGGAACCACAACTCATCCACATTCATGCCATCCAATTCGGGAACAAAATAGTCGGTTATCATGGCTCTATACCGGTCTCCATTAACGGTAACTGACTCTCCAGCATTATTTCGGAAGAAGTATGGCCCAATGACTCCACCAGCCCATAGAGCACACCAAACAGTCAGTTTTTGTGGATGTAATGGCGTCTCAAGGGTCTCATGTGGATTCTCTTCACTCCAAATGCGGCAATTTTGCTTGTTGACGTAGCCATTCAACCAAAAATGAGCCTCATCACTGAACAAAATTTTGCGATGAAAATCAGCATCGAGATCAATCTCATTTTCGGCCCATACACCAAAATCACGACGCATTGCATGGTCTCGCGGCTTTAATTTTTGCACAAGCTGGATCTTGTAAGGTCGCAAGCCAAGATCTTTGCGCAAAATCTTCCATAAAGTTGATGGACAAAGCTCCAATTGCTGTGCACGGTGGCGAATCGATTCATTCGGGTCCTCTTCAACATTTTGCTCTACAGCGGCAATTGTTTCTTCGGTGCGCACTGTTCGACGTCTCTGCGGATGCGTATTATCACATAGAGTAAACGTAGTGCGAAAACGATCCATGGTTAACCGAATTAATTGCTCTGATGGACGATTATGTCGACCATAAAATGGACGGAGCTTGCGGTGAACTTCGCGAACTGAACCATTATTTTCGAAATAAATTTGCACGATTTAGAAGCGTTGTTCTTTTGTCAACCTGTTCATGATGAAATGGCAAACCAAAATGAACATAAATGACATTAGAGTTGCCAGATTTGACCATAAAATGCCAGTTTTATCTCTATTTGAAAAACAAACCTCTAAAAAAAACACCCTTTAGTTCATTTCAACGTGTAGGTGCAGGAATGTGAGAAGTAAGGACGGCAAATAAGTTTCTTACCCCGGGCGCCCGATATACACGGTACACCTCTGCTTATGGGCGGTTGAGTGTATGGAAAAAGACTTTCATGGCATGCTTGTGTGTTGTGAAATGCATGCCAAACTCGCTCCCTTAGGAGGATGTAGTTTTATATAGTTACCCTTCAGCGACCAACCTTTGGCTGAAACTTTAAGAAAAAAGAAAAATTACCATCAATTTATCTGTCGATGTGAAAATATACGATTTTGTCCGAAAATTAATCCATTCTATATTTTATAACGCTTGGCTTCTATACATAGACTATAGAACAACTATTTTCATTCAAAAATTGAACCAGTGATTATAAACAAGAACGGGATACACCAAAAATAGGCTCGTGTAAAATTTGTTCTTATTGCAAATTTAAATTTGAAGAAGACGTAGCTATAAAAACTTTACAACAGAACAGGTCATAATGAAAAGTTCCTAACTACAAGAAACCACGATTGAAAGATTATCATACCATGTATAAAAAAATTTTTATATTCGACTGCAAGTAGTTGCAAATTTCAAAGCGAAAATATCCGATTTCGATCCAAATCAAAAGGTATAAATCAAAATTAATTACCTCAGTAATGTTGGGCAAATCAGCAACTAAAATATGCCAAGCTCTGGCCTGGAACGCTCATAATGGCAGGAAACACGGAAATGCTAAGCTATCGTGAAAACAATCGCTTTAATCCCTGAATAAGGTAGACGTTGGACAGGATATGGGTACTCGGAAATTTTCATACCAATATTTCAGTGTCGGCTCATTACAAACTCTAAATAATATTTACCCTATATGAAATAAAAAATTAAGATTTGCGAAGGACAACTACACAGTGCGGCAATTATGTTTCGTGACAGAAACTATATCTCAGCAACTAGAAGCGACATCTATTGGAATAAGACGACATTTAAAAGCTTAGACTTTTTTGAAAGAATCCTACATTTTTTATTGAGATCGCTCAGCATACGTCAGTATTATGATATTTCGTTCATCAGTCCAACTCGTTTATATGTTAAAATACCATTATGGAACAACGCACAGCAACGTTCAAAATTATGCAAGAAGTTTATGGGGAGTGATGTCTATCACGATTAAAAACTTTTGAGTGGCATAAACGATTTTGAAGACAGCTGGAGGACGAAGCCAACAAAACCATCAGCAATTAAGACAATTTTCATTGTTCTGTCCACAAGAAAGTGTATCAAATTCATCCCAAATTCGTCGAATTCCAGCAGAATATCGCGATCCTGACGACTGGTTTTTGTTACGAAATCACATCTGTGTATTGAATCATTCAGCGTATTCACCTGATTTATTACCACTTGACTTCACACTATCCCCAAAAATGAAAATGAAGTTGAAAAGATGTGTTTTCGATGACATTGAGGCCATTCCAACAGCTTCAAGAAATAATACAAAATTTGAATCGCTGTATAAAGTGCATTGAATCTGTAGGAGAATATTTTGAATGCAAAATGAAATACTTGGAGAGAAATGATTTGTTCCATTGCTACATTGTGTATTTCCTAATACTACATTAGTTCGACTTTGGGCTAAAGGATTAATAGTACATCATAGTAGTAGCAAATAACAGAACAAAAAAAAATCAGCAAAATCGGTGGCTCCAAGGTCTACCTCCCTTCGTTTAATGCACCAAATAGTAATATCACTTTTAAATTTTACTGGCTTAGACTCCAGAAATATGGACATACCAAAGCAAAGTTATCCAAATTCATCTTCAATATATCATGCTATCAACAGTTTTAAATTAACACCTCAATTCCTCAATTTGTACCCTTAGTCCGTCGAATATACTACGCAAACTGACAGTGAGTGAGCGACACGTGGAGGCCTGTTGCTTATTGTGCGATAGTATAGGTAACACAAATCGAGCTCCATATTCGTTTTGTTGTTGCTGCTGTTAATGGCAATCATAAAACCTGTATGTTGTTTGGTAAATTGGTAACAATGAAATCTTTGCTGCAATAAATGTCTGATCTTTGTTTGTCTGTTTGTTTGTTAGATTGTTTGTCCATATGTTGGATTCTTTGGCAACATGTTGTCACTGTTGTTGTTATTGCTGTTGCCTGTTGCCTCCTGTGTCACTCGCTTGAGAGCCAATATTTGCTTAATTTTGCAGGACTCCAGCAGTTTAAGTTGAGTTAATAAAAAAAAGGAACAATGCTGCTTCTTCGTCACGAAACAAACCAAGGATGACTAGACGAAATTTTCAGAACGGAAGAGATAGAGCGAGATAGAACTGTTATACTTTCACGGCTTATAGATTTTGCTGCAGTGTGTTGACAGACTTTTATTGCTTGTATGCGTACAAATGTTGGCATTTCTTCTTTGTGGTCCATTCATGTGGCGACTGTCCGCGAAGTGTTGGGTTATTTTGCGTTTCTTTTGTTGATGTTTAAAAATTGCTTAATTTTCGATAGCCATGCAAGATGTTAAGGAAACGTAGACACATTTCACATCACTTAAGGCACATTTTATTGACATGCCCAATGAGAACATAAGCGGATGCTGCCCATCCATTCTGGCGGGTTACTGTGGATGAGCTTGTATTGATTGCTGGCCATAAATAGTAATACGTAACTCTTGGAATTTGGCATGGATCTTTTTTAAGATTAAACAAAAAAAATTTGTAAGCATGAATGAAATCCGCTTGCGGACACGCCTACCTGCTATACAAAGGTGGGGCGTTGTTCAGGCTTTTTTCATAATATGGGTATCAATTTGCATTAATTTGATCATGTTGATTTCAAAAATGTTACAAATTTTGCGATATCTTTTATAGTTTTCAAGTTATTACAGAAAATGCTTTCCGTCAAAGTGCTATACTCAGAAAAGATGCTTAATTTGCCAAGTGTCCCAGACAAAAAACAAAAAAAATTGTTCTATAGGGTTCAAAATTGGGCTAACTGTTGTCTTATTATATGATAATTCTTACACCGAAAATTTATTCATTAGGACATAATATGTCCTATATGTATGTATAAACCGAAATGGAGGGGGTACAAATTTTCGACTTTTCTTGCAAAGATTTATTTCAAAACTATTTCCGGAATGCATAAACAAAATTTCACCTCGAATGTTCTCAATAGGAATTTCTACTAAATTTCAGCGAGTTAGAAGTATTTGAAGAAAAAAATACAAATTCGACGTCCAGTTTTGAAAATCAAAAATTCATTAAATTTTTTTTCGAAGTTGCAAATTTTTTTTTTAAAAACAGTTTTAAAAGAAAGGTGAGCTTTTCTCCTATAAGATCACCAATTTTTAAGGTGGAAAAATCATCGTAGTTTGAAAAATCGACCGACGAGTATCCTATTTTCTTCTAAGCTCTCAATCTTCAGTAAAAATCGCACTCAGTAAAAATATCTTAAAATTGGTCTTAATATATAGACAAATATTATGATTTTATGCAACCCACTCTCGTCATCTCTATGGAGGGGTGACTGTCTGTCACAATCAAAGGCTTTTGAGTTGCAAAGACGATTTTTAGGAAGTAGACAATCACTGGAACATCCACAGCAAATTCGGTCCAATTGGTAAAACAGGTGAATTCCATTTGGGAGCTTCACGCTTTTTGATGGCCAGAGTTCGTCGAATTCGACCAGAAATTCGCGATTCAGACGACTGGAGCGAATAAACAACATTATAGTTATTGCTAAGAAAATCACATCGCTTAAAATGCATAAATGATTTCTACTTGAAGCCTCCTATATAGACTATGCATTTTTTCGCAATGGGTACATTATTTCTCCCTCATAACCGCCAAATGAAGTCAATTGAAGTTTCCGTGCATTTAACGCGCGCTTACAACACTTACATTTTAAAACTTTAAAATATTTAAATGAAAACAATTTACAAATTTTATACAGCAAATCCATTTTATTTGCATGTCATCAATTTATATGCATACGAAAATATAGAGAGAAAAAAATCCTGTATTGTCGACGCCATTGTTATGCCAAAAAATTTGCGAAATAGCTGGATAAAGCAGTAAAAAAAAGGTGCCGATACTTTTATTACCGACCCGCGCGCGCTCAGTGCACTCAAGTGCGAGTATATGGTTTAATATTTATAATTAAAAAGCTAACACCGGCTAACACCATGCTAGGTGTGTGTGTGCAAACAATAAACAAACAAATCCTTTCCAAATATTGACCATTCGCATATATGGTGGTAGTGACGGAGCAGTGGAAAAAAATTGTCGCCGTTCAGATCGGGTCGTGTCGACAGGACTGTCTGACTGACTGACTGTCACCATTTGATTTTGCAATAATTTATTAAAACATTTTAACGAAGAAATTGCGACACATTTATTATTGATGGTGAATGTAATAGGGAATAGTTGGATTTTTCACTCGCCACTGATTTACAAATATATGTATGTGTGTATCTTCACACACATACTCGTGCATTTCACATTCTCATTTTAAAAAAATTTTCTAAAGTCCTTTTATTGCTCCAGAAAGAGCAAGCTCTTGAATATTTCTCTTTCCACATGGACATCTTACGATATTTTTTCTTAGGGATGAAATACACTGAAAGAAAATCGCTACAATTACTAATTTTCTGAAGATTTAAATAATAAAAATAGTTTTCGAAAATCTGGTTCCACTTGAGAGGAATTGATTTTATCGTTTATTCGCCTTTTTGTTATTAACAGTTGAGTGTTTGTTTTCAAAATGTATTTTTTATAAGAGGGATAGCATCGAACCAAGATTTTTTGCCAAAATTCATTATTTGTTGTTAAAAATGCATTTGTCATAAGCAGACTAAAGCCAGAGCAACTTCAATATGGCCGATCCTATCTAAATAAAAGGCATATTGCACTATGATCAGATAAGACAATGAAATATTTCAATATGGACTAGATCCTAATGGACCACAGATTTGTCAATAAGCCTCAAATAACTTTTGATTGTGTTGTATCGGAACAGAAAATAATTTATAATTTACTGAGCTTACTGTTCTGTACACTGCTACACAGATAACACAAAAAAAAATTGGAAATTTAAAATTAAGAAAATGTAACAAAGAACGGCTAAAGCTTCATCCATTGCTAAATGGATGAATCATCAGTAACCATTCAGCCGATGAGGGACAGTTTCTAAGCCTAATATGTTATTGTTTTTGCATAAATTTTTTGAGAACCAAACCAAAAAGTGAAGCAAGGCAAAGTTGAGATTATTTTTTCTGTTGTATTTTTGTAACTCATCATTATTTTTGTTTTATGTAATTTTATTTTATGTTATCATACACTGTACTGAACAGTAAGCTCAGCAAAATAATTGTAAAATATGTATGTCGGCTTATGACATCGGCAAAGGCTCAGCTCTTTTTTGGGGTCTTAATGATTTTGTCGACCGACCAGCTTAACATAGTACTCACTTAATACGACATATCGCTAGCTTTCTTCAAGTCTGGCATAACTCAAAAAACGGGATTTTTGAGTTAATGATACAGAATTATCTGCCATTTCATGTTTTATTTTGTGTGAAAAAATCAATAAGGTATCAAGTAAACTTGCTTTGTGAAAAGAGTTAAGGTAGACATACTTTTCATCATTTTCATATAAAATGTAACTTATTGAAAACTTTAAATGCGTTTTTCTCCCATTTTAGGCATTTTGAGCTATGCCAGAAGTAAATACTTCAATCTTTGACCTTGAATATCTTTCAAATGGTAAGATTAATGAAAAAAGTGTTTGAGATCATTTTTGTAGAGCGTTCAATTTCCTATAAATATTGACAATGCAATTGGTTTAACAATCTATTGGTAATAAGATATGATCATTTTTATATGAGACAAAATTAAAAATGGAAAACTATGATGAGCATAATCTTCCCGTTAATATTAAAAGCTCAGATTTGGTAAGTACTTCCCAGAGGTACCTAGGAACTAGTTTCCGTGTGTCGGATTCAAAAAAAAAAAAACATTTGATTTATTTGACCCACCCCACTGAATATATCTTTGCAACAGACTACGGAGTACCCGGAGGCAGTTCGTTACATTGCATTAGCTTATCTCTCGTCTTATTAAATAATAAAGCTCTGACTTTGTTGTACATCAAACCAGGTGTCGTGAAAATTGTTGTGAAATGTTTGGATTTCGATGGATGGATGTAAAATTTGCATCAAAGACTTAGTGCAACAAAAATAAATAAAATTTACATATATCCCTTAGCTATGACCCAGCTGAGTGCATAATGCAACTTTACACTTTTTTGCAGGTGTATTTGATGGCCCCCATAAAAGAAAGTTTATGCGTTATGATTATTTCGACAACTTTGCAACAGCTTATGAGCTTAATTTTTGGTATGGGATTAAGGCTGCCATAAAAAATTTGCTCGTAAGAAATCGCTCACCAGGGTGTAAAGCGTAGGTGTATGATATGAGAAGTACCTACATATGTACAATATATCAACGAAGATCTATTTTTTGCATTGTCAAATAAGTTTTCTTTCGAACAACAGCCAACAGCCAACAGCAATCGAATCTGTAGAGCAACGTTTCATTAAACATTTTAGTATCTATGAAGGTAATGATGTGCTTCCAAGATTAAATCATCATCCAATAGTTTGTTTTTTTAACATTTGCTGTAAAAATGCCTGCAACAACGGTTGACTACAGCCATTAAAATTTTTGAAATGAAATGATGTTGACTTGAACAGAGACAACAACAAACGCTTTAGCGTCAGCGCTTGTGAGAGCTTCCGGTAGACTACTGATCGGTACTCCGCACGGAGTTGCCATAGTTAGTGTTTTTAAGTCATACTTCCCCCCAGTGGCTTAGCGTGATTGTTTGGCAACCAGGGTGGAGAACCAATATGGCGCCACTATTAAAACAATTATTTTAAATTTAAAAAGAAAAATGTACTTAAATAAAGGAAGAAAATATCATGCAAGTTAATGATTTTCTTTAGCATGTTGCATCAAATATTGGAAAAAATGTTTCATCACATTAAAATTTATTCAAAAAAAGATCATTTGAATATAATTTCGATAAGCACAGATATTTAGCATTATTTGCAAATCGTAATGCCTGCCAAACATCATTTTGGTGCCTCCCAAGTCTCTGCGCCCGGTGTTTCGGCCCTTTTGTTTCTTAGCTACACCACTGCTGCTTTCCTGAAATAAGCTAGTATCCGTATCTATAAACGCATACTGTCGTCGGTGACCAGTAGCGGAATTTTTTGTATAATATTTTAACCATTCCCGCTTCAAGGGACTTTTATCGAATTTGTTAATATAAGCGTTAAAACACCCTTACATACGTGAGCTAATTGATCAAAATATTCCGAACAAACTTTTCGTAATTCTTCTACAGTACGGATAAAGAGACATGACATATATAAGGATAAATACTTTAATTTTATATATTCCTTTGCTTGACTTTTGAAACAATATGGGAAACCTTTGTAAAAATCCTTTTAAATGTAAGCTTTCAAAGAGCTGGAATCTTTATACGCTAAGCAAAGTAGATACCCAAAGAAATCTTCGGCAAAAAGAGCTAAACTGACACATGTTTGGGAATAGCTGTAACTTGTTGCAATGGAACTCATTTCAAAAGACTTATTGATGAAAGCGAGGAAAACTTACATAATGTAAGCAAAACTTATCAATATTTAAGAAAATTTTGCCCTGTATCTATTTAATTTTTGAAATGGCTACTAGGAAGATCTCAAAAGCTGTGAGGGAGTACCGATGTTTTGTAATACCAAATTGTAGGCATCCAATTTTCCAAGAATAATTTAAGTATTGCAGTATAAGTTGGCTGGAAATAAAATTTTTTTCAGTGCATATATGTATATGTTTTTATATGCAAGTATTCACAAGCAAGCAGTGCTCGCAGAAATCCCTAATAAATCTAAGCTTCAATCGATAACAATACATCATCCGAAAGTAAACAAATTTTAAATCCTGTTTAATATCCTTTACGTCCGTTTTTACTCATCGATAAATGTAGGGGTAGATGTGCATGGTATGTGTATTTTGAAAAATTTTTGTGTACTTTCATAAATAAGACGAGTCTCATGTTGTCATGCAATCTATATATGGATAAATTTTCATAGCCTACAAACAGGGTATATTCACATTGTCTTTTCGTATATAGTAGGATAGGACTAGGTAGGTGTAGAAAAGCATATATATTCTTCAAAAGTATCACCTTCTGAATACCTATATCCATGGCCTTCTATATGTCTTTCTGCGTAGATCACTTTTAAAGATAAAAGAATCCAATTAATCTGATGAAAAGCGATAGACTGCTTACATTTTTAAGTACAGCTAGTATGATTAAAAATAGGCGAATTTCTTCCCAGATAAGCTTACAGAACACATTAATCATAGCCTACTTTAATACTCTCCTATACATAAGGAGTTATTTCATGAAATACTGATCACATTTCAAAAGTTAAATACCATTAAGGCACCAGTGCGACTTGTTGTAACCATTCATTTTAACATATCTTGATATTTAACAGGGACGAGGCGCCTCGTCTACAAGAAAAACTGGATGCTTTATTTAAGTAAATGCAACCAAACTTCACACAGGTATTAAGATGATCTTGGTTCGCAATGGGGTGGTTCACCTCCCATTCCAATGAAAATGCTTAAAGCGCTATACTGACTAAGCTATTTGAGGTAATTTACCTTAATTTCTCTTAAATAATATGGATAACGAGATTGTGCAAGTGCACGTGACACCTCCCATTAAAGGAAAACTTTGCAGCGCTCTGACACAAAAAAAATGGTTCAAGAAAATGATACCTAACTTGTTATGGAATCTTTTGATAGCGAAATAAAATGGAAAATCGGACACCTCGTGAGATTTATCTTTGAGTTTTAACTCAAAGTCAAATTTTTACTTCTGTTGTCATCTCAGCGCTTACGGAAATTAGTGAAGCAAACAAGAACTGAATGCCTTCGCAGAGTACATCTTCCGCGCCTCTTCCACAAAACCGTAATAAACTAGCATTTTAATAACAATTTAAGACTCACTTGCACTTGCACTTGCACATGTAGTGTTACCAGATGACTAGGACATAAATCGAGGAAGCTCTGAAAAATTTCAATTTTCTCCGAAGCTTTAGAAGTTCTTGAATCTATAGCTGATTTCCACTCTCAACGTTTCCAAAACCAACGACTAAAACAAAGGTCCTTATATTTTAATAAAAAAATTTTCAGGACTACCTAGACACTACAGTAAAGTTTGTTCTATAAAATACCCAGTAGCAAAAGCAGCAACTATTGATTACAAATGGAAGCCCTGGTAGACAAAACAAAATCATTTTGTATTTAAATTCAAGACAAATATATTACCGCAATGCATTGCTCTTTAAAAAGTAATGCATTCATATGTCAAGAAACTGCAAAAAAAAACCTAGTGATTTCATTTGTTTTTTGAGAGAAAAAATCTATCAAAGGAAAGTATAATTTATCTGACTGAATAGTATAGACATATCACGAATTTGACGAATTATTTTCGAGACTTTTGAGAGGTCAATTGCTGCAGATGTCACATCAAATAAAGAAAACTCAAGGTTTTTGGGAGACAGATGACAAGCATACAGTTGAAAAATGGTTTATCGGTAAGCTTAATATCCTAGTACTGGTACGAGTAAAATTCATAAAAATATATTTAAAAGAAAATATGAAACGTTAAAATTATTACTTTTTTATTGGATTTTGAATCAGTCAATTTGTTTCTGATATGGTTTTTTGAAAGTTTACCAAAGTTTAGTTTGGTTTGTGTCTATGATAAAAGAAGAGCGCAAGCTAACTGAATGTGGACCTCAAAAACTCTCAAGAGCCGTTTGAGCGAGTATTGCAGATCACTTGCATTCCACTACAGTCAATATTTGAAACCCTATAGAGCATAGATACGACCTCGATTCCGTTTGCTGCTGGGTATGTATTGCTATCATACATCTTAGCTCGTATGTTAGAGAAAAAGTCGGATCAAACATTTGAAAGCAAGATACATCTAAGCATAGCTGCGGTCTCTTTAAAATAAAGAATATTTGTTTGCAGGAAGGTAGAATGTTTTTCCAAAAAAATATCTTCAAGACATATCTAAATTGTTCGTTTATATCAAACTTAGAGCGCATATTTCACAGTATATATTGCTATCAGGATTTGAAATTATCAGTCTAAACGTACCCTTTGATTACCAGAGTATTCCTTTTTATATCTAACGCTATTAGCACTCAAATTTATTATTTATTTATTTGCTTTCATGTGCATTGTTTTATATCACTTTATCTGTCTAATAAAAAATCATTAATGAAAATAAGTAAATAAATGAGAAAAGGTGAGAGAAAGGGAAATATTCCATAAGAATAACAGTAATATAGCTGAGCGTTACAGCATTTTGGGGAAAAACTTTGAGCTTCAGGCCATAGTCTTAATGGTGGTGTTTACTGGTGGCATGATGTTACTTACATTTTTTTTCTGTATTGATTGAAATTAAAATTAACAAACCAACTACAAGTAACAAACAACCCTTCGGTGTTCCAAAAAGTAAAAGAAAAATAAAATATCCACGGTGAGTATGAGACAATCCGCTTCAAAGGGGAACAACTCAGGGCGAGGCTTCTAATGATGAGCAACATTCTCGGCACAATACCACCCCATTTTCGGCAAGAGCACACCACCATCATAGCACACTAGACAGACACTGACGAATCGAGTTGGATAAAGCTCCGGATGTCCAACAAAATGAAATGAATAACAATCCCTGCTTTAGGCGATTCGATTCAATTTAAAACATCTCCGAATGCAATTTATTAAATCTGTGCAATTTGTGTATGAAGCTACACGAAAGTGAACAGAAACTGAATCGTGTCGAGATTTTTGCAAACTGACAGACAGACTGGCTGACTGGCTGACTGGCTGGTGGACTAGCTGACATGCCGCATGCAGCGAACGAACGGTGGCACACCCATGGTATGGTGCTGCGAAAACAATAATGCGCGTGTGTACATAAAGGATATGCTGCCTTAACCCCCTTCAACACAACTTGCCATAGTATAACACTATCATCGATATCCAGGCAAACTCTTTGGAGAAAGAGAGAGACAAAAAAGAAAAAGAAAAAAGGAGACTTATGACACAGAATGAGGGCACAAGTTGTTTGCTCAACGATGTTAATTTGGCAATACCCGCTTTCAATTATATTATAAATATGAAAAATATTATAAGTACATGTATTTGTATATACATGCGTGTATAGATGTGTGTGTACCGATGTCTGTATGCATGGTTGTGCGGTAGAAGTTTTGTTGAATTTGCAATATGAGAGGTCAACGATAATCAAAAGTCCAATGCATTTAATTTGAATTAATACTTTTGAACAATAAAACTTTTGTATTAAAAAACGGAGTCTTTTATGTTAAATAATTCCGGTCAATATAACTAAATTAATTTTGCCTTAATTGCTGTTAATAATCTGAGAAAGGGATATGAGTTGCAATCATACTTCACCTTAACTCAAATATTCGTAGCAGAACAGTTTTGAAGACTCACCTTTCGCCGAGAAAAGTAGTTAGAAAATATATAGACATCCTTATTTGAGTCCCAACTCAGAAGAACTATGGCGGGATTGCCAAATAAGGTATTTCCTTAACTTATACATAGAGTTGGCAAATTTCACTTCAAATAAATTTGCTTAAGCCAAAAGCTTAGCTGAATCAAATCCATAAGAATGCACTTAACAAGAAGCCAAAATTTTTACTAAAACTATGCAAGAAAAACATTATGGTCATGGTCGAAATACTATATGGCCATTGTAAGCTCATAAACACATCAATATACTGTATCTCTTTTGTAATAATACTTGCAGGTTATGTCTCAAAGATTTTTAAATTAGTTTACAAGATTTAGCAGACCGCCCAGCGCACTATCTAACCAAGAAGAATGTCTCTGCCCGAAAGAATTTACCTGAAAGTCTTGCAAAAACTAACTCAGAAGAATTACCTTGATTTCTGAGTACCTGCGGAGTTATAGTTTTATGGTAAAACATATCAAGTTAAGCACAATAGAGCACTGCAGGGATCTCGCAATATCTACACATAGTGATGCAACCATTCTATCAAACTTAAATAGCTGAGTTACTCCTAGTTGTAGATCGCTGAGCATTACAGTAGTATATTAGTTACTTCAATCTAAGATTGTAAACATGTCACTTGCTTGAAAAGGCCGAGACATTCCCAAATACATCAGAAAATTGCAGCTCAATTCTGATAATCTAAAATTGGCTTAACAGACAAATCAATTCACATCTTGGTAATCATAATTATTCTTGTACTTCAACTAAACGATTTAGTTCTATTCAAGAAGTCTCAAACACACCTTATGCCGGGTTCTGAGTAATGCTTACAAAAGAGCCTAATTTTGCCACGCGCAAGTGCTTCTATCTCGGTGTTGTCCTCAACTTTTTCTTGCTTATACTGTTGTTTGTGCAATTTTCAGTGTCGTGTTGCACGATTCGTGCTTAGCAGAACGAAGTTGATGAAGGAAGCTATCGGCTACTTGTTTTTGAATTTTGAGTAACCCCACGTTGGGCAATAATTTTGAAAAATAACTCAAAAATTGCACTGAACTGAAACTGAAATGTACTTTTTGAAGGTTATAGTTAAAAATTACACACAAGAGGTACTAGGTGTCCTGGGAGAACGCCCCTAATGCCTGTATACGGCAAGAAAGTCTTCCGTACACAGTAGAGATAGTAAGATTCTTCTATACTTTCGAAGTACTTTCAAAATTTTTGTTAAAATTGTGTTTTGTTGCCATATCTTTCTTGGGAAGTGATAGGGGACGAATATCATTACTATGTGTTTGCTATGCAATGCAATTCCTATTTTCTAAATTTGATTAATAATACCTCATTTCGCTTCATATATCAAATAAATGTTAGTATAAGCAGAACCACCAACATCGCGGTGAGGTTAGTTTTTATTGCTCCTTCAATGCAGACTCTCGATCCTCCGATTTTTTTCCCAAATTTTTTGATTGCCAAAAGAATATCTGACCTTATTTAATGCTAATCCCTTGCAGAAAATAGTTTTGCGTAGGAATTAAAATAAGTGTTGATAAATGTTAATAAGTACTTTCAAAACTTATTTTGCAGTGAATTGGTTATTCTTTTGTTTGTGAAAAGAACAATATTTGTTTTGAATAGGATGAATGTTTAATTTAATTTAAACATATAATTTTTTGGCTATCGCACGAAGTTTGTTTGAGACTACCGCTGCTGATATGGCAATATCCACAGCACGAGCATAATTTTCAGGCTATTGCGTACCAGTTCTCTGAGTAATTGATCATAGGAGAGGAGATATCACTTCTTATTAAGGGCACCCCGTATTGGTGACAAATCTAGGCGATATAAGCCTCTGATTTTTTTTTAGAAATTCTGGAGAATATTAAAAATATAAAATAAAAGTAAGGATATCAATGATAAAATAAGGAATATTAAAAAATGTCCTGCCTGGCATTTGTTGTTCAGTATCGTTTAGCACATAATTAACCCAAAATGTAACTCCATTATGGACTCAGTCCAGCGATTGGCGCGCATCTCATTATCACTGGGACGTGAATATCTTAGCGTTTCGCTTACGTCGTTTGGTTGATGGTTGTTGTTGCTTTAAAGTGAATTTGTTGTGTTCACATCGTTAAAATAACCGTCAAAAACTTAAGTAAATATAAGTACTTGGATTTAAATGAACGCACATATACACAAACTAGCGCCAGAGATGTCAAAGTGCGCATGCCAATTAAGATTAGTTCGATCAATGTCAACTGAAAGGTGCTGAACGGTGACTTTTTTAAATTGTAAGAGTCAGAGAAATCTTAAATGGGACCCTTTGTGCATACTATAAAATCAAATAATTCAAAAATACTGCACACATTTGGAATAATTGAGTGATTCGATAAATTTTTTGAAAGATTATCCAAAATATGTCAATCGTTACATGAAATTGACAGTGGAGATTGGAAATCTATCTGGTCAAGACACACATCAAAGCCTAATTGAATTTATTCTTATATTCAGACAGCAATTGCCATAATATGAAAATAATTTTTTGCCATATTTGCTGCTGAAGACGACCCAAATTAGATCACATAAATTCTACAATTGAAACGCTTAGAAAAAAGATCGAATTGTAGACATCTCCATGCGATGTGCTCTGGGTTTTCCGTAGGTTTGTTATTTTCAATCCGTTGGCGACACTATTTCGGCTCGATGTTCTGCAAGTCGCTTCCATTGTGTTGTTGTTGTTGAAATCTATCAAGGCTAGATCGATAGCGAATTCGATCGCAGAAAAATTTTGGGAAAATGAGAAAGTCTATTGTATAGCACAGCGGTTGACACTGAATCTTTGATCTCCGAAAAGTAAGGAAAAAGTTTTCGAATCTCATTTAAAAGTGTATGATATATTTTTCTAAATGTATTGCAATTTTCAAAAAAAATACTCAGAAAGTATAGAACTCTGGCTTTCTAACAAAACTCAGTAAACATTGAAAATAGCAGTTAGTTCTAGAAATGTTGTGATAATGCTCTCAGTTAGGTTTTATGAACTATAGTTCATACTTTGACCTGAATTAGTAGTTTAAGTGCTCATTAATAACTAGTAGTGTATCTGAAGGAAATTTAGAAAATTATCAACAACGTTGAAGACCTCTATCGATTATCAAAGCTTAAGTATCGCATATTTTCCAGTTTTTTTTCCTGGTCAAGATTATTTTAAATAAACCTTCTTACAACTCTGTCCCACTCACTTGAAAGTCAATCAGTCAGCGATCAAGCCAACGGTCACTTTGACACACAACGATCAGAGTTTTATTTTTGTAAACGAATTTTCCATTATAATCACTTGCTATTTGCCAAAGAAATTAAATACGGGCAAGTCGTGATTTTGTACAGATCACACACTCGCATACATTTGTTACGTGTTGAAACGCCTATCAAGATCAGCAACAAAAACAAAAAAAAAACAAAAAAAACGCGATCGTCGATGATGATGATGATGGTGATGGCGATGGTGATGTTTGCTGGAAACATCAACCACACCTTTTCCGCTAGTTAACATACCTTGGTTAGGTATCAAGAGATCGAACTTGTTGACCAAGTTAAAATGCAGACAGACGCATTGACCAAATAGCGTTTCGTACATTACATGAAATGGCTTTTGGAAAGACAAATAAAAGAACGAAGATCGCCATATTTAATGTGATTTCATTTTTGTAAAATGGCCAAATTTATTGCTTAGAAAAATTTGAATTTTTTGTTTTTTATTTTTTTGTTTTTTGAATTAACGCACTTGGCAGCAGTGCGTTGCGCGTGCGCACTGCCATCGCTGCTGAGATTCATCAATTCGTAAAAGTTGTCAACATTGCACGCAGCATTCCATAAACTGCATTTGCATGTCAAGCATCTCGCAGCAGATTTCTTACTGGGTGCAGCATCCTTGAGTATTTGGCAGGCAGGGTTATGTGTTGAAGTGTATGTGCTTGTTAACTGTGGGACAATTTACTCAAAAATTTATATAAAAAAAAAACAGTTTAACTAAAGTTGGCTGAAATTTTTGGTTACCGATTTCATACTCACCACAGAGATCTTTGTTAAAAAAAACTTAAGTACAACTCCAAATACAGTTAAAACTGCGCTGGAAAGTTTATTTTATATATAAAGCCCACAAAACATAGAAGTATGTTCGATTGTATTGATTTTATTGCTTTTTGGATTTCAGAACCCTCTTTAATTTTATACTCTTCCCCTATATTTCATGATGAAAATCTTTTGTATATCATGTTTTTCTGGAATATATTTCGTGTTATCTATTGCAAGCAAAATTTGTATTTTACACGCTTGATATTTAATTAAATCTTTATTTACATATTTTTTCATTCATATACACCACTGTGCGTCATCGCTTTGCCGCGCCTCACGTCACGATTCACACCTGAACGTTGCATTTTTGCGATTGCAGTTGCTAATTGAAAGTATGTCGCATCGCACAAATATTGACATATTTAATTAATACCAGTACAAGTACATAGATAGAGAGTAGTACAGGGTTTCTCTGCTGTTAATGTAGCTGTACTTAGCCATCTTCCAAACAGGATATACGATTATGTTTAGTAGTTTCTTTTCACCATTCGACAGGCTGCAAAATTTTGAAATTTCGATTTATCTTAACGCATCATTGGCGCTACCGATGAGCTGTAAAGACAAAGGAAAACCTTCCACCAATGATTAAGTCATGCATGATATATTCAGCCTACAAATATTTTTAAGTTATTTTCCGTCTGATCCATATGTTAATGTGTATGTGCATTGCTTGAAGCCTTGTTACTGATAAATTGGCTTACATAGGAATGTTTACGAAATCAAGCGTCTGTCATTGTGGTAGTAAAGAAAGCATATAGCTTGGAATATACGCAGATTTTTTCATCGTGGGCTATAGTAAAGAAAAAGTTCTTAACTTGATTCAAATGGTACATCCCAAAAATCTCAAATCTCACTTTTTCCACACAAAAAGAAAATCGGCTTATTATGACTGATAAGCTGACTGAAACGCCTAGACTAGACCGACTAGCGTAAAAATATGAAACTTGAATCACAGGATGTTGACATAATCTATATGAAATAATACTTATGAAAGACTCAAATGCTAAGGAATTGTGCTTTCCTTGCAAAACTCGCTGTTTTATTTTTACTAAAGACCTAGATAGGAATCATCCCCAAGGGCGTATTGCTCCCCAAACAAGTTCACCAGTTCAACACAATTTTTTTTTTTAACAGATCTCTCCGTGATATTTGATATTTTTTCTAGTTTTGTCAGTTGATGTTCGGTCGTCAAGTAGATATAGCACATCGTTATAAAGGTCTCGACGAGCTCGAAGCACGATAAGCAATGCTCGTATGTATAAATGTATTCATGTGTGTGCATACATCTTATGTTCTTATTGCAAAATTTCACTAATGACAATGAAATTCTTTAGTATTCCCTTTGTTTTTTTATTTTATATTTTTTTTTGTCAAAGTAATGAAGGCCTTCTTCAAATTATAAAAATTAGTAAAAATCACGTAACAAAAACATACCTAAGAACCACAACGTGCATGCGTTTCATCATCCATGTGTTTTTATGTTTAAGGCTGGAGTGATTTTCTTCTTATTATTTTACCAATGTTGGGTTAAAACCCAACTGATTGATCTGTTGTGTACACAAAACAGTTGCCAAAATTTCATTTATTTTCTTAATGCGTCAGTCAAACTTAATGCCACTTATCCCTTGCTAACTGATATGTCCTGCAGTTGCGTAAAAAGCAGTAGGACTTTGATAAGAAAAATTTTTTAATGCGTAAGGTAATATGGAATGAGATGTTCCACTTTACATAAAGGTTGAAATCTAATTTTTTTCATATTGTATTCATATCTTGCAAGAATTCGGTCTCATTGTTGTAGAATTTGTTCTGGTATTGGTCTTTCAAAGGACTATTTTTCATCAGAAATAAGTAGCTGAATCATTTAATGGGGAAAAACCATATTAAAATAAAACAAATCTTCTTGTTTACCTAAATAGAAAAATAGTATGAACTTCGTCAAATTTAAAATAACACAGTCTGGCAAATGAAGGTAAAATATATTTCGTTAAAAATTGAATATATTTGTTGCGAAGGTATTTTGTTCACTTTAAAAACGAATAAAAGAAATTGAAAATTAATTGAAAAATGTCGGAGATATGTGTTAACATATGCATACACCTACCAAAAAAAGGTATTGGTGATTAAAATGGGACTCAAGGCTTAAGCTTAAGTTTTGTCCCGACTTTATTTTTATTTTTTTATAGGTACAAAACTCATTTCTTTTTTGTAAGGCACGTAAACATTTTCTCGTCCGAATATGCGTTTTTTTGAAATGCGCCGTGAACATTTCCATCGTTTTTTCCAAGGTGCGCTATTAAACTTTCGATTCTCGTTTAACTTTATTTTCACACAGGCATCAAAAGAAGTCACCACGATTTTTACTTATCTCGATTCAGGTACATACTTAATACAAAATACCGACACAAAATCTATAATTAAGAAACAATTTTGTAGAATATACAGATTGGAAGAATCTCTTCAATTAGCGTGGTTTTCAACTTTCGTCGAATTTTTTCGGTCCCAACTAGCGACGCAAATCGAGGCCGTAGTGTAATACGAAAGCGGTCCGGTATAAATCACATGATCATACGCAGAACTTATGTTGCTTTGCCTGGTGACATATCCACTTTAGTTGTTATTCCTTGTGGCCACAGATTTGTTCAACATTTCTTGATCTTTTGAACTTTCTTCACAGTTCTTAATATAGTTCGATATATTCAATATTTTTTCCATACATCAACATTTGGTGAATTTTCTAACACTTATTGATTTTTTAAAAGTTTTTACCCTCGCCAATATTTATTTCAACATATTCAATGTTTTGGACTTTTCCAATGTTTTTAAAATGTTTCAATATTTATTTGACTTTTTTAAAATACATATTTCCGATACAATATATATTTTTCGACCCATTTCAACCATTAAATTTTTTGTGGCATTTACAACTTTTTCGATTTTTGCATATTTTTTGATTTCAAAACTTTTCGACACTTTCAACATTTCTCAAAATATTTGAATTTCCCAAGACTTTCCGACCTTTTCAACACTTTATCTACTTTTTCAATTCAACTTTTTTCGACTTTCAACATTTTCACATGCCAAAAAACCTTACATTACATTATAACACTTCACACCAAGCTTTTCGGATTTGATCCAAAATTTTTTAAAAAAGAATCAAACTACGCTATATTTTTTGGTATTTTTCTCGACTTTAAGTTTTATCGAATCGACTACTTCAAAATTTTTCAACTTCTTCAACACTTTGCTGCTTCAGTCATCTCATGAAATAGTTTCTTTAGTTGGTTGAGTTTTAAATTTATTTAATTATTTTCTGTTCGAAAACTGTATCGTTTATGTATGGAAAGAAACTGCAATGTACAGTTTGGATATGTCACCGCCTGAAAAGATTATAATGCATTTTTATAAATTAATGTTTAGTATTTTAAATTGCACAATTCATTTAAAAGCATTAACCAGGTGTTTTATTATTGCATTTGTGTGTTCCATAGAAACGCAAATACCAACTGATTACATGTAAATTCGCCAATAAGTGGGCTCAATAAACGCGCACATATAGGATATGCAATTGTTTGCCAATTTGAAATGAGATAAGGGGAGCATCTGATGCACAAATTATGTTCGGCACAAAGAACAGATGCTAACTAAATTGTTTAATTTATCTGGAGCATTTTATTGTAGAACCTATGTGTAGTTGCGGTTGTTCTTTAGCTGGAGTTCCGTGCACGCATTTGCACTTTACTTGCATCCTACGCCTGCATATCCTTTGCTAGAAATATCGGTAATACCGGCGCTGCTGCTGAACAAATATTTAATGCGAAATGCAACGTATACATATTCGTTGAAACGAAATTAATTCTTGTTTATAATATTGTAGGAGAGAAGCAAATCCTGCAGCAAAATTCAATTATTATACAAAATAGCAAAGCATAGTCGGACAATGTTGAGAACGAAACTAATATCTAAGAAGCGCCAGGGTTTCAATGGGCCATGCGTTTCCCGAGAAAATGGAAAAGAGACAAACTTTTCAATTATTTTAACATCGTGTACATTTGATTTGGTAAGAACGAAATTTTCTAAGAACCAAACGAAATCGAATCTCATTAAATTTCATGCGAACCGGTTTAAGTATTATACGAAAAAGTGTTGTTATATGAAAAAAAGTTGGTAATAAATGCCAAATACGAGGAAACCGAATGAAAGGAATTAACCCAAGGCACAACTCTTTTTCTGGAACGCACCTTTTTTATTTCTATCAAAGGTTTCGAGTTGGCCCAAAAATCTGAAAAACGGATATCATATGTTAAACAAAATAGTTGAACAGTTGAGGAATATCCTACAAAATAGTTGTAAGATTATTAGAAGTTAGTGGTACCCGCGACTTCGCGTGCGAACGCTCTGTTGTTTTTATCTTCATATTGAAATTACTTTTTTTAAAAAAATTAACCGAAAGTTTATTGTTTGAACTTTGAAGTACAAACGGCACAATTTTTTGTGTGAGAAAACGGATATTTAACTTCAAAAAACAAAAAAAATGTATGTAATATCCTTCTTAAGCACATATATGTTGTTCTGAAAAATAAGTTGTTTTTGTCGGTTTTGTACATTTTGCACCAAAGCGTTACAAACCATTTTTATGTATGCAATTTTATATAAAAAGTATAGATAGACAGTGGAGTAGTTGAATAATTTACTATGAGTGTAATTCCTGCGAGTGTGATTTCTTGTAACTTCCTCCGAACAGAAATGAATAATAATAAACTGATCAAATAAACACCCTTCGTGTAGCAGATAAATAAGTCGTTTTTCAAAGGAGCTTAACTAAGACTATATAAAGTGTAGTTCTCATAAGTGTCACATTATAGCTACTTGAGTTTTTTTTCTATTAGAGATGGAAGGTGCCTTATCTTTTTGTCCTTTTACTCCCGAAACTCTACTCCAAAAAACTTTGTAAAGCTCTTCTGACATACGTCGAAGACCCATTAATTATCGGTGACTGATATACAAAAATGCATGAATGAATGATCAAATAAGGTTTCTAGAAACTTATAAAGAATAAACGAAAGCACATACATTAGTGTTGCATTCAGCTTTACATACTGTAGTAGATAATTCACAATAAGAGTGCATCGTTTTGGATAGAAATCTGGAATGAAAATATGTAGGAAGCACTTCTGCATTCCTTAGCAGTTCTTACTCAATTCTAAAAATAATCTTTCATAAGAACAAATTTGTTCATATATATCAGTTAAGTGTTCATGCAAAACTTCCTTTTTCCGGAAAATTCACTCCATTTGAGGAAAGCAGAAGACCCTAGCAAAACAAGACAGCATCAAATGATGCAACGAAAACCAAAACCCAATTTGCTGTACAAAAGCAACAAGAGAACATGAATGCATTATTAAAATAACATTAAAGACAGTAGTTATCCCACCTCCAAGGGAACGCCTAGCAGAAGTGTAGATAATAGTGATGATGCTGTTCCGTGAAGTTGTGCTTCCGGCCAGCATATGGCCCTGCAATGCTTCCTGTTGCTGTGCGTGTATATGTTGGCAGTTTGTTTGTTGGCAAATTCCTTGTGTTGTGTTGTGTATTCTCCAAAATCTAAAGTTAAATATTTCGTGCCGGCATGCAAACTTCCTCCTAAGCCGGTCTCTGTATAGGTTCTCCGTCTTCTCACCATCTACTTTAGCTGCCAGTAGAATTGCAATCCACAAAGCTGAATTAAGCCAAGAACATTCCTGCTGCAATGGTTATGGTTATGGTTTTGCCAGTGTTTCAGGACACCATACCACAAAAGGGTGTACAAACTTCACAAACAAAAACTACAACCACAGCAGCAGCAGCAGCAAACACCACCAACACAAGACACATTATAATTTGTTGATTTTACAGTTTAAACTTCTACACAACACACTCGAAGTTGGCATAGTAGTATCCTGGTGCTTTGTACTAAATTTATTTTCAATAAACACGAAAAACTTTAGAAAATTTCTAAAAAATATGCTTGGCATTAGACTTTACCAAATTTTTCGTTGTCGTTACATACAGTCCTAATAGTGTTAGTCGGACCAAATAGCCATTTCGACCTCAAAAGCATAAATTTCATAACAAAAAAAAAAGGATACACACTGTATAATAATGAGGCCAGACCTGAAATTCTTTAAACCAGAATTGTTTGCAAAAGTCGGTTTTGGAGGTTCAATCTAGAGGACTGCATGAGTGCACTCGAAACGACCATCATATTAACTTCGAATGCAATAAACTTCGACTGCTCGAGCTTGTAGAACATTTTATTTGCGATTTCTTTGCAAGTGCAGCACTCACCTCTCCTGTCGATTTTTATTGATTTGTGGTTTTTGTTTACAAAAGCTATGGACTCGCAACGTGGCGAGTGGTTTAATGGTTGTTTTTCAATTGCGCTCACAAGTTGCTTGCTTATGTCACGCAATTTGGCAGTACCGAGACTCCATTAGTACATAAATAACAACCTTTGGTAATTCGTTTAAGATTTCTATTTCTTATTGGTAGTAAATCTTTCTTTTGCCTGAACCCGCTGACTATACGTGCAAGATTTTACCACTAATTGTTACCATACCGAGATTGCTAACATAAAATGTAATTACTTAAACAGCTTCCACAATCAACGTCATAATTTTTGCTGATTTAAGAATTACTATCCTTGCAGGTTGTCATTTGCAATTAAAGTCATTGCAGTCATGACTGAATTTGGTTATCAATCGAAATAAATCGCAGTAGAAGTCAATTGAAATCGATTACAGTTACGGTTAAACTCAGTCGGAGTCAAAAACAATTACAGTCCAAGTTACTCACAGTCCAAGACAATCAAAGTCTAAGCCTGTCGCAGTTGCATCATTACAATTGAAGTCAGTCATAGTTTAAGCCATTCAGAGCTGCAATCATTTATAGTCAAACTCGGTCACAGGTAAAATCTGCCCCAAACGAAGTCATACAAGAAATATGTGAGGACATTTGCAGTACTGCAAAGATACGAAAACGAAACGATAGTTTCAAAACTTATCAAGTTTATCTTCTCGTACTCTTTCTCGTAAGAGAAATTTGGGATTTGTATCATTCTCGTCTCCTTCTCGCCGAGTTTTCTCGGTTATTTTCGCTTACATTTATATGCTTTATCAGCACTCAACCTGTTGTAAAACAACGGCCACATTTTACGTATCAAATTTTAAAACTTGGTAGAAATACCAAATGTAGCAATTTAAATTTTTATGCTGCATTGAAGGAACCACGCTCATTTGTCCAATCCCGTTCACGCTTTGCGACCAGCTTGAGGCAAACATTGTGCATAGACGTATTTAATTTCAAAAGTGCATCTACCATAGATGTCCAGATATAGCATCTTAAGTGTTTTTTGGTGTGGAAGGTGAAACGCCCCGTTGTACAAAAAAAGTTCACACTCTGTTCCAAGTCTTTGCGACATTAAAGCATGTATGTATAGCCTGTAAATTTAAGCTAAGTGGGCTCAGTAGTTTCCAGGTCAGTATGTAACATACAGGCAGACAAGGGACCAGACGTTTAAGAAACAAAATACGCTCAATGTTCTAATTGTTTATCGTAAGGTAGATAATCCGTTATCGCCGGAAACGAGATATTTTCCAGATCATTCTCGGGTTCTGCGAGAAATAATTTTTTTAATATCGTCTCGTTATCTGGACAATTGCGATATTCATCGGTTCTCGGTGAAGCATGAGGCAGTTGTAATTAAAAGTGTACTAAATCAAGCCAAAATATACTTACAGTTTGCAAATATGACAAAATGAAAATAATCGCACTATATGAACTGTACAACGCCCCTACCCCAACGCTGTCGGGGGTAATAAAATGTCAAGTTAATTTCAGAATTCTATAGCAAATGATAAATTATTTATAAAAAATTGCTTCAATTTAAAGACACGCAAGTAAATAAAGAATATCCCATTTGTTTTATTAATTAAAAAAACTTTGTATTTCCCCAACTACAGCTTAATTATGAAATAAAGCAACAAACAAACCGTTATCGGTGACAATTGATCGGCACAATTACAGTTCTCTAGTGGACTTAGGACATAACCCACATATATATAAATCAAAAATTAGAGCGCAACTTGATGCCAATGACAAATTGCTAAGACACCCAAAGACTCGTACATACGAGTACGAGTACGAATACGACGAGTCAACTGGAGAAAATTGGATGGTCGGTCAATTGTTTTGTTGGTTGGTTGAATGTTATTTACTTTAGTTAAAAGCCCAATGTACTGGTCAACAAAAAAACAAAAAAAAAAGAGAATAAAAACAAAAATCATTCACTCGCCACATTTAACTCGCATTCGCATACGAACTCAAGCCCCCTCCTCCCAGTAAAGGAGATCAATCAGCGTCGAAACATTTTTATAGAGTTGTATGTGGTTTCGTCATTTGTTTTCGTTGTTGCTGTTGTTGTTGTTGTTACTCGTGACAACTTTTGTTGATTAATAACATCAACCGCCTTCTGCACTATTTCGGCACCAGCACTAACAATAACGGTCACCAGCACCAGCACTAGCACTAACAGCAGCAGCAGCACCAGCACCAGGATAAATGCCATTGCTTCAACAACAACAGCTACATCGTATTTTTCCCAGATCAATATTAGTAATTTGAATTATTCAGAAGACAAACATGAACCTTTAATGGCCAAACATGGCCGAGTACACAACGCGCGTTGGTCGCCATGCTATGCCAGTGGGCCAAGAATAAGTGCAACATAACATACAACATTTTGATATAAACGCAAAAATACTACGTTTGTGAATGTAGTGGGTTACCAGTAGGAAAAGCTTCTCATCGATATCATCGCGCGAATATGAATTAGAGACCAAGTTAAAAATTAAATAGCCACATTAAAATAAATCATGTAGCAATCATCAGTATTACGCATGTCTTAAATTGCTATACTCACTTTTATGGGAGGTTGGAAAGTGATCCATTTTGAATTCTAAAGATTTGAGTAGATAACTTTCTCAATAAAGCGTGTATGTTTCTTGTTTGTCGAAAAATTACGCAGTATCTTCCTATTAAATCGAGGTCCACATAAAATTCTATAACACATGACGCATTTCATGTCAAGTGTCCTAAACCAAAAACCGTACATAGCCAAAGTTGGGTAAAGTGTTGTCCCATTGGATGCTAATTACATTCTAAAATATTTATCTGTTTCTTCAGAAACTGGCTGAAATAGGGGGTATGTTAGTTTGAGATTTGTGGTTGACAACCTCTGTTTTATGTTGATAATTTTTTGTCTGAACTAAGTAACTACATATAGAAATGTTGGTCCAAAATCAAATATAAAATTTACTTTTTTTGAAGATGATTTGTTTCGTGTTTTTTTAATATTCTAAAAAGAAAGCTACGGTTTTTTAATTTAAATACGTTAAAATCTTGAGAGCGCTTTTAATAATTTTCGAGAAAAAAGTGTTTGAACATTTCGGCATTACTTTTTGCACCGGTTTTCTTAAAAATATTCCCTTTCACTTTAAGCTTTTTACAATAAATAAATTTACAAGTGCATTAGGCATGTTCGCTTACAGCTCTAACTTGCTCTATAACTTTCAAAATTCAAACGCTTTTGCCAACTATAACCTGCCTCAGGGTACTCTGGAGCAGTCATCGAACAGACCTATTAATTTGAGAAAAAAAATATTAATTTTTTTTCAGCTTTATGCGTTTGTTTTTGTGTGAAAAATTTGTAACTTTGAATGTGTTTGTATCAAGTGAAGTTTCATTTACCAGAACTTTAATTTTACAACAACTTTTTATGGGCATCGCAATTTTTTTGTGCTAATCATACGAATTCTAACCCTTTACAATGCGTGTAGGGTACAAAAAAAAAATTTTATGTGTTAAATATTTTAACATGCTTACTTGGTCACCAACACCATATTTTCCATCGGGGTTCATATATAACGTGGTCAACGTCATTTAACATCTCGAAGCAAATCAACTGCATTCGCACAAATTGTTCAATATTTGAAATGGCATGGGGAACTCTTTAGGATAATAAGAATTTCTTAACTTCAATACAATACAAGCTCAAATTGTTTCAGGACTGGTTGCAGAGTGTATGTGTGAGTAAATTGTAAAAAAGTGTTGACCGAAATAGTGCAGTAACTACAAGTGGTATGTAACTTACCCTTACACCCTCTTTAGTCCCCAATTTTGCATATCACGAAATGCTGAGTTGAGAAAAGAATCGAAAGAATTCTCTGAAAGTCATTTTTATATTGTTTACGAATATTTTATTTATTTACATATTTTTTGTAAAGTCGTGTTAATAGTTCGCACCACTCCCATGCGGTGCCCACCCCACCCAATAGCTCCCGCCGCCCGCGAGCTCGCCCCATGAAACTGCAACGTAGTGCAACAACGCAAGGAAAAAGCAAATACGAGTATGACGATTAATTCGCGGTGCCTCGTCGCAGATTGTGAGCAAATGTTTGACTTTTGTTCTGATTGATTGCACAACAACTGCCAATTGCTAACAAGTTGGCGTTTTCGCTTTAAATATTTACTCAGACTTAATTTTTGTTGAGGACATCGAAATTTTCTCGATCTAAACTTGTGAAATCGCATTAGGGATTTTTTTTCCAAAGAAACTACTTCAATACTTTGTTATTGAAGTTCATTATAAGTTAATTATCATATTGCGAAAAAACAAAACCTTGAGATATGTATAAGGGTGATACATTTTTTGTTGAATTTCCTTGGAACTATTGAAATTTAATTAAATCGAAATAGTTACACTTATCTGGAAAACCCTATTAGAAAACCCAAAATATTACTAAGCTTGTGATGATAAATATGTATCTTCAGGTTGAGTTTTGTAGGGATTTCAATTGAAAATTCTTCCTTTAACTAAAATGATCATGAAGTAAATATTAACTGTAAGTTTAATTATAGTTAATAAAGAAATATTAATGATAAAATTATCATGATAACCTCGGCTTAAGTTGTAGCGGTCAACACCACTCACTAATATTTTCAACTAAATCTATTCCTGAAGCAACGATAGATCCATATACTCGGAGAGAAGAGATAATGGGGCATAGCTACTTAATGACGACGTTTCGTGCCATTGTTTACATTGTGACACAAAAAGTGGTCAAGAAGTAGCATTATCTCTTCTCTCAGGGAGAAGTGGATAGTGTTTGGATCTTTTGAAATTAAGAAATAATTTTATTAGAAAAGTATAAGTTGTGGGATGTTGACCGCTACCACTTAAACCGAGGTGATCATGATCATTATATTATTAATCGATTCAAGTACTTTTCCGAATGAAGCGAAAAGTGTTGGCGCATGTTTTTTCTGTTTCCCAGGTTCGGATGCATGCCATTGAACAATACAATGGAGACTATAAACACAAAAAAAAAGTAGAAACATTATCCACGACGACAACAGATTAACTAACCTACTTTGTACTTAGCTTTTGAATCTAGAAAATAGTTTGGGAATAGTACATAATAAGTTATGCTGGAAGTGCGATGAAGAAATGAAGAGGAATTGACTATATATATTTACCATCATGGCCTGAAAAGAGCTAGACTTTGCCAGCAAGTCACTAAGAAGTAGCCACAAAAGGAATTTTTCTATAAGAAGTTTCATCGGTTTAATATATGAAGAATATTGTCAATGTTGACACAGATTCGACATTTATTTAACAGAAGATTTTGTTGCAATTTTTCTCATTTTTAATTGAGTAGCTTACCAAAACAACAGTGTCAGAATTAGATCTCTAGTTATGGCCTTATTTTAAGGCTCGTCCATCAAATATGAGTTCAAAATGCAAATATCAGTTCAAAATTTTAAATCAGTTTATGTCTAGGAACTCTCTACGTAACTCTGCGGTCTATTTGAGATTGTTGCTTTTCTGCACCAAATCCCCTTATCCAACTAACTTTAGACCAGCATGAATTTGTAGCGGTCGATCGATATGATTTGTACAACTTCATTTATTTAAAAACCAACTTATCATAGTCAAATCATAGCATGTAAAGTTTTTATTTTTTAAAAATCGAGATGGTTTTCCTCCTCTACAGAGTACAATAAATATTTTTCTATTTCAGGCACACTTTCAAGAAGGTAAATGCGCAAAATTGGAAATATGCCGATTGTGTTCGAACAGCGGGGGAACGGGTCTTTTAATTTAAGAAATTACAGTGAACTTACAGTGCCAAGTTTCAGGTGTTCTATATCACTTCGAGCTGAGAGTTGAAATTTTTCCAATAATACTCAATTTGAGCAATTGTAAGACCTTGAACCACCAATTAAACGTCAGACTGGTGGCTAGTAGTCATAGCATCATTAACTGTGCTCATATGAACTATATGGCCTGGATTCAAATCTAGAATAATATCGAGCTAAGCTAACTAATAATTTTTTGCATAATGGTACTAATTGCGATTAAATTATTTCCCGGTACAAATAGCTACCCAATGTGTCAGCAAACCTACTCCTACAAATAACTAACTGACCCAGGTATGTGACAGGACTGAAATATTTCAGAGTCTTCAACACAAAACTTCTTACAGTTCACTTTAGACCCAAAGCTGAATGAAATTTTTCAGGGTAATTTTTCCATTTTGGTGATAGTTCTCTAAAGCCAATTAAATCCATTCTTGGATATAGTATGTTACAAAGATTTAAATACTTGATATAGAAATTTTAATATTAGTCAGATATACATATAAATGTGTGTACTAAATGAAGTGCATTCTACCGCTGTAAATTATCAATGCAGCTCTATTGTTTTAGGTCACAAAGTGGTACATATCAAAAGCAACATAATCAGTCTTTATTCAGATTATTGACGCCATTTGCTTGATAAATACCTACTAGTTATTAAGTACAATGTAAATAAACCAAATAAGAACGTCAGATTTGTCGTCCATTCCTCCTACAATTATCAGCATACCAATACATATGAGATGTAGGTATTTGCCCATCCTGTCTCCTCATACTACCCATGTATGTACTCGTGTGTGTTTAATTGTTGTTCACATGGAAATGCCAACTGGCTGTCTGATAATAGGTACTGCTGTGACTCCAAATTTATATGGTTGTTATGGTTATCTTTATTACGCTTATCGTAACGAGAAAAAATTCGCTTCTTTATTTGTTTTTTCCGCCAAATACAACGGACCGAACAAGCGATGACTGTGCTCGACTCTTATCAGCCAAGGAGAGTATCATTTGCTTCTTCGCGTCTTTGTGATGATCTTTTTATTTGCATTTCTGCAAATGAAAACAGAGAAAAATGAAAAAAGACTAAAGGAAGAGATAAGATAAACCCAAAAACGTCTTCCTGCCTTTGTCTGTTATACGCTGTATTTACAGTATCTTCTACCTATGAGCGCTATGTTCTTTTTCAAGCCAAAATATAATTTTGTTGCTATATTACTGATACCAAGAACTGTGATAGCGCTTATTAGTTTTACACGCGTACATCTTGCGATGTACCCACTGAGGGTAAGAAAACGCTTATCAGCCATGCATAGCCAGCATTACATACATATAAAAGGTATTTTTTTTAGAGAGATTGGATTTTTTTGCTGTGGGCGAATGTGAAATACTGGCTGATAACTAAAGCTTTCCAAATCAATATATCTCTGTAATGTTCCGTATGAAGCCTCAAGTAAATGTGACAGCTATGTAGTCGTGGTAGACAATTGCCGAAAGCTATTTTTAAGCACTTAACTTCATAAAATGATCTTCTGAATAAAAATTCAATTTAAAGTTTTATCACACAAAAAAATCACCCTCTACTACATGCACGTATGTAGTTTTACCCTTCAGCAAAATTCCTTAGCTGTGCACTTATTATTGCGCCTTTATTTATTTTATGCACTTTATACGAGTAATTCTTGAGAAAAGTTTTATTATAAACTTTTATGACACATAAGATTCTCTGGAACTGTAAATTGTAAGTTTATTCTAAATCTCCATTATGGAATGAGATAATGGAAATACCTAATAAAATGTTTACAGGTATTTTATTCTGATAACTTTCTGGTTTGTGCATTTAACTTTATTTGTAAATTCTTAGATATTTTGTTTTAAAAAGGTGGTTTTAGTTTTTTCATATGAAATACGGCCTCTATTCATGGGCGTAGAAACGGTGGCGTAATCTGGGGCACTTGGCCCACTCTGGCTGATTCAAAAAATATGATGGTTTGTGAGGAGCTTTTAGGTTTTGTGGAGTTAACTGTCATAGATGCAAAATCTATAGCCTCTGCAATTGACAATTTTATGAGAAACATAGGCCTGAATCTAGAAAAGTGCGTCGGATAACGACGATGGCTATTCCACTATGGTAGAAAAGGAAGGTGGTTTTCAAAAAACTCTACGCTATGCATTTTCTGTGTGCAAGTCACAAACTTAACTTAGTGGTAAATGACCTAAACTAAATATCAGTTATACGCAATCCCGTTTTCAATATAAAGAAAATAATAACATTTTTCCGAGAATCGATCCTTCGTCTAAAGTGCATACCAAAAATACCAATGTTTTACGAACCCGTTGGTCTCAAAAATACAAAAGTATTGCTGTTTTTAAGGAGCATTTCGTCCAAATCCTTATTGCATGTGAATTACTGTCAAATGACGGTAACATTGCAACGAGAAATGCAGCTTTTCAACTGCATTGCGCTGCCACGAACTCGGAACTAATGATTAGTGTTTGTCTCATAGCCAAATATTCGGCATATCTGCAACCAGTAGTAAATGCTATACAGTCAAAGAGTATAGATTTGCTTCAATGTTCAAATCATATAAGAAAATTCACTGAAATCTTAAAAAAGAGCCACGAAAATACCGATTTTAGAAGCCAAAGTTTTATATTCGAGGCCGAAGAAATCGCCGAGATGCTAGGAACATATTTAAGAGTGCCACGAGTCACAAATCGGCAAAATTATCGTACCAATCATCCAGCTCAGATATCTAGCGAGTTTTGGAAGATATCTTTGATAATTTCTTATATAGATTCACGACACAATAATTCAAAAAATATCCTATCGTGGTCTCATTGTCGTCTCGTTATCGCCGATATTACTCGTTTATTCTAGTTCACATTTTTATATACATAAAACTAACTGGACCAGCGGCTTTCCCGCGCACTGGCCGTTGTACAACCCCATCAACAATTTTTCGCAGTCCTTACTGCGGACAATTGGGTCCATTTATGAAATTTCACAACTTGGCACAAGTTCTAAGAGTAGCAATGTAAGGGTTTTTGTTGAATGGGAGAAGCCACGACCCATTATCCAACCCTGTTCACATTTAGCGCGTTGCTTGGCACAAACAATTTACATTTACGTATCAGATTTCACAGCTGTAGCTGCGATAGATGCCAAGATATGACGTTTTAAGTGTTTTGTTCTATACTTTGTCCTTTGTCCAATCTCGTTCAGAGTTCGTAAGGTACTAAATATAGACAATATACATTCAAGCGCCGAATTTTAAAGCGCCTGCTACCATAGGAGCCAAGATATTCCGTTTTAATTATTTTTGTACTATGGAAGCTCTGACTGAACCTCGTTCTCGGCGATAACTTAGTGCGTATCGTACGATACACTTTACTTTGTCGCCGAGAACGAGATATTGGCCAGACCCTACTCGTTCTCGTCCTCGGTCATACCAGAACTAATTTTTTTGATATCGTCTCATATTTGTTATCGTTCTCGGTCCCGATAACGAGAACGACATCGATATTTATTGGTTCTTGGTGAAGCACTAAGAATATAGTACTAGCTGAACTTGTTAAATAAACGCAATTCTACTATCCAACCATGAAGCACTATGCACTATTCAAAGATCCTGCAGCACTTTGCGCAGGCTAAAAACTTGTTTACGGTCAAAACTGACAGAAAATCGGCTTGTCGGCCTCTATATGATGAGTGTGCATAAGAAAAGGGTCTGGAAGCGAAAAATAAGTTTGAAACAGAGATTTTAGCTAGGTTTAGCCAGAACTCTCGTCGATTAGTGTTGAAATATTCTTAAGGTTTCCTGGAATATAATTCCAACCAGGTAGTTTTAATGTTTTTAATTGTTCAAATAAATTGGTGTTTAGTACTTCATATATTTTGAGTTTTTTTGTTTGTGCCCCACCCTGAAGCAAACCCTGGCTACGCCCATGCCTCCTTTGGATATGTATATTAATTGAATCTGTCAAATAACTACATACTATTAAATTTTTAGTCCACTGTGTATTTCAATTTGTATATGATAGCTATTGTAACAAACATCAATTTTTTACAAAAATTAATATATAAAAATTTCAAGCTGAGATAAAGATTTTCTTTTTGAAAAAGATAAAGATTATTTAAGCAAGAGCTTGATTTAACGAAAGTAAAACTCAGCGATCTCGTTTGCATAACTGAAATTGAATACGGTATTCCCAATCAGTAGCGGATCTAGGAGGGACGAAAGGGGCAAGCGGCCCGGGCGCCAAATCTAAGGGGCGCAAAATCCAACTCAACGAACACTATATGTTTCGAAAATTTATATTTTCATATTCATATTTTCCCGTGTAAACACTCCCTATATACACAGATGGCCTATGCTGCAACGTTTAGCGCTTGCCAACATTAAAACCAACCAACCAACACTCCCTATATAATACTAAGTGTTTTTGGATATGCGTGATCATATGGCAAGGGGGCGCTCAAAACGTCATAACAAACTTTCTAAGAGAGATTGCGAGTTGTATTCGTGTAAGGTTCTGGGAGCGTTTGTTTACATTTAACATTGCATTTTATAAATGGAAGTGGCGTAGGGCAAATCCGCAGTGCAAGGCCATAGCCAAAACATCTTTAACCCTCTAGCATCGCATTTCAATCGAGGTAAAGATTTTCTGCAGTATTTTATAGGGGTATCATTTTCAGAATATAATTTTTTTCTTCTATAAATTATAGGCAAGGAAAACACCAAAATGAAACGAATGAAACAAAGTGGCGCCCAGTTTAAAAAAATTCGGGCAAAAAACAACTTACCGAAAATCTGCCAGCAACCCTAGATCCGCCACTGTTCCCAATGAGGTCACATTAAGCTTTTAGGGGAAACTTACGAGATATGTGTCCGTCCGACGTTTTAAATTTTGCAATCCAGATAATTTTTTATATGAAGAAACAAACCGAGCTACATATGTTTGTCCATATTACTAGTCAATGTAGTTTTTGGAAAATCTTGGCTGAATTTGTTCAGCTGAAGCTCATTCGGCGTAAATAGTCTCAAAATTGCCAGGATATAAAACGAACTATTTTTTTCCGTAAGAATATGCCTTAAAATTTTCAAAATGTTTAATACTTTAATGCTTAAGGCTGCGTCTATTGCTGTCCACTTGCCCATTAATTAATGAAGAAATTCTGCGGTAACCGAACTAGTTTTTAAACAAATTATATGATGAAAACCCAGAATGAAGAATACTGTAATGGGCTTATGGATGTCAACAAAATTTTATCAAAAGCAACAAGACTTCACTAGACTTAATATTTTTGCATTAAGATCTGGGAAATTGAGATGACTTCGGCCGCAACACAGGGCTTACATTGTGTACACTGCTGTGTTGACAGAGATATTTTATGTAGTGTAACTGGAAAAAAAAGTTGACGAGTTTCGGCGACATGAAAGCGGAAACATTTAAATGCTATACTGAGCAAATCATTTAAAGTAATGAAACCAAATTTCACGCAAATACACAAATACAGGAAATGGTTCGGTCAAGCATCATACGAAAAGTCGCAAAGAACTTTAGACGTCAATTCAGAACAGTAAATGAAACAACCTCTCAGTTGAAACAGCAGACGGGCAGCCGTAAGAAAATCAAGTCCAGGGTGAAGATATCGCATGAGTAACTTACACTCGTTTTTGACGACAATTTATGCATGTAATATTCAATTCATTGGAAACTCCAGCAACAATTCCTGATAGTAATGTAAGATAATATATCGAGTAGGAAAATATTTTGAAATAGCGGAGTGTTCTTAAAACTACAATAAAATTTTTGCCTAGCTAACATTTTTTATAAAATATCAAGCAGTTTCATTAAAAACTGTTCACTAATTTCAAAGATCATTGTTCATATTTCATAATCAGTTGATATAATTTATACAAATAGCTTTAGACAAAAGATATTTCAAATACAGGTTATTAATAGACTTTTAAAAAATTTAGCTCAATAAACCCGGGGACCAAATTCAGATCTCTTTGAAATATATTATTTCTAATTAATTTATACCTCAAGGCTTACTTATATCGATGAAGAAACTTGTAATTAAACATATTTTTGAAACTAGATCGGACAATTTTTTTTTTCAATTATATACTTAGCCTTAGAATGATTATCACATGCAAAAAGAATTCAATAAAAAAAATTCAGCTCAGGGAAAATATATGAACCACATACATTGCGGGTATCGCTAAGAGATAAGGGTCCAAGACCAAATATACCCTTCACATGGTCCTGTGTGGATGACGTGTTAATTAGACACATTTATATATGTTGGCAGGATGTATTCAACATTAGAGCCCTACATTTAATTTTAAGAAGTTTCTCGTTTTCCTATAAACTTAGTCAATAAAACACACAAGTTATTGAACAAATTTTAAAAATAACAAATTTCAATTTTAAGTTTGGTCTTTAAAGTTACTTTATAGGTCATAGTGCAAAATCTGAGCTTTCCGTTTATTTTTCAAATATTTTTTCTACAAAAGAAAATAAAAGATAAAATAAAAGGGAAATATAAACAAAAAGTGAGTAAATGTGTACTACTGCTCCAATAATGATACTCCAAACAGTGACGAAAAATTCAAACTGGCTGGCTGGCTGGTTGGCTGGCAAACGACAAACGTTAAACGGCAGCAAACGATTCGCGCCCAAGAGAAGTTTGTTACTCAAATATTATGCTCACGCAAATATTTTTATTTAGTAAATGTCATTTATTATTTATGTTTATTCGAGCACTTATCTACTCTTACTCGTTGCCCTCCCTCCATCCCTATTCTCCTACTAGCGCTCGACTGACTCGCACCCGTGCACACTCTGCCATCACACAGCCAGAATGGGGGTTTCTCCATTCACAGCGCATCGAATGGCAGACGTTCAATAAATCGAAGAAGAAGCAAATAAAATGCCAACAAAAACAAATCGACATCGACATCGACATCGAATAGAATTGAATTGAATTAAATCAATGATGAAGCAAAATAACGAAAACAGAAAATAAAAATGAACACAACGCTACGGAATTGAAACATTAAATTGCACGTAGTGAGTGCCACACCCTCCAGCCCCCTGGATTGTTGCACGCTGTTTCAAGGTATCCACCAACAGCAGCAGCACAGTTTTCAAACTGAAATAAATTTTTAACTCAAACTAAATGGAGGACGAGGATACAAATAAGCAAATAAAATAATGGAAAGGAAATGAAAACAAGTCTCAGCGGCAAACACTCCCCACTGTTCTAAAGGATATGGAGGAAAACAAGAAAAGTAAGCAAAATCTACGTTGCTCATCGTAGTTGCTCGTAGGTACACAAAGAAGCGTCTAGCGCACGTCTGCCGAGCGTACGAGTGGATATGGAATAAATTCGGTTTCATCGTTTTTGTCGCATACAACTTTTGAATTGGGATACGGATTGGCAACGGTATTCGGATTTGATTTCAAGTGGATGGCAGCGATTGCAATGCAGTTTGCTTCCGCGAGAGGAAGCTTACAAAGTTATGACATTCCGTTGCCCTAAACGAAGAGCAAGGAGTAATGCTGGAAGTAAATAAAGAAAGTTGGTATTTGAGAGAGATTGGCAGAGTATATTGTAAGAACCACAGAAAATCTGTATGTTTGACTTAAATAATCATAGCATCTATTATGTTGTGGGGTGAATGCACAAAATCACATTTCGAGGAAAGTTGCTCCGATGATGTGGAAAGCTGGATAATTATGATTTTGTAAGTTTTTGGAGCTTGTAACCGTTTTATATGTCCAGTGCCGAATCGGATCGGAGTCAAAAAAGAGCGAATATACATTTATTTGGTTTTCTAAAAAAGTTTCAAGGCTCTAGAGCACCACGCGTTAGCTGTAGCGGCCTTGCATCTGATTAATTTATTACTAAACATTAAGTTTCTTGTGAAGAGGATTTGTATGGTCTTAAAAGAAGCTATGTAGTGAAACATAAAGTATTACACTATCACACTCGATGTCTACAAAGCACATCAGTTCCTTCCCGCTTAACTCGAGATAACTCTTTCCCTATCCCTGTCGAGCATTTTAGACGAAAAATTGTTGCAATATTCATCAAAATATGTACCTTCTTGTGCACCATTAGCTATAATTCTTATCTAACGATTTTCTTTATTTTCTAGTATAGTTTTTTGACATAAATCTTAAAAAAATTATATTTTTTTTTCACGAGCAAAGCCGGCACAACATTAGCAAATATTGCACAATTCCTACTCAATAGATGTTTGAGCTAGAGGAATGTCGATGGATGATGATGGTTGGTTGGTTGGATATTCTGATTATTGTTATTGTTCATGTAAACAAATTGGCAAATAAAATAATAAATACAAATATTATTTTAGCTCACTTTTTTCTCATCTTGTACATATTTACTTCGCATATTGAAGTCGCGGCACGAGCCAATACAATTCACAATCCTTTAACAAGTTCAATTCAGGAGTTACCTTAAGTGTAACGTTGTGACGTAATTGGAATTGTAACTGGAATCATTGAATGAGCATTCAATGGGAAATTGGAAGCCACACCAGGAAATGGTTTGTTTTTGTTTATATTTGACAAACTGTGCGATGCGGTGCGTTCGTTTGCAGTAGAGCTGAGTGTAGCAACTCGTGCCACTGTCAACGTTAAGTTTAAGTATTATCCTAGTCTAGCAACTAGCTACCCTACCCAGTGCAGTGAAGCACATTTGAAGACTCCTCGTCATCAAGGGAAATCAAATCGAATTGAAAGTAGAATTTACATGATTTCTATTTGAGTTTGGTTTGAGTCTCTATGGAGAATTTATACGAAAATGAAATTGAAAGTGTATCGAAAAACAGGGAAATGTAGAGATGAGTAGGTATCAATGGAGATTGGAAGTTGATTGATGATTAAGAACTAGATGTACAAATGCATACGCATAAAAATCATAGGATATAAATTATAAGTCAGTATGCTAGCTATGTAAGACATACTAAGTAGTAATCCAAGTGATTCCGAACTTTTTTATTGACATACATGAGGTTATGAGCTATGTTGGCCATTTAGAACACAGTTGAATATATCGAAACAATATTGTTGTGGAGTATCAGGCAAGATTCCATAAGGACTCGCTTTTCGGTAGCTTGTTCAGAGTTTTTCCTTTATATCTGAATAATCTACATGGTTAGCTCCTCTGTATGGCTTACAAGTAGGTGACACGATCGTTAGGATATTATTGCATGTAGTTGATAATGTTCTACTGTCAAATTCGCGTGATGAGCTATATATAATGATCAATACTTAACAATAAGTATTGTAAGCTCAGGGATCTAAAAGTGAATATTTTAAAACCAAAAGTTTAAATGTTATGTAAAGTAAATTAGGCATCGGGACTTAAATCATTTTTTTAAGCTTTAAGCTATTAGGAACGGAAGGTGTACTGTGTTTTTGTTGACATTTCTGTCGCATTTCAACTTCCTTTCAGTCAGCCGCTAAGCTAAATTCAAGATTTCATATTTCGACTAAAAGTTTTTGTATGTATCAGTGCATATTTGAGAAATCGATCAATTAAATTGCAATTCATATTTGCTAATGAAGTTTTAACCTGCTGGTATTTGTTCTTGTTTTTAAGGTCGCATTAAAAAATATACTGTTTATTTTGTTTATTTCAGGCGAACAACCACACCTTTCTATAGTGCTAATGTAGCAAATGATATTCTTAGAAGCATTGACGTGAAACACATTACCAGTAAATGAAATACTCGGAGTTTTTTGATAGTGCAACATTTGATTCCATGAGTGCTTCAATCAAAGAGCTTGAAGTTGAAGAATATGTTATGCAGTAGATATATTCAATATTGACCAAGATCTGGTCGTAGCGATGGCAGAAGTATCGCAATAGGGATGAAGAGAGGATTTCCGGAAAAGGCCGTGCTTTCACCACTGCCAGATTATATACTCTCAACTAGATGAAGTTAAGAAAATTGGTCATGCTTACACATCCAAGCATATACAAATGATCCTTAAAGACTAAGTGCAATAAAATGCGGTTACTTAATCGATAGCTGGTGCAATCTGTAGAGACTTTCTACAAACCCAAATAAGAGCGCAAGACATGGGACCTGCAGCCATCCTTGGTATACTTGCCATTTAGATCTATTGCCACTTTTCCATTTGTGGTTGGGTGGCATCAGATTTTGGATAAAACTACCAGAGTTATGCTAAACGAATGACAGAGGAGTCTCTGATGCTCTCTGTATCTGCTATTTTTGCATCAAGTTTTTCAAAAGAAAGGACTAAAAGTAATATGCTGGCTCTGGTGAAACAGGACTTGGTGTGAAGGAACTTGGACATTAAGCATTGGCAGATATAAGTAGCGCCCACATTTGAAGCTACTCTTAGATTATCTCATTGTCAGCGATAGGCTTGGTAGACAGTAAAATTCCATCAACAAAACCGATGACAAAATAAAATATTTCTTAATTCGGCCAATAAGATCCATTCGAAATGGATGATAGGTTGGCAGGAGTTCTGCACTGGAAGGCTTCGGTCATGAACACCGTTCATTAAGGAAGATAGGTTATGCTGAATACCTGCTGGATTACAAAGTGCCGATACGGCCAAATAAAAAAAGTGGTACATTTTCGTTTTGGTCGGCGTATTAGCAGGCTGTTAAGTTTATTCCAATATTGATGCTATCGTCGAGCGAGTTTGTCTTCGTTAATGTTCAGCTTGCGCGAGAACAAGATTTTTCTTATTTGGATTTGATGAAGATGAACATGAACTCCTCATATCGAATAAGCATCACATTTCCATATCAAATATTCTTTACAATAGGTTAGATGTTTCCCCTTTTTGCAGTATCTATCATTTTTCTTCCCTATCGTATATATCGATCACTAAGCCTTAGTGTCGGGTTGGGTTTCCTTCTTCACTCGTTTATAAATCTAATCCCAATACTAAATCTAACTTAATCTTATCTGAACATCGTTCATACGGTCAGGGTAAGCAGTTATAAAGACTTCTTTTGTTTTCTTCTTGTTTGTAGCAAAGATTCATGGCTTTTCTACTATATAACAGATCGTGCAAGCAGTAGTCGTATAGACCGTATTCGATCAGTAGTTATCACAGAAAACTTAATCCACACTATATAACTCATATATTTTCGGGTATTTACATATGATGCAACCAATAAAACCTTTAAAACTTAGTAAGGCTTTTAAACAAGGCTATTTATTTCATTCATCATACATATGGTATCGTTAACTTTTTCCCGATACCAACTCTCTAGTACGGCTATAATTTTGATTTCGTTTGGGATGACTTTACTTCAATCTAAATATTTTCGTTCGATGTTGTTGTTGTTATTATTTGTCACTGTTGTTTTTACTTTTTTGTTTCGCTTTACTTTTATGTTTGCTCGATAAACAAAACGTAAATGGATAATTCATGGCTTAATTCCCGGGAAATTGTTATACGACTACTCGCATGTATTTGCTCGATGCTAATATTTTGAGTAGAAATTTAAATAAACTGTTTGCTAGTAATTACGAGTACCAAGTTCATTTATTCCATCATCATAATCATTACCACGGAAGGCGACAAAAACTGAGCATCTCAATAATGTTGGGATTTTCATGGTTTGCTTGAATATTACGTAAAAAAATGGTTTTCGTAAAATTTAAATTGTTTTTATTTGTAGAAATCTTAGCCAAATATCAAAGGCTTTCCCTCTGTTTTAATACAAAAATTAAAATTCTGTAAAAAACTGGAATATATGGAGTTATGTACCATCAATTAATTTTTGCTCTCACACGTTTTAGAGCGTTATATAAACACTAAAGACTTAACCAATTATGTAAGTAGCCTTTCAGCTCCTTTTGATTCCAAAGAGTTCCTTGTGCATACATTAATTAAAATTACAACAAAAGAACCCCAGAAAAAAAATGCAAATGGCATTGAAAGTTTTTTCTAGTTCATTACATTTTTAATTGCGTGAAGACGATTGTCAGGGAAAAAATTTTAAAAAAAACCAGACAAAGTAAATAACAAAATTTCGAACAGATCCATGAACATTAAATGGCGATAAATTCAACTAAAAAGTTTAAGGAGCACAATTTAATTGGGATTCAAACTCAATTAGTCAATTAAAAGTGAACCGAAAAGAAAGTCGGATAAAAGAATGAATAAAAAAAATTATAGCGAAAATTATTGAAATCAATAAAGCTTTTTATGAAGTCGCAGACCTATGCAGAAAATTTTTGCTTATTGAACTCAATATATAAAAAAATTTATGTTTACATATAATTCGGGCATTCCTTACCGAAACGAAAGAGTGTTTTTTTTTATCGTTAGTATTTGACTAGTTAATAACTTAGTGTACATAGTTTCAGCATAAGTGGAAACACTGTTTCGCTACAATTTTTCAAAACTAATGGAAAATAAGAGACATACTTATAGATAAAAACTCAGCACTTATAAGATATTAGAAATTAATTCGACTTCAAAAAATGTTTTCCACATTGTGATTTTCTAAAAGTTTAATCATATTTTGAGTTAAGCTCAAAAAATTTTGATAAAAATTAATATAAATAATTAAAGAATACCAAAAAAGCTTAGGTGGTTTTTAGACTTACCTAGCTCATAAGGGATCATTGTGATGCCACAAACTCTCTGCTTCAATCTACTTAATTAGTAAATTCTGGTTCTTGTGGTACTCGGCTTCTGATTTTGCAGCGAATATTTGACAAATTATTTACCCTATAATGGATAGAAAGCAACATTTTACTTTAAAATAAATAGTTCCATGCCTTTCATAATCTAACGTGTTTCGTTCAGTTGAAATAATATTTGATTTAAAAACAAATTTTTTTAACTATCATTAATTTTGATAAATTTAGTGAAACAATTATTCGAGTTATGCCAAAATGATTAGTGGTCAAATGCTGCTAAAAAAAAAACTGCGAATTTGGAAACTTCAAGGTTCAACTCATTTCCTTTTGTCAAAGATTGTCTCATTTACCATAGGTACAGCCGCATCTATCGCGGGGTGAAGCATAAACGTTGCATTACAAATCTTGAACTCTCATCGTTTTGGGGTGCGCCAAAAAAGGTGAAAAGTTATGAGCATGCAAAATTTAAAAATTTTTCACTTCAGTTCCCTGAGAAAAATGCCCACCTTCTTATATACGATCTTATGAAAAAGTTGATTTTTTTCCACCGTTTACAAATTGATGACCAAACAAAAAAAGACCTCAATTTAGAACACTAAGTGCGAAAGAGGGACTCAACCGATCGTAAAATCTCCTTCCCAAAGTCTACAACTCTAAATATATTCGGTTTACAAGAAAATTTGCGACTGATTGTAGAGTATTAATAACTCTATTGAATTAGAAAAGTTTCAAAATCAATCAAAAAGTAAATAAAAGAGGAGGAACATATGGTATATCTTCCTTAACAGATAAATTATGGTTTTAATGATCCGTCATATAGTTAGCAGTTAGATCACGAGGCATTTCCGGTTGAAAAGTCTGAAAAAGTGGTTTTGCTCAATACTTCGAAAAATCCACTCACTGTTCTTCCACATCATTTCAATTTTTATTTTTCAATATATCAGATATTTTTCCATTTATATCACGTTTTTCATGTTACATGATAAAAATCGACTCCAGATTCGGATTATAAATCGATAATACATCCGGAACAGGTAGTTTTGGTCGTAAAAGAAAAGTTTTGTTTCTGCAATTTTTATATAATTAAGGATTTTTTGTCAACAGGCTTAGTCAAATGGTAGTTTTGAAGTGATATTTCAACATAAGGTTGCAATTTCAATATTTCTACATTTCAGTTTCCTACTTTTTTCGTTACTGTATACAATTTGTAAAAATTGTGTTTCCATTAATTTTGCCCATTTATTGCATTACTTAACGTTTAAGATTTTGCAATCATGGCAAGAGCTATTGAGAGATTTTGGCCTAAACACACGAATTAAATATGCAGATGCGAATATGAATACCAATAATAATTGGCAAATATTTAATTGTCAAACACATCAAGTGTTCAAATTATTAGCATTTTTTTTTTCAATTTCGCTAATCAGCTTAAGGTCAATAAAAAAAACAACAGAAAAGTCTCGACCAAATGTCATAAATCTTCACACTTGCTCAAGAATCGGTGCAAATCAAATACGAAATCCTAACTGACATGAATTGACAATCCCCGATTTTCACTACTACGCCCATACGCTCAAACGTTTTGCAATTGCATGGATGAATGGATAAAAGCTGAATCCTAGCTTAATCCTGCGACATAATCACAACACAATAACAGAATTGCTCATTCCTTGAATTTGATTGCATTAGGGCAAAAACTAAACACCGAAAAAAGGGAAATAATCAAATCAAAATTCCATAAGGTTTCACGCGCACTGCACCGCAACACAACAGCTAACAAATATTCTGGCACGTTCGTCCTTCATTGTTGCAATGCAAAGCTGATGGCGACGACAACTTACCAACTATTAGCTGTAAATAAAAATTTGTTAAGCCTGTGATATCAAAGATTAAGTGTGCAGATAGTGCAATACTCCTGCTTTCGAATTTGTATGCATGCTGCCCCTCACCAGATGAGGGTGTAAACGTGCAGGCGTTTTCACTTGCTCAGCTATAGCGCCCCCTTTGTACTGCTCAGTCCTAATGAAACGCTTATTGTTACAATTATTTTATTGCCCTTATATTGGTTTCGAGGAGAAAAATAAAACTCCCATATCAGCAACAGCATCAGCATCGGTATTAAAATCATAATATTCATTCATTATTTCATGCTTACATTTGTTGGTGGTTGAACATTTCATCATCTTCAGCATCATCATCAGGTTGAACGAGTTCTCTTCTGAATTGCTCGAAATATATGCCGTTTTGGTGACAGCAGTCGTTTGCGAATTTTCGTGGTTGTTTTGATATGTAGCAGTTGATACAGTTCACAGTGGGCAATTTCACCAAAATATTTAATATTAATTACTGAAAGAACTTTAATTTAAGCACTTTTACATTTATTATTTCGAACATGACTAATTTGGCACTTTTACTTTACATAATGATACAGTCAAATTTTTTCTGAAAAAAATAATTGATTTTTTTCTAACTTCCAAAAATTGCTGTGACCGAAAAAAAGTATTCTGGTTTCATTCTCTTAAAATTTTAACAAGCAAAAAAAAACAAAAAAAAAGTTTCGAGGACCGATCTACTACTACTTTGACAGCCTAAGTTTGATAGTTAATGAATGTATTTCTATAAGCCAAACGTCCAAATGAGCTTTTGTATGTGGCGTATGTCGTAGTCTTCTCAGAAAAAGTGACACAATCAAAAATATTCAAATATTTCCTCATAAGATACGATGCTAAAGTGAGTAGAAATTCCTCATTTCGGGTCCCGTTTCAAAAGCGAAGGTTTAAAGTTGTGTGTGTTGAAAAAAGAAATTTCCATAGCAATGAGTCCAAAGACAATTGTACTAAGACCAGATAGAAGAAGCGGATGTGAAAGGAATAGAAAAGAAGTTAGAAAGGAAACTAAAAGAAATAGAGTAGAGAAACTTCTTCGTGCAATCAATATAACGATTAATATCATCGTAGATAATCATTATACTTTGAGGAAGTCGCCAATTTTCCAGAGAGCTAAGGTTAATAAGCAAGTGGCGAGCTTCGTAGGAAGGTATTGGTTCAGTAAAGGAATCAAACGTCAAGCGGTGACGAGCTTTTTCTGAACAAGCTTCAAACGATTTACATGTATGCCATATATTGGATTCCATATGCACAATGCAATACTCCTAGTCGTAGGTCCTTGTTTCCATGTGAAGAAGAAAATTCGCTACTTTCCTAAGGTCCTTTCAATCAACATCGGTTTATCTCATTGAAACTGATACCAATGAATGACTCTGGATTCATTAGAGTGGCTGCTGAACTCTCAGCCTATTCATCAGCTAGTTCATTCCCTATGACAGCACAGTTTTGCCTTGCACTCACTTACGATCTTCAATTTGCTGACCGGGCTAGAGAGAGCCTTTAACGTATTTTGTCTATCTCTACACACACCAATACACTTCACATCTTTAGAGAAACATCTTAGCTAACAATGCAATACATCCAGATAGAGTGTTGTTTTTGGCGATCCAGCCATTTGGTTTCGATCCAGCCATTTGGTTTGATCACATTTTTAGCTGCCACTGCTTCGAGAAAGTCTGTCTAAAATTTGGCTTGATCTATAAACAATATCTTTTATATTTAAAAGGTTGCTAATAATCAGTCAATGTCCAAAAAATGGAGGTGACGAATTCTGATTGCCAGTCCATTACAACTTGCTAACCTAAAATTATGCTCGTCACTTTGATGAAATTTTTTTTGGGTGCGCTTTTAAACATAACCACCAATATGCCCATTCCCCATAGAACTATATGTACAAATGTATGAAACGAAAACCAGATATCCAAATTGCCTTTGGAGACATATGCTCCGGCAGGGTGTTAAGGACGCAGACAGATTTGATATTGCCCACTGTGCACGTTTCTCTGTGGCATAGACCATGGCTAATATCACCATTCGAAACAATAACAGCATCAAAAAACAAAACGAAAGCAAAAACAAAAACAAAAACAACAATGCATTAGCACTTTTAAATGAAACCAACAAAAGTGGAATAACAAATCCACCCTAAACATCAAGGTTTCCCGAATGAAAGAAATGGAATTTGCCTCACAATTAAAGTTGTGTACAATAACCAAAACACAAGAGCACAACATTTAAAATAACAACAAAAGATAGCATAAGAGCAAAAGCAACAATAACAACAACACCAACACACGCCGCCTTACCAAGAACAACAGAAAAAGGACCTTTGAAGATCATTTGTTGTTGTACTTATTTGACGCATCGAAAGCAACTACAAAAACGATAGCAATAATAATAATAATAACAACAACAACAACAAAATAACTGCAGCAGCCAAAGGATCAATTTGCACTGTGGGGTGACAATGGGTGGATTTTGTTTTGTTGTTATTACTGTTTCTAAGTTTCTAAGCCAGCAGCATTAACCCATTTGCTACCATTAGTTTACTTTATGGTGTAAAACAATACTTTTCGGGACAATTTTATTTTGGCGAATCCTGCATAGAAGATCTGGATAACTTGACTTACTCGGGATGAGTCGTAACCGCTGCTAGAGTCAACAATGTGAACGGTAACTTCGCTTAGCTTCGTTATATCAGTCCGTCAAGAACAATCCAGAAATCTTTAAGACAAACGTGAAGTCAGCTCTTCTGTCCGGCAGTGAACCAACGAGGGTGTCCCACTTAGTTAGACCATCTCTAATGTCGAAATGCTCACCAGATGGTCATCGTAAAGCATCATAATTTGAAAACATGCCATTGGGGCCAAGGCAGAAAATAGAATTACAATTCATTCTGTCCATATTTTGTGAAGAATATGAATAAAGACCCCATTTTCTTAAATATATTCTTAAAGAATGCACTTATTTGAACAAAACATATAAACTGTAGCTTATGTCATCCTAAGTGAAAGTTTATATGGTCATATGACAATAAATATTGACAAAGTTGACCATTAAACCGGTGCCAGTTTCCATTTTTAATCCTCCATTTCTTTAAAAATATCAATATTTCAGAATTATGGCCACTTAAACTTTTGATCGGATCAAAAAAAATTTTCGAAATTTCAAAAAATTTAATTTTGGTTTACTTTATTATAACTTAGCGTATATCGCCGTAAACAAAACTCCATATCGAAACCATATCTGATCCTTTTTTTTGAGAACAGATCGAACCGTTGCAAAATTTGATGTATGTATATCTCACTTGAAATGTGCAAGTGTGACATTATACCTTTCACATGCCCCCTACATCCACTGCACAAAATGCACCAACATTTTTGTGACCTTTGAACTATTTTTCATCAATATCGATTAGGACTTTCAATGAATTTCAAAGCATGAAGCCTCACTTCTCCGGAACTTTAAAGAATCGTATTCATACATAAAATGTATGCTTATGCCTTGAGCTTTCGATTTATATTCATATGGTTTGAATTAGTTACTGATCCATCATTCTTTGATAGTCAGTAGTGCACCATGGGTTAATCTTTAAAATAACATACAAGAAAAGGGTCGATTGAAAATTTAAACGTTTAATTTCAAACGTTCAAATAAGACGTCATCGGTTATGAACCAAAACTAACAATCAACCCCCAAGTGTCAACCTGTAAAGGCAATGGTGGCAAAAGCAACCGTCAGAGAGACCTACCGACACAGCGTGTCAAATGGAAGCATATGTGAAAATAAGCCGCGACAAATGGTTTAATTTAGTTGTCACTCGAGCAAATGTTTACGATAATGGAACATGAACACGCGGACGGACAGACTGACAAAAATTCAATGAGATTAAACAACAAGGTAAGCTGACGCGAAAATAATTCAATTTGAAACATTAACATGAGTTTCATTCTTCAGGTGCGAGATGATCGGGTATTTGAGATACGGGCAGTTGTTTTTTTGTTTTATTTATTGGATTTTATGACGTCAAGTCATGCCACAATTATTGGCCTCTTGTTTTGTATGATATACATAATGAGAATAACTGATTTCTTCTGACATGTAAGTGTTCTCAATTAAGCAATTGACCTGCTGTTCATATTTGACCTGAACTGATGTGACTTTAGTTTCGCAATAAATCAGCACTCCCACTCAAATGTGGAACAGTGGGCTGAATCAAAGGTTCTACAACTCTATATCTTAACTGAATGGGAATTATTGCTCAAAGCAAATCTTTGGTGCTTTTAGGTAATTTCTCTTTGGTAATTTTTGCAACAATTTTTAAAATTCAAGCTTTAAGTATTAAGATATGAAAAATTTCTTCGCCAATTTTGATTCTAGACAAAAAGTTGCTGATCCTGACCCTGTCGTTGGTGCCGAACAGGAAAGAGCGTTCAGCACTGGCGACAGAGATATCTAAAATGCAGAATATGAGCAAAGCCATTAAAGCGTTTGAAAAAACTGTATCCATTTTGGATAAGTCAAGCCTTGAAGTTTGCTCCAGATGAATGATTTCAGTAGATAATTTTAGCGCCACTTCGTCAGCATATTTCTGCACAAAACTGTCTGCAGTGCTCATAATTATTTCTTCCATTTTTGGGAATCGAACATTTTCATCGTACTAAGAAAAGATTTGATATAAAATATTAAAGTACTTCTGAAAATTTACGGGACCCTTCGAAGAAATACGGTCGCGGGTGCAATCCATCCGTTACTTCACCTCTGTTTCCGGCCCTAAGTGCGTAAAAGCAAAAGGCAACAAAGAACATACCGAGAAGCAATAAAAAACTTTCGCATGGGTTCCGAAGTTTCTGTCGAACACATTTTTTATGATTTCGATACTTTAATATCGATTACTATGAATTTCTTACAATTTGAACCCCCCGGCATCCGCTCAAGTAATTTTTTTAAGGAATTATGATGACGATAAATTTTGGAATTCTATGGAATACGTAGACTCTAAACATGAAGCCACGAAAACTTTTACCCACCGGTAGCTCGAATTCATAAGCCGGAGGTTCAAACAAAAATACAAAAATGTGTCCTATTAAATCTAGAAAAAATATTCGAAAACAAGAATTGAAGCTACTGTAAGGATATATTTTTGGAAGGAAAATAACAATCTAAACTCAAGAAACAATCTATTTTTAGAGCTTAAGTAAAAGAAAAGGGATGAACTTTATCGAAAAAAAAATTGTGTATAGAACGATTATTAAAAAAAAAGTCTGAACATTGGCCAGTACATCCCATAAAAATCGATCACTCAAAAAGCATCTGTTGACCGCTATAAAATATGCACTATTTTTGTTGATTTTTATCCATTGTCCAAAATAAATCAATCTACTCACTAACTTTTTGGCATTTAGCACTGAAGCCAATATTCCGATATTTGAAATTGGCATCTTCGCTGTCAGTGTCACTCTTCACAGTCTGTCACACCTGCCATGCAGTACACGCAGCGACCGTCAATTCTTTACGAATTTGCATGTTTGCCATATACGCGCACAAAAACCAAGTAATGCTCGTTCACCATCTGTCAGAATTCAGTTACCTTAAGGGATTTTCCAAGCGAACTATGAACAGTCAAGTAAAGCAGCAGCAACAACCACAACAATGATTGACATTTGGAAGGATTTTAAAAGTTATAGCCTCAACTAATATTGGTATGCTAAAAATGTTTTTCACAACAGCGAGTAGGAAATATAAAACAGCTTGGTGGTATATAATGCTGAAAACTTAAGTGCACCACCACCAGTTCAAAAGCTACCACAATTACACGTAGCTCCCGCAGGGGAGGTAAGCCAGTGCACTTATACTAGGCTTTAAGCAACCTGCTGTTGTACTCGACTCATAGTCAAACTCGTCGCTTTTTGTGAGTAACCCATTCGAACAAATCGATCAAATGGCATTAAGTTTACATGTCAGCAACATGGCGCATTTACAAACCATCGAAAATTTTAGAGCAAAATCCATACTGGCGTCATAGGGATTAATTGTGGCTTAACTGTGATGAAACGAATTAATTAACTTGTGAAAATGTGTTGGGAACTGTAAGCCAAAAACAATGTTTTCATGATATGAGCTTAGTATATTGAAATACCTTTATACCATGTTGATATTAATTTTTTTTTCATTCTGCTAATCCTTGCCGGAAATATGTACAACTGTTTCGAAGTGCACCCAAGTGGCACTCAATGAATTTTTATTAATGGCATTTTATGAGATTGTAAGTAGGCTTCACTTAAATGTGGAAAAAGAACAAAAAATTAGTCGCTCAATTGCTCTGATCTATCGAACAATTAGCTATTGGAAACCATAGTTTAAATGGTTTCCTTTTTGCTCATCCTCAGTTATGTCTTCCTGCGTTATTTTGCGCATCTTTTTGTAGGATGTGTTTCTTATGAATAAAAGGTTTGGTATTTTTCTTTGGCTACATTTTCTTAGCCATTTGACTCTAGAGCGGAAATTTGAGATCATCCTAATTGGCTTAAGCGGTACTTTGTCTGTTAGATGTTGGCATGCCTACAAACTTTTGTGATTGCTTCTAAGGTTCAAGCAATTCATAAGAGAATATTAGCGAGGATTATGAATTTTTTACTTGAATATAAAAAGAACCTTTGAAAAACTTAAAATAAAAAACCTATTTCTGCGTTCAAGATTTATTCACAAACACTTAAAAGACCACGCCTTAACTCCTCTAAAATCGAACGATAGTAAACTTAAACAAAAACTAGTAAAGGTGTTACATTCGGCCAGGCCGAAACTCACATACCCTACACTGCATTGAAAGTACTTTTTAAATAGATGTTAAAAAAATGTTGAAGAGGTTGAATAAGTCGAAAAAAATGTAAAAAGGTTCAAAAATGTTGAAAAGTGTTGGAAAACTGAAAATGCTGAAAATATATAAATACCATTGAAAAAAGTTGAAAGAAATTGAATAAGTCGAAAAATATGAAAAATGATGAAAAATTAATAAAAGAGTCGAAGAAAATGCCGAATGAAATTGAATGGGAAAAGGTAAAAGGTTGAAAATGTCAAAAAAAATATGGGAAATGTTGAAAAAAATAGAATAGAAATGAAAAACACGAAATATATCACGCATACTTCTCCAGTTCCGCCCACTTTTGATTCAATAAATGATATTCGTGATTGACATGCACAAACCAAATTTTAGCATAATAGCTTGTATAGTTTGCGATATGTGCCGTAATTATTCTTAAAATTTAGGGCGGTGACTCACCCACTGGTACAATACAGTCTGATTTTGATCCAAAAATAGCCTTCCATAAACAAACCTCTTGCACCAAATTTCAGTATGATTGCTCATATATTTCGATAGTAATGCCACATATGGTATTTTAATTGCATGGGAGGTGCCACGCCCACTGTTGCTATTTCAAAAGCTTTTAGTTCATATGTACCTAATACCCAGTAAATCACTTACATCAAATTTCAGATCAATTGCACCAATAGTTCACTTAAAATAGGCCTTACAACTTTATGTTAATGAGGGAGGTGCCACGCCCACTGATGCAATCTTGTCAAGTTTCATATAATTCCAAAGCTTAAGGTGACCGACACCTCTACACAAAGTTATATGAAGATTACTCTCATAGCACACTATCTATAGCATTAAACGGATTTTGCTTATATGGGAGGTGAAACACACACCAGCACCATTGTACCAAAATTTTGCAAGAAGACACCTTTTAGCGAGTATATCCGCCTTATTAAATTTCATAACGATTGCGTTGTTCGTTCTCTTTTTATAACGTTTATGAATATTGTAGGCTGTGCCACGCCCTTCAACGAAATTTTCCAGAATATTCACGAAGCTTGTATTGATAACTATTTTCAGTGGTATCATCCCTTAAATTTTTATGAAAATCGTATGTGGCAATTTGGAGTTATACGAAATCCAAATTTTCAATTGCTAAAAAGTGTCACGCTCACTTTTACAATTCTGCCCACTTTATGCGCAATTCAAGATTTATAAAATCTGTATTCGTGTACCAAATTTCATCACAATATCTTGCACGGTTTCCGAGCTACAGTGTTACAAAAATAACAATTTAGGGCTGTGCCACGCCCTTTTAAGAGCCTTTGCAAACTTAAAACCTAGCCTGATCTTAATTTTGTTATCATCTTCACCAAATCGCCATGTTTCATCAAAATCGCAGCACCTTTTTTTTAAAATGGACTTGGGTATATTTACATAGAGTATGGGCGGAAGGAGTGGCCGTGAACCGATTTCGCTTATTTTTATATGCTAGCAGCTTGCGAGAAGGTTTGACCTGTGTGCCAAATTTCATTTAATTAGCTTGCTTAGTTTTCGCGTAAACCTGATTTCAACAGACAGACACACAGGCAGACAGACAGACAGACAGACAGACAGACAGACAGACAGACGGACATAGCTATATCGACTCAGGTGGTGACGCTGATCAAGAATATATATACTTTTCCATACCAGCCACGCCCCCTTCTATGCGTTACAAACGGAATGACAAAGTGAATATACCCTCTGTGTAGGGTATAAAAATATCAACACAACTAGGCTGCAAAAACAAATTAAAATCAAATAACAAAAAACTGCCATATTCTCTGAATTGGAAAAAGGAAATAGCAACTATGGCCAATTCAATGCAGCTAAGGAGGAAATATCGGTAGTTACGTGTGAATCAGCAAGCAATGAAAACTAATGTAAGGGCGAAAAATTTGTATGAGATATTCGGACAGAGTTTCCATTGCCGAATGTTAAAATTGTTTTCAAGATTGCACGAGAATGTTGCAGAGTTTTGTATAAACCAGCGTCGACTAATACAAAAGATGTGTTCAATGCGCGAAGTTGAAACTTTTTTTTGACAACATCCTGTCTAAAGTAAAAGCGCAAACTGTCTTTTTCAATTGTTCTTTATTAAAGTAAAAGTTAACTATATAAATTACGTAATAACATCGAAAAAGTTTTCAAAGGAAATATAACAATTAAAAAAACACAATGACGTATTTGACAAAAAGTGTTTAAGTTATAAAAAATATGTATAGGATTTTCCAGAGAAGTCCAATAGGTGTCATAAGCATGTAGAGCACAGTTAACGTACAGACAGGAAGACACCATGGACGAAGTGATGGTCATTAGTTAGTTGTCTCAAAAAAAAATTATAAATAACACGAGTGACTTTTTATCGACTAAGTGCATTTTTTTAAATAATAATATGATTTTTTGGTCAAATTTCATTTCATTTTGCTCAAAGCAACAACGATTTGTGTAGCATACATATAAGCGGATAGCTAATTATGCACAATTGATGGAAAATAATTAAACTTTTGAATAAAAATGTGAAATAAATTAATTGAATTCGATTTGTTGCACATACGATATTTGCACACGCAACCAAAATTAATACACCAGCATCAAGCACCAACACCATCAGCAATGGCAATGTTAGTTGGTAACACTGGTGCTGATTGTGCTGCTCCTCCCAACTGGATACGTGACAATCAATGGATAGTGGGAGAATGTTGTCGTCGTTGTTGTTGAATTAGATTGGGTTGCTTTTGGCCAGGCTGCTGGTGCGATCCAATTGTTCGTTCCGTACGGGATATGCAAATTTATACAGGAAATAAATTGAAATAAGCAATGCCACGATCAAATATACACACACGCACACAAATTCGTCCTAATTCACAATTAATGGGAAATCCACTCTGGCTGTTTGTGAGCGAATGTGCGAAAATATTTGCACAATAATTAATTGAATAAAGTCAATAAATTTCCAACACATGCTGTCACTGTTCCTGTTGTTGCTGTTGTTATTGTTGTTGTTGTTTTAGTTGCTATTGCAAACTTTCTAAAAACATCTAAATCTAAGAGCAACAGCAACAACATAACAATACAAATATCGAAAATCCAAATTCCGGACAAAGATTACAGAATACGAGTATTTGAATTAGAGATGAGAGTAATTAGGCGAAAGTATCATTGGAAGTTATCGTTATGAAAGCATTCATTGAGATGGTGACACTACTAATTATGGGTGTTTTAGTACAATTTTTACAGAAGCAAAGACTAGCATATTCTCAAAATTCGTGCAAATACATTCAAGTGATGATTTATAAAATAATTCCAAAGAAAACAGTTTCCATAAAATAAAATAAAGTTTTACATAAAATAAAATATATCGCTCTATACGAGTAGTATGTACTTATATATGTATGTACATAAAAGCCGTGTGAATCCGTAGTGTACACAGGGCGTGAATTCAAGATGTTAAGACCACCACATGTTACGCATAATTTCGAATTTCCTTCTTTCGGACTGTCCTTCCCTATGTAGATTTTTGAGTTGCGAAGGATCAAGATTTTTATAGTGAATATGGGTAAATTGATGCGCTATTTGTTTTCTTAAAATTATTAGGGAGCTTATTTAATTGGAAAATTAAATTTTAAAGAAATTTTATCACAACTTTGAGAGGGTGTGGAAGCCAGTGGTGGTTTTCCCATATAATGGTCCAAACCAATCACCAAAAGTTAAACTTTTATTTCTTAGGCGATATTTCCCAATAATTTTAACGCCCAACCACCCTCCCGAGACATGGTCTCCTGAAAAAGATGATTTACTCATATGATCTTTAAAAAAATGTAATCCCACAAATCCTCAAAATCCTAGCACAGGAAGGGCTTTTACATTAAGGCTTTATTCGACTATGGAAAAGCTCTGATGTTGCATGCATCGTGTTTTTTCAGCACCGAAAACGGATGGAGAATGTCTTACTGACCATTTGCAACAATTTTGCGATTTTCACCTTTTTTGCATTATTCTTTACATGGTTAGACAGGTTTTAGTATGAAACGAAATGCAGAACTTTATTTTTGACATTTCAGACTGATTTTTAGCACAAAAACGAGATAAATGCAAAACGGGCTGAGTTTGATGCCAGTGTGAAGGCCATGTAACTTTGAATATGCTATCATTTACGGTCAAAAATTTAGTTCCTTTGTAAAAAGTTCCTAAACATCAGTTTTTCAATAAATGTAAGAGAATAGATATTATCATTTTGTGTACATCCGGATAGAATTTACGCAAGTCAGACTTCAAAAACTATAAAACCATGATACGCCTAAAATTCAATATTTTTTATTGCATTGTTTTAGGCACTGTGCAATTTCATTCCAAAAGTAACTGAAACAGGTGGTGACATTTTAACAGTTCAAATAATCATCGCGCACCAATCCTCATCCCTAATTCATATAGGGAACATGAAAATCCTGTATGTTGCCGCATGCGGTGCGATTAGGCGAAATGAGTCAACAAATCAACACATTTAGCAGATTCGTCATTAAGTTTGCTGTTCGCATTGTGTCGCACTCGAAAGTTTGCTCTTCAATTTCTAAAATTTTATTTGCCAAGTGTGGCAGCAACAGCAGCAGAAACAACAGAAGAGGATGTCTCAGTCTGGGTAGAAGCAGATTTGCATATGTCATCATCAGCATCGTCAACAACAACGTGGACTGGATTGTGATGAAAAGGAGAAAAAAGCACCTTCACAAGCAGCACGAACAGAAAGTTAGACTTTGCAATAAAATAATAGAAACAACAATAGCGATATCAACAGTTACGGCAATGTAAAAATTTCTCCAGTACAAGAACTAACTTGGCCCAATGCCCCAAATTCGCATTTATTTGTCTGGTACTTTACTGGGTCCATTTTCTAAAATACTCAGCGCACACACACGCATATACTCCAAGGCACTGTCTTGTCAACAAAGCAAGGACCAGATGAAGCTAACATACATATACATACATACATAGAGTCATCAGTTAAGAATTTACAAACAGTGGGACCTGGGGTTTGAAAAAGTCAAAGGAAACTTTAATTGCATGAAAATTTAACATTGATCATTCATCAAAGTTAAGGTCTCTTTGAACAAAACTTTCAAAAATGTTACACAGAACCGTTTCCTAACGATTTTTTTCTCACTAATGTTGTAATAAATCATAATAATCAATATTAAAAAAAAAAAAAATATAGAACTAGCTTAAATAAAACATAGTTAAGAGCGTAAAATTCCATACGAATTCAATTTTCTAACTCCACAATTTGGCACAAAATACTCAAATAAAAACTTTGTACTAAAGCTTAAATTTACTTTTTCATGAATTCATTCCACTGTGACGCATTGAATGAACCATCAAAAGAACAGAACATTCAGGCCTTGTTTTCCTATATTATAGGAACATATTTTTATAAAAAAAGTTCCTTGTATACAAACATACATGCATACATAGGACCTAAAAGCAAAGCATTACAACAAAAGTTTGCTTATCCAACAACAATTGAGAATAAAAACTCAAACACAAACATAAACAATAACAATAAGCACCCAGTAGGCAAGGGCAGGAGCTTGCAGGCCTTCTAGCAGGCCTTACCTGGTAAGATTAAGGCCTTACCACCTCCTTTCAAACTTACTTTCTTTTTTATATGAAACAATACATGAAATAAAAAAATACATGAAGTCCTTCTTTTTTGCCTTCTATTATGAGGCCTTATAGCACTGCTGCTGTGGGAAGGTCTTATAGCACTGCTGCTATGGGAAGGCCTTATAGCAGTACATAATAGCATTTCATGAGTATACACTCAATGGAGTGTAACTATTCTGCTAATTAAAAAATTCACTACTTATAAAATTTACTTATTGTTAATATTGACAGATTGTAAATAAAAACAAAAATCATAGTACAAAAAAAAAAAAAATTTTTTTGTATATACATGAAAATTTAGTTTTGAGAAGGCCTCTTACAATCGGAGCAGTGCTAGCAGGCCTTCTCTGGGGAAGGCCTTGCTCAATTGCCTGCTGGGCATACATGCATTGGAGCACCATTTCGTTGGCAGGACATCAACTGTCAGCCCTTTTAGCGACTGGGCATCACGGCCAGTCGTAAAACTTTCGCTATACCTCTCGAAGTCTTTTCGGTGGGATCATTGAACGTCTCATTCTGTTCATCATGTCGTCGTTTTTATTGTCATCATTGTCACCAACATTACGCACGTTTCAATTAAATATATCAAAAAATAAATAAATAAATACGAGTTAACTCAAACAACGAAATGTTGTATGTGACGATAACGCATACAAATTGATACACAAATTTCCTCCGTCAACAAAATCTCCTTTGAAAAACAAATAGTGTACGACCTTGGCTAGGAGTGGAGAATGTTCATAAGTGGGTGTCGAGATTGGTACAAAACACTATTGAAAATGGCTTTTTTAGATTAATAAAATCAACGATGTTTCGAAATATTCGTGCTATTTCTGCTTTATTATAATTTTGCCTATTTTTTAATTTAAGTGGTTTTCTTATTATTAGCGTGAGAATGTTACTTAGAAAAAAAAATGAACCTAAATAACGAATGTCTCATTTGTAGTAACTATAAGATACATAGCTAAAAGTTGGTGACATGCCAGTTTTTCAGTTATATGACCACCTTCATATAAATTAATGTCATTTGGGTTTACAAATATATCAAAACCGTTGACGCTGTTTTGAGGCAACATCAAATTACTAGTTAAAAGGTAGCAAGGCTACTTTTTTAGTTCTGCCCAGTTTTAAGTCAATCCATTACATAATGCTTACAATCGGAATCCGCTCACTAATTTCATAACAATATCTTTTACGGCTTGCGAGATATAACGTGAAAGAACAAAAAAAAATAAGCGTTGCCATTTAGCATAGCTAATAAATTTTAATAAACCTTATTTGTGAGAGAAAAAGAAAAACAGTTTCCGTAGGTAGAGGCGGAAGAGTGCCTGTTCGCTCCAGGCGCCAAATATGCACGGCACGAATATGGTCATTCCCCTTCAAATATAAGGCGGAAGTTATTTTGGTAGCATAAAATAATCTTTTGAATAAAAAATAAGTTTTAAAAAATTTTAAACACAAAAAATCTATTTAGGTCATAGCATCACACTCAAAGGTAAAAGATTCATTGATACTACAGCAACCTTAGGATGGGAAACTTTGCCCATTTAGGTCAAATTTAGCAGTAACGTTAAATCACTTTTTATGTTGAGAAAAATAAAGACTTTAACTACTTTAGTTCTACATATATACTCGATTAGCTAAGTCTAACGAAGCGATTTTTGGCCGGATTCGCTTGAGTCTGTAGTGAAAAATGTTTTTTAAAGTAAAAAATTGATAGATTAAATTACTTGTTATGCCTGAACGATAACAATTTCATGAAATGAAATGGGTATTAAATCGAGCACAAGCCCTATAATCTCAAACCAATGTATGCTGGGTGTATCGCTCACCGAGCTTAAGAGAAGAATGTGAGAATGTGCTCGCGTATGACCTAAATAGACCAGACAAATTATTTGAGCACATGTAAACTTGCGTGCCACACACGTCACAATAAAACTACTCAAATCTTATATCAAATATATAGAGTTACCATAGCTCTTCAACTGCGAGAACATATCCTCGAAATATATAAAGCGTCCTTGGATGCCTCGCGCCATTGAGAACTTGTAAACACACACACATAAGCCTAGACAATTGACACTTCTTATCACCCATATCTCATCACAAATAAACTTCGAGTAGCTGGACCGAATATATCAACTTATTAGCATCCTTGGATTAAATGATAGGCAACTTTCTTGCATTATTCATTTCGACAAGAAGACAGACAAGTAGATATGTGGTCGAACTTTTTTTTCATCATATTCATATTTTTGTGACACACAATAATGTAACCTTTTGCTGCAGTCTTCAGTGTCATATACCGTACGTATCTGAATTAAGGTTGCCAGGGAAATATGTGAAGAAAATAAGCTGGACATGAATGTAGTACAATATATAATGGCATGTGGACATTATCGGCTCGTCTACATTAAGAGCATGAATTACAAAACTCTGACATAGCTGCAAATAGCTTGCTGAATAAATTGCTGAAAGAATTTTTACAAATATTTTTGAAAACGCTTTTCATTTAAAGAAAACTAGCTATTCTATAAACTAAGAAAATTCTCAGATATGTCAGTTTAAGCAATGTCCTTTGCATATATCATATATACATATGTACTTGTGACAAATGGCAAAGCAATATCATTTAATTAGCGCAATGTAGCATACCAAATGTTGATATATTGTATCTACACGTAAAATAATGTTGAGTTTGGACAGCATGCCATTAAGGATTAAATTATTACAAAAACAATAAATTTTAAGATATTAATTTTTAACGAATAGAGAGAGAGAGAGAGAGAGAGAGAGAGAGAGAGCTGCAAACATATACAAACCACAAAGGTGTGCTACCAATCGATAAGACAGCTTCACATCAGTCACTGTCACACTCTTTGAATGGCGATGTCATAACATTCTGCATACGTTCGCCTCCACACGCATCGAACGTGATTAATGCGTTTCCAAGAGTATCTATGTATCTACTGCATGACAACATACCAGGACATGGTTGTCAGGCGAGTAATGTAATGGGTGGTTCGTTGAGGACTACGCCCGCCGTTGAGTGATAGGTTCGCTTGCTATTGACTGATATAACAAATTTATGCTGATTTACTTTTACTGATAAAAACGAGCAGTTCAATTCACATCATTTATATTGAAAGCGATCACTATTACTGGCATTGTCATAGCAACCTTAAGGTAAAAACTTTAAAACTTTTCAACTTGCTCTTTTGAGTGGATTCCACCCTGAATAGCCTGAAGATTGAAGGTGGCGGCGTTGGCACACTTTATTCTTGAAATGGCAGAGTGCTATATCGGGCTGTAAAATTGCGGCACGTGCCCGCGCTTTACGACTCGTGCAAATATCCGTATGGTTTCTCGGATTAATTTCAATTTGTACTTTTATCTGACAACAGTGAGAGATTGTTATTTTTTGTTTCTGCGTGATGTTATTGTAATGATTTGACAAATACTTAGGCTGGATTATGTGAACAGTGTTATGTTGACCATTTACAGTCACTAATCGTATTGTCTGGCATTTGCAGCATTTCCATGAACCAGTTTTGATTAAATATTTTCACAGTGTTTTGGATAATTGGGAAAGTCCTGTTTTGTGAAAGGATTTGATACGTTTTAGTTTGTTTCAAATTATTTAATTAAATGAAAACACAAAATCCGTAAAACAATTTTTAGTAAACCCAATTGCTTCCTAGCAACCCTGATTACCATTGCTTAAAAAATAATGATTCTTTCCCCAATTTTATGGACGATCGTTATATCAGTTTTAACAACAAAGTCGTCGTGCCGAAAGGATACTCGTACTGTTGTTGCTGTTATTATGAAACAACACCAAATGAGTCGATTGTGACCCAAGAATCACAGCGCTGATGCTTGCCGCATGCCATTTAAGCTGCAACCCAAGCATTTAGTCACGAACTAAGTACGTACGAGCAATCGACGTTGTGCTTGGTGTTTGGTAAGCGGTTGAAGCTGATAGAGCACACTTTGCATGCCCTCGCTTTAACATTCACTCGCTCGCTTTACTGGATGGCTCATGTACTAAATAAAAGTGGAAAATCATAGTTCGCAGTCCGGTGCCACTAAAATGCAAGCGTACTATATCCGCAATAGAATTTAATATGGCCAACTTATATTCGGACAAAGATGATGACAATGACAACGACGGCACTGCTATAATTATGCTGGAGTTTTGTCGATACTCGTGGCTTTTCGATGAAGCCTTTTTCCCCTTGTTCTTCTGCTTCTTGCATCGTTCGGGTGGGCATTTAATCAAAATGCGGCTGCCGGTCAAAGATAACAACAATTTATTTCCAAGTCATCATTTTAATTATCCCGTTTGTTCGTTCATCCGCTTCCTACCACAAGTACGAGTACAGCGTAGGAGCAACGAGTATGCCTGCTTTGGGGGCTGCTTTGATGGCGTTTACTTCGTGCGTCAACCATTTTGCTCATTAAAATATAATATGGTTGGTTTTTTTTTTAATTTAACTGAAATGTTTGCACAAAAATTTCCCCGAAAAATGTTCCTACGAAAAAGGATTCACAACACAGCGCATCAAATTGCAAAGTGTACGATTTTAACGTTTGCGAAGAACAAAAATTTTGTTTAAAATTAAATGAAAAGTTTTGAAGGTATTTCAAGTTCCCAAAATAAAACTTTTTTTTTTATAAGAATCTTCTTCGCAAGGTTGTGCTTTTTCGGGGCTGATGCTTTGAGAGTTTAGTAAACGCCTTAATCACCACAGAATCATAACTTCAAGGAAAAAACTCTTCATCGAGTCGAGAACGATATACGAATATGGTTGAGAAGATTCAACCGAGAAATATAGCAGCTGAAAATGGACCAATAGGGATATATAATCTTCCAAGGCTAAAGTTCGTCACTGAATTGGCTCGAACAATCGAATTTTAGAAAATAATCTAGCTATGAGGAAATCAATTCGTTTACTCTAAGCCACCAGGGTTAAAATGAAATGGAAGGACAAAATTTTATTAAAGTACACGTCCATGCAATGCTAATGTTACTTTTTAGACTATAATAACAGCCCTTTCCAAAAATGTTCGATATTTTCAATATTTTTTCGAACTCTTGAACATTTATTCGAATTTATCAATGTTATTCATACCTATTTCGACTTTTTTTAACATTGTTCAATATTTTTCGACTCATTCAACATATTCGATTTTCTCATCATTTACGAGTTTTTGCAGACATTCGACTTTTGCCAATGTATTTCGATCTGTTCAACATTTTTCAATATTTTCGATTCATTTTTAAATTTTTAACTAATTCAATGTATTTAGTTGAAAAATAAAATTTTCAAATTTTTCAAGGATGTTCGAATTTTATAATTTGTTTTTTTTCTTATAACTTGTTCAACGTGTTTCGACTTTTTCCAATATTTCTGATCCTTTTCAACATTTTTTTGATTTTCTCAATATTTTCAACTTTTTTACATATGTTATTTGCCCAAGATATACATTATAAATTATTCGTAGACGCAGTATAGTACATATATATTACATATTGATTTTTTTCGTAAATTATAGTTTTGCCGGGAATATACCTTCATTTAACAAGAGCTTATAAATAACTGAAATATCACGACTGAACTGTGTATGTATTTGAATAAAAATACTTTAATCGGTCACCGATTGGACGTTTTGTCAAGAAAAAAAACTCTTAAATCCACTCAGACAAAAGTTATACCCAAAAATTCAAAAAAACTTAAAAAAAACTGAAATTTTAAGTTTTTTTAAATAGTTTTTTAAGTAATTTTGTTGAAAGAATGAGTTTTTTATAATGGGCCATTACGGAAGAAAATTGTATTCTCTACAATAAGTCTTTGATGTGAATATACTTAAAATATATAGTTTTAGAGCTATAATTTAAAAAATAACACAGAACAAATTTGCACCGTTCTCAAAAGTCCAAGGCTAAATTTCATCGCATTTTTGGATTTATCATATTTAGGGTGCACTTGAACATATAAGACCTTTGACGAATTAGTTTCCGTGCATAAAAAATCAGAAAAAATGTAAAAGACGATATTTTTAAGCAAATATAAAATTGTTCTAAACAAAAGTTATTGGCTTGGTATGTCATGTCCCACATGTGTCACATTATCCCACCCGCATGTTTATAACATTTGTCACCTTAAATCAATATTATCTTATTTAGAATATATATAGAATATACGCCACAACACGCCCATCGTCGAATCTCAAGGTATAGTGGTCTAATAACTAGAACTTGACTTCTTGACATGAGCTTGAAACGATTGACTTTATAATCTTTTTTTTGTATTCAAAACTTTACCGCCCTCTTAAGTTGTCCAAAACTTGGCGTCCTACGCTGCAATCTACTTAGCCGATACGTTAATTAGTCGCTGGCACGGATCTAGCTTCAAAACTATTTAAAAGCAGACATAGCTATCTAGTAACTGCAAGAACATAGCTATCATAAAATTTTAAAATCGATAATAATTATTTAAAAGAAATTTTCATAATTTTGAAAATTTTTCTGAGCAAAATAGTAATATTTTGAAAAATAAATGCTAGCCTTTTTTTAATAATATATTTAAAGTTGTTTAAGATTGTGATCAAGGATCCTGCGGCAGTGTTACATTTCTACTATTGAATTTTATATGAAATACAAACGTTGATCATATGAAATGAGCGAACGATCAATAAAAGCTATATTCACAGGGAACGATGCACGTGCTTAAATTAATTAAGTCTTTCATGAAGGTCTTTTCCGAGTTTCTAGATGTCTATAGCTTTGAAATTAGTTGCGAATGATCTTCCACTCTAAAAGTATTACTTTCTCAGCAAAGTTTTAAAATAAAATCGGAAAATTGTACCCTAAATAAACTGTCACTTTTTGCTTCTATAGTCTGTACTAACCTGTCCTCATTCATATGTTACCAACAGCACATGGTTTCCACCGGTCAAGACAAACTCTTTACCGCGAAAGCAAGTTTTTGAAAATCGCATACTGTGCCCTCCATTTTCCTTCTTTTTTTTGTCAAGTATACTTAAAACAGTGTATCCTTGGTTGCGCTCACAAAGTGCCCAAATCCTTTTTTATATTTCTTTAATGTACGCTTGTACCTTTACTCGTTTCGTATTTTTAATTTCATTTTATTTCATTTTTTTTTCTCTCATTTTGTTTCCGGAAGCGTCGTTCATGAAAAAGTTTCCGCTTTCATAACCGAATTTTAATTAACTTTCGAAAACCTAATTATAAAGAATTATTATAATGAAAAGTGGAGGAGAACACAAAGTACACGGCACCGCTATACGACGACACGGATAAGACAGCGCAGTACAGCACACACACAGTTGTGTCCCAGTGGAGAATCCTTTAGACACTCCATTATGTGTATGTCTGGGTGGAAACATTGTGCGGAACTTATGCTTCTATGTGTTTGGGTATGAGCGTACAGCACAAAGGCTCGTTATATCAAATTAAATATTCCATTACAAAATTAGTAGAAATTGTGGCTTGAAACGTAAATGCCTGCCTGCCTGCCTGCGTGGCATTTGGATGACCGAGGATATACAGCAAGTTGATTTTTTTTTTGTACCACACAAAGCTACCATAATAATTTTTATTAAAACTACCTTACCTAATTAAAATTAAAATTCACAATTATTAAGTCTAAGTCGGTTTTATCTTATCGTTATATATTTTTTTAGTTTGTTGTAAGTTCTATTTGTTTTTCTCGATGTAAGTAATGGAAATTTTTAGACATTTGCTTTGTATAACTAATTCTGCTACATAAGAGTTTAAGCCAAGTATCTCGTGTGATTTATCTTTGTTTTAAATAGAGCCTGGATTTTTTGTGTTGAAAATTTTCTGTTTATTAATTTAAATTGATCAGTACCAAAATCTGATGCCTTATGTTTCAAAATATTTATTATAGCACTTTAGTCAAAACGTAACTTAGTTGTGCTTTCAGTTTGGGGTGGAATAAGTCACAGAAAATCAATTCACGCGAATACTGCAGAAGGTGATTGAAATTCGGTTTATTTTAGCCGAAAAATAGTACACATATATCGAAGCGGAATTCAAAAACTCTACATCCACAAATCTAGATCAATCAGTGAAAATGTTTTCTTCATAACCAACAATAAGTATAATAACCATACATTCTTTGCTAATTAAAACTTGAAATTGACTTAAATCAATTTTATGTCATAATGAATTGGAAAAAATGTTCACAAATCAATGCGGGAACGCTGAAAATGAGCAAAATTCGGGATATACGAGTTACTTGAGCAGTCGCAAGTGATTTTCGGAATACATTTTCCACCTACTTGCATCGATTGGTTCACAATTTTTTAGTTTTTTTTTTTAAAAAGTATTAAGGTTTGAATAATTGGAATTGAAAATAGTTCAGTTCATATTTCGATTTCTTGAATAGGTTAGTTAAAAATTGCATTCGTTTTGTCATAGAATTGACAAAAATTGACGTACGCAGGCCTATCTGATACCGATTTAGTTCGAAAGTGAAATTGAAGTCCAAAGTTGAATGTCAATAGTTCTTCTAAATCTAATGGTCGATGTTTGCAATGAAATTTTGTTTTGAACTTTGAACTTGAGTTGGTATGGTTCCAATATGGATTAATGGATTACCGTTTTTTGTATGATCCTGAAATAGACTTCGAATTACTAATTCGTTTCCTAAGCAATTCCGAAACGGAATCTGAACAGGAAGAATGGAAAAAAACTTTTCAATTTATAGTTCTGTTTCGTGGAATGTTATCGGCAGATAAATTAATCCCTCCTGCTATGGAGTCAAAAGAGTACAAAATATTTCGATACAAAAAGGGAACTTTTAGGTTAAAAAGAAATACTTATATACACAGTCACAGCTTGCTTTGAAGCACCAAACTTGTGACATAAATTGTTTGCCTTCCCTGCCCAAAAACCTTTATGAGACGCGCAAGTCCTCAATTTAATCCTGCTCAGTACTAAAATTCTGTCATAATATATCGCAATTCTCAATTTCTAATTCAATAAGATGTTTAGGACTCAATATAAACTTACATAAGTAAGTAAGTAAGTAAGAGGTTAAAAACAATCCTTGTAATAACCATTAAATTTTTAAATGCGTTGGCTCAAAATAACGAAGAATAAATATGGATTGTAGGGCCTCCCGCACAACACTTATGATATAAGCTTCCCAGTAAAAGTTAAAGCCTTTAAAAAAACTGCTATTTCTGTTCATTAAAAATAAAAATACATCTGTAATCTGAGTTTGCCAATGGTAAAGTATAAAGTGTAATATAACAGCACTTACGATAATATAACAGCTGATTTAATAGCTTTCTTTCAACTTTAATTGCAAATAAGCCATCAAAAATTGAGCATTGTTTCGTTCTCTGGAGCCGTTGAAATCTAAATGATATTGCTAAGAGATTAATTTTCAAAAAAAATTTAAAAAAATATTTTGATCAATCTCAAGAACTACTTACTCAGTAAGATTTTTAGAGTAAAATTTTTGATATAAATCATTTCTACATTTTCCCAGGATATAAGAAGCATAGATTTGTATATAAAAAATTACGGTTGACTTCAAACTGACCTTGAAAATATCAAATTCAAATACAAGGTCGCTGTTATTTGATCACATAGAATCCTCTTAGCTTTTGCCTAAGACATTTATCACTATACTACTACAACATGTGTCATATATAAAAATTAAACATTGACTTCTGACGTACTTTTAGAGTGCCATAGTTCCAAATTGGATTAAATATGAAAACATTATCTAAATTGTTTTGTATATTTTGATTTTAATCTATAGACAATCTTATGCCATTTATTACTTAGACATGATTTTCAACATGTGAGCATCGCGACTGGCCTTAATAGACATACATTTTATGTTCCGACACCTTTTCTCATAAAGTTGATGAAGACATTGATGAGAGATAAAAAAAATTGTAAGCTAGAAAATTTCAAGGTACATGCACTCCTTCTTTTTCATAAGCAATGCACTTGATTCTGTGGTATCGAAAATTTTACTATAGACCATATACACTGTGAAAACGATATCTTTGAATATAACAAATGCATGTTTCATTTAAAGCAATAAAATATTTGCTTGATTCAAACGTATAGTATTTGGATAAAATAGTGGTATATGTTGGTTGAAACCTTTAATGTTTGACTCAATCAAATATTTAGTTATTAATAATATAGTTTCTTATGTACAAACAAATCGTTTTCTCAGTGTATACCAACTTTGAATACCTACAGACATATTCAGAGCCATAATTTCACTCCCACTCTAGGGTGGGGTCATGCCTTTATAAACTTTTCACTTTCTACGGCATGTTTTGAAAATTCTGCTTAAGACCTGTATTTCTGGCTTGACCCCTCAGACTCGTTTGTATTAGATTATCCTTGATGTAAAACGCTGCAACATTATTTCAGTGATATCATTTCTAACAAGTACGTAATTGATTTGAATTATATCATTGTTGATAATTTAAATTTGAGCAAAATTTAATTTTTTAGCAATTCATTACATAAAATTTAACCGCTCTGATTGCACATCCATATGGTTTATACATTTACAAGAGCAGACAAACATTGCAAAACCGCACCGATATTTCGTGTCATGGGTTTCTGCCTAATGATAAACCCATAACAAGTATTGCAATAATAAAAACATATTTTATACACTTTCAAGTTATAATCGCACATTAAAGAAATTTTGTCTGTTCTCGGCAAATATTGAATCTTCACATATACAACACCAAACATATTTATGTATAAAACAATATATGTACATATGTATGGCATGTACGAATTGTTATATTGCATAGGTACACAAAAATTTGTTGTATATGTGTACACTAACTGAGGCATGAGTTACCTCTGAACTTAATTATTATATAAATATATATATACATATATATATATGTTTGAACATACATACTTAGGATACATATATATTTCTTACACCATCATGACTTCAGGGCGCATGTCACGCCGTAGAATACAAAAGAGTATCCATTCAACCACCACCACCCAACCGTCAGCGCCATCAACCACTCTTATGGCGCACATTCATCTACCGCCATCCTTCCCCGAAGCTATGATACGAGTTGTTGCCAATTTTGCAAATCCTGCTGTATTATCTGCATGAGCTGTTGAAAGATCTTGGAGAGAAAATAAGATAGAAAACCAACACACTTTTCAAGAATTCAGTAATTAAATGCATTAAACTTTACACCCGAACGTTTTTTATTCTTTAAATTTTAAATCAACTTCTGTAGCTTAGTATAAAAATTATCTATTCTGCACTATAAGATTAAAGATATTTTTGAGTAACGATGTCGCCATTTTAAATCGGTATTGAAAGAGTATACAAAAATCTTTGCCATATAAGTTTAGATACGAGCACAATCTAAAACTTTAACTGATTTATAGGTTAAGACTATGAGTTTTGACACCATTCAATATAAACGTGATAGATACGCCTTTGATTTTTTAGAAAATGAATATTATTATTATTATTTCGTTGGTATATAAATATATTTGAAACACTTAATATATATAATATTTAATATAAAATACTTAAATATATAAATAAACCGCTCCTGATTGGAGCATAGGGCGGAAAATGTATATACACGGAAAAAATATACTCCGTTTAAGAATGAATAACAAAATTAATGAAAAAGTGTCCTTCCATTTGCACCAAAGTTCAGCGCTGAATTATGACTTTGTGTGACCCGGGGCAAATAACTGGAAAGGGCCACTTATAACCAAACAGAAAAGATTAAAATGTTTTATCATCATCGCAACTCACAAAAACCTTTAAAATAAAAACGGGCTTTCAGTACACTTTTATCATATATCCGGTTATTTTTAAAATTGATTTGGTTTTTTCCCAATAGAGGACTTAATTGCATTTTTGTACAGCCAACTACACGCTTGAGCTGCATATCATTATATATAGTAAGGCTGGTTTGTGGCAAAGATTGTTGGGTTTTGCGTAATTTCGAAAATGTCGAAATTATCAATATAAGTATCTGGAGAAGATGTATTGACAGAACGCCAGTGTCTAAACTGGTTTGAAAATATTTCGATCCGTCAATTTTGATGTTGGAGATGCACCACATTCTGGAAGACCAGTGGAAGCTGATGAAAATAAAATAAAGACATTGATTGAAGCAAACCTGAGGTATAACATTTATCAAAATCGACCGTTCATGATCACGTGAAACGCCTTGAATTAATTTCGAACCTCGATATATGAGTTCTACATATTCTCACAGAAGTAATTGGCTTCGTTGCATTGACAATTGAGAAAAAATCACAAACGTCAATGCAACGAAGCCAATTACTTCGGTGAGAATGATTCATTTTTGAAACGAAACATTACTGGAGATGAGAAATGGGTTGTCTATAACAATTTTAAACGCATGAGATCATAGAATAAAATTACGGTGACCATCCGTCATATATTTCCCGGGACAGTTCTGTATTTCAGATTATTCAAATATTTTGTTTTTTAAGACATATGGGACGTACAGATGTCCCGTATTTAGATATTAATGTTTTGGTGTCAGGTTGAAATGAATTTTTTTAATAAGGAACAGGTAAACCATTTTGAAACAAAATTCCTTAAAAAAGATCATCAACTTTTTGCAGCAAAAGAATTTTGGTTTTTGCAAGTTTAACGATTTTTTTGTCCCGGGCTTAGCTCCTAAAAATATGGTCACCTTAAGTATAATATACGTTTGCTATGATGTTTTGGAATAGAATAGCTTCTACCAGACACTACGATCAACTCTGAAGTTTACTGTCAGTTCAGAATTGATCAATAAAAAAATTATAGTGTTCGACCACGAAAATGCGAAACTTCTTACAAGTTTAGAAACTAACTCGCCAGTAGTCGAAGCATTTTTGTTGAACATATATTGTACCATGTTACTTTGAATTCCTTTTGCGATTCCATAGGATCTAAAAAATTTAATTTTAAATTATAATTCTTTGGAATGAAAAAAAAAATAGCTCGATTTTAAATTTCAGTTCCCTGGAATTCTGATTATAGACGGACTCGATTTCGAATCAGTTCTGATTAAAACATCCGTGCTACACATGTGATAATTTTTTTTTATGATTTTATAGAAAATTGGTTAACAACTGACCTTGTACAATTGAATACATATTGCATGATACAACTATCTACTTACTAGACATGAATCAACTGGTTTTTTATCTAAGTGATAAGACATTATCTGGTAATAAAAACAGACAAAGCAATAAACTGCATCGAGAAATGCAGTAACAAGCCAACAAACAGAAATTAAAAATAAAAAAAATACTCGAACCCTTCAAGCAAACGCAATTCTCCATTCGCTAAACCTTCCCCAAACGCATTGCAATTGGTTTATGTTTTTGTTTGCTGTTTGCTGGAATATCGGGGCCTTTCCGGTTTTACAGCGCACTGCATGAGAACGTTATCTTTGGCTGCGCGCTATCAAATCATTTACTAAACAAACAAAATCCTCGTACGAATTACCTCAACTACGCTTTACTGCTCTATACCTCAAGATCTGAAACAAGGGCAGGCATGAGACATACCTCCGTACAGAACAGAGAACACGGCAGAAGAGTAGAAGAGTCACAGTAAGTAAGAATGCAGAGCAGAATCGGGGAAAATTATCTGCATTATTTACTGAAAATAAAATGAAAAGAAAAATATAAATTAAATTTAAAGATAAGTCTTCACTCCACATAAACGGCGCTGCGCTGCGCTGTGCTGCGATAAAGGACTTAAAAAGCCACACTGATAAGTCATGCCTTACTCGTACACTTCCATTTTATTTAACAAGCTGTCGTCATTTTAATTACCAGCAACGATAACTGCTCAAAAATAAGGTTGGTTGGCGTTTTGCCCCGCATTTAGTAAAAAGATTTAAATGTTAGTTGAAATGATACACACACACACATATATATATATATGTACATAGATGCTGCTGATGTTTCAGATCGTAGAACGTGAAATTTTCAATTAAAAGCTTTCAATTGTTGTAGATATATTAATAAATATTAAATTAAAATTTATCAAAAAATGTACGGGGCGTAAGTAAGTCTAAGAAAACTTATGGGGCAAAAATAACACATGTTATAAATATGCGAATCTTAAGGAAATATGCCTCAATCGCTTATACAAAAAACAATTTATATCTTTTATCTAACTAACTAGTCTTATTCTCTATTATCACTAGAACTACGATCAGTGATGGCATTTTCAGTACATTGGTATTTTTTTCAGTTCGCATTCGCGTTGTGAAAAATATGCGCACATAGGACTCAATTTAAGTGAAACTTTTTTTAAGTAAAATTGATGAGACATGCGTGAAGAATATCCGAATTTCAAAATTTTTTCTGGAAATATGGCTATAATATATTCGCTCTCTAAAAAATACATTCCGACACTGATTCCAGTACATTCCCAAAAATACTAAATGCCATCACTGATTACGATATCGATCAAAATGCCAGTAAGATATTTTTTATTTTCTTAAAAAAATTATATAACTAAGGATAATATGGGATAACACCCATATGATTTTTTATATAAAATATGCCGCAAAATAAAATGCTACGGCTTAAGGCAGCAAACTTAATTAAATAACACACTAAGATTGGCACTGACTTAAACCAAACCCTGATTGACTTTCAGATACCATTTGAAATCTCAATTCTCAAAAAGAAGGTTGGGAATCAACTCCAAAAGACATCTCAATACTCACGGAAGGTTAAGAATTTGATGTATGCATGGAAGCCGAAGTATGCTCGGAACTGCTTAATATGCGAATCGGTTAGAGCCCTTGAATAGCGCAGAGTTTTTCTTGCTGAAATATCTGCCATCTGACTGAAAAATATATCCAATATGGGTTTTAATGGTATCGAGCTTAAGTGTTATCGATTAAATTAAACTTACACAAAGAAAACGATTTATTTGTGTATATCGGGATTTGGATATAATTAAGAAATTATATATTTAAAGCGAAATAAATGTATGATATAAGTTAACACATTTCATCGAATCGAGAAATATTAAGTGATTGATCGATATTTTTCCTAATCGTCACATCCATATATATAATATATATGTACATCCGTAAATACCTGAATTATATGCCCATACAGAAGGCTTGACTTAAACGTGTTCAGAATTGTATAGTTTTCATAAACATGTGAAGTAAACCTATAATTTACTTATATTGGATTTTAAAATATGCATATATTCGATCCAACTAAATCTATTCAATTGGGGGGTCAATTATATATAATGTTTGGCCCAATAAACGATACTTTAACTTACAGTTAAGGGCATAATTTGGTGATAGTTTAAAAATCTAGGAAACATTCGTTTTCCACAGCGTATCATCTATTCATTTCATGAAGACGCGGCACCTCCCAACGTACAATAAATTTTTTTTTAAAACACATAAGACTTGAAATTTCTGAAGTGTTTTCGTGATATTAATCTTTGGCGCGCAAAATAATTTCGTTATGTTAACATTAAGCACTTATCACCCTTCTTAATTTTTCAAACAACAACAAAAATTGTGTGTTGTGTTCTAAAGTTTTCAGCCATATTTTTGAAAAACTTTGATTTAACGGTTTCGTATCAATCAATCGCCGCTCGATATGATTGACGGCTCGCACGTTGACAGATTGCTACATATTTAACACCTTACACTCACTCGCATCGATTCTGTTTCGAATTAAGGGTCCCTATTCGAAATTTTATTTGTTCAATTGGCATATTGGTTGTCGTCATGGCAGCCTTGATTGCAAAAACCAATCGAAACGTAAAATTCAATCAGGGCAGCCACAACGATAACTGCAGCGCCAACTTAACGAAAATTGTATGGAACAGTTTACGATGAAAAAATGCGCGAAAAATTCCAGTGTTGAATTCCACATGGGGAAGTCTCTGAACACACGCAACAGGTCTTCCGGCGCTCCTGTAGAGCAGGGTTGCCAAGTGACCGCTTTTGACGTGATCAAGTTTTTAATGGCATGTCAAAGACGAGGGCTTTGTTGGAATGGTAAAATATCGGAAAAAGCCGTTTATTGGAGGACTTTGCATACTTAAATTATTTATAAACGAGCAAAGATCCTGATTTTATTTACAGCAAAAAGAAAAGAAAACAACTTCATATTAATTGAAACATTAAAATAAGTTTTTTTTTTATTTAATTTTAACTAGGTTAATTATAATTATTAAGGATGTGATTTGTTTTAATTATTATTCATATTGACAAAGTGTTATTTGTATTTTACAGAAAAGTGTTACTTTTGTTTTTTAAATAAATTGTTAATACGTTCCAACAGTTAGTAGTTAGCTGCGTATTTATATAAGTCCCTCTCATTTTCACATCCTCAGCGATAAGTCTTAACACTAAATTGTTAATAGCTTAGCTTTCTTTTCGTAAAAATTGTAATAATGTGTAACAAAATAACGGCAAATAACCTCATTTTTATAAAATAAAAAATTATCATGTGTATGTATTGTATCTAATATAAGTATGTACATAAACATTTGCATTTGTATTATCGTTAATTGGATTGAAATTGTAGGTAGGCATACAATCTGCTTAGGGTTTTATTCTTTAATTGAAAATCTTATACAATTCTATATATTTAATTGTTATATTGTACATTTCTTTAAAATGTCACTATAAAAACAAACAAAAAGTAATGATAATATAAAATAATTACATCAAAATATAAAACTATAAAAAGTTAAAAATATATATATTAATTAGAAAATTTACAGATTCGTGTTTTCTTCATTTATTTTTTAAAGTTTTTTTTTGGTTTGATCATCTTTTTTCAATATAATTCGATTTCGATTGCGTTTGCCTTTTGCATTAAAAAATAAATTTTGGTTTACATTTGCGATTAAAATGCCGTCGTCCTCATTTAAAAAATTGCACTTATTTTATTTATAAAGGGAGTACTGTATATTATTTAGCTAAATAATTTACAATGCTTAAATTTAAATATTAAAATGGAACAATGGCACGGAATTTTACGGCATACATAAATGCGATGAAGATTGTTTCACTTTTAGGAAAATTTTTAAATTCATTATCAAAAACCAAACGAAGATAATGTAAACGTAACGTATGTTAATTAAAAGTTTGTTTGCGTAGTTTTAAGAAAATAAAAATTTTACAAAAGAAATTATAAGAAAATAAAATCTTAGTAATGTTCAAAAATATTTATCCTAGTTGTGATAGGATTACTGGTGCTGTAGAGTTCGCTTATGACAAAGAAGCTGCTTAAGATCAAATATCGTACTTTTAAAAGTTATGAAAAAACTTTCGTAAGCAAATTAAGGAGGTTTTATTTCACTTTCACGGCTATTTTTTATTTCAGTCAAAAACCAACCGAAAAACATACCCTAATGTTGTCTGCAAGGTCAGCGATTTCAAATAAATATCGCAATTCATTTTAGAGGTCTATTTTCCCTTTTTTACAAGAAAACTAAACTAATAGGGCCTATCCAAAAAGTACTACAGGACCAAATATGCTGAAATGTATGTAGAGTAAATATGTATATCGATATATTCTGTGAACGCAATATATGAGTAACACGGAACATTTTCCAAATATCTTTCGGGCACGCCAAATCGGTAGTATTTTTTGTTTTTCAAGAAAACTAAGCAATGAAGTATGTATGGGTGGGGGGGGGGGTCAAAGAGGGCACCAAAATTGTCCTCGGTATTCATTGAGATTATAAATATTAAATATTTGTATTGATCAGAAATTTTATTCATACATAAATTTCTTCGCCCTGGTCACCAAATGTTCACGCTACGTCACTGGCTGAGAGAGAATTTCTTTACTATTTTATGACATTATGTTTAAAATTTCAGAAAAATCGGTGAAAATAGAGACTGGAAAAAGAGAAGATATTAACGTAAAAGGCTTACATAAGTCCCACTATTCATACGGGAAGAAATTCTATTCATCATTTTCAAAGCATTTCAATGAAACCAGTGCAAGACAGCAGCTAATGGTATGGATCTCAAAAGGCTCCAGCAACAGTGATGATGTCGATATACCCTTGGAAACTGGTCAAATGATATATTCTTGATAATATACACCTCATTGTTTGCAATATATTTTCAAAAATTTATAGGACAGCTAAAAAAAAAGACTGAACTGATTCGCTACTCTTCACGCTGCCATAATGTGACAGTGTGAAAGAAAGAGTTTTGTCAAGCACCATATGTCACGGATCTTGCGCAGTGTGATTTCCGATTATTATTTGCCAATAGAAAATATTCGAGGCGAAGAATCTTTAGAATTAATGCAAAACTAACACTGTTTGACATGCCTCAGTATCTGAAACCCAAATATACCTTATCGAAGGTTTTTGACCTGCTGAACTCGAATCCGAGGTCAGAATTTTTCTAAGCAATTTTATAATTAAATTATTCCTTAAGTTCTCGCTATCATTGCTTGGGTTATGCAACATATTTATAAAACCGCAACAAGTGTTAGATATTGAACCGTTCATACCTTTAGTAAACATCAGTGACCTGCTTACGTAATACATAAAACAACTTAACAACATTCTTGCTCAACGACAATCTTAAGCTGCCTCAACGATAAAATTGAATTCTACTGCACTTTTTGATTTTTTCTTTTTTTTTTAATTTTTTTCATAATAAAATTACTTAAAAACTACATCACTTTTGATTGCTGCTTACGAGTAAAACTATTTCTTTTTATTTTTTGTAAGAATTGTTTTTGTTTTTGCTTTTTTTAAGATTTCAATTTGAAAATTTGTTTAAAAGCGTAGGACTAATCATTTAAAAAAAAATCAAAATTAAAAGCAATATCTACCACTGTATTTACAGAATTTTTTTATATAGTACTCGTACTCGTACTTCCTTACCAAGTTGCTGGCTAGGCGCTTAGCTTCACTTTCTCTAAAGCTAAGCACTTTTGATGCTGTTGGGTAGTCATCCGCAGAGGTGCCAATGATGGTTCTAATTTACGTTCGGTCAGCAGTAAAGGACGTGACGGGATGACCACCAAGCAGGCAGCAGTTTCAAGGTGCTAAAAGATCACTTCATCGTCTTCATCTTCTACTACAATCAACAGACCGACATGTAGGCATTTCGGCGACACGCGCGTTTCTCTATGGAATTCTGAAGTTTGGATGTTTTTTTTTTAGATCTTTCACCCATACCGCTAATTGCTGACCTCTGTTGCATTCTGGAAACTCTCGATATAACAACACCAGCAACAACAACAACGTAAAACAACGTACAACAGTCTTCTTATGTTCAAAACAATGCTTCGGCTTTGTTACTTCAACAGCTTTAGCTTGTAGATCGAGGCATTCAATTTACGTTGGACAGGGCACAGTGTAAGGTTCTAATCGAAAGTTTTATAAAAAAAAATATTTTAAGAATAACTTCGCTTGATTTCGTTACTTGAGTGTTGCTTTAAGGACAATATGTACAAAATTTTAAAAAAATTACGTAATGCTTTATACATTCATTATTTTAGCCCTTAATTAAAAATTTATTTAAAAAATTTTAAAAATAAGATTTCGGTATCAAAAAAATGGTTTCCGAAAGGCGTTTAAAAACGGTATAAGTCGGTCGAATCTTATCGTACAGAGGTCTCTAGCTCAGAATATTGATCTATATTTTGGTAGTTAGTGGCCCAAAATCAACCAAGAAAGTAAAGTTAGAGCTCTGGAGCTACGTATTAAAAATTTTCTTATACAATATTTGGGGCGGAGAAAAAGAAGCTACAGTCATAATACTCCGCCATCTTCAAGGAATCGTTTTATTAAAAATTTTATTAAGTCATAATGGATACCAAATGGTTTACTTTAGGCGACAAAGGAACAACTCTTTGAGAATTTTAATTTTAAATCCTGCATTAATGCCCAGCTCGAAGGCATAGCAAAGAACTTGGGCGTCCCCACAAAATTGAGAAGATTTATCTAAGTCCAAACACGCTTTTATTTCTGGAAAGTTCCTGGGAGAATTTTGCCTTCATTTTTTTTTAGACATATGAAGAGAACGATTTTAACTTTCTACAGTGAAATATAGTAGCAAAACAACACCATTAAAGTGTCATCCCGGGCAGATTACCCCACCCCCATCAATTACTTAAAGCTTAACATTTCATAACCTCAAATTAACTTGGGTCAGCAAATATATATATGTTTAAGTTTGTTTAAAAAAAAAATCAGTAGTATTATCTAAATTTTTGAATAGATGTATCCGTATTTTAGAGAGGGGGCCATCCAGTTTATTTTTGCGGTTTGACGCCTTTAGAGTTTTTTTTGGGCTGGTGATAAATAGTGATGTTATGTTGTCAATCTCGAAAGGATTCAGGCATTTATGTATAATATTGATGGAGCTATTCATGCTGTCAAGGCCAGCTGAGACAGTCCTTTGAATGAAATTATATTTCATAAATAATCCGAATGCCCTACTCCTTTCTGTTAAACAAAAAATCTAAAAATTTTCAGCATTGTTTACTTCATAGAAATTTAAGAAATACCAGCCAAATGCCCACACTTTACTAGGGGAACAGGTGCGTACCTGGAACTATGCTTGCTCGGGGCGCAGAACAATTATTTTTCAGCTTAACTCACAAAAAATTCAACTTTTGATAATTTTTTGCTTACTCAAGCCTTTACCTCGACAGCCACTTGCGACCTTCCTTCCCCACTTAGCTATACCTCTAAAATGTAAGAGAGCATACGAGAAGGTCCACAAAACCATTGAATGAAATCAAATTCCATATATATAGCTGAACAATAACATGAACAATAAACTTGAAAGATAATATTTTTAAGATACATGGTGTTGACTGAGTCAAAATAGTTTTGACTTTATAATACTAAAGTTCTGTTTAGCACTTTGAAATCCGTTTTCAATCTTATTCATATGATGTTTTCTTACCGAAGGGAATCTGTTTCTACAAAATTTTTTAAAAAACTTACACTTCAAAATTTTTAGGCCGTGCTAATTTCTTCGGTTTATAAATTATGGAAACACAACATTAGAGCTTTTTTTTACATGAACAGCTGTGAATTAACGAGCTACTGTCTGATATTTTCTGTTTCGTTTCTTTAGTTTCCTGTACTATAGATAACCAACTTTCGAAGAGAAAATGTAAAAAATCGATGTTTTTACAAACTCAACCTCATATATCTTAAAATAGTGGTTAATTTTTAAGCCATGTATGTAACTTGCAAGCCATGTATGTATCTTGCGAAATGGAGATGATAAATTGGAGAATATGGGAAATAATAGCATTAGACATGAACTTGAGCATGAATTTCTGAAAATTAGCCAATTTTTTCAATCTTCCTCGCATAATTATCTTCCTAACATATTGGCAGTAAAAATTAAAAATTTAAAAAACAGAATTCTGGCTAAGACTACTTTCAATATAAATGTCACGTAGATAAGGCTAGCGAGAATTAAATGATTATTATCTAAAGTCACATTGAGACCAGGGTCGACTCTAGACCTCGCGGGGCCAAAAACTGGAAAGGGGCCCTTTTAAAAAAATCTTATGATCAAAATAAAAAAGGTCGTTGCAACAAAAATGCATACAAATGATTGGTTGATGAGGAAAAAAAATGTCCTACAGAGACCTCGAATGGTTGGGGCCCTTGCCCAAATGAAAAAAAAAAGTTTAAAATTTTGATAACTACGTAATTTTTTCAAGTTTTGAAAAATGTAAAAGTTTCAAGCCCAACATATTGAAACTAAAAGACACTTGATCCATAGGATAATTTAAGAACCATCAAATTATTGCAATATCTGATAATACCGAAATTTAAACAAAACCTTACACTGTGCGCTAGCACAAACTGACGCCGCTTAATGCCGCTGCTAAAGCAGGTTTTGAAGTGCCGCCGCGCCATTAAGAGTTAAACTGTGATTCCAGTTACGGTAAGAAGCCGCATAGTGCTGATAGTTGTTGTACAGTTGCTGCTGCTGCTGATGCTGTTGCGCCTGCTGCAATTGATCATCGTTCAGATCAGCGGTTACATTTGAGTTGTCATCTTGCACATCCGCCGGTGATAGCTGCGTATGTGACAATGCCGACTGTTGATGCAAATGTTGCAATTTGAGTTGGCTGCTACTGCCGCTGGTGCTACCGCTACCATAAGCTGCTGACGCTGAGGCTGATGACGTAGATTTTTGATGGATCTTTCGTTGTTGCTGCTGCAATTGTTGCTGCTGTGAATGTTGTTGCTGCTGCTGCAGCTGTTGTTGCGAGTCCAAATGATGGTTATTGCTCGCGGTACCAAAGATGCTGCCTGCAGCTACATTGTTACGCAGCATCTGGTCGGCTCGCCCTTAAGCCAGGGGATACTGGTGATGTCACAAGCTGGTCGTGCCGGCTGGTGCGTGGTAACCTAAGCTCTGGTAATAGGAATCCTGTCCCAAGGCAGCGTGTGTATTTGTCAACGGACTGAGGGCATTATAGCCGGCATATTGACTCATATCATACATTTTAATGTCCGCCTTGGATTCGGTCGGTAAGAGGCGATTTATTGAGAACGGATGACTGGAGGGTGTATAACCAGATGGTTCCTGTTTCAGATGGTGCATTGACGAGTGATAGTCGCTGATCAGCGATGGATGGCACCTATTAACCATGGCTGAGAGTTCTTCTTGCTGCAATTGGTGATGGTGCTGGTGATGATGAGCTGGTGCATGTTGCGCCTGTTGTCCCAGACAAAGTTCTGCATTCGCATGCAACATTGCCAGTGCTTCGGCGTCTTTGCTATGCGCCGAACCGAGTACACTGCCACCGCTGCCACCAATGGGCCCACTGGGATCTTTGTGGTGATGCTGATGGTGGTGGTCCAGACGACTATGATGGTGATGCAAGTGATGGGAGTCCTCGTGATCCTTTTTGCCAGGGCTTGTAGCCTCAAGACTACTATGGGAGGGACTTTTATGTAGCTGCCGTATGGCTTCCTTCTTTTCATCTTTGAAACGTTTCTGGCGGCGTAAGTAGCAACCGTTTTCAAACATATTTCCGGAGTCTGGATGCAACGTCCAGAAAGAGCCCTTGCCCGGCTTATCTGGAGTACGTGGAATCTTGACAAAACAGTCATTAAACGATAATGAGTGTCGTATAGAATTTTGCCAACGTTGTTGGTTCTGACGGTAGAACGGGAATAAGTCCATGATGAATTGATAGATCTCTGAAAGAGTCAGCATACGCGTCGGATTATTTTGTATGGCCATGGTGATCAAGGAGATGTATGAGTAAGGCGGCTTGGCATGCGTATAACTGCGTCTGTACGTAGTTGGCTTTTCAACACGTGCCCTGTTGAGCGAATTCGGTGAAACGTTATCCATATCTCGAACGCTAGCCGGCCCCGACATTGCACTGTATCCCCCCATCGCAGCCATTGTTGACATTCCACCTCCCATGCAGCCAGGTCCCATATTTGTTAGTGGAGAACCCATTGATGCGTAACTCATCGAACCAGGTGTCATGCAGTTTCCTGCCATGGAATTCATCGCAGCCGCAGCTCCCATACTGGTAGCCATTGCAGCTGATTCCAATACGCTGGAACCAAATGTAGCTGCAGTTTGTGGTGAAACAGATGCCATACCGCCGACGGGCATTCCCATCGAATTCATTGTATATGCGGATCGTGCGAGCGGGCTCATAGTGCCACCGTTGGATGTGACATTGCTGACATTGGGATTGGAGCTGCCACCACCCCCACTACTCCCACCACCCGGATTTGTACCACCACCAGCAGCACCGCCGCCGCCACTACTGGTCATGCTGACAGGACCGCCGCTACTCGGCGCATCCGAGTACAGCTTCTGCATGATGTCAATGGTTGTTTGATGGGGAGAACCCTTCAGGAAACTGTTTAACAGTTGTGCGGTTATGTTGACGGTTATTTATTCCTTGCGGACTCCGAGGGGGACGAAAAATAACAATTACGACGGATAGTCTTACGCGAACGCGCTACTTTCTCCGACGTTGAATGCTGCTAATTAGAGCAGTTAAGTTTACGTAAAATCAGTAGTTTTTCTACAAACTCCCTGATTTAGTTAAGCCACTGACGTGGTCTAGGAAAACCGATTTTGTTGATTTTGTTAAACGACACGGTACACAACAGTATCCTTGTCACATTTAGAATAGAATTCACTTAATAGCTTCACTTTTATCTTTTGCGTAATTAAGTCACTTCCTCCCGTATATCTTTTAAATGCACGTATTTACACTGAGAGCTTCCACCGGGTTGACTCTTTTGCCAATATTTGGGGTCCTACTGCTCTGCTAATGTTTAAACATGACTTAGATGGTGCACACAACACTTTGTTTTGTTTTTAGATCACTTTTTTTTGAGACATTTATTTGGTTTTGTTGTTTTTGTTTTCCAAAGCTTTTAACCCGTGTAAATCTCAAAGCAAAATATTTTCATTTCTATTTTATTGTATTTCACTTCTTAATTCAATTCACAATTCACAACGGCTTATGGTGCACAGCGTTGAGCATCGTCCGGTCCGTTCGGTTCGGTATCTCGGTTTTGTATTTCTGCTTGCGCTCGAGTACTCTTTAGCTTGAGCTCTTGAATGCGACTGTTTGCAGAGGGGAATCGCTGCTTACTATTTGGCTTACTAACAAATATTATTCGAGCCACGCTCAAGTGTGCTTTGCTGCTATTCGGTGTTGCGGCCTGCCTGCCTTCTTGTTTAACTCGCACCGTCTTTCGTGTCGTTGAGTTGTCGTTGTCGTCGACCGTATTCTGTTTCTCGTATTGTCTGAGTTTGTTGCGTTGCCAGCGTTTTTTGTGTACGACGCTCGTTCGCCAGCGAGCCAGTCAGCCAGAGTTAGAGCCAGCTATCAGCTACCACCATCCATCCATCCCTACTTTACCAATCAACCAGCTGCGTCGTGGAGGAATAGAGACAACAGCAGGCTGTCTGCCGTTCGACAACTTCTTACGTTGCTCTCTTACGTACACACAGCGCGATGACGGTGAGTTCATAGACGAAACTGAGAGCGCGGAAACAAGTTCCGAGTGCGCGTGCGCATTGGTTGACTGTCGTTTGGTGGTGGTGCACTGTACGTGTTGTTGTTGTTGTTGTATAATGAATAACTCTAATGTTCAAAGGAAATGCTGGTATTGGCCGTTGCTAGGGCAACGTGGGCGGCACCATCCGTTATCGCAAGACGCCTTCTTGTGTGACAAACATTTTTGGTATCTAATGCGAGAGTGCAGCATTGAGTTGTGTGTGTACTCTCCTTGCGCTTTAACGTTCGTTTCATTTTCAACGACAGCAGAGTTCCGATTTCAACTGCACCCCTAGCTATTGATTTCAAATTTTCCCTCCAAGATTCTCGACTGACAATAAAAATGGAAAATTTCAACATTTTCCGATCAATAAATGTGCTCTCACAACATTGTTTCGTTTCATTTGTGTTTCATTCTAAAGACCGCCGCAATTCATTCATTTGCGCCCGTTCGATGAATCTGCGGCAAAATTGCGGCGCTCCAATACCACGAACACCACTACTTCTTGCTGTTTGCAAATGTTTCTGTCCAACCGTCTCTTCCTTCAATCAACTGTTTGCCCAGAGAATTTGAGCGCACGATGTCAACGAGTAGATTTTTTAACAAAAATTGAAAATTGCTCAACGACAACTGACTACGTTACACCGAATTGAACTGAGTGAGACATTTAATTTTTAAAGTACAACAACGACATCGACATCGACGACGACGACATTATGGTTAAATTTTTGGATGTGAAATTCACGTTTGAGGTTAAGGTGCTCCAATGTCACCACACAACTGTGTGTGCCTCCGAAAGAACAAACGTGTTGGCACATCGCAATTCGCAGTAACACGCCTGGTTCATTCGCGAACGGTAAACAATTGTAAAAGAAACGCTCTCAAGGTCCCGAAAAAATGTCAAACGATATCGAAAAGTTAACGTGTTGGAAAGTTCAAAAAGTCCCAGTTTTAAGAAGTATCCCACCTTGGAATACCTACTCACACATTTGTCACTGATAAGCAGATAGAAAGTTTCAGAATTTTCGACAACACTGCAGAGCGGAATTTTTAATCTTGTAAGTGGTGAGGGATTTCTGTGTTTCAAGGATCTCAGTACCTAATAGTGCATTGCTAAAAGAATACAAAATTTCATTGCGCCTAATGTCGTTACTAACAAGTGGCCTAATTGTTGTGTAAAATGTATTGTTCTAGGAACACAAAATTAACCAACCAGTTTATGTTTTATTATTTTCGGCATTGTTTAGAGCACCTATTGCCTACTGGTTGTAAAATTTAATGGTTTTTTTTAACCCTTTCTGCATATTTTATGGCGTTTGTGCAATTAAAGCGCGTTGATAGACATTACGTTTCCTCTTCAGGTAGTTTTTGAGAATTTGCTGAATGAATTTCACAAATTTAATACTTGAAAGTAGTCATATCCTCATATTTTAGTTGTTATTATAAGAATAAAACATATCAGTAAACTAGAACTAAGATATACATACACACCGATAAATGTATTTGTGCGATAAGCTTTCGTATATCAGTGCGCATTTGCTTGAATGGAGAGTCGAGTATAGAGTTGTATAACTAGTGAGAATTTACTTCTAAATAGATATTAAAAATGAGATGGATATAAATATTTCGTAAATGATCATTCAATTCATATAAACAATTAATTGGAGTAACCAGATGGACGTTAGGCTTGGCAAATCGAAGGGTTAATTTTGATAACAGTTTATAATTACTCCTAGACTTCCTTACAAACGCTTCACAAAAAATTAAGAGCAACATTAGAAATTGATAATAGCAACAGTTTTAAAAACTTTAATCACTGCAACTATTCTCCCAGTCTTTTGAAACTATATGCTTTTGTAACTTTATATACTAACACTAATATGTACTTTCAGAAATAGGTCGTTACTTAAGCAAAGACCGGGCTGAGAATAAAGTGCAGTGTTTAGTCTCTTTTGTGTTAAGTGTATTGCGATTTTCTATGCAGTGTTTCGAAGTTTCTCTTTTAAAAAAGGTCGAAATATCAAATGCTATGAATAGTATTTGAATAAATTAAAAATTTCCAAACTGACACGTTACACGTGTAAACATCCATATATGTGTATATAGATGGAATTCAAATTTTGTTGTTAGCATAACAATGAAATTTTATTCAATTTTATGAATGTTTGCCCCTCGTCAGTGTAGTGAAGCGATTAGGTTCGATTTTAAGATATAATTCCATGCTAGGAAAAGTTATCGTGAAAGCAGATACCTTTGTCGAACGACGAAAATCGTGTTGAAAGCACGATGCAACTGCCCCTTTCACCCGTGGGCTTACACAGGCTATGAGCTTGTATGAAGGTTTCGCGAACAATTATATTATTTTTGCGACTATCAGCTCAAGGTATTGGATAAACGATAAGTTACAAAAAAGGGCTCCACTTTACCTTAAAAAAAGAATAAATGCTATTCAGGAAAAATGCGACTTAAAAGAATGAAAGTGCTTCATCATTCGCACGATTCATCTGTTTGTGAAACTTTTTTTCAAAATTTTATAAAGTCTTATATTTAAAGTAGGTTTTTTAGATTTGATAAAATATTTGGTGAAAATATAATTATTTATGGCCTAAGCAAAGTGACTCAAAAGTTAATAAAAATTTTACTATTTTTCAGGTTATAAAGATATTGCATAACCTTTTTCAAAAATCGCTTTAAATTTTTTAGGAGAATGTCACGAAGTACATTAAACTCATATAATTTTTCCCCATAAGGCTGGCACCTCTAAAAATTCCATTTTTCCAGCAGAGCCAATCACAACATTTGCACTTTAAAATGATAAAAAAATAGTCTTTTTTTGGAAATAATAATAAATCTAAGGCTACTAAAAATTTCACTTTGAAAGCAATATTTCACGATCTGTAAGATATAAAGGAAATACCAATGCCAAATTGAAAGAATATAGGTTTTTTCCAACAAAAATTCGTACTAAAAACGTTAAGTTATTGTTATGACTTTTGATTGCTTTAACTGAAAGGCCAAAATTTTAATTGGGTACCTCAAATTCGGAATCAGCTTTTTCAATATCATTTCAAAAAAAATTGTTGCTCTTTAAATAACACTCTCGAAATCAAAACTTGAACTTGAAAAACTTTAGTTCCATTCCAAGGAATCGACTTTTCAATGAAACAAACAATCAAAATTTTTCAATTCCATGGTAAAGACATTGATTTATTTAAGAATAATTTAAGAAATTGCAATAAAGCGCCTTTTTTCAAAATAAAGAGTTATATCACTCGAAGATGGATTTTGGACACCACCACGGCACCTGGCCTGAAAAAAATTGCTTACACTAATGCGGAAATTGCCGTATTTCAGTAAAAACTTTTTTGGAAAACTCCAATCTAAAGAAGTCTGTATCTTGGCCATCTATGGTGATGCTCAAAATCTGTTTTCAAACTCTCCTCATCGATGGCTGTAAAGCAGCTCTTGTGATGTCCCAAATTGATTTTCGACTTTCCTCATGAATAATTTGTTTTAAAAAACGAGCACTTGAACGTGTTATACTGATTTCTAAAGGAATCGCCAGAGATTGGAAAAGTCAACTCCAAATCCAAATTCTAATTTTTTTTTCGCTCATCACTTTGAGTAAACGAGACACAAAATATACAATTGTACATATTGTGCCGGGAAGACTCCGATGTTGATTTTGTTTTGCAAATTAAACCTACATGCCAGGTAGCTCCGAGATAAGGTAGTAGGGCTAGGCGAAACTATAGATACGGGTCAAGCTGACTCCATCATGTTTTGCAGGAATGGAATATTAGGACTTTTTTTCGACCACATGGTCGCCATTTTGAGACCACCATTTCAGATTTTCATGAGCAAAATGTACCTTTTTTATGAACGACCAACGTAATTTTTTACATGGTAAGACTCTTTCTGTCACTTTTTAGCCACGTAACGTTTTAGTACAGCGCTAACGATAGGTAATACCTGGGAGATGTCCTTAAAAATACTGTGCTGCAACTCTTCACTAGGCGAATGATTCATTGAATGCTTGAGGTTTCATCGAACAATTCTGAGGTTTACGACTTAATTGCAATGAAAATTTGTAAAACTCATATCAGAAGTCTTACTTCTATGATTTCTTATTTAGTTTAAATAATAGTATACAGTGCGACCTCGGTCAACGCAACCCTCGATAAATGCAACTCCTCAATTAACTTAACCTGTAGATTTCTTCATCACAGACCAAGTAAGTGCAACTTTTCAAACAAATTTTACCTCGCTTACTGCAACGTATGTCGTTTGAATATTCTCTGTAGCATTTCAGTTACTGAACCGAGTTCGTGAATAGCCCAAGATGGAAAACTGTTTATACAATAGGTGTCTTCAGAAAATAAATGACGTTTTCGTATTAAATATCTACACCCGGCTACCTAAGATCTCCATCATAGCAACTTCCGCGGTTATTGCAACAGGCTCGGTGTTTATTAGTTTCGTTGACCGAGGCCGCACTGTATATGGATATTTTGCTAGAATTCGCAAATATTAATTTTTCCTTAATTGAAAACTAAAAATCACATTGTTCTATTAAGTCTAATTTCCTCACTAATTATTAGGTTATTAACATACTCAAAGTATGTTTGTTTTTTCCTTACTGTTGTTGATATATTTATTTATTTACTCGAGTTATTAACAACAAGATTTGCCAGTTGATGATATAATTATTAACAAGTATCGATAATTAGTATCATAGAAACAATACGCGCATATAAATTATTAAATTTATTAAAAGTTAAACAAACAAATAAACAAACTTATGGTATACCACCACAAAAAAACACAAGCGACCTACCTGAATGAGTATTTAATGAAAATACAAATAATTCGGCTTCGAATGCGTAACATTGTTTGGATAAAACTTAAAAAATAACACCAGCCAATACAGCGGAATAGACGGAACAGAGCGAGACACGCATATGGCTAAAGCAAGAAAGAGAGCTTCCGTCATCTAATTAAATATCGTAGTTTACAATGGAAAAAGCGGACAAAACAAATGGAAATGGAACACAGTAAGCTGGCAAATAGACGGCCTGTCGAGCTTCCCAATTCAACCAAAGTAAAAATGTACACAGCACAGCAGAAGGTCCACACAGAAAGAAAAAAACCCACAGAACGACAGTCGAAAAAATTAAAAAGAGTCCAAAATAAATAAACACGTTCGTACGTTCCAAAAGCTAACAATTTACTCCAACAAACATTAATGATCCACTTGAGCTGTCTTAAAAAACATTTAAGTGTATTAGGAAGGTACACACACTCGTCGTACTCATTCGCATCACAAATAAAATATTTATTTATTTATTTAACTTTGGCCCATACTTCTATGTCCGCCGGCCCGCCCGATCTGTCTGGTGATTATTATGCTTACAATATGATTATTAAGCTGTGCGGTTGCAGAACAAATCAAAAAATGAAACTACATTACAAATAGGAGGAGAAAAAACTTTCAGCAAATAAACAAAAGTGTTAAAAACTCAAATGGGAAGTGCTTACATGACCATGTGCAATGTAATGCTTTGGAGTTAGCTGATTAGTTTGTGGAATTTTTTTTGTGATTTCATTTTTGCGAATATAATGAAAATGTTAATTTTTGATACGTTTGACCTGCAAACACTCGACGTTGATGTTGTTAATTATTTTATTATTTGAGAGGTATAATAAAAGTGGGTGGGTTAAGTGCTGAGCTTGTTTCTCTTAAGTAAATATTTTCAATGAAAATGTTTCACTCAGTTGGGTTTTTTTCCGTACTAATGCTGCTTTACTTATGAGAGCTACGTTTCAAATAAATTTGTATATTCATAAGTAATTTATGCAGCAGAAGGAATAATTCAGTAGTCTAAACATTTCTTATATCGCTTGCATACTTTACCTTCTATCAATTTAAGTATAGAAGTTAATTTAGTTGTATATAAAATTGTTATTAAAAAAAACTTAATGAGCATAAAGAATTTCATTGTATTTCGATGAAGAAGTTTGCGTTGAAACAAATTGTAATTGATATAAAAGTGAAAGCTTACTTTGTTGTGTTAAAACTACTAAGCGCTCTGTTAAGAGTATGACCACAATGCTGGAGAAGATCGAAAATAGCAAGACTTGAGGTCATATTATTTCCAAACGCTAGCATTCTAATGCAATTCGGAAACCAGATTGAGATTTCTCGTGTCTTCCTTCGTTAAAAGTACGTATCAGTCCAGTTTCCGATTCTTTTCCGGACCCATAAATTTTGTCTGCATTACTTTGTTAATAATAATCATGCCGTATACTCGTAAACGGTATTTCTCTAAACATCAACTGTTTTGAAAAGCCAAAAATTAAAATACCTGAATTTGCTTAATTTTCTCCGTATTCCAGGACTACAATTTTAGCTGGCTTGTCCTTGTACACGAGAGACTTCACGTTGCCTCACAAAAAATACATGTCAACCAAGTCCAATTCTTTTATTTTAGGCAAAAAAAAAAGTCGGTAATTATCGCACGGCACCTTTTTCCATTGAGTGCAACGTTGCGATTTTCATTATATTTGAGAAAGTACGGTCCAATGATGCCGCCGGCCCATAAACTGCACCAAACAATGCATTTTTTCATTGTACATTGGCAGCTCTTGAACTGCCTCTGGGTGTAGAAAAGAAAATTACGTAGCTATATAAATTTTATGACCAGACCATTTATCTGCAGCTGATTTTATAAATAATTTTAGAAAATATACTATGAAAACCTACAGCAATACAAAAGAACATAGCTGTCGGTATTATTACTTTGTTTTGAATCGCAAATAGGTAGTTAAAAGTTTATTAAAACTGCGATCAAACAAAAATCGCCAAAAAATGCAATCCTTATGACAACCGCCATTTGGAATGATTTTTTTAACAGATATTATTTAATCAAAAAAAGTTTTAGAATCTTTCCTTTTTCTACAGACACCACTAAAGTAAACGGCGGAGAAAAGAGCATTTTCCATTGTACTTTGTTCTCGCACGTAGTAATTGTTTTAAGCAACAACAATAAAACCTCATAAAAAGATCTTTTGTTTTATTACCGCATTGCGCGTGTGCAAATATCTATTTGTTTATAGGTTTGGCCGATCATTAAGAATGCATCCACAGGTAGCTTAGAGGACTTAAGGCCTGGGCTGCTATTCATTCTCAAGCAAACGAGTGGTCGGCCTTTGCTCTGACGCGTTCCCTAATAACTGTTTGCTTTTAGCATTTGTTACATTAATTAGACTTGCGAAGTATGAGCTGCTGCTGCTTATTAACACTTTTAAGTTAACAAAAAATATATAGACATAGGTATAGATAAATATTTCACTTACTTGAACACAAATCTTGTTTATTTACGAGTAATCGTATTGTATTTGTGGAAATTTGCCAAAGTAATTAAAAGAAAAATCTTATCTAAATTTAGGGTCGGTGGTAACGTATGAAACACTGTAGAGTAAAAATAAATGTGGGCAGATTTTAAACACATTTTTATTATTAGATTTTTCTTAGCTGGAATTGGTGTTCTAGAATAATATTAATATTCTTAATTTATGATATTGAAATTAATTAAGCATAAAGTGCTAAGCTAGACATTTTGTCCAATATATTCGACCACAGAATTACTCAAAGACTCTTCATCAATTGGGGTTTTTGAACCATTTAAAGTTATCAAATCATTTGAGTTCAGATTTGAAAATGAAACGATAAAGATTTTATAGATCATGAAACTGACAAAAAATAGTTCTTATTGCATTTTGAATTTTGAAAACTATCAAATCATCATGCTGAAAAAATTTCAACTGTTAGTCTGTGTTACTAAAAATGTATACTGTACAGAATTCATATTTACTTAGTTCTGCTCACTTTAAAATCATTTTTAGTTTGTTTTTCCAATTTCATATTAAGATCTTTTACAAAATCGTTAGACCTTGAAGTAATGCGATTTTAATCTATTGAGCATTCAATTGGGGAACTATGAGACACGCCAATTGAGTTGAAAAGTTTGACACTTATAAATGGCAGTTAGCTCCTTGTCTTTGACCAAGGTCATTTTTCCATTAGCACCTGACGTACTTGCTAGTTCTGAGCGATAACCACTTGAAAATTTTTCTCAAAATATTTATGTCGAGCGTTTGTATTGTTTTCACAACGATTTTCGGAGAATCAATTCAGGTAAATACTTATACATAAAATGATCGTGAGGTCATAATATTTCGACACCAGAAGGGAATTTTGCATAAACTTTCAATAAGTTCATACATGGCCATCTTCTCAACCAAAGCGTTTGGGAATTCGTGAGACACAACATTTTGCTAATTTTCCAACCCAATATCGCTTTTTAATGCGTGTTCATCATTTGTAGGCAAAATTCCGACAAAATATCAGTTGAGTGGATCTTTTCTGATTTTTTCCCTATTTTCGTTCTTATTCACATTTCTATTGTCTTGGAAGCAATTAGGTAGGTCGAAATCCATGGGACTCAATATTTCCATATCTCTCGCGCTATGTAGAGAATTTCAATATAGTAAACATAGACGTTTCAACTGCTACCAACGGCTTATTGATTAGTTTGCAATTGGGCTTTCTATTGGGCTTTCTATGGGCTTTCTTTTGTCTTTTTTTCTTTGACTTTTTTATACCCTACACAGAGGGTATATTCACTTTGTCATTCCGTTTGTAACGCATAGAAGTGGGCGTGGCAGGTATGAAAAAGTATATATATTCTTGATCAGCGTCACCACCTGAGTCGATATAGCTGTGTCCGTCTGTCTGTCTGTCTGTCTGTCTGTCTGTCTGTCTGTCTGTGTGTCTGTCTGTGTGTCTGTCTGTTGAAATCAGGTTTACGAGATCAATGAAATTTGGCACACAGGTCAAACCTTCTTGCAAGCTGCTAGCATATAAAAATTGGCGAAATCGGTTAACGGCCACGCCTTCCGCCCACACTCTATGTAAATATACCCAAGTCCATTTTGAAAAAAAGTTGCTGCGATTTTGATGAAACTTGGTGATTTGGTGAAGATGAGAACAAAATTAAGATTAGGCTAGGTTTGAAGTTGGAAAAAGCTCTTAAAGGGGCGTGGCACAGCCCTAAATTTTAACTTTTATAACGCCATAGCTCGTAAACCGTGCAAGATATTGTGATGAAATTTGGTACACGAATACAGATCGTATACATCTTTTATTGCGCATAAAGTGGGCGGAATTTTAAAAGTGGGCGTGGCACTTTTTGGTAATTGAAAATTTGGATTTCGTATAACTCCAAATTGGCACATACGATTTTCATAAAAATTTTAGTTATGATACCACTGAAAGCAGTCGTCAATACAACTTTATTCAATGTTCAGGAAAATTTTGTTGAAGGGCGTGGCACAGCCTACAATATTTATAAACGTTATAAAAAGTGAGCTAACAACGCAATCGCTATGAAATTTAATATGGCAGATATGCTCGCTAAAAGGTGTCTTCTTGCAAAATTTTGGTACAATGGTGCCGGTGGGTGTGGCACCTCCCATATAAGCAAAATACGTTTAATGCTATAGATAGTGTGCTATGAGAGTAATCTTCATAAAATTTTGTGTAGAGGTGTCAGTTACTATAAGCTTCAGAATTAAATGAAACCTGACAAGATTGCATCAGTGGGCGTGGCACCTCCCTCATTAACATAAAGTTGTAAGTGATATTTTAAGTGAGCTTTTGATGCAATTGATCTGAAATTTGATGTAAGTGGTTTACTGGGTATTAGGTACATATGAATCAAAAGCTGGCAAAATAGTAACAGTGGGCGTGGCACCTCCCATACAATTAAAATACCTTAAGTGGCATAACTATCGAAATATATGAGCAATCACACTGAAATTTGGTGTAAGAGGTTTGTTTATGGAAGGCTACTTTTGGATCAATATATGAGTGGATGGTAGCAGTGGGTGTGTCACCGCCCTAAATTTGAAGAATAATTACGGCACATTTCACAAACTATACAAGCTATTATGCTAAAATTTGGTTTGTGCATGTCAATCACGAATATCATTTATTGAAACAAAAGTGGGCGGAACTGGAGAAGTGGGCGTGATATATTTCGTGTTTTTATTTCTATTCTAATTTTTTCAACATTTCCCATATTCTGTTGACATTTTCAGTTTTTTCCAACACTTTTCAACATTTTTAAACCTTTTTACATTATTTTCGACTTATTCAACCTCCTAAACATTTTTTTAACATTTATTTAAAAAGTACTTTTACTGCAGTGTAGGGTATGAGAGTTTCGGCCTGGCCGAAGATAACACCTTTACTAGTTCTATTATAATTTCAGTGGATTGTTAGTCGAAAGTGAAACAATGCCTATGATTTGAGTTTCAAAATCCTGACTTAGTTTTTCGGCCCCAACTGATAATATAGTTCAAGGATGCACAGCTCGTTCAGCTATTAAAACAACAACACAAAATATTCAGATCTTCATCGGACACCATTTCATCTGCATAAATCGTTAGACAGTGAGAGAATTTGATCCTCTGAAACGATGTACAACATAAATAATCCAACCGTGGCAGCAAGTCAATGAAACCGCCATTTTAACTTCATCTTAAGTTGTGTTCAAATTGAAGGCACAAGTTCTAGAAGTCGTAAAAATTAGTCGCGCTGAAGATGGAAAGACATCAGTTCCTTCTTCTTCTGAAGACGATGAGGTTGACTTCTGCATACTTTATAAGGAAGATAAGCCAAAGAAATTGAACCGTAACATACAATTCGTGCGGTCGAACTGTTCATTTTAAATGTGTCAGTACTGGACTCTATTTCACATCCGAAATGCCCAAATTGCAAATCCGTAAAATTGCAATCCCTTTCCATTTTTGTTGAAATCAATTATCACATACGTAATTTTCAACCGGTCAATAAATATTGTACAACATGTTTTGACTTAATTTAGATGGTATCTGACAATTTGCCATGTTTGAAAACCTCAAAAACTTATGTATGTTTTTTTCCATAACTCAGATTTTTTGTTAGCAGATAATAATTTCAAAAAACAGCTTAAGCAGTATCTTCCCAGTAACACAATCCCTTTTGAAATTTGGAAAAATTTTGATTTTTGCGGATACTATCGAACCAGGAAAAGTATGTCCCGCAAGTCACTATGAGGGACCCTCAGCTTTTTTTTTTGTTTTTGCCAAAAACTTGTCCTTAGCCTAATGCGATTTATCATGTGGTATCAAAATTAAGCTCCAACTTAGACAAACAGTTAATCGACGTAACTCAAAGCAAGAGTAGTAGTTATTGGTCTTAGAATTAAGTCACCTTTCATGTTTGTTTGATATGATAAATTGACCATTTATTAAAAGAGAATGCAATAATGACCTAAATAGGAAAGCATTAAGAGCTCAATTTCTTTTAAAATAAATTATGTTCAACATTAACCGAGCTGTATTATGTTTGTGTATCAAGGTATTCCCCAAATAAGTAGTGCTATTATCAGTTAATAACTCTTTTATCACAATGTATGTAGTTGGTTATTATTATCCGTGACCACTGGACTTACTGGAGTAAATAACAATAAGCGATATACTATCGTATCCAATTAGATGTCAATTATTTGAAAAATATTTATTTGTTAGTTATTTTTTTTATGGTCACCATCATAAAGTGGAGGAGGACCACTCAAAGTCGACACCTGATAAGAGCGCGAGGTGTCACTCTTGATTCGCATGTGATTCATGAATAAAATCGACAAAATAAAAATTTAGTACCGAACTGTGAAATAACTACGATCGATACGCTGCAAGCACTAAATTGAAAAACACCTTGATTACGTCGTTATCTGGAAAAAGTGATGGCGGGGGTGGTGGGGTTAATGACAATCAGATAGATACTACGCGCTCTCATGCTTTAGTACTTCAAATTAACGATTGTTTTTCTATTTTGATTTTGATTGCCGTCACCGTTGTGTGTTGTGCTGCTTTTTCAGTAGGCGATCAATGGTGAATGCCACTACCATAAAAAAAAAACTGACATTTTGACAGTTTCGAGTTAACATAAATGTTTACAAGTAATAAAATACGTAAAAACGAAATAACCGAAACCCGATAAATTTGGCTGCAACCATTTCAGCCCAATTGACGCCAGGCGAATGTGTATGGGGCATATCACATTTTTGTGTTGTTAACAAAATTTATCAGATGGCGCCAGCAAAATTAGTTGCTCATTAATTTTAACAAGAGTTTATTGGAGCAGCTACATTTCGGTATATAAGATAGTAGGGAGTTTTGTCGAGTTTAATGCATTTATAGTATATGTGAGTTTTAGTTAATATTTTGGTTTTGGTTTTGATTTTTTTTTTTGTTTTTTGTAGGTAAACCAGTAATGCTATTGTATATAATGATGTTTTTGTAAAGAAATATATGGATAAATATTTATTATTGCAATGTTAAAATATACTACATCATAATTTTCATAAGCTTCTATTTGATTAAAAAATTATGGAAACCAAAATGCCTTTAAGATTAAGGCTATATCTTCATTGGTACACTCAGTGAAATCAATTGCTAAGTAGATCAAACCCCATTTGGCTTAATCCAAATGTTAAAATTTATTCCAGAGAAATTTCAAGTGGGGACCTACATTTTTTGGACAGTTGCAAAGCCTTCAAATTTAATTTGACAGTTCTTATTTAAAATCTTACTTAGACCAGAATAATTTCTACCAAAACATTTTCAACATTTTTTACATACAACACGGTGTTTAAATGAAGGGCTTAAATGAAAAAAACAGAAGCATCTGTTTGAGACGAATTGGGTCAAATGTGTTACCAAACAAATGGAAGATACCCGCGCAATAGTGAAAGAAATATTTATTTGGAGCGATACATCGATTCCTTTCATTTGCATTTTAAATATTATTTTATGTATATGTTGGCCGCGGCCACGCCAGAGGTGGTTCATCCGTAAGCTCCAATTTTGGGATATTTTTTCCAGCATTTCGGCCGGTATCTCACTAAAGGCAGATGTAATGTTGTCTTTTAAGACTGCGCTTGTGGCTGGATTGTCCCTGTTCACGAAAAACTTCACGCAGCCTCGCAAAAAACAGTCTAGTGAGGTCGAATCGCATGATCTTTGCGGCCAATGGACTGCTCACAAACATGAGATTAATTGCTCACCAAACTCGCCTCTCAATAGGTCCATGGTATCATGTGCCGTGTGACTTGTGGTATCGTCTTGTTGAAACCAGATGTCAACCAAGTTCAATTCTTGCATTTTGGACATTGATAATCATCGCACGGTACCTTGTTCCATTGACTTGTAACGTTGCCAATTTCATTATTTTTGAAAAAGTGTGGTCAAATGGTGCCGCTGGCCCACAAACCGCACCAGACAATTCATTTTTCAGGGTGCACTGGCAGCTCTTGAATTGCTTCCAACTGCTCTTCAGTCCAAATTTAGCAATTCTGTTTGTTGACGTACCCATTGAGCCAAAACTGAGGTTCGTCGCTGAAGAAAACTTTTCGATAAAAACACATTTCTCACAGATCTCGAATTTTGAGAGTAAAATTCAATAATTTGCGAGCTTTATCTATTTACAGAAAAAAGCCAAGCCTTATTGAGTATTAATACTTGTTACTAGTAACGCTTCAAGTGTCAAAAAATTTACACAAAAAAAACAAACAGCAAAAAAATCACCCATTACATAACAAAACTTTTACTTTGAATGGAAGGTGCCAAAGTTTAAGGTATGGCCATTTGTGGATATTTGACAATTTAGACAACTTTTCGACACCAATATTTTCTTCGAAAAGTCTTAAGACATAAATTTACTACTTTGTCAGTAAGTTAACAAAATTTATGAAAGCTCATAAAAGTACATCTCCGAAAATGTATCTCAAATCTGTCAAAAGTACACTGTTCTACAGTATAATAATTTGAATTATTTGGACAAATAATTTTTAAAGCATCAAAAACAAGGCAGCGTTCATTAGAATGGCTCATTGGATAATGTTAATGCTACGTATGTTTTCATTACTCGGGTAATATCTTATAATTTAAAAATTATCAGCTACATTCACAATTTTCGTCTTGCAACTGATGTACCACCCAGTACAAAATCACACATTACATTTACAATTACTTTGGGATACTTGTTGTGTTCTGTTAAACGTACAAAGGCAGCTAAGGGTTAAAACTGAATAAAAAATATTTTCCAAATTTTAGCTACCGTATGAGAAAACGGCAAACTAAAAGTTATTCAAATTATAAGAATTTAAAAAAAAAAAATCACACTGATGCAAACGAAAGTTAATTTATTGAGAAACGACTAAATAATTAGCACCTTAATGTTAAGTTATGTTAACATTCGAAAAATCTTCAATTACGGAGGCGTAAATTCACGTTGATGCTCTTCCTTACTTTTCCATTTCATTGTGAGTTTTGATACAACAACAAATTAAAAAAAAAAAAAAACCAAGTAAAAACCATCAGCTGAACTTAAAGATTTTATAAAAATTCTTAAGCCAAAGAAGTTTCTTTTCAAAGTTAAAGTTTTTGTTTCTTTTGCAGTGACCCTTAAACTGACGTAGGTACTCGTAAGTTTAGTTACCCGCACGGTGGTTTCTAAAAAAAAAAATACTGACTTTGTTTGCCAGCTGATAAGATTTCTCTTTAAGAATTTAATTTGTATGCCATTCTTTCATTCTTGTCACCACTCGTACGAGTACTACTCGCACATTCTGCTGTGCCTTTCGCTGAAATTTATTTTACGTGGTATTGTAAATTACAGTCAGACAACTGAACTGGAGTTCTTGATGTCGCTGATATCTACTGAATGCTTATAAAACTGTAGTATCGCTGTCTGGATTATAATATCTGTCGTTGTCTGTTTCAAGCGATAAGTGAATTCTATAAGAATACAAGTAATATGTCATTTCTTATCTGTAGAAAGGTATTTAGATTTTTTTATTTTTAAACCGCAGAATTTATGACGTAGTATCTTTAAGATAAATTTTTGCTTAAATGATGAATCACTTTTAAAGCACCATCGTTATAGAGACTCTGCAGTTAAGTTTTATAATCTGCTAATAATTTTGGGACAAAAATAAGGAAACTGAAACTTGTGAAATTTTGGATTTACGTGAATGTCGTCATAATTTTTTTGTGGCGAAAGAATCGCCATCTTATGTTAATGAGGGATATATTGTTATTATTGATATTAATTAATAGATTGGGTGCTATTGGCTTAGCAATAAGCGCAGATGTAAAATTGTGCTGGTTATGAAACTTAGTTACGTCCCATTCGCCATGTATCGAAAAAAAAACTTGATTTTTATTTACAACAAAAAAGAAAGGTCATCAATTTTCACATCCTGAAAACATTCGCAAAGTGAGATTTATTTCACATCAAATTAATTACAAACCTAATTTATAAATCAAATGATCATTAAAATTTTAATTTACAGGAAAAACAAAAATTAGAATTGAATAAAATTTGGTAGTAATGACAAAAACAAAATTTGAAAATTATTCTACGAGGCCTTTGTGACATGAGCGGAGCTTCCCCCTAGGCACGCTTATGCGTTCCATCCAATATCGAAGCATAAAAATTTCCCCACTTTGCTTTCGTAGCAAAAACATTGAAAAATTACACATTTCAAAAAAATTGAAGCTGTTTGTAGTTTTTGCTGCCCCTTGATTCATCGGCCAGATGGCGAAGTTCTATTTGCTTTGATCTCTGCGTCAAAGCTAATGAAAATTTTTTCGATGCTTCTCCATCTCACTTCAACTTCTAATGAAGTTCTGTACAGTTCCCATTCGACATACGTATATTTATAAGAATTTAATTTATAAGACGTAACGTGATCTTGTGGTGCAGTGGCTATGTACTTTTTTACAACTCAGAGGTTCTGAGTTCGATTTTGGTTAAAGCTGGCGCTACATTTTAAACATATCCGAATATTTGTTTCTCTCTAGTTGTTTCCATCTATGTCCTATAATATTTTTGTTATATCCTTTACTGTTTTCAATTGTTGAGCTTTCAAATTGTTTATTTATAAAAAGAACATTACTTGGATGCCATATGAGATATTTAAATGAAATGAAATTGGAAAGTTCCACTCTTGCTTTCTCTCTTGTGACCTTTACCTCCTCACGGAGCATACCTTCATCTCATGTTGATTAGCAGGTGCATTCAATTCTCTTCAAGATTTGCGAATTTACGTATTTCCTGTTCCAGGCATAGTTTTCACGATGACTTAGCACCGCCGCGTTTTCAGATATCCTTATATTTCTACTTCATTGTCTGCCGGCGGATACTAATACCTTGAATGGGATTGACAGTAGCTTCATGCTCGTGTAGTTCTGGCAAAGCGCTAAGTCTCTTTCTTTTGGGGCACTTACTAAAGTTTCTTTAAGCCACTTTTCAGGTGTTCGTTCTTCTTCCTAAACATGAATTAGGACAGTGTACAGAAGTTCAGCGGTGAACTCTGGGGAAGCTTTCAACAGTTCGGAAATAATAAAATCTGCGATTGCTGCTTTGTTGTTTTTTGAGAGATTCTGTAGCTTTTTTTTGTGTTCGTTAAGATAAAACCACCTCTCACCTTCAGGGAGGACTATGTCAAAAGTATAAATGGTCAAAAATTTTGAAATGTCTAAGGAGTACAGAGAGTTGCTGATAGAGCCAAATTCCTCCAATCGTTTCTATACACATACAGTTTCAACATCAAGCCAATAAACAGAAAAGTTCATTTTTAAAATCTGGAAATGTTAAAATTTTCAATGACCTTTTAAAATGTGAATTCTTTCATGTTTTCTACAACTTAATGCCAGACCTTTTAAAAGTGTTAAGACCACACACATTGTTGGCCTTTCGTCATAGCGGCTACTTCTTTGTAGAACAAATCGTGTGTTTACTCTAACATACAGGGTGCAAACATACTCATTTCACTTTCTTTCTTTCTTTGCTTACTATAATTTACACGTGCTTTTTGTAGTGATTTAAAAATGCAGAGTCAACAATTTATCTTTCGGACAGTCTCTTCTGTATAGTGGACTACAATTTTCCAGTATCTTACTTTTCTCTTTTGATTGAACGGCACATTTTTGTAGTACGAGTAGCTTCCATGATGACATGCAGTTTTATTTTATGTTTTGAAAAATTATAATTTTTCATCTTTCCCAATTTGGTTGTTAAGCAGGGAAAGGAAGAGAAGACACCTTAGCGCCAGCATTCGATATTAACACTTTGGAGCAGCACGCATAATCGTGTAAAGTGCCACTGGCTTAGATCACAAACGTTGATGGGTATGTTGGAACTTAGGCTGTTGCTGATGTTAGTGCTATAGTACAGACAGCGGCCCTGCGCAGCGCCACTCATGTCATTTTCATTTGATTTAGATACCTTGCTACATTGTTACCAACTTGTTGTTGTTTGGGAAACGTGAATTGGACTTGAAGAGTCTTTAAAATCATTTCAATCTACTTGGACTTGGACTTCTTAACTCTCAATCACTATGCGGAGCCAACTATAGTGATTCTTCAAAAATGAAGCAGCAGATGAAAAAACAAGTTGCTTCACTCGTCGTCTCCGATTAAATGGATTAACATGAGAGCTCAACACATCTCAACAAGACAAATGTACACAGAGACATTTTTGAAGCCTCCTTTCAAAAACTGTTAATATTCATTGATGTTGTCTGTGGAAGTGTTTGGAATGCTTGAGCAGGATAATCTTTGGGGTGCAATGAAAAATAAAATAAAAATATTAAACATTCATAAAATTAACTTAAAGAGGTCGTTGTAAGCATTAAAAGTTTTCGTCTGCATTTTGGAAATAAGACTACAAACGGCGGAGATGAAGATGTTGCATTGATTCTTAAAGGGCGTTCCACTTAATGTGGGGATATAAGGAAGGTAAACGTGCCATAATTATAAAGTGGTATGCTTAGTTTAACCTATAGCCTTCATCTATGGCTGCAAATCTGGAAAGCCAAAATGGTTTTTGTAAAAAATATCACTCCTAAAGCGTGTTATATGAAAGGGAGTCCATTAAAAAAATCTTCAAACTTGTTGAGAAGTCCAAGTTAAAAAATCTTCAGAATCATAAACAAAAGTTACATTCAATTACATTTAATGTGACCGGGGCTGTTTTACTTTATTTAAGATTTTAAGTGAATCCGGCATTGCTCTTTTTATTAACTACTACGTAAATTCGGGCAGATTGTTCCTTTCAATGTCCACTTTCTTAGTTGAACGGATGCAATGGTTTGGCAGTCTAAAAAAAGCCAGCGTGAATTGATATTTTGGCTCTCAAAAATCTTTAAAGCTTGATAATCGACTCCAGATATTTTTACAAAAAACCGCAGTGATGATAAGAGTGGGAAAAAATACTGAGTACAAATACAAAAAAAACAAAGTTTGGAGAGATCTTCTTAGTACAAAGATTTTGTTCAAACATACTGGGCCTGAGTTGCATATGAAAAGTTGTAAAGCTCGAAATCGAATACCAGAGCGTATGGGCATATTTTGTGTTTTTGGAGACATCTATTTACAATTTATGGTCACGATGTATGAACAAAGATATCTTAAGGTTTTTGACACCACCACACCTTTCTCCAAATCTTACTTAGCAATTAAAGCGATTAATATTTTTGTCTGTGTCAGCAAAATTTTTTTGATTAAAATTTCGAGCATCTCAAAACATTTCATTCAAGGAAGATTATTATTTTATATTACTAATAAAATTTTTCTTAAAGAAAACACTTCCGAAAACATAATTGGCTCTATTTATTAATTTAGAGTGCAATAACACAAAGAGAGTACCTTATTATAAATGATGCCGCTACATCCTGAAAATTTATTATTTTGGGTTGTCACGTTTTGACCTAAAGCCCGTAAAATACAAAACTTTCTGTTCATAATATTTCATTGATGTTCAAGAGCTTCTTCATTAAAAAGTGCAGAGTATTTTAGGTAGACTTATGAAATAAATATCATACTAAGCAGCAATAACAATAATCGTATCCACAGAAAGCAGAAACTTTGTTGGGATATGGCTTTATGTTTTAAGTAATAAACTCAACGGCTCATGTTGAACCTCAATCCTCATTTCGTTTTTATAGTAATGGCAAACCCTTTTTGCCGGATGTGAGCGGTCAAGCCCCTTTACACGGTTCAAAATTTAAGTATAATTTTTCAACTTTTTAAGTTGACATATACATTCTTTCCAAAAAAAGGTCGAAAACGTTATACATTAGGCATTTTCAACTTCATGCGTTGAAAATTAAATCTTTGTCGGTTGAAAAATGCAAAAAAATAGTTTGCTTTTTCATCCGAAATAGTTGAAACAGTTGCACAGAAAGTTGAAATGAAAATAAACTCGTGGTCGTTTTGCATTTTCTCACTCATTTCATTATATGCAGACTTCTTATAACTGACACCTCTCTCTATCTCTCTCTGGTACAGATGGGACCAACTTTATTTAGTTCCCCACACATATATATGATATTCACATTCCTTTGGTTAGCTGCCCGGAATCCAACAGGGATCACTCACTTTATTGCTCGCTTTTCTCTGTCTATGACTGACTATTCCTAGGACCAATCGATTTCCACCATATGATTTGAACTCAAACTTAGTAGTTCCAGTCCATATGATTTACACTCAAACTTAGTAATTCCCCATACATATTCGTCCGAAAACTTTTCCCAGTCTATAATCAGCTGTGCTTGAGCGCCACACACATGCGCCAGAGTGCCAGCCTGGCAATATTCACACAGATCTTTACTATTTGTCTACATTTGATGTCGTCAATATACAACTCTGAAAACAAAGAAGTAATAAGGATCAATCGCGTTGTTAAAAATAGTTGAAAAAAGGAGGCCATTGCCATGCCAACGTATTACTCCTCGCTATGGCAAGGCTTTGGTAGTTGATTTGAGCATTGCTTGACAAAATTAAAAATGCAGGAAATCTGTCCACGCTTATATCTCAGCTTTAACCGAACTCGAAGCTGATAAATTATTGCTGTAGCTAGTCTAGAGCTTGAAAATAATATTTAGGAAAATTTATCAAGTAAAGTTGAAATAAAAGGATTTTCAACCAAAAAGGATAAGATTTTTAACCATGAAGTTTAGTTTTTAAACTTTTGGTCTAAAAAATCAACTTTAGAGTTGAATTATTTTTGATTAGAAAATTATGCTTGTTCGTCGAAATATTCATCTTTCAGGTCGAAATCAGTAAATATGTATTGATTTCAACTAGTAGAGGATGAAAAATTATATATATAAAGTGGAAAATTTTAAGGAAAAAAAGCAAAAATGTTTTCAACCAAAAAATTTTGAGAAAGGTTGAAAAATTAAACCTCAATTTTGAACAGTTTAGTATGTAGTGTATTTAAAAGAGTATGTTTGGCAGATGAGTACCTCCTAAAAGATCTCTAAAAATAATACAAAATTGTCCTCTAATAATGCATCCACTAACGATGTTTTTTCAAATATTTCAAAATTTCAAACTGCCCGTGAAATCGCTACCGTTTGGTTCACGTGTTTTTATAGAAACTCTTAAATGTATAACGGAAATAACGAATTTTAAGCAGAAAAAAATTTAATAAAAATATTATATTGCATTATGTGTTACAAATTGAAGTTCATTGAACACAAAATTACATACACACACCCTCAGTCAGTAAGTCAGACAACCAATTCATGGCACTAAATTTTCAGAAAACTTGAAAAATAAATGCAAGTCATGAGATATCTGTCCAAATGTGTGATCATTGACCAAAATTATTTCAGCCCGAGTTGCTGCTGCTGCTGCTGATTGTTAACAAAATTTCATACAATCATCATTATGCATCCTTATCAACGGTCAGCGGAAATTTAGGAGTCCTTGTTAGCATTTGAAGCAATGATTCAGCAATTTAGCAAAAGGTAAAAGCAGCGATAAAACCGTTTGTTGGTGCAATATGGAACACGCGTTCATTGTTAGTGAAACATTAAAATATAAAAAACAACAAATTATTTGAAAGAAATTTTTGACTCATTGACGTTTTTGGGTTTGAATTATGAAAAACTACATGCAGTACATACGAGTAAATAATTAAAGGGGCCTGGTATTGCATATGTTAATAATTGAGGAAATAAGGACAATGACATTTGTTACATAAGTGTGACTTAGAATAACAAGAGATAGCATTCCAAATGAGGAACAACAAACACATTAAGCATAAGACTGAATAAAATTTATATATTATATATCCCGCAAAGAATTGAAAAGTCACATGAATACTATCTGTATACACGTTGCAAAAATGTCAAATCAAATGGCAACCACTTAGAGGTCGCTAGTGTTGCTTTTCAGTAAAGACTTGTACCGATTTTGTTACATTTCTAGGTTTCATTTAAAAAACCATAGCTGATCCCGATTTGAACTTGAACATTTTACCTACTGTAAACCTTATAGCTTTTGTTTAAATTCTTCTTTTATCACGAGGTATTGCCCTGAGTAAATTAAAATGGGGCGCACTGTATAGAAATCATTACTATGTGCATCTTAAAAACAAAACAAAACTCTCAAAACTCTCACTGAATAATGAACTATGAGATTTTCCCATAAGAGAAATACGTTTTTTTTTCTTCATAAGAATTACTTGCATATTTTATGACTTCTTAATTTGGGTTTGAACTTATTACAAATATTTTAGAAATATCAACTAAGGCGACTTTATTCATTCCCAGCAATATTCTCCAATAGAACAAAAGACAATGTCCGCATATATTTTAAGAATCTTTTACTTAGCCCTTAGCAGTGTTTAGCACAGCAATAAGAATATCTTTATGGGCTAATATAATTTTGTTAGCCACTGCATCTCTCACTCATTTTATTTCTCTGCTGTTTGATGACTACTGGCTATTAATTTAATGGCATTAAGAATAAAGTCGGCACTCTTGCAAAGTCTCATCAATGGAGCTTCTTCTGCATACATAGATACATACGTTCGAATACAACTCGCACAAGAGGAACCTTTCGTTTATTGCTGCAATAGACGTTATCAATAAGCAAAAAACTTCACTTTACTTCCACCGACACTCAAAAAAGACTACATGAAATCTGACCCTACCCTACCACACCATACCATATGAAAATCACTAAATTTACTTCGGTGCTGGTGGCAGTCTATTAGCACCTTTTGAAGAACATTTACAACTGTCAATGTACAACAACAACGGCAAATATCCACTTGTTTCGTCTTTACTCAGCGCTGCTTACATGTGCTGAATGGCTCATTGGTCCATCAGTCCAACAGTCCATCGCTTTATTATTATTAGGCGGCAAGACTTTGTTACTTACGATGACGACAACGACGACGACGACGACGTTATGGCAGACAGACAGACGGACGGACAGACAATCGAGTGCATGGGTGTTATATTTACATCCAACAAATTAATTTTAAAACGCTGCTGTATAGAAAGAATTTCATGATGGAATGTCTGTGTCAACTGAATTGGATTTTCATAAATAGCGCTGAGAATTTTCTTTTTTTTTGTCGTATGGGTAATACCCATATGTCAGTTTTTTTTAAGATTTCAAATATTTTAGTTCATAAGTACAAAGTGAAGATTTTCCTTCATGCAGTTTGAGATTTACACACACTTTGCTCAAGGTAATATAAGGTCCTTGAGGAACTCAGCTGAGAAATATGGTACGCGCCCTTAAAATTTATGCCCAACCGTGCCGGATTCAGGATTTGATCATGAGTCAAAGGGTGCTTCTACGCAAAAAGCAGCCTAACTCTAACCACATACTTAATAACTTAATTTAATGCTAGTTGGTGACCCCATTCTGATTGGTCCCAGGGCTACAGCCGCTCCACAACTATTGCTCAAATAGTTTTTAAAAAAGTGCTATTAAAAATATATGATAGAAGATTTTTATTTTTAGTTTAATTAGTTATTTAAAGCAATATATTATTAAAGTTTATTTCAATCGTTTAAAATTTCAGGATCTTCATTACGGTTACGCATTTTGGGTGGCCCACTTACATCTTTTCACCGTTAAAGCGAGTATAGACTACTACTTTGAAAAGCCTAAGCCAAGACATTTCATACAAAAAACAGTGTAATTTCAAAAATTTCGGCTTTCACCGAGTTTTCCAGTAAGCTAAAGCCGGAGTAAGAAACGCTATTAGAAGACATTCTGTTTAAGACAGCAGCCTTTACTTCTGCATTTTATACGAAGTAATTCTAAAAACCATGCCTTCTGTGAAAGGCATAAAAGTGGGCCTACCATTTAGTCATTTAACTTGAAAGATATTTGATGTTTCTAGGCTTTTCATGGAATGGATGAATGTTGACACGTATAGCTTATTTTTCAAAGGAAAACAGAAAAATCGATATGAGAGCATATCGATATATTTAAAATTGATATTTTAAAATATTGATTCATTTGAATGCCAATACTTTTCAATCTTATAACATATGAAGGAATCACAGAAATTCTGTAGATCGAAAACTATAAAACAAAACGATTCAGAATTCAGAAAATTGAGGGCACTTTTTGTGGCTTTCATTTCTAGCACGCTTTCGATTGGAGGTACAGCAGTATGTGTAAAAGATCTCGAATAAGGCAATTGCGTTAACCGTGCCAACAGCTGCACTATTGGAAGGATTTTTTATACGAAATGAAGATTTTGTGAAGGCCTTGTGTAAGCGCTTACGCAGGATGCTGTTTACAGTGCTAGCAGGTATTATAAGAGAGAAGTCTTACTCAATTGCCTACTGGGTTGATGTTGCTCTCTTGTGTTTACATTAAATTTACACACTTTCGCACACGATCTTGTAAATACCCAGCAGGCAATTGAGCAAGGCCAGCCTCAAAGAAGGCCTACTAGCGCTGCTGCGACAGATACTCGTAATTGGGTTTCTCATAACTAGATTTTCTTGCAAATGTAAGGCTATATGCCTTCCCACAGTATACGACCTCATTCATATTGAAGCTTCTTAGGTATTTTTATGGTATATACAAGATAAAAAGTATATAATGGTTAGAAGTAAGGAACGGTGTGCATGTTAAGGTGGTTGAGTTTTGTTAAGAAACGTCACAAGAAATTAAAATAAAATTATTAACAGAAGTGATGACGTGGATTAGAAAACAACAATTAATTCAGAGTCGTCCCATGACGTAATAATATTATTGTTTTATTTATTTTTAATATTATCCTTATCACTTTTTTTTTCAAGTACTTCTGTCAGCACTCTTATGGCAAGCGGTCTTAGAGGGCCTGCTTAGGAAGATCTGCTTTAGCGGTTCATTTCATGTAAATAAGAAAGTACGTTTGAAAAGAGTTGGGAAGGCTTGTTTCTGCCAAAAGAAGTTTTTCTGAGACATTTTAGTCGGCACTGCGCTAGTGTTATGAAAAATGGTAGTTTTTGGCTTAGTTTCTACATTTTTGTTGAAATATATTTTAAGAAATTTTACCAATTTCTTAAAAATTACTGGTAAAAACTTTTTTTATTGCAATTAAATGCAAGAAACGCAGATCTATGATCTTTACCATCAAAAACTCTATATATAAAAGTTATTCACAAAAACCCCATGCAATTTTATTAGATCTCAGTGATATCATAAAATTACTCATTTAAAGAAAATCGCCGCTTATCTGCCACATTCATCCTTGTGACCCTCATTTATTAAGATACAACCAACTGACACTTGTTTTTATATTACCCAGATTTAATCATTACATTGATATGATTAATTTGAAAAGTTTTTCGGCATTTACTTAAAATTTATTTTCTTTCTTTTTTAGCCTGCGTTGTCTAGTTGATTGGCAAAATGAATTGCTTCGCATTGTCTTTTGAACTTTATTTTTTGCTGTTCACACTTCATGTGTTTTCTCTGTGTGAAACACAATTTCGAGTCCAAAGAGTGATGATAAATATTCATTTTGTTCATTTGGCTTGAGTTGACAAAGTGGATTCTGCCGTGTTGGTTGTCAGACATAGCAGGTTGCTGCTGACAACAAGTACCACTTGATAATCTGTGAATGCTGATGCTGTCGATGCTGATGCCGATGCCGATGCTGATGCTGCTACTGCTGTTTGCGCTGAGTGGTTGATGCAACCAAAAACTTGAGAATGTGTGACACACATTAACCTCGCATCGAAATCTGACGAATAAACTTGACATTGACAGACGTCGTTAAATTCAATAATTTATATGATGAGTATTAATAATGAAAAAACCTAATAAAAATAAACAAAGATTTAAAAACAACAACAACAAAAATACATTCATTTCATTCTTTTGTTTCATTGTATTTTATTAATGTTGACATAATGGTGACTTTAAGAAATTTATAGGTAAGGGAACTAAACTCTTTTTAACTTATTGTATGCAATAAATAAAAAAGTGGCCTGATTAATGGAGTTTCTTAAAAGCACAGGTGTTTTCTGACCCAATGACTAATATTCGATGTATTTGTGAGAGTTATGGTAAATTGCACGTGATTCATTAGTACGGTCAGGGAAAAATCCCGAGTTTTGAAGTTGAAAATAGTTTATATTTTATCGAATTTTCTGATATCTTCTACATGACAGACCAATCACTGAAAAAAGTTTCAGCCTAATTGGAAAGCATAAGGGTAATGACAGGCCCATTATAGATGGAATGACCCATATATAGTATGTATGTATATCCGTATAAATACATAGCACTGTGTGTTTGTTTAGAAGAAAGGATTATAGGTTTCTGGAAAGGGAAGTAGAGTAGTCTTGGCAAACAATCTTTTTGAATTTAAGGTCAAGGTCACGTAAATATCTCTTTAGTATGTGACCCAATATAATATCTTTAGAATAAGATTAGCCATCAACATTGCGTTGATGCTCCAAAGAGTCAATAGATGACATAAAATTAACAACGCCTATAAGTTTCATCGCGCGTTGTTCAACTCGAGCTGTTTTTGAAGCTGCAACCTTAATATGACAATTGCATTCCCGTTTATATCTTATATAAGTAGTGAAGATAATACGAAGATCAATCTTTTTGAATAGCCTAAACATTTGGCCCTCCTTTCGATAGACAGAATATATGTTCAAATCATATCAGGTCTGAGTGAATCGATAGGCCCAATATATCAAGGGTGACTGCCTCAGTAATATCTGCACCATTCATGTTGGGTTGAGAGGGAAAATTATCAACTGGTCTGTGAGACACAAGACAGCATTTTGCTTGATCCCAATCAAGTGTTGTTTTAGGACGCCGTTTCTTCTCAACCTCTATAGGGATTGTCCATTTTTGGTATAAAATGAATGACTGATAATTCTGTCGTATGGTACAGTTGGTCATTAGCCTGATTTCGGCAATCTATTGGCTCTTATGAGGGATATCTGTAATTGTATTACTGAGTTCTTGAAAGAATCGATTGTTGGCAATCGCCGTTCTATTGTAAGGATAGTTTCTGTCAGTGCTTTCGAATAACGTTCATGAGAATGAACCACAGCCGTATTTATGTGATTTGTTCGCAGGATAAGTTGATATCGCAATTATTTCGAGGAAAAATATAAAGTGTGAGTTGCTGAAGCATATTACTTCCACTTAATACTAGTTTTTGACTCCAAAAAAAAGTCGGCTGGTAGTCAAAATGAGCAACGATCCAAAAACACTTTCATAACTACCCAAAATATCTGGGCCATATTTAACTACTTATTGTTCCACAAGGCAGATAACAGTTATAAAATTGTGTCTCTCATAAAAATAATGGAGCTTTATATCGTCATAAAGTATATTACACAAGCACGCTAACAAAAAAAAAGATGTTTTTAAAACAATAAAATCCTTTTCACACGAAAAAAAAACAGACAAGGGGGAAGAAGTCATTACCCAGACAATGAGTACATTTACCAGCACAGCGAAGGTTGCGCCTTAATTTGAAAATCATTTACCGGACGCATCATCAGATGCACGCGTCCGGAAGCAATTCACCTGCAATTAAAGTGTCAAATGATTTACGAATAACTTGACAAAGGAACACTATGTCACGTGGCCTTTATTCATTAATTACATGATCATAGTGAGTAACTGCAAATATAGTAGGTACATCAATTTAATTTGTGCTGCCTTAAAACTACCTTAATTCGAAAACTTTTATTGTATCGTTCACAGTCTGAAACTGTAAAATATGAAAGTAGTGGCATAAATATCAAGTCTGACACTTTCAAATTTTCTCGCTACTGTCACAACCCACCCATAGACTGAAGTACTAAGCCGACAACATGCAGAAGGGTGTTTTGCCTTCATCAGTGTAAGGAAACGTTCAGTAGAGCCACACAAAAGGCTAATAAAGACAAATCTCTGCATTAATTTGAAATGAATTTGTTTTGATCCCGAGATAAGCCCAGTTCTGGTCTGGCTTTAATAACAATGAAAGCACAGATTTTAATCTCATGCTTTTATCACTTCTGGATGGAAGTCAACGGGGTGGAATATTATTCAAAATGTATTCGCTATTTATACTTTTCAAATAAGTACTTTCTATAGAACATTCACTAAAAGAATTCATTTAAGCTTAAGCCTTGAATTAATTACTTCTTAAGTACTTTTATTGAAAAAATTAATATTTTGAGAAAACAACATTCATTTAAAAATATTTAAATTTTACATGAATATCAAAGAACGGTTGCCTATTTAAGCGACACCAAGTGCATAAAACTCTAAACTCTCAAAACTATTATCTTCATTGATTGTTGTTTTACTTGGGCATTCCCACCAGATAGCAATCATTTAAAGCAGAACAAGTGCCATCATCGAGTCCTGGCATGTTGCACTTGATACCACAGCAGTGTATTCTGCATAATTCTATTGCGTGACCGCTTTGAAAAATACACCATTCGAAGTGCGGGTACTGCAATAGACGCTGATCATCGGTTTGGTGGTTTTATGGCTTGCCCTTGCATGAGAAATATTTACAAGTACCAGTCAAGATGTGTGTCGCAGATACTGCTGATGATGATGGGTAATTTGTGGACAGCAACGTTAGTCACGTCGCGTGGCACATACGCGTACAGCTATGAACTTATGCCATCCATTACTGTTGATGGTATGGTAATGACATCGTGTCTGTGTAATATGAAATAATCGATAGAAATCATAATAACAATTTATTAATATTATATTTATTGAAAATCTTTTATGTATGCATGTATACTGAAAAAGGTCTTTAATTCTACCTATACATACCTATATATATAAATATATAAATAGGAAGTTGCAAAACGATTCCATCTCTTTTTAACCGCCATAGCACAACATAATCGCTTAGTTTTTTTTTTTGTTGAAAAGGTTGTGAAGAGGGGCAGTGGTGAATGTAATTTTTTTCACACCGTAGGCGGTGCCACGCCTCTAACAGCAAAATGCTAAACTAATGGACTGATATTGACGAATTTTGGTTCGGAGATAGATTGACTCATGAGGAAAGATAATAAGAACTTTAATATCTTTAAGGCGGAGTAGCACAATGGGAAAAACGCTATCACGGCTGAGCCACTTCATCGATTTTGATGAAATTCGTTGTATATGTATGTAGATAGACAGAATCCTGTCTAGTTTTGAGTAGACGCTTTTAACATGAAACACTTTTTACTGCTAAAACAATGGTCTGATTTTGATTAAATTTGGTGCAGTAATAGATTGAACCCTGAAGAAAGGTGTTGTTGAGTGGATGATGTCACGTCTCTAATAAGAAAATATTTTTTCACAGCTATGCTAATGGACCGATTTTGATGAAGTTCGGTATGGAGATTGACTTTATCTTGAGAAAAGGTATTTGTTCTTAACTGGGTGGGGCCACGCCCTTAAGAGGAAAATATGTTTTTTAGCTAAGCTAGTCGACTAATTTTGATGAAATTTGCTTTGGAGATATGTACATTGAACCCTAAGGAAGTGATATAGATAAGAATAGGGCAACATGATGCCATAATTTCTTGAAAGCGATGACAAAAAATAGCTCATTTTATATCAGTTTTCCAATATTTTTAGTACCAAAAAGTATTTTATGTTTTGTTTTGTCACTATAATGACTAAGTTTCAACCAATGGGCGAATGGTTAAATAGGACACTGACATAGTTGGATTCCAACATAAAGATAATTTTTAAAATATTCAATCGTGTGTGGCAGCTCATACATGTGAATTGTGGGTTGACATATGTGCCCTTTTCATTCACGACTGCCACATTTTAGGATACTACAACCTGTGACTACACGTCATAAAATACATGAGACGGTGATTAACAAAATTTCCAAAGAACTGCTCTGTTCAGTGGGAAAAACTAAATAAATTCATACCTATTCAATGGAACTTAGTTTTGATTATATGATATTATTAGTTTTGATATTTACCGATGCATAAGTGTCTTTCTTATAATTCTGTTAGCATCGAACGAAAGGTTTCATATAATATCATTGATGGCATTTGTGATACTTTAGAAAAAAGTATATACATATGTATGTAATTAGTATTAATTTGTGTTTCTTTTTTTTATTCAAAAAAAAAAGTCACAAAGTTCCTTTGTTTTATGTAACCCACTCATCAATAGTTTCTCACAATAATAAAAAAATGAATGACAAGATAATGTTTATGAGAAAGAATAGCGATGTGGTTATTTTAAGTGAATATTTAATTAAATTGTTTTCAAATACTATGCCGTCAGAGCACGCGTCATCATCAACAACGGCGTGTCGAACGACCGGCATCGGCACACCTTGTTTTGCAAACAACCCCTTTTTAAGTTCCCAAATTACGCACCATCAATCATATCCCAAAGGAACCTGAGACGCAACGAAATAAACATCAGCGACAACAGCTACAAAACAACCCCCACCCAATTTTAATGCGACGATGGCTCATCGAAGTAAAGCAGAGCGGGCAATTCTGCTTGAACGTAGCGCAACAATTCGCATTCAGCTAAAAGCCATCATTTCGACGAATATTCGTTTAACGCGCGCATTCTTTGTCCGATGATCCTGAGAGTTTGGCGCTTAAAAAAAGCAATTACGCAGCATAAACACCAACCACATGCCGAGACACGACCACTTGAGTCAACTGCTTAAGGAGCAGAAAAACCATTCTGCATGTGTGCTGATTAATCGCGTACATCCGTAACCGAACTGAATTGAAATCATAGTTGGTACGTGGTACGTCCACAAGACGTGTGGGAAACTCCGGTGGCACTTGGAAATTTGTGTGTTGTGCCATAGTCAGGAATATTATTTCTTTCTTTTCTTAATCCAACATCAATGAACTTACCTAGACTGTGAGGTAATCTGAAGTTTTAAGCGCTTAATATTTGTTTATTTCTTTGACGTTTGGTAGATTAAAATTTGACTTTCCACGTGTTAATTTCTCTAAATCTATGGATTTTCCAAATTCAATAGCAAATGTTTTCTCGGTGAGAAAGGAGCATATGTAGTGAATGGCTATATACTGTGGTACATTTATTGCTCATAATATTTAGTTTGTTGCAATTGATTTTATATGTAGATACATATATAATTTTTTAACAAACAAAAATCTTAAAAACTTGGTGCTTTTGTATACCAGTTATTTTCTGAGCAGTATTCGGAATGTTAACAGCTACATTTTTTTCCATCGACATCGTCACTTTTTGTTTTAGACCACATACCATAAACTCGCATTTGGTTTCCTGCCGTACTTAACGACTAAGACTTTAAGGACTGTTGCCTACCGTTTCCAAACTTTGTAGAGAAGTATGGGGCAGAATGAAGGCGTTTTTCTTATTAGTCCTCATTTGAAATTCGTGTAAGCGATCGTTTATTGCAGATGATTTTTCAATATCTATGGCAGCCGTTGCCAGGGTTGCAAAGTGGCCGGTTTTGATCCGGAAAAACTATTTTATTTACAGAAGGCCGGATTTCCTTCTTTCGAACTTGGCAACTCTAGCCGTGGCTTTCAAATCCAGTTCGTTCAAAGTTACTGGTCAAGATCTGAATTGAAAAAATAAGCCTGTGAAATTCTAAAATGATTATATTTTGTGATGCTGCATAAATATATCGTTTAAGGCGACATGCGTCCGTACCACACCCGTAACAAAAGCATGAAATATCTCGGGAAAATTGTGTATTAAAGAGTAAGTACTGCAATAAGATGACAAGGGCGAGAAACCCTAGATTTAAATTGAAATATCTCGGGAAATTTTAAGATATTATTGTGAAATCTAGGCTAGGTTAGGAACACCAGGTTGGCATAAAAAAATAGTAAAGTTTTATAAATTTATAAGTGTGACACTCCTTACAGCATGTTTGTCATTTTTATTAAAGCACCATCGGTTAGGATTACATCGAAAAACTAACTTGAACACCATTGAACTGAGATGGAAAAGAATGCAGGTAAATTCTTGGATTTTTCATAAGGTTACCGTCCCTAATGAAATATGTATCTAAAATCGCCCATCTTTCATCTTTTGAAAGTCAAATAATTCCAATGACAGTATTATGAATAAAATCCATTTTCATATTTTAATAGCGCCGATATTTCTACACTAATTTCCATAAAACATAAAATATATACAAAAACACGAGAATTTTGATATGCAAGTAGTTTCCGAATATGAAGTGTAAGCCTTTTTTACAAATCAAATGTAGTGCCTGAATTTTTAAAATGCGCCACTGCTATCAATTTAAGGATTTAAACATTCATATGAAATCATCTGATCCGTGCATAGTGAGTGAATTCCACAACAGATTCCGATGTAAAATAAATATCAACGATAGATTCGAATTGTGTTTACTTTTACTTACTGACTGAATCCGAACTCAATTAAGCGCTCATTCAGGGTGGTTTTGACGTTGCCATCACATCATTCAGCTACATACTACATATATTCCACGTTCGGTGTTTTGCAAAGGGTCAGTCAATTTATGAAAATTATTAAAGTGCTCCTTCACTTTATGGACGTGGATGATGTACAGTATAGCATCAACATATTAATTGTGATCGGAATGAAGTGAGTAGAAATGATAAATAGTGTGTGTATTTTAGTTCACTATATATCTTCCTTAACCTTCAAATGCTTTTAAATGGAAAATATTATTTCCCAAAAATTTTTAAAATTATTTAGCTCAGAAATTATTACTAATACTATTATCCTATAACTTCATTGGGAGCGTGGAGATGGAAACAATATTTTTATTTTTGTGCCGCTATTTTACACTAGGCCAATTCGTCCCGATACTTAGCATATCACTTTCCATCTATTGCCAAAGCCTCTTCAATGCTTTTGTTGTTCCCGTATATGTTAAGGCTTGAGGGAAGCGTACTCGCTGATATTGCTTCAGTTTTCGCAGTGTTAATACGTAAATCCAACAAGGGCTACCTAATGGCTGAGTCGTGTAAGGACGATCGTGATGACAAAGGGCGATCACGCCAGTTCTTCAAAGCAGAAATCAATTAGAAAGTTGCCATTTTTGTATAGTAGCTCAGCTGTATGCTTACCCATGACATTTCGAAGTTGTTAATGGCAATCTGAACATTAAACTCGCCCATTAGAATAATAGATCGATGTAAGATAATTCTGGTGTAGTTCGGTAAGTGTTTTCTCTGTGGTAATAATGTGTTTGCTCTTCCGGTCCAGCGATATTCAATGAGTCCTAAGGTATAAAACTTTTAGCACTGAATTTCGTGAACGATTTAATGAAGATGGCAACATTAGAAAAGAGTTTGAGCGTTCCAGTATCCTATACGTATAGCTTCTTAAAAATTTCATCATTAATTTTCAGGTCCAAGATTCTTTTATGTTTCCTAGTACAGCGGTAGGGCTACTCCCTTTAAGATAGATGTTAAGAATCGGTTCTTAATACAGTCTTCGAGCCAAGTTCTATATGGTGGTTCGCGGGTTCGTTAGCATCTCTTTCCACAATAGATGCTCGAGTTATGGTTTTTGATTACCGCAGCAATTGTTGAAATTTTTCTCATTGATTTTTAAAATACTTATCAAAATTTAAGGTAATGACTCATTACTATTGAGAGAGTATATTTTCTTGGTATTCATTAGCATTATTGAATTCTGGTTTCAACCAAACAAGCAAGAAATAATTTCCTTTTTGGAACTTTAACGATGCTATTGCACTGAATACCTCCAAATTTTGAAACTTTCATTGAAATCTTTCTTTTCGATAAAAACTTACTTCAGAACTAAAACAATTTTTTGTTTCCCATAGTTTTGGTTTTACCCAAATGCAGACTACTGTGCAATGCGTCCGTCTGATAGATGAGCGATGATGGGACGCTGGACACAATCGATATTGGTTGTGATGATTTAGCTTAAGAACCAGTCGGCCTTTTTAGAGTTATAGCTAATCTTAAATTATATACTAACTAATACACTCAAGCACATACTCATACTCTACACGCAACAAAAGAAATATTGTATTTTCTACAATTTTAGAGAATCGCACAAGTAGCTGCCAATTTATTTTTGTTTTAAAGCTCAAATGGCTGCTAAACATCGGTTATTCAATTTATTTTAAGTTATTAAGTGTTTCTAAGTATATGATTGTACTTTTATCATGAAATAGAAGAAAAACATGATTTTTGAATAATCGATCCTACTTTTTTCTCAACGTCGATGAAAAAATTTCTAGTAATCAGCATTTAATGTTTAATATTAAATTATATTATAAAACAAAAAAAAATAATAAACTTACAAACTTAAAAACATAAACAAGAATTGCAAATGGTAAACTTAAAACAAAGAGGTAAAAATACCTAATACCTAATTTATTAGATATCAACCATTCATTGGCTAATCAAGCAAGTAATCTCCTTTGACAAATTCTTTCAAATAATCGTTATATCTTCGGCAAAATGTAGTTTTTATTTATTTTCTTGTAACACTGATCTTGAGTATTATTATTATTGACAATGTTTACACAGGCGTCAATACTGGCGTGCCCGCGGCTTTTTTTTAGTTGAGGGCAGCATGGGGAGACTCTCTTTTAAAAATTGACCCTGAGCTCACGATGTTCTTGCCTTTTATAGAAAATTTTAATAATTTTCCTTTTGCTACAAGAAAAAAATCCTTGGACAAAATACATTTTACTGTTCAATACGAAATTAGGTAGCTGAAACTTGGTATTATGAAGATTTAATGATGCTGAGCACATTGATTTTTGGTCAAAAAAAAAAAAAAATGCCATCTTTTTTTGTGAGTCGCACTCGCGTCGTTAAAATTTTATCGTAAAGGGGATCTATCTCATTTTCTAGCTGAATATGAAATGTAACTAATTTGAAGAATAATTTCATAAACATAATTTCGCGCCACCATATAAGATCTCATACAAAATCTGTCAGTTAAAATTCCGGCTAAGCTTAGCCGGTCATTGTAAAAACAGCCCTAAGAGTTGAAAAGTCTCGTTTCAGCTATGACTTTTTTCTGAGTGTATCTTCGTATGTACATACATATATATGTCTATAGTCTATATATTACATTGTTAGGGGTATGCAGTCAGAAAAACAGGGCGCTTCACATATGATTTTGGCTTTTCTTAAGATTGGATCAGCTAAGCAGTGTTTGTATTTATATTAGTTAGTATTTGTGTGTGTGTGTGTGTGTGTCTGTGTGTATACGTATACGTATTATGCGTTCAGATGTGTGCTTTTTGGAAATATTATATTCTCATACCTCCGTTTCCCATAAATTGTGTAAATATTTGTATTCGTAAGTGGATTGGATATGGATGAGTTTATCAAATGTCGATACGACGATGCTCCTTTGTTTTACGAAATCGTCTCATTGAAACAGAATTCTTCGTCTTGTTCTTCTTTATCTTCACAGCCGACAGATAAACATACCTACATACGTACATGCACTCAAGTTAGTAAATATGTATATATCTATGTTAGAATATGCACCAAGAATGCACATACATACTCACATTATTTGTACGTATGTATTTATGTTTGCATAGCTTACCCGCATTATTTTGAAAATGAAAAGAAATCAGTCGAATTTGGCCAATTACTGCAAAAGAGTTTACTGCACATAGATGAATGTGATGATGATGATGTATATGATTTTTGAACTGTAATCCTAGCTTTTTAATTAAATGAATTAAATTGGCGTCATTCGAGAATAGCATACAATAAATCGGGGTTGGTTTTTGTAATGTGCTAAAGAATTGGGTTTAGAAATCCAGGCGTACATTGGCTTTTAATGAAGCTATATGTGTGAGAGAATGGAGTGTTTTGAGCATAGTTTTGTATTCGAAACATTACTACCATAAACATCGGAAGTTTGTAATTGTTTGCATTTGCATTTTTTGAGCACCTCTAAACACAACTACGTACTGGAAAAAGGAACTTAAAAAAATAAACACCATCATGTTTAAAATAATGCAGATCTCCTGAGGCATGTCAAAAAAAGGGAGAAAATAGCTAAAAAGTTGGATGAAACATTCAAATTCTACCTTAATAAATCGAAATGCGGATCACAACTTCCCACTAATGATGGCTCATAGCTGCCCACATCGTGTTTATTGAGAAATTTCGATTTTCTGTTTAGACTAGTGCTTCACTGACACGAGAACGATACGAGCATTCAAAAATTCGTAGCGGCGCCAAACTAATCGTCTCGTACTCATTCTCGTCTCGTTACCGCCGATATTTCTCGGTTATTCTTGTTCACATTTTTATATATATAACACTAATTGAACCAGCGGCTTTCCCGCGCACTGTCCCTTGTATACCCCCGTCTACATTTAACGCAGTCCTTACTGCAGACTATTATATCCATGTACGAAGTTTCACAACTTGGTATAAGTTCCAAGAATAGCCATGTAAGGGTTTTTGTTGAATGGGACGTGCTATGACGCATTATCCAACCCTATTCACATTTAGGGAGTTGCTTGGCAGCAACAATTTACATTTATGTAGGTATCAGTTTTCACAACTGTAGCTGGTGCTGACTGAATTTCGTTCTCGGCGATAATTTAGTGTCTATCGTACGATAAACATTACATTATTGCCGAGAACGAGATATCGACCAGACCTCGCTCGTTCTCGTCCTCAGTCATACGAGAAATAATATTTTTGATATCGTCTCGTTATCCTTCACGGTCCCGATATCAAAAACGATGACGATATTTATCGGTTCTCAGTGAAGCTAGTTTTTAGTGCTAATTAAAAACAGTCGTAACAACATTGCTACCATCCACAGTATCAACGTGGCTTCCAGGTTCCTCCAACTTAAGACTCCCCCACTCTCCTCTACATTATGACGCTTCAAATAAGTAGAACCTCATTTTTAAAACTTTCTTCCTGAAAGCAAGTTTCACTGATATGTAGTCCCAAAAAATAGACCGTTTGTTTTACATTTGGAGATGGATTGAATGGTCATTTGCTAAAATCGATTAAGGTAAAATGCGATTTGAAGAAAGTTGATATTTAAGAATGTCAATGTATAAAAAAATCGATTTTCAATCTGGTCCCGTTCTTATACTGAAAGTTGTTAGTATTTACATTACTACAGAATTGTTATACTTAAATATGTTAAAAATTATACCAACAATGATTACTCAATAAATATTTAGCCCAATCAGATCATTTCAATCCACTCAAACAAATATCATGTTTGGCCCAACAACACTTTATCTTCCAATCCGGGCATGTTAATATCTACCAAAATTGGTTAGTTGTTAGTAAATTATTTTAAAATCTGACAAAAAAATACTCGTACATTCACTTAATGGAAATTCGCTATTTTCTCAGTGCACATAAATAGCTTTATATAACTGCTAGTGGAGCGTTATACCTCTTTCTAATTTTTAAGCTTGAAGGAATCTAAAAACTTTTATTTTTATAGTATGTATGTACACATATGTTGCTCAGCTTAAATGAATAATAAGTTTAATTAGCCGTCGAAATGACAGAAAACTTCTAATCTCTGTAGCTCAGTGCATCTATAACGTAAACAAATCTGTTGGTATAGGGTGTTTTTTTTTTTAACAGTTTTAGTACTTACAATAGAGACAGCGATAAAAAAAATTATGGTTAAATTTGAAACTTGTATTTAATAAACTTTAAGCATCGAGCATCGCTTTCAAATTGTGAAATTTTCTTTATGGCCAGACACAACGTCCATAAACAAATTTTGTATATTTGGAGTGTCACAAATCTGCAAGAAATTCTCCAAAGCTCTTTGTGTCATTAAAAATGAGCTGTGTTGTGCAGATGGCATCGTTGAAACTTAATTTTTCGTAAGGTGCGTTACTTGAAAATTATCATTGATTTTTAGGTTCCGAATTTGCATAACTTTGAGTTGGAGGTGATATGTCAGATACAGGTTGCACGATTTAATTTCACAGTAATTTCATTACGAAGCAATAGTTGTACTGAAGCAACATTTAGATGAAATTGTTATCTGCGGAAATGGATCAGTTAATTGTCCCCCGAGAAAGTGTGACTTTACTTCTAATTAATTCAGATAAACCTGCAACGAATATCGTCAACATAATTCGTGTAATTGCTGACATAAAGCCTCATTATTTGCTAAAGTGACCGAATTAGACCTCCCGGATCCTCTTTTTGCAAAATGCACAACGTTATACTCTCAAAATCATTTCTATAATCCTAAGACTGTAAGTTTTGCAAGTAGTACACTGGTCAGAATATGTCCCAAATGAAATTTTAAAATTTATGACATGTGTATATGCAGTTGTTCCAATGTGTTTTTGAATCCGAAAGGGACCTACACTTTGTTCAGTTGGCTCTAGTTTTTTATGCAGTTAAAATTTCGTTATGTCTTGTGTTTTCTTCAATGTCGTATTAAATGTCTTGCCCTGTATATTTTATACTCCATTTGTTTAAATACCTCGCGGTCAATTTAAAAATATAACGAAATTATTCATAATATAATTAAATGAAAAACTACATGAAACAAAACAACAACAAAGACAATGTCATCCAAATCAAGAATAAACAACAGCATAAAAAATAATGACAACAGCATAAAATGACAGCAATAACAATACAACAACAGCTACAGCAGCGCATTCACCAACACAAAGCAAAACAATTTCATTAGTTAAAAATTTTTCTGTCACATTCAGATGTCATGCACCTAAGACACAACCTATTTAGTGCTTATCTATGCTGAGTGACAGTACGGCTAAAAATGAAAAGTACACTCCAACACAATCCTCATTATCTTATTTTTAGCAAAGAAGAAAAAAGACATAAAGAAGAACGGAATTCAGAGTTCATACCGAAAGCTGCCTGTGAAAAAAATAAATCCTACTCCGAAGAAGTGATAAATCTCAAATGATTCTTTTATTTAAAATTGCAAAAGAAGTTTAATTTTTTAACTATCCCAAAGGGTATAAAACCAACAGCATCAAAGAAAAAAATCGAATGCATTAGCTATACCAAGTCGAACAGAAGCAATTCCCTGCCTTCACAACAAAAATTAATTTCCCTCATTAGGTATAGAGTGAAATTATTTTATTTTTTTTTTGCCATGTCGTCCGGTTTTCGGGTATTTCAGAAATTTTTGAACTCCTACCAGGCTCCCAGCTTTAATGTTATATTCCGGGCTTGTCCGAGCCAATCCCGGTCACTTGGTAAGCCTGGATCTCATTTATTTGTTTGACTGTAGGTTTCACTTTTTGCACATGAAGCTTTACGTTACAAATTTTACTTTACTTCTTTGATTTAAGTGATTTGCTAAGCGTACAGGCGTGAATTTGACGATTATAATGAGGCAGTGGTGGCAATTGGTCTCTGTAGAAATGTACTGGATCGAGAATTGTAATGTACTTTTATGGGGGCTGGTATGTACTTTTTTTTGTAAAATTGTTGCATAAATAAAATGAATATATAAAGCAAAACAGAAATCACTTACCGATTGCGGCCTTTCGACTTGCACAATTGAAAGACCACTGCTAAATATTTATTTGCAAAACATTACGAAAGCACTGAAATATAGCTTTGAATAGAACTGTAGCGGATGCAGCACCTAGGCAGCAACTGCAATACACTTTAGCATCATCCGATCCAATACACTCACACCACTTAAGAGATTTTAAATAAATTATTCCAAATATTTAAATTTAATTTAGGCCCTTTTTGCATTCTTTGAGAGCAAATTAAAGGATTTTTAATAAACCTACTTTTACATTAACAACAAAAACAACTAAACACTGCACTCTCACTGGCTGCTCTGCCGACGGCACCGATTTAAATGCGATTTTTCATTTTCACATTAATTTATTAAATCATTTTATGGCTTTATCACTATATCATTATAGATACCCCCACATTTCACAATATTATTATTAAAACATCTACTTATTACTGCAAAATATGTAAAATTTAACGGCCGAAATGAAACGTGCACTTGAAATGACTCTTAAATGAAAACTGAAGCACGAACCAGACCTGTCAACTTGATTGCCGATTTGGTTTACCAAAGGGTTGCTACACACGATGCGCATTAAGTTGGTGCAATTCACAGCTGATCAGATTATTGGACAATGCATACACATGACATAGCTACATCAAAATAATTAAACTGTTTACATTAAATTATTGCCATGTAGCCAGTGCTGGATTTACAAATCAAGGGGCCCATGGGCACAAGAGTGGTGGGGGCCTATCCGGACTGAAAAAACGATACCGCACTGCATGTAGCTAGTTATTTATAAAAGGTGTTTTTTTAAGCACAAAAGAACTTTGAATTAAGTTGAAATAAATTTGTTTATATTTATCAAATGATTATTTATTTGGTATCATATAGAAGGTTTGTGTTAGCAATCGTATGCTGAGTGAGTACAGCCAAATCTCCCCCAAATTAATGCCTTACAAGTCAGGGACTAAATTAACTGTAACGCGCTGTCCGGCCTCATTTTGAAATATATATAGTACTATGATACCTTCTGTATGTAAACCGCGACATACAGTGTAACGGACCTTAGAGGGTCTGTTGTGAAGTGATTTTACTGCAAATGCGTTAATTATGTTTATTTACAAAACTGTTTAGCCAAAAATCATCTTAATCGTTGAATACAACTTTGAAGTTTTGACGAAAATCCCCATTCAAATCTTTAGCAAATGGAATGAGTGGCATTGTCATACAAATCTTCATGTCGTCATGTCTAAATTCTTGTAAAAGAAGTAACCTCAACCTCAAAATTGTAGCATATCGCATTGAGAGATTCTGGAGAGGGCTCAAAAAGATCAATTGTACATACTTTATCAACACTGTGGGCTGAAAAATAATCGACCTACGTAGGCTTTATATGTTCTCCGTGAATAATTTTTTTCAAATGACAGCTGTCATATTTCGAGCTAGTTGCGTCATCCAGTGTATGTGGCAAGCGTTGAAAGCGAGTCAGAATCCAAAATTGTATGGTAATTGACGATCGACTAGTGAAGTTGCGCGAGTTTGCTGAGTCAGTGGGCATCATACGTGAATGGGTGGAGAATGTATTGCATGAATATTTTGGAATGAGGAACTGACAAATTGGTGTCGCCTTAGCTCTCAGGCGGCAACAAACACAATAGAAAGACCAGAATGGACTCTGGCGAAATTCAACAGTGATAAGGACTTTTTGCGTCATTTCGCAATTATAAACAAAACATGCAACAATTACACACACTGGAAATCAAGTCGAAACAGTGGACTTTCTTTAGAGAATTGAAAGTGAAAAGAGATATATGTAGGTCGTATGAGGATATTGCTGAAGAACTCAACAAATCTTATTATGAAAAGACATCAAAGAGCAGTTGAAAGACGTGTGTTGAATTTAAGGTAAACTATGTTAAGAGATAAATTGAATTTTGAATTATGTTCATAGGATATCAGTTGATATATTTACGAAATTCTCTGCACACCGACATTCAATGCGATTTTGAGCTTAAAGAAAATCCCATTTTTTCTGTCATAATAAAGGGACTTTATTTTTGAAAATGCTTTTAACATACATACATATGTACTTTAACACATACAAACATTTAGGATAATATACATACTTATATATATACAAACTTACATAAATTAACAAAACTAGATATATATATTTAGTATTGTTTTTAATTAAATCGATTGCTCCTATTCATCATTAAAGTAAGTAGGCATAGTAATTAGAAAATTCAATATTCTATTACAACAGCTAAGATCTATCACAGGCATAAATAAATATTGAAAACACAACATTTAACGTTAACATTAGAGTTATTGGTAGCTTCACTTTTGCTCAAGATAATGAGCAGAAGAGTGATTGGTAACCGAGTATTGACCACCTTATGACAGTATTTTATCCATCGGTAATATATGCTTGTGGCATGTTATTTTCCCATAATTTCATTTGATTGTCAAGAACCTCATGAAACCAAGTCTCTTTTTCGGGTTGATCTCTAAATATAATATTTAGACATTTTAGGTCCAACTGAAGTAAAGCATCGTTTCCCAACAAACCATCCAGTGTTCGCAATAAAGTGCCATTACCATGCAACTTCAACAGTGTCACGTACTTCACTACGTAGTATTCGTATTGCAATTTCCGACGAGCCCAACGTTCTACGGTGGCGTTTGCACTAGCTGAACGAATTTGACCCAAGTGTTCCGCATACCATGGTGCAAAATAATTATATAAGTCCAACTTTGAAAGTCCATTTATGCCTTTTGTTTTTATGCGCTCCTTGATCATTTGATAGTTTTTGCGCGTGTATACGAACACCTTGAAGATTTAAATTAGTTTTTAACATAATTTATTAATTTTTACTAAATAGCTCTACTACCTGATACAATGAATTACCCGTCGTGTACGAGTTGATATAATGTGTTCCAAACGCTTCCATAAACTTGAAGGCGGCAGTAACATTTCCCGCTTTCAATTGATCCATGCGGTTGCGCACATCATTTTCTATCGTTTGATTTTGTGGTATATCAGTTTTCAATTTGCCAGTTTCACGAAAGCGTACTACTCTCACCAAAACGTAAGAGTAATCACCATGTATGAAGGATGTATTGATACCCAATTTTTTTGCAGCATTATCAGCAAACCAGCCACCAGTAAAAGCTTCCCAAGGTTTATCCAAGCGTTCAATGGTGAAGTCCCGAAAGTAGGCTTGAAATAGTTGACGTCGATTATCACAAAATTCCATGTGGAAGTCACCGTGAAAGATACCCGGTGCGTTCTCTTCTTTACTTTCACTAAGTGCGCTCATATTCTGTCGAAATACAAGAAAATATATGTGACAGATGGAAGAAAATATAAGTATTAGGGACATTCTGGGATAGCGCCCATTCTTTTCAAAGGTGCACCTACCCTATATATGCTTTTTGTCGGTTCCTTGAAAAGCCACTTCTCACTTTCATAGCTGTCATTGTAGGGTATAACACGCATCGAAATCCCTAGGTAACCATATCGTGGAAAGACATTTATAGCTTTTCCTATGCGCAGTATTGATTCTCTGCTGCCGCCCAAGCAGAAAAGATCACCGATATGAAATAGGGCTAGAAACCAATAAACTCCATGTCTTTGGATCATTGCTCATTGAAGATTTAGTTTTGGTTTACTTTGCGGTTGTTCACGTAAGCACTTTCTAAAAAAATTAAATAATGAAATAATTAGTTTTTTTTTAAATAAATTTTTGTAAATTTTGATGATGTCTTATAGATAATATAATGGTTTCGCTATTGATATTCACAGCTGCATTTCTTCATGCCAGTGTATGGTACATATGTACATACAAATGGACATCTCTCGAAAACTCTCAAAAATTATCTGATTATATCTTATATCTTACTATACTGAACATATTAGATAGTTCTTTTCTTTTTTTGACTTTTGAGAATGCACCAATACCTTAAATTTTGCCACAATTTCCACGTGAGTTCCAGTTTGAAATCTTTCACGCAGAACACAGAGTAGACCTAACGCTAAGGCACGACTTCATACTTCTGAAAATTTTTCGGAAATCATTCTAAAATAGTACTCACATTAATTGAAAATTACAGGAGATACCCTGACGGTAAAGTGTATTTTCAACACTGGTGGTTCGAGGTGCAGGCACTTGAAAACACATGAGCTGTTTGAAAGGGCTATAGTAATATGTAGGTTGAATCTACCCAAACTGATTCACATAGTTGCTGGGCAAATTATTCTTTCTTCTTCTTCTCTTGTTTTATAGACGATGTGTCACGCCCATTTATTCAATCGCGCCAGAGCTTTGTTCAATTAGTGCTTAAGTGTTTCAGTTTCTATTTTCAAAGTTTCTTTTTTAGTTTCGGGTAGCCATATCTAAGGAAGGGGCAACACCATATTTTGTCAGCACTACTTCATTGTTTGGTTAATATTTGAATCATAAGGTATTTTTAAATATTTATTCAGTTCGAGGAACTTGCTTCATGCGACGAAATTAAATTTTTACTTCTATAGGAAGTGCCACGACTACTTACACTGCCACACATCTTTTATGTTCAAAATATTTCTAATCATCTATTGCGGATCTAAGTCAAAATCATGACTGAAGGCCGCTAAAGTTAGAAAAAGTGAAGCAGCTGGATGAATGGAATATTCTATTCAGTATTCTACATGATATATAGAGTAAAGTTACGCCACTGCTTGTGATATAGTATTTTTGTTCTAAGTACCATCAAAATCCATTACATGATTTTCCCAATAAGATGGACTGAATTTCGTTTTCGGGTCGGTTCTACGCCCTTCATGTATGTATTTACTATACTGCACTGTAGCACAGTTTAGATCAGTTTTCTTCATACCCTACACAGAGAGTATCCTCACTTCTTTATTTCGTTTGTAATGCAAAGAATTGGGCGTGAAAGTATACATATTCATAATCTGTGTCACTACCTTAGTTGATTTAGCTATGTCCGTCTGTCTGTCTGTTGGCCTGTGGGTCTGTTTGTATGTGAAAATCAAGATTACGAGAAAACAAAGCAACCTAATTGGATGATCACACTTTTAAACCAGCTTCTCGGGATTAAAAATGCGTGAAATCGGTTCACATACACGCCTACCGCCCATAGAAGTAAAACATTTAAAGCGCTTTATTAAAAAGTTATTCGATATAGTGTAACCAACTTTCTCAAAAATACTAGAAAATACGTAGGCAAACTCTGGAAAAAAGTTGGCGAATTTTTACGAGAGATCGTCGCACTACGCATACAAGCGAAAACTACAAAATGCTATACCGAGAGAATAATTTTATATAATAACCAAATTTCACAAATGATAGGCGTGATTCGGAAATCCTGTGGACAAGAATTAGGCGAATTTAGGCAAGAGTGCGTGACACTTTCCATGCAAGCAAAAACTTCAAAACGCTCTATTGAGGGAATTATTTAAATTAATGGAAAGTGGAGTCTAATATCTCAAAAAAATTTTGATGTATTCGGAATAGAGAGCGTGGCACCTCCAATACAAGCATAATCTTCGAAGCAGTATACAGAGAGCTATTTAAGTAAATGTTGCCAATTTGAATTTTGGTGCATTAAGTTAAGCCAGCCAGCATGTAGCAAAGTGAAAGGGATACCCTTAAAATAAAAAATTGGCACTCAGCGCACTTTAACTGTTACCGCGGTGCATGGTATTTAAGTTTTTGGCGAGGCCAAAGGCTATTTTTTCAAATTGCTACAATTTTTTCGTATTGCTGTTGTTAGCCCTCCTTAAATGAGGTATAATTTATTAGTGGCCAATCGAAAAACAGAAAATGTCCCTTACAAAAATGAATAATGCATTTTAGGCATTTTCAGATTTTTAAAATTTTCAAAAACAAAAAAACCAAATTTTTCATTCTGTGATAAATCACGCCAAAGCTGTTAAGTCAATTTAATTGTACCTAATTCATAAAATATTGGCAGCCAATTGTATTTATTAGCTTAAATTTGGTATGCAATGTATCACAACGAGTTAAGTAGCTACAGTTCTGTTTGTTCACAATTATGTGAAACCTTCTTTGTTAAAAAAACGTATTTCACTGTATCTCAAAAACGGTACGTGATGGAATTTTAAATATATTATGTGTGAACCGAAGATCACATGCGCCACAGAGAAGTAACCTTTTAATTTCAAGAACAAAAACCTTGTTAGCTAGTGTTTATTTGCGAGTTTAAGTATCAAAGATCAAATAAATATTAAAATAAAACTTAAAACGTTTGGTGGCTTTTTAGTTTTTAACTAATTACTATGAGATTTTATCATTTAAAAAATTATGTGGTCAGTAAAATTAAATGTATGTGCACTTGTAGCCTTGAACCTACAACATTAAACTTGATTTCACCACAAGCAAATAATTTCGGTATTAAATTAATAGATCAACAAAAATTATAGAATAAATTTGAATTTTGTTGTGACAATTAATGCAAATGTATTTAAGTTTTGAATATGTTACATATTCATCCCTATTATCGTTTGCCTCAACTCTATTTAAGTTTGGTTTTTATTTCAAAAAGAATAAGTATTTAATAAATAAAAGAAAGTGTCGCTCGGATACAATTTTTGAAAAGATATTCACATTGAACCAATGATAAAGAGAACTGGCTAAAAAATGGCGCACACACGCGACTATATAATTGTGCGATTAATTGTCACATGGTAACATTCAATGTAAATTATTAAAAGTATTTTTAGTCATTTTAGGCCTCGTGTGACACACAGTCGGATATAAGCGCAGGCTATTAAGGCCTGGGGCTCTACTCCGTAAAGCGATGCGATTAGTAAGATGCGTATCGCATTGCTTTCGCTTCGCATTACAGAGCAGGACCTCTGAATTTCCGTTCGTAATGTGATGTGACTCTATGTTGCCAACTATCAAATACAACATGTGATGTGGCATGATACATAATATTGTACATGATTTGTAAGTGATAACGCCAAATTGGAACTATATTCTGAATAGACTTTACGTTTTCGATGTTTGGAATTCAGCTATTGAAGAAAATAACCCTAACGAAATTATTTTTGAAACGTGTGCTTCTGAAAAATATATTAAAAATTAGAATAACAAATGACGAATGTATAGAAATAAATTAATAAAAATATGTGATCTTTAACAAATAAATATTGCAACGAATTTGATATTCCACGTAACATCACATGAGCGCATAATCAGGCCTTAGCAGTTTGTAACCAGTGATGGCATTTAGGTTTTGTGAAAATGTACTGAATCGGGACTTGAAATGTACTTTTCAGAGGCAGAATGTACTTTTTTGTCTTCAACACCCAATTTTACTAAAATCTATGAAATTTTTACAGATTGCCAAAAAAAAAAAAAGATATATGTATGTATGGAGTTGCGTAGATACAAAACCTGAGCAATCAAAGTTTAAAATTTGAATTCTACGGATTTTTCGTTATCTCATGCTAAAGGAGTGAATAAAAATTCATCGCAAAAATGTATTATGTACCATTTAAATTCAGCTTAAAATACCCTGACAGCTACAAAGTCGTCGATAGTTCTTTAATCTTATAAAAAATTTGAATATTTCTCTTCTCAGGCTACAGAAATGAATAAGATTTAGGTTCAAAAACTTGTTATGAATCATTTAAAATGATTCAGTTCTATGCCTTCATGAAATCTAGGCAAAAACCCTTTTTTTTACAAAAGCACCTTTCTAGAGATGCAAATCTGCTCTGTTGATTTTTCTTTAATGAATTTTTCTCTGTTGATTTTTTTCTAATCCCCGACGGGCGGTGACTTATTTTTGTTCCATATAATTTGAAAAAAGTGTTTTTTATTATAAGAAATTTCGGGATTTTTAAAACTTAGTTTTTTTGTTCTGAAGAGAGATTTGATTTGAGATATCTTAAAAATTTTGAGTTTATAAATAATTATTTCTTAAACTATCCAAAAAGTTCTGTGTATTCGAATTGAAATCGCGAACGCAGCGGAATCTGCCAATATATTTGAACTATGCATAGATAAGTTTCATTAGTTAGTAACGTGTCAAATTGTTGGTGCGAATTAATATAAATTTTTAAATAAACACAACACAACACAACACAATTTCTTAAAATTGGGATGTGATTAAAAAAAATATGGAATTTTAGTTATGCATTGAATGGAAAAGCACCAATATTTTCATTTCGTTCTATATATAGATTTTTATTAAAACATTTTATTTTTTTTTATATTATATATAAAAGGTGGTTTTAGAATGCCGTAGCTTCGATTTAAAATAAAACACAAAAAATTATAAATCACCCGAATTTTGACTTTATTAGCTAAATAATTTCATAAAATTTAGCATTTCGTATTTTTTTGATAAAAGTGTTCTTTTGAAAGTGACAATGAGAGAATTTTAAATATTACTGATAACCGATCAGAACGTAATTCCTAACATTTAGCAAAAAAAAAGATGTTTCTGTTTTTTTGCAGTCCTTCATTTGAACACCGTGATAACGAAACTTCATTAAGTTCTCACTTCACGCGCCGAGTGCTCTCACTAACCCACTTGTTTTATATGCCACTGCTACACGTTAAATATATTTTTATGGATTTTCACACTTTAAAGTTAAAGGTGCGCTACGATTATATATAGCCACTGGCCGCCAGTGATTAAGTTTTTTTTAGAGCAAATTAAAATTATTTAAATTTAATAACCGAATAATGATTCTAACAAAATATTCAAAACACAAAAACCAAATTACAGTTGCTCGTTTATGTGACTCTTTTTGGACATTGACTACTTCCGGTTTTTATGATCGCACTTAAAGAAGAACTACAACTATGGCCGCATGACTGACTCGACACCTAATTAAAAATGTTAAAATTTCAATTCAAGCTTTTAGTATCTTTTCCTACAACAAACATAGTACCAAGGCAGCTATCATAAATCGATAGCCTCCTCTTTAGCTTCAATTCAAAACCGGTTGCCTGCAAGCGGCAACTCTTAGCGAAAAGTCACGAAAAAAGTCAACTTGTTGGAGAGAAGCAGCCACAGTTCTACTCTGAGAATTAGGAGCCGCACTGATGCTACTCAGAGTTTAACTAAAATTTAAATACCTGCAACATCAACAAATGACTTCGAACTAAAAATTCAGAACGCGACGATATCATGTTACCAGTTAGTTTCAGGGTACACTAAAACAGCGGCGGCGTACTAAGAAGTAAATTACGATGGGGGAAGTATTCACTCGTTCTATCAAATTTTACCTTGAGCACAAAATTTATTTTAAAGATTTATATTTTTGTTTATCTCTCTGACATTCGCACGTTTGCTTCTTTTGTTTTTTTTTTTTGCTTGCTCAAAACCTTAAGATAACGTAATATAACCGTTATAGCGCTTTAGATTACCAACGACTTTTTTTTAATTAATATTTGGCACATTAATAAACAAAAGACAGCCAGCCAACCACTCGAAAACATGATCCATAACAAAGCGGTATACCATAAATGCACACGTCGAACTCGTCGCATGTGCGCCATCTGTTTTATGCGGGAATTCGATACCTTGGTGACATGACTAGTGGCTTAATAAGACGTCGCTTAAGGGGTCATATTTATTTTAAAGTAAAAAAAAATCTGAAACGAATATATTATCATATTCATATCAGATTTATGAATGGCAAAAAGCACGGATTTTTTGAAAGAAAATCAGTCATTGATATTGAAGGTATTTATAATACATACAATCAAGACAGAAAAAATTTTCTTGGAATGAAAATTTTTTGGTCACGCTTTTATATTGAAGAGCACGTTGCCAGTCGCTAGCCCAAGCCCCGCTAAGATTTAACTCGGCGCTATGCTCAAAACTTAAATAAATGACACCTTGGGTGAAATTAATGAATATGAAGTGGTTCATTGTATCAACAAGTAGTTGTTTAAAATTCAACTTAATAAAAAATAAACCTAGCATACCCCTTTAAGTACAAGTAAGTGCTGAATGATTGATTCAATATAGTTGTAGAATTCAATTGTATATGGTCGCGTCAACCTTGTGCAAAGACTTCGCATCGAAATTCAACACTACGGCTCATGCGCAACATCAACTGTGACAGCGAGCGATAATAACAGCTACAGAAACAGCAACAAAGCCGAAAACAATCACACATGAATTGCAGACTTACGCTAAGCTGAGCGGCCTGCCCTTCATTCCATTGGCGCTCGTAGCGTTGATACGGTTATTCCCTTGAAATGTAAACAAAAACAAAATAACAGTTCAAAGCACTGCTTCTTGCAACGCATCCCACACCTGTGGCTCGTTCCATCTAAAAGTTGACCACTATATGGAATTGGAACACAATCGATTTGCATGCGAGAAGCGTAAAACGCTTTCCGCTAACCATCATAGAATTTTTTATGCCACCATAAATCAGCATTGTGACGGTCGGTCGTATCTTTATTAATGCTTAAACACCGGAACCAACAATGACCGCGCGCGCAACCGAGCAAAGACCATTATTGTTAGTGCCTACGTATACTCTTGCGCTAGACTAGTCTGCTGAGAGCGGCGCACTTACGGTACGCGGACTGGTTTTTCTTATCACAATTTGCTATATGCACGACTAAAAAGAAACAACAACAAAATCTCACCCCTCCTTATTTGAAAAACATTGTTTATGTCAAGTTCGAAACAGAAAACAGCATCAGATATATATTGTATGTTAAGAACGACTATTGGATACTCTACATCTAGTGGGAATATCACCATCAAAAATCGTATACAGAATTTCTTATTGAAGCGAAATGATTTAAAAGAAGTGATGCACAAGTAACGGGTGATTTTTTGCTATTTGTTTTTTTAGTGTAAGTTTTTTGACCTCTCACGTGTGATTCGTAGCATGTGTCAATGCCAAAAATGCTCAATAAGGTTTGCCATTTCACCATAATTAGACTATCGAACGAACAGCGCTTGTAAATTATTGAATTTTACTATCAAAATTCGTGCTCTCTGAGCAATGTGTTTTTACCAAAAAATTTTCTTGAGCGACATAGCTCATTTTTGGCTCAATGGGTACGTTAACAAACAGAATTGCAGAATTTGGTCCTTAGAGCAGCCAGAAGCAGTTCAATGCACCCTAGAAAATGCGCTGTTTCGATCGGTTTATGGGTCCGCGGCATCATTAGATATTCAAAAATAATGAAAATCGCAACGTTACAGTCAATGGAGCAAGGTAACGTGCTATGAGTACCGACTTTTTTTTTGCCCAAAATGGAAGAATTGGACTTGGTTGACATTTGGTTCCAACAAGACGGTGCCACATTTCACACGGCACGCGATACCATGTACCTATAGAGAGACAAGTTTGGTGAGCAATTAATCTAACGTTTTGGAGCAGTCCATTGTCCGCCAAGATCATGCGATTTGAACTCACTAGACTATTTTTTGTGGGCTACGTGAAGTCTCTCGTGTACAAGGACAAGCTAGCCACAATTGCAGCCTGAAAGACAGCATTACAGCTGCCATTGGTGAGATACCGGCCGAAATGCTGAAAAAAGTATGCCAAGATTGGAGGCGAAATTTCAGTTCAAAGATATTGAAGGATCTCGCGAAGGTAACGATGCTCGAAGCGTTAGTAAAAATGCTAAAAAATTTACGGCTAGCAACAAGCACGGGACGTAAGCTTTTCAAGAAGAGTCAGGAAATCTTGGCACGGACTCACAATGAATTGCAGATGTATTTACAAAGCAACCTTTTTTTACCAGGCGAGCTGATTGAATCTTAAGCAACACCACTACTGTTTAGTGATAAAGTTTCGCCGCCCTGTTTGGAAGAAGTTTCCTGCCAAGAAATTTGAAATCAACACAGCTAGCAGATGCTTTAAGCTGACTGCGGAGTTCTTCGAAACTGGGATGATGTTTCCGAAAGCTGTATACATGAAATCATCAATCAAATCTAGAGAGACGAACGCTTGCCGAACAACTGGAGTATCTGCTCTATTTACCATATCTACAAAAAAAGCGATCATATGTTCTAGAAAAACTATCGCGCCATATCACCGCAATCGGATTGTATAAATGTGAATTTCGCCATAATATATAGACTATGGACCAAACATTCTATTTAATTTTATTTCGTGCTGCAAAGTTCGAAATAATATAAATTTGTAGCGGCATAAAGTAAAAGTATGGTCCCGTGCGTTTTCAGTCCTTAGTGAACGAAAAGCAGAATGGTGAGAAACTGAAGAGAAACCTCTTTGAAACTCATTAACACCGTGGACAAAAAAAGTTCTTCTGCATTAAAATTTTCCCACTATCACAGAAGTGCAGGAGCATCCACATCCATAACTAAGACTTTTCGATAAGCTTAAGTCGGTGTCTCCAGCAATGGATTATGGAGTTGAAGTCTGGAACTCGTAGCAGCAAATTTGACAGACTATGGTCTAAGCTCTAATTTGATTGCCTTATCTGTAGTTGTCGTCTTTAGCTCATTAAAAATAGCACAAATATTTAAAATCTGAACAGTTTGTTGTTGTCCTGTGTTATTTCAAAAACCTCGGAGATTCCTACAGACTTCTTTGTGAGACCTCGTTTATAGAGAATAGAGTGTACCGTATGAGTCCCATTATGAAGCACTAACGTTATAATTATTTTCAAGTACTTCTACATCCAAGATGCAACAAATGTTGATGCAAAGCTAATATATTTACTATGTACATAGTATAGAGCTTGTAGGGTGTAATGAATATAAAACCAAAATCTAATGATATATAGTCGTCTTGTATACAAACACACGTACTCACTGTCACCGTTGTCTACATCGTCGTAGTTGACAATGATGAAGAGCTTAGACTTCTACTTAGACTGAGCTTAACTTAACATTTGTTTATACGAACATTGATTTCTACATGTTAAAGGTCATCACTTACTTTCTGTTCTGAAAACGAAATGAGCTGCGATCAACACGATTGCGTCGCGTATTTGCTGAGGATTTTTTTGTGTTATATAGATTAATAAAAGATATTTTTTCAATTTTTTCGATTTTTTGTTTTTAATTCTGCTTAGATGAATATTTCATGTCTACCATAATTCTGTTTAAAGTTCGCTTCCGCCAAGACCACTACGCGATAACACAACACAATCAGTAAATAAATCTTGCCGTCCTGCTTCGATCACTTACAGAGCGAATTTTTCCAGCAAGATTCAACTTAAAACTGCAACATAGTATTGGTAGATTGCGAAAAATTTGCATTTTAAGCCACGATTTCCATGAAAATCATCAGAATTACGTTGCTTTGTTTGATATTTTCCGTGGTATTTTTTTATTTTTGTTTTCTTTCTTTGCTTCTTATGAGAACCGTTCGAAATGATTGACAGATAAATATGTGTTTGTCTACAGTGAGACAGACGGCTTTTGAATTGAATTAATTGATATTCGCTAACACTTTGCCACAGATATACGACTTCACCCTATGGTAACCGCCGCACAACTACTCAACAACTAAATTGCTACTGATCGATTGACTTCTTGTTTGAGACAGACTTGAATGGAGGATTACCCGTTCTCGTAGATGTAGAGCGAGTGAGTAAACATGTTGCAAACGGCTCCACTGCAACATATTGCAGATACAATTGCATTGTGGTTAACAGTACCACAGTTAGAACGTGAGGCAGTCATAACTGACAAGTCTGCTCTAAGAGCACATACTCGCTTTAACACAATTAGCGTTTCTCAACGTAGGAAGGCTAAACATTAAGGCGGTCACATCTGTAATTGACATTAAGTTAACAACAACTTAGTTTGGGTAAATGTTAATTGCTTACAGCTACGTTGCAATTGATACTTGCACCAAATTGTAGATCCCGAGGAAATATTAGAAGATCTTCAATCTAACATGTATTATGAAATAAATTGCAAAACTTTTGGAACTATATTATACTAAGCTTTTACATAAAATGTGAGCGTAAACAGAAATTTGTGAATGTGGTCGATTTCTGGAAAGCTCAATGTGATCTTAGGTTGGGTGTTGCTCAAAAATATCTCCATATGTGTAAAAGAGCTCAGGAAACAGTTAAGATGAAAGAAATTTAAGAATATAGAGAGTGTATAACTATGCCCGCGCTAGGATTCAACCTCTTGAACTCTGGGTAGTTGGTTTGTTGAAAATTATGTGGTCAAAGCAGAACGGATTAAGACGTTTTAGTCATTTTTCCGTAGAGGGAATTTACGTTTTAGTCTGACGCTTCCACAAAAGCGACGAGAAAGAACCGACTTTCATTAACTAAAACGTTGAAAAAATCTGCCATTCGTCTCTCTGCCATGTCGTTTTTTCCATGTTAAGTAAATGGGAAACAAACTGTTTTCGTCAGTCACAGTTTTGATCTAGAAATCTGAAATTTTGAGTGAATTTTTTTATAGGTCCAATGCTAAAAAATAGGCCTATAGGACCAACAAAATAACACACATTGATAACAAAGCCTAAAATCTTTATATCAAACGTTAAGCCAGTTATTTTGCACGGCTGTGGAACCTGGTTAACCAACAGAGCTCTGTTACACAATTTGCAACAACTCACCTACAATTGTCTTTGCCGGATTCTGAAAATTTGGTGACCCAGGACCATTTCTAATATCGAATTGCTCACTGCGAAGGTCCGCTTTCCATTTAAATGAAATGGTGAAATTGGAAATGGTTGGGCACACGTTACGGCAATCACGAATTTAAGTCTGCCAGCGACCATCGGAGTGGAAAGAATCCTCATAGCCGTCCTAAATCATCGTATAAACGATCGCTAGAACAGAAAATACGCGATTCGAGGAAATTTAATTTAAGCTCAATCGCTACTGATCGTAGACGTTGGAAAAGTTTTGTGAAAGTCCTAAGCTACGTGAGAGTATAAAGGACAAAAGAGAAGTTACGGTGATCATGCGCCCTATATTTCTGTGGCCAGTTCTATCCGAAACTTTTTACAAAAATACTCTGTACTTTTTTTGCAGTACTCAAAAACTAATTTGAATTTATAGAGTTCAAGTAGCTGGATATATACTTGAAGAAAAAACTGTTGGATCTCGCTTAGTTTTCGAGATATGTATTGAGATTCAAAGTTAAAATTTTTTAACAAATTGTCATGTGAGAAAAACTAATATTTGACCATTAAATGGCCATACGGAAAAAACAAGTCTATGATTTTTTATTTAAAATTCAATTAGATTATCTCTTTACCAAGTGCCAGTCACCACTGATAACTGATTAAAGAGGCCGAAACTTCTATTTTTCAGTATTTACCCTTTTACTCAAAATGTAAACATTTTTTTTGTTTACGGTACAGAACGGTGAAAAGTGAGGGCTAACTTCCCGGACATGAGATTATATTTATGTTGAATCAGTAAAGGACTTTTTTTATTGCCCATCGCATTGAACGTTTCTTGTAGTATTTTTCTCCTCCAGTGAAAGTGCGGACCTGTTTAGATCCTTCAACACCAAAATCAAATTCTGGATAATTGTCTGCAGGCTTTAATTATTAAGAGCTTACTTTGTGATTGCATAACATAGCGTATGTGCATATGTACAAACACAAAAGTTTAACAAATAAATTGAGGGCAAGAATTAGAGTCCAATTCAAACTGTGTATGCAAACAAAATAAGGAAAAAAATGTGCTATTGACCTAAAGGCCTCATTTCAATTTTCGTTTGCGAAAAATTATAGCAACCTCAACGAAACATAGTAGGTGCAGGTAATTAATACAATTGAAAATTCTTAGAACTTACGCTGAAAACTCAATAAGGTTGGGTTTTAAATGAATATCAACAATGCTTTGTATTTTTTAGTATTTATTTATTTTTTTCATTCTTTTATTCAATTTTTCATTTGTTTTGCTGATTTTTTGTTTTATTTTAAATCTAAATAAATATATTTAATATAAGTACATATTAATGCGATTTTTGAAGTTGTCTCTTCTTGGAATTTTGCATTAGCATTTTAAAGTTGTTCTGTAACAATTTCTTATACTAATTTTTCATTCTTTAATTTAATTTCTTGTCTGTGAAGTCGCTTTTCCATCTTCAACAGCATTGAATCCGATATTTAAAAGAAATCGGATATACTATTAACAATTTAATACTCAAACTTTAATGTTTTCATTAATGGGTTTTTCTTTTCTAATTTCTATTATTTTGCTAAGTGTATCGTGTTTTTTTTTCCTTTTTTGTTTGTTTGTTTGTTTTTATTTTCTTGGGGGAGAGGGGGTAGGTAAACGAAGGTTCTTCTTCTGCATGTTTTATAAGCGTCTTCTTCTTCTTCATATTTTACTTGGTTCTTTAAACAACTGCATTTAAATTAGAATGTGTGTATTTGTAATTGTTTTCATATACATATGTACTATATATGTTAGTGTGTGTGTGAGTCGTTGTCGCACTTTTGATTTATACTCGTACTGCTGTTTAAATTATCCACGCTTACATACTGTGTACCCTGTATATTGACCCCTTTGACCCAGCACCATTTACGAAATCATAAGTGATCTTTTAAAGGAAATGATTTTTTTCAAGTGATAGAATTTGTAATTAAAATAAAATGTGTTAATTAAATTTGAATACAATTGTTTTATTTCTATTGAAGAGATCACTTTATGGCATTACTACGATAAGCTGTTATAAATCCCATTTGATTAGTTCATTTTCGAATCACTTGGGGGCCGAAATAACACGAATTCTGTTGATTTCCAAAACGTCAAATGTTTAGTAACTTCATATTTTCCCATTCAAAGTAAACCAATAATCAACATTTCTCTTAAAGACTTAAGACTTAAGTGACATAAAATTTTCTTTAAAAAAAAGTGATTTCAATTTAAAGTTCTATCACTCTAAAAAATCTCCTTTAATTTTAAATATTTGATTTTTCTTTTTCTTTAATAATTTTTTTGTGTTTTTGATTTCGACAGACAAACGCAATCAAAATTCCAGAACAGAAATGTACAAAAATTATATAATAAAATAAAAATTTACCTACAAGTTGAAAATTTTATTGATTGTGTTCTATATATATGTATGGTATGGTGTTTTTATATAATATATATATAGCTATTTTGGCAAATATTTCACAATATTGTTACTGAACTTGTGATGTGGTGTATCGTACTCTCGAAATATATGTATGTACTATAATGTGTGTAGTTTGATTTTGCTTGAATTGACAAAGGTGAGACTAAGTGTAATGTGTACTACATATAGTATATAGAATAGAAAAGAGGATTGATTCATTAATTGAACGATCGCGCATCATCATACCAAATATGTGAGAATAATTGTCATCAATTGCTTGCGATATTTCAACAGTGATTGAAACCATATATTCTTAAATTTAGTTGCCATAGTAAGTTTTCAAAATAAGCTCGGGAATTTATACTTATAAGGGAATATAGAGTTTTGACTGTCGAACTGCGTAGTGATAAAATGGTGTACCATTACATTTCGTCTTTTTTTTCTATTAAAGTTTACATTTTATTAAAAAAAAAAAAAACATATGGAAACTGTACTTTGGTTATTTAGTTCCTTAAAGGTGCCTTTGAGGTCATCTTTGAGAATACTGTTTTTCACCTCACACTCGGATTATCTTAACAAGATAAAGTTTTAAGTTGCATTTTAAGAGCAAGAAAGATATTGCTGTAAAATTGTAAGGGTAAGTGAAGCTTTGAAAACTGTTTGTGTAACATTATGAGTTAAGCTTGGAAATGCCTTGACTAATTAAAGAATGCGCAGATACTTGAAAAATACTGAAAAAGTTTAAGAAATTCAATTTATGTATGTAGTTTCTTTTTTGATTAAACTCGTTCAGAAATATTAGAACGATTTACATAATTCATTTCAAAATGAATTAACGAGATTTTCGATAACCGATAATGTAAAAAATAATTGTAATTTCATTGTTATATATCAGTTGTATTGATCGTAAAGTATAAATCAATTGTAACGATTATAATAGATTTTTGTAATTAATATCATAATACTGAATTGGACTGACCCATACAAATTTTGTGGGAAAAATGTTGTTTCGGAGAGAGCAATTCTATTTCATTTTTCATGCTTTAAGAAAATAGTATTATATACTGAAGACATAGAACGATTCTAGCCGTGGTGAACGTAATAAAGATAATTTAAATTCAGTACCTTTACGCTTCAAAGTTCTGCATATAAAGAAAGCATGAGGATATCAAAATTCACGATTAAGACCGACTTTTTTTAGCACCAAATTATACGTTTCCTAATGTTTTGTTATTTAGGTGAAGTAATTTTAAGTTTTTCATTTTATTAAATTGTAATACGTGTTTCTTTTGGGTTAAACGTTATATTCTAGTTAAAGTAAATGTCTTACTAGTAGTTTTTAACAACAATTTCTTTTTTACTCGATCCCGTTTATTTCGATTTTATTGTATTAACTTTAATGTATTTATATATTTATTCTAGGTTAACCCAACCCACCCAAATACAAAAATTGTTCAATCAAAATTTGTTTCCTACTTTTTTTTTAGATTTCAAAGTTGGCACTCAATGTTTGAATTCTGTACTTTAGTATTTACTCATTTGGTAGCCAACTCCTACTGGTAACTGATCCTTAAAAAAGATAAGTAGTTTTTTTTTACAAGTCCGTCCTTTTACCCTTTTAATTAGTTTTTCTTTTTAGCATACATATTTATGTTATATATTAGCCTATTATGTATTCATTTAATTAACAATTCAATTACTTTCATTGCAATAGTTTTATTTGTTTTTTAGTTTAAATGTTAACATTCGTTTAGTTTGAATTATGATTTACTTTCATTCATTACATTACATTCGTACATATTTTTTAGGTTGGCCTTTATGAAATGAAAACATGAGTGACACGTAAAAATTTTGATATTCTTTTTAAGTTATGATGTTTTTTTTTATTTGGAATTAAAAATCTTCATTTTAGATTAAATTAAGAAATAGCGTGACTACAATAAGGAAGAAATTTAATTCCTTGTCACTCATGTTTCATTTGAGCGAACATGCCATAACACTGTGCTTTGTTCTCATTCTATTTTTAATTTGTAGTAATGGGTTGCTAATTTTTAGTGTTGTAACTTTGTAATTAAAATAAGCCATTGCGGCCCAAGACGTAGAGTTAAGCAAGGGTTAAAAATTCAGTGATTGTAATAGGTGAAAAATCAAAATTGAAGTAAATACATTAGAGTTCTTAGTTTTTCTATAATCATAACATTTACAAGATTGGCAAACACCAAAGAGCGGGAAAACTCCAATAAAACAAATCTAGGGGAAATTCAAAGCAAATCTATCAAACAACAATAAATAAACTAAAGATTTTATAATGTTTTAATTGAATTCGGACTTATAGACGAATTCGTCACATCGATTAGCTAGATAACAATGGAATTTATTTAATAGGTGCTGTAACGGTTTAAGCAACTTTCTAAACATCAGTGCCGGGAAAAACTTTTATCATGATCAGCAGAGACGTTGCTTTTGTAAACGTACAAATATAGTGGACGCCGCAGTCAACGAAGTTTTATAATTCATAATTGAATATGGATTTCACCATAATTCTACATTTGATATCGTTTATGTACTCAGTATGTCTTTAAATATCCGGACAAGATGTTTCGCGTCGTTTCTGGTGGCCTTTTCTGTTGACTTCCCACTGAGATTAGTGACGTGCTAAAAAATCTCATGGAAATCGAGTGACTAGTTTGGGATATATGACGTTTTCAGTATCAGTACGGTAGTAAGCGTCGTGACAAAAACACGATGGAAAAATGAGCGAATATTCAGTGCGAAATTTCATCGATCGTGAGTTTTGACTCAAGATTCAACAATTTTCCAAATATTAGTTGGTGAAATTGCACATCTGCTGATCGTATCAACGTTTTGCTCTGACGTATATGCAACTGAATCATTTGGACATCTCTACAATTTTATTAAGATTGACAAGTTATTAAACGCTGATTTCCTATTTAAATGAAGGGGTGAAACAGGTATCTAATTTGGATTAACTCCCTCAACATCCATTGTAAAAGTATAGTTTGGTTTGAGTGAATATAAATGAAAACAAAAAAAAACATTTTTCTTTTACACGAAGTTTTTTTCTTTTATAGATTTTAAGTAGCCGTATACTAATCACCATATCACATCAGCTCTTAAAAAAATTTTTATTTTTTGATTTTCAATTGAAGAAAGAATTTAAAATCATTTAAAGCCCTGACGTGATGGTACAAAAAGCGATTTAGATTCCAACCCAACAACTCAAAATCCATAAGAATTACGTGAAGCTGTGTAATTAAAAAGTATTCACAAGAGAAAATAAGTAGCTACTTACAGACTCCGACTATTTGCGCAAAATTTAACGTAAATGTGAACACTTGGCTAATGCTGACTGAGTGCATGTTTCCTATGCATTGTTTGGTGTGGGCAAAATCTGGAATTGTGTTTTATTCTCTTAAGTGGTGTGTTTGTTAAGGATTTGTTAACATTAATTTGCATACAATTGCGTTTAAAATAAATTCATCCTGAGTTAAGATCAACTTCCGTAAATATATTTTTTTATTTTTTCAATATGATATTCATATTGAAATGATTTTAACTATTTAGTATGTATGGTTTAATGTTATTTTTGTTTGCAGTTTTGAAGGTATTTCAGTGCTCACTCTAGTATTATGTCTAAAATTCTTGTTCTTAACAGTAATGCATAATTGTAATACATAAACGTGTTTGTTTATTAGTGGAAAAGTGTGCCAACAACAATGACAATGTGTTCATTCCTGTTGCTGCCATGAAATACTTTTTTTTTTTCTTTTTTGGTAATGCTTGGGGTTAATTTTTTACTAATTATTTTTATTGAGATTTTCTCGTTTACTGGAAATCTTTAAATTTATTCTGGCTTAAAATTTAAAAAATAAAAAACAAAATAGGTTTACATTAGTGTTTTTGTATAAGAAATTTATAGAATTTAATAACGTTTAAAACAATTTAACAAAATTTTTCTTGATTTAAATATAACATAAAATGTGTAATTTTGGAATGTTATGTGTTTTTAATAACTTTGCAAATAAATCATGGTGAACTTTAAGCCAACTCAAGTGATAAGTTTGGCATCTATCGAAATGTATCACGGGGTGGATTCTGGTATAATTTCAAGAGAATGCTTACAAAAAATAAAAATATTATGTTTGTTACTTATAAAAGATGTTATGTCAGGTAAGAAAAAGTAGCAGTTATAGCATTTGATAAATGGCCAAGCGCCCGATAATATTCTTTCAAATAACGACTCTATATTACACCAGAATACATCCTCAAGTCGCAGTTTGATGAAAAACTTTTCAATCAAATTCGACTTAACCTCACCGCGAAATCTATGTAATTTTTTGTTTTAGTAGAGTGCCTAAATGTATGTTTTTTACTTTTGATATTTCGATTTTTATATGCGCTTTTCCAGAAATTTTAACTTCAAGGATTTACTGCAAGTAATTTAAAGGCTATGCATTCCTACATTTTCTATAATAGCTGACATATTTTTCTACTTTGTTTGTAGCAGCCATTGAACGAGCTTACTATTACTAATCAATGCAAAATGAATGTTTTGTTTATCTTGACATATATATTTAAATAAAAGAATTCTAAATGCCTTTGGAAAATACTCAACTTTAAAAGACAACAACATAGAACATTGCTTTGCTTATCATGTTGCATAAAATTATGTTAGTACAAAGAAATGGCTCACATTATTTTTAACAAAACTAAAGCACACATAAATAATTGATCCAGTCATTTTTTTTGACTTGTTCGCCAATTGCTAAAATAAATAATTTTACTAGTGATTGTTAACTGCAGAACTTAGACAATAAAACGTGGAAAACTTTAAAAATTGTTTTGTATTAACTTCGAACCATTAACTCTGGAATATCAGTTCCGATATAAGCTAGAAACTATATATAATTCCATCAGTTTTATATTAGTAAGATCGTTGGCTGCTTTTAAGAAAAAAAATATGACGCTAATTTTTGACATAGCCCTTATTGCATTAATAGTTATTGACAAAATCTTGATAAACTAAGAATTAAAAACGATCTGTGTGTAATTTCATTTTAAATTGATTTGCGCTATGCATATCAATCCTTTGACTTGTTGCAGCGCTTTAACACTTTTGGAATGCATTTTTTCCCCCCAATCTTTTTTTTTGGTCTGTGTTAGGTGTATGCAATAATAAATTTTTATAAAGTGTGTAAGAATATATGTCTGTGTTAGTTTATATCGTTATATACGGGAGTAATTGCTGCCCACAGGTCTTCATTTTTATTTGTTTTTTTTTTCTCTTTTGTAATTTAGAAATTTGCTGTATTACTGTTGTAAGTGTATTGCGCATCAGCCGCATACTGTTCACATTCACAATCGCAACCCTCCAAGCAATCAGGGCATTCAAGTTCACTGTCTTGTCAGTAGAGCCAGGATACTGGTACCCATTGCGATGTGGAATTCACGCGCTCGATCGATGCTTCTAGCGTATTGATAGTTTCATTAATATCGTTGTTCATAATAGTTAAATCGAAAAAGTGTCCATATAGTTGGCGCAACATATCCGATTCTTTGGTTAAACGCTCTAAGCTGCCGTCATACTAAAATAATGGATAAAATTTTATGAAAACAAAAAAGCTTTACAATAACTTATTAAATAAACAAAAAAACTGTAGATATTGTGAGCACAAGTATGAAATAGTTTGTATTGGTGCCTAAAAATATGCAACAACAGCAAGCCAAGTTTTCATTTGTAATAATATTTAATTTAATCAACAACTGTTGACTGCATAGTTTGAGGCATTGCATTTAATAAAATTAACCATTATTAGTTTTTTTCTATAAACTTTTTCCCAACACTTACATCAGTTATATTTGTCAATGTTGGTGCAGCAATAAAAACAACATATGGTGTAAATTCAGCTGTGCGTAAAATTTTTAAGGCCTGTGGTTCTACATCCAATATAGCCATTTTGCCCTCAGTTAGAATACGACGTATAGTATCCAACTTTGTGCCATACATAGCATCTTCATGGGTGCCTACAATTATTATTTTTAAGTGTAAATAAATAATCACAATCAAAAAAGTCAAGTTTATTTTTTACCATATTCCAAATATTCGTTCGCTGCAATGTCGGCCATCATCTCATCATGCGTAACAAAATAGTAGCTACGTCCGTTTTCCTCTTCGGGTTTTGCAGGTCTCGTTGTATCTAAGGCCAAAAATACAAAAATTATCAGATAAAAGCTCAATTAACAGCGAATATAGCTTACGTGGAATTGGATAAGCGTACTTATCCGGATGCTTGGATATAAGGGTATTTTTGATATGACGGCGACCGACACCATGCGCGCCCAACAAGACCAGTGTCTTTCGTTGAAAGTTAGGATCACCAACTGAAAAAATAAAATATTTTTTTTAAACAACAGATTAAAGAGGAATAATATCTTTTCTTGACAGTAGTTACCTGGTACTTTAACAACCTCCTCATAGGTTACCAAATCTAAATTATCAAATATTGCGTTGTGTTTAGCCAAGTACTTGTCGCGGCACTGTTTCTTTTTGCGTCCAAAAATGGAACAATTAACTAAAAAATTAAGAAAAAAAGGAGTTTTTAACGTGATTACTGTTTGATGACTTTTTTTAGCCAGAGCATGCCATAAGAAATAACTTTGTTCATGCAGATACGATAATACTCTCAAATGATGCACAATCTGCAAAACATGCATGCCCGCTTCAAAAATTCAAATAATCTAAAATCAAAATTAATATATCCTAAGTTTAAAGGTGTTTTTAAATTTTGAGATTTTTATGAAAAAAAAACTTATTCCCAATATGAATTAGTCGATAATATGGCAGCAGCGGAATTGGGTAGTGGCTAGTTTGGGATTCAAATTTTTCAAAAATTTCAAGTCCACGGTATTGGAATCTGGAGACGAACTTTACAATTTCATGGTGAAAGGAATTGATAACTGAACAATTTAATTTTTTAAGGGGTTACGCCACGCCTTATTTATTCTTGAAAAACTGGAAAAGTTGGAAAGGATTTTTATAGAAAAATCTTGAATTTTCAATAAAACAAACAAAAACTTTGAATTGTATTCGATGACCTTGTTTACTCAAAGTCTACTAAGTAGAATAACTTCAAGTTTTGTCAGCTTTTTTCTGTACATACATACATATAATCTAAGGATTAATCCGAGGGATTTTTGAAATTGTTTTCTTGCTCTTTCTTAACACTTCTGTTTTTTAGATGTAAAAATTAATCTTTCTCTTCTGACAGCTTGCTGAAATAAATTTATCAAGCTCCTTCGATCAATCTCTAGAAAATACATATACATATGTATGTATACATACAGGCTTGTCCGGATCCGAATCACCAACCAGAAAAATTACATACCCTGGTTAATTGTAAGTAAAAAATTGAGACACAGGGTGTTTAACAAAGTAGTATTTACAGAGATTATCTCTTAACTTTCTAAGTAAAAGCGCTAGAGGAACAAAATGAGTGTTAGGCATGTTAATAATTAAAAGTCAAGGTCAAAGACAAGGGGGTTATTTGGCCCCCTTAAAACTTCACAACTTTTGTCTAAAGCATTTATCACTATTATAATCAGTTCTCGAGATATTGGCCTAGGGAAATCATAATAGCGCACAATATATTTTCAAAACTTATACATATGTAAGTGTTGCTGATTTTAGTTCTTTAAAATTAAATAAAGGTTAAGTAGTTTTCATTATAATGGAAGATAGCTCGGAAAGGAAAACATTTTTTTTTTGGTTTTAAAGACTTTCTAAACGTTGCAATAGTCTTTAAATCATTGTAAAATATAAATTGAAGTTAAGTCAAGCATAATAAAAGAAAAATTATATACTAAAATTACCTAAAACCCAAAACAATTAGCTAATTATGTAACTACAGTAGATACCAATTGTTAAACAAATATTTATATTCGATATTGTACAGTACATACGTAACATTTTTACTCATTTTTTTTTCAACAAGCAAGAATTTATCTATCTTAACCCTTTTTCTTTACAAATCGAGACCCATATTTAATCTTCGAAAGCATAGAATAAATAATGCAATTTAATTTAGTGGATCAAACTTGGTGCTAGTTTTTTTTTTTTTTAAATTGGCAAAAAAGCAAAGTGTAATTTATTAAAAAAGAAACTGTATTGCTGGTGATAACGAAGGTAGGTGGTAGTAGTGGTGTATTTGAAGACATGAAATTAGTTGATCAACTAAAGCGTAGTGTGAAACAAATCAAATGAACGCTAATATCTAAGAAGAATGTGTTTTCTCAACTTAATGCTGAATGATGATTGATTGTAAGAGTAGCTACCTGTCGATCCATCACACCCATTAGCATGAGCTGAACATCCTGGCCCAGGTTCTCCTGTTTATTTTTTCGTATGGTAACATAATTGCATTGTTTTAAATGTATTTAAATCAGAATAACAATTGGCAATATTTGAGTAAATGAAAAAAAAGTGAAAACATATCACACATCATTGATATAAAATGAGAACTAAAATATACAAATTCCTGATCTGATTCCTCTTATAATGAAGATTTACATATCAGATGAACTAAAAACTAAAATGGAATGAATGCATTTAATGCAACTTATTATGATTATTATGTTTCATATCTTTTAACATGACAAAATAAAATACAGGAAGATTCTGGCAGTGAGTGAGATTGTACTAATGTTTTGATAAAATAAGAAAGTGTAATAATGTGATGACAAAAAATGCATTAAATAATACATGGAAAATTTGTAAAACAATGCGTTTACACAGAAATACGATCGCATTTTAATTAAATAATGCATTACACACATTTGGTTTATTATATATAAGTTATAAATTCTACAAATATAATTACATAGATAACAATTTTTTATTTGTGGGTATCTTGCAACACACTATCAAATGACATAAGAGTAACTAACTCAATACAGTCTATATTTTTGTTTTTTAATAAAAATGATTTTAAATATTTTTTGGGAGTGCTGTTCATTTCAAAAAAATATTGTCACTTTCGATTTCATAATTCAGGCTCCGACAAACAAAGGATGCGCGATTTTGGGAATTCCGTCTCAAACTTGTCAACAAAAAAAAGCAAAAGTACAGAGCACGGTAGATCAATTAGCACGGTTTTTTGATTGTTTTGATTGCGCTAAGTCTGTTTTTTGAGATATTTTATCCTAAACCAGCCAAAGGAAATTTAAGAGCGCAGCCGGTCAAACTGTTTATTACCAACGGTTTTGAGTTGCGGAGATTCTTTTTCTCTTTGTAAATTTATAATTTTTAAAATATCTCAAAGTCCTGACATGGTAGAGGCACACTGAACTATGCGACCGGATTTAGATTAAGAATAGCCAAAACCAAAATTCGGACGGGATAGAAAAAATATATATTACCGGAATTAGATTCAGTACATCAAAAACCACTTTACTTCTTTCTTTATTGACAAATTTAGAATGCAGTGCCACCTTAAAATATGCTGAAGAAATTCTACGGCTGAAATGCACTCAGTGGCATAAATATCTGAAAATCCTGACATGATGGGGTAATTCTCATGCCAGATTTAGATTCAACATACCAAAAACCTTATGAAAAGTGCCATCTAATCTAGCGCTCACTGTTCTTGTGTAGTTTTTTGAAGCATTCTTATTCTCCTTTACGCGGAGTTCACAGCATTATAATATTTCAAGGATATAAATAATTGTTTATATGCATTGCTTTTGACTCCAGCATTTAAAAACTGAACTCAAACAAAAAATGAAGTCTACTCTTCATGAATTTCAGAAAATATCAGATTATTTGTGATTCTTTTTGACTTAAGTACCAAATAATTATTTGGAATATTAGGCACTATAGATTTGTAAGTTGCAAGATACTGTGTTTGTCAAAATTAAATTTTGTTTTTTAAATGTTTTATTTTCTTAAAATTTGTTTGCATATGTATAAAGTTACAATATAAATGTATTGAACTCACCTTGTTCTTGTTTCGTTTTATCCACAGTCTGACAAGCAATACGCCATTCTTGAAGCTCTGGCGATGGTATCAAGCCAGCTGACCCGCCTGCAGTATCAATTCTAGCCTGCCACCAATGATGATCGTCCTTACTGATTATCTAAGAAAAAATATATATATAGTCAAATTATATTATTCAATAAATCCATCAGGAATAAAATGTTCACTGCTATGTACCTGTAAAATATCACCAGTTTGAAAGGCAATTCCAGCTTGAGCACAAGGAATAAGTTCATCATCCAAAGGATTATAATCAAACTGCGCTCGAACGAATATCTGAAATTGTAAGAAAATGTTGCTTATTTATTATTTATGCTTGCTATGTTTGAAAAGATTTTCGAAATTTGTTAAAGTTTTTGTATCTACGGATCATAAAACAGTTTTTACAAGATCCCTTAACAATGAGCCATGTGAACAATTTTTCACTGACTTATGGAGAGAATTGAGCTTGGCAAGATAGAGCCTGTATGGGTAACTACTTTTGTAGCTTAAATAGTGCTTAATGAAATGACTGCTATACGCTATTAACTTCTGGCGATATCATATGCTTGCAAAAATAAAAAACTGTAATGCATCTGGGATTCCAGATCTATAAACTCTGATCTTTCAGATATATGTAAATATTTTTTCTGTAATATGTATATTATGAAATTATAGTATTATTTAATCAAAATTATACTATAAGCAATCTGGTATTGAAAAATTAATTCTAAATTCTTTGGCAGTAGTTGGAATATGTCTTAGGTATACCGATGTATTTTTTCATACAATTTCACTAATATGGCATGATTTTAAATTATTATTATGAAAAGCTCTACTAATCGATATTTTTAGTTTGTGTTTTAGATAAAATAACTTTAATTTTTGACACTCTTTTTATCTTTAATAATATTCATTTAGACTTGTTGAACGAATCGAACGATTGATATTCTTAATCAGAAAAAAAAGTAGTCAAAACTAACGTTTGATCTTAAAAATCATAACCGTTACGGTCTCTGATGAAGGCTAAGCGTATGATTTTGTTGAATGAAAAAATCAAGTCCAAAAATGTTATCGTAACTGTTGGTTTTTTTTTTGATTTGCCATGAGCTGATATTTTCAAATTAACATTAAAATAACTAAAATTAGAGACATTTTTAGTGCTAAGGTATTTTTCATTTTTACTTACTAGAACAGGAGCAGGTCTAATCCTGAATAGCTTCATATGTGTAAGTTAAATATTTGAGGGAAAATAAACAGAGGGAAAGGATATTATGAATGTGATTTCTTTTATATTCTAATCTACAAATTATTAAGTAAAAACTAAAATAAAAGCGATTCGAAACTAAAAAGTACACAACTAATTTCCACAAATCATCAATATAATTTACGAAACAGATAATACACAATTCATTTTACCATTAATGTCAACATTTAAGTTGGTTAAACAAATCTTGTGAGCATATAAAGGTAAGTATTTACCTCGCAAGGTGGCGGAGCACTTCTATACGAAGGAACTATTTTAAAGGTAACCGAACCACGAGCTTCTCGCTGTAAGAAGATAAATAAATATATGATTAAAAGTTTGGCAAAAGCAAAACAACTCAACACTGCATACCAGCATACGTTGCAATTGCCCAACTGATTGATGTTGCACTGGTTGTCCGTTGATTTCTCTAATTTCATCTCCTACATGCAGAGTAGCCTGTCGATGTATCATGCCGCCATGCATAATTCTAGCCACAATGCATCTCCCATCTTCGGTCATTTTAAGCGTAATGCCCTGATTGAAGAAAATTGTTTCATCGTTATAATATCAATATTCGTATCATTTTAAATGGAAATGAAGTAATTTTATTTACCATTGGTTCGTCTGTGTTCTTTTGAAATTGCACCAAACGAACACGAGTAACATGCTGCATCTCACCGCTGTCCACATTGTCGATTTCGTCACCATTTATATAGGGGCCCAATGGAGGAGGAGTCACCCGCAAAGCCTCATCACCGTACACCTCCCGTGCAACAACATCGTGTGTATGCAGTAGTGCCTAAGGGAAATGCGGTAAACGACAAAAATTAATAAATGTTAATTTTCCTTCTGTAGATTTATCTGCTGTGGAGTAGTGACACAAATATGTAGGAAATATTTTTTTCTTTTATTTTGGAATTGGATTTAATTGTAAAATATTTTAAAATTGTGCTTTAATTTTTAAAAGCAATTTTTCAGTTAAAACCAATTGCATTTCAAATTTTGAGTAACATATTGCACTCGTATTGTAAAACATTTGCTCAAAGCCAATAAATAATATGTGAATATGTTCCTGAACATAAACTTCAAACAGAATTTTAAAATATGTATTCTATAGATTTTCTTTAAAATTGTCCATTTTAGGTAAAGTTGTCTAGTTTCGAAAAACCGAGACACAGTCTTACAGTTAACATTGGTTCATTACACAACATTTGCTGTATGACTATGTCCCAATAATCGAATATTTATCACTGTTATCACAATCTATACAAGTTACAAATGAACAACAAAACATTTCAAATCAAGTTTAAAACTTTATTTTGTTTTTAAACACATCACTTATGTACACCAATTTAATTAGCACGACGTTATGCCTTCTTCACATCCGTACAATGCTAACTTTGTTATTGTTCAGGTTAATTAAATTATGGGAGAAAATCAACTTCATATTAAGTTTTTCGGTAATAGTTTTCAAACCAAAGTTTCTTCTTGTTATTTAGATTATATCCATTTGTTGTACATTTATGATGTTCATAAATTATTTTAACCAATTAAATTAATAAGTCTTTAAAAAATATTGTTTTTTTAAATACTTCAATAAACAGTATAAGTAATGAAAAGTAAAAAGAAAAAAAAGTACGATCGATATTATAGAAAACATTCCTTTGAGTTTTTTCCACATATTATGACATATTATGATAACATTTGACCATTTTGACAAGTAAAACTCTCTACGAGGCATTTAAGTATATAAAATGGAGCTATAGAGTACTTAAGGTTTAAGTCGCGGAATAAAGATATAATGCTAATATTGTGATAACATGTCTGTCAGTACTTAGTTTGAAGGTAGACCTCTTACAAAGAATGAAAAAAAACACTATCGTATGGTTCGATTTCGTTCTGTTCTATGAACGTTAACTTTTTCCCTTTGCATTCCGTACTTCACTCATTGATTGAAACACTAACACAAACAATAGCAAGCGACATGAGAGAGAGCAACAGAATGGTAACGTTCTGCTCTACATACACAAAACTTAATTCAATTTGTTGTGGTTTTAACTTGCGATTGCTATCCGAACCCGTACCAATTGTAATGACCGTTTTTGTCATTGGATTCGTATGAGGAAAAAAAATTTTTTTTTTTAAATAAAGATAGCTCAAAAAAAATTTTCGACCGTACTAAGGGAGGCTCGGGACCCCGAAAATAACCGTTTTTGACCCGAAAATGGGTCCCCAGACTATGGTACTCGTTTTTAACTCATTTTCATGTAAAAATTTTGTTTTTTTAAACAACAGATAACTCAAAAATAAAATTGAACATCACTGAGGGAGGTTCGGGACCCTGGAAAGAACCTTTTTTGACCCGAAAATGGGTCCCCTTACCATGGTACCCGTTTTTGACTTCCAAAACATGGCATCACTAATACGAATTTGATGACAAAACACGAGCACTACATTTGGTACAGGTTTGGGTAGCAGTCGTGAGTCAAAACCACAATAAAGTTTCCATTCTGTTCCTTTCTTTTATATCTGCTTCTTATAGTACGGGTTGGTGTTTGAATCAAAGAGTGAAACAAAGAATTTTAGAGGTAAAGATTGCGTTGTGCGTTTTAAACGTTACAATAAGGTGCGGTTTTTTTTTCATTCCTTGCCTTCGTACCAAACCAATCGATTTTAAAGTAAATTAAGTACATGTACTTAGTGTGTTTTACCTATCGAAATTATATGAAATGTTGTACTCAGTGAATCTTTTCACTGATTGGCCGACAAACAATGGCAAGTGTTTTCATGGATTAGAATGCGCTCCATCTAATTGCGTTAGCAGAATAACTGCTGAATGTTAAATCTTTTTGCAAACTAAAGGGTGATTCAATACGATGTCTCTTTTCCAACTGGGTTGTTTTGACAACTGTCATGTGTCAAATGGCTTGTCCATATGACGTCTGTGTTCAGTATTCAATACGACTCAATCATGAAAAGACTTACTCCTGAACAACGTTTGTTAATTGTGATATAAAAAAAAGTGGTAGAGAATGTTATAGAGTTCTTCAATATCATTTAGGTCGATATGAGCGTCCAACTGAGCGCACTATTCGTTACACTATCATCAAATCTCGAACCAATTTTATACTATTGGACATTCAACATTCAACCAGTGTGCATACAGCCCATATTTTGAGAATATTTCTGCAGTAGCAGAGTGTTCGTGAAAACCGTGAACAATCGATTCGTCGCCGATCTCAGGCTTTGGGCATCTCTTATGGATCATTGTGGCGTACCTTGAGGCGTGATCTTGGTCTGATGGCTTATAAAATGCAGCTCGTACGAGAATTGAAGCCAGCTGATATTGGTTTACGTTTTAATTTCAGTTTATGGGCCTTACAACAACTTCAAATTGATCCATTATTTTATCGAAAAATTGTGTTTAGCGACGAAGCTCATTTCTGGTTGCACGGCAACGTTAACAAGCAAAATTGCCTTATTTGGGCCGATGAACAACCAGAAGCAATCCAAGAGCTTCCAAAGTAGTCCGATAAATGTACTTTTTGGTGTGGTTTATGGGCAGGAGGCATCGTCGGACCGTATTTCTTCAAAAAAGCGAATGGACTCCGTGTTACGGTCAATGGTGCTCGTTACAGAGTTATGATCAATGAATTTTTGTTGCCAAAGATTCAGGATATTGGTGTAGCCGACCTCTGGTTTCAACAGGATGGCGCAACATGCCATACAGCTGGATAAACAATCGCTTTATTGAGGGAAACGTTCGATGAAAATATCATCTCAACTATTGAAGCTTTGAAAACCAACATAGCTCGTGTCATTCAAGGAATACCGGTCGATATGCTCGAAAGAGTTGCCGCATATTGGACCCACAGAATGTACCATTTAAGAAATAGTCGTGGGCAAAATTTGAGAGCAATAATTTTAAAACATTGAGTTGTAGGAACCGAACTATCATTTCAAATAAAGATTTGCATCAATACATTGATTTTTATGTATTTTATTTAGACAACAAAGTAAATAATAAAAATTTGTTAAGTAAATATTAACCCTCTCGTTCCAAAACTTAGAGTTTTGTCTTAAAATGAGGAAAATTCAATTCCTCGAAAAAGCCACAATAATTTTGCTGAAAATTTGCAACAATGGTTAAAAATATTCTCTTCCTCGTAATAGTTACGATTTCTATGGTATTTTTGTTTTCAGGTTAGTTACTTAAAAAATGGCTCATTTATATGTGTACATACTTTTAAGGTTATCAGCTGAAAAAAACAATTTTAGTTGCAGATTTTTAGAAAATTCAATTTATAGTAAATAAACTTAAAAAATGCACAAAGCCCGTGACTTCAAGCCAAACTAAACAACAAAATTTGTGTTCGCTTATTTTGTATAATGGAATAATGTTAAATCTGTTTGAAGTTTCTACGAAAACCTTGTGGTCATGGGCACCGCATAACGTTAAATTTACACAAATTCCTGAATCGTGAACAAATTCACGTCAGAGAAGACAATACTCGAAATGCTGCCTGTATGGTTATAACGAGATAGAGAACGGTGGACAAACATTTTATTCGCTTTAAAGTGCACAAGCTCACGAATAATAGTCGAATGCGACTTTCCAATCAAATAATCATCACTCTATTACATCGTCAATAAATTGGCTTGTATTCAAGTTAGAGAAAAATACTGTCGCGTCTTCATTAGCAATATATTGAACTATTATCTGTCAGCTTTTGAGCGCGCTGTCATGGGGAGAACCCCCAATGGCTTTAGTGTTAAGAGCGGATGTCCAAATGTAATTTATGGAATGGTTGGTGTTCAAATCCTAGCACAAAACTAACCAAAACTTGTCTTATGAAGCTATGTCTATGAATATGTATATAAAGGGTGTTTTTTTTAGAGGTATAGAGCTTCGAATTGAAATAAAACACAAGAAAATCGTTTTAATGTCCATCAATTTGGCTTTATTGGAAGGATAATTTTATGCCATTAATGTTTAAATATGATTTCGGGCATGTGGCCGCCGCGGCTGGCTCGAATAAAGCCAATTCTACAGGTCCAATTTTGAACCACTTTTTCGAGCATATGGGGCCGTATGTCGGCAATAACGCCACGAATGTTGGCTTCCAAGTCCCCTAACGTTTCTGGTTTGTTGGTGTAGACGAGCGACTTCACATATCCCCAAAGAAAATAATCCAATGGTGTCAAATCACACGATCTTGGTGGCCAATTGACAGGTCCATTCCGCGAAATTATGCGCTCATCGAATGTTTCCTTCAATAAATCGATTGTGACGTGCGCTGTGTGGCATGTAGCGCCGTCTTGTTGGAACCACAACTCATCCACATTCATGCCATCCAATTCGGGAACAAAATAGTCGGTTATCATGGCTCTATACCGGTCTCCATTAACGGTAACTGACTCTCCAGCATTATTTCGGAAGAAGTATGGCCCAATGACTCCACCAGCCCATAGAGCACACCAAACAGTCAGTTTTTGTGGATGTAATGGCGTCTCAAGGGTCTCATGTGGATTCTCTTCACTCCAAATGCGGCAATTTTGCTTGTTGACGTAGCCATTCAACCAAAAATGAGCCTCATCACTGAACAAAATTTTGCGATGAAAATCAGCATCGAGATCAATCTCATTTTCGGCCCATACACCAAAATCACGACGCATTGCATGGTCTCGCGGCTTTAATTCTTGCACAAGCTGGATCTTGTAAGGTCGCAAGCCAAGGTCTTTGCGCAAAATCTTCCATAAAGTTGATGGACAAAGCTCCAATTGCTGTGCACGGTGGCGAATCGATTCATTCGGGTCCTCTTCAACATTTTGCTCTACAGCGGCAATTGTTTCTTCGGTGCGCACTGTTCGACGTCTCTGCGGATGCGTATTATCACATAGAGTAAACGTAGTGCGAAAACGATCCATGGTTAACCGAATTAATTGCTCTGATGGACGATTATGTCGACCATAAAATGGACGGAGCTTGCGGTAAACTTCGCGAACTGAACCATTATTTTCGAAATAAATTTTGCACGATTTGCAAGCGTTGTTCTTTTGTCAACCTGTTCATGATGAAATGGCAAACCAAACTGAACATAAATGACATTAGAGTTGCCAGATTTGACCATAAAATGCCAGTTTTATCTCTATTCGAAAAACAAACCTCTAAAAAAAACACCCTTTACATATGTATGTGGTGAAATCCGAAACATATGTCACCAATTACCAGGTTAAATTGTTCCATTTGTTGTCTTTGTCATGTTTGCTTAAAAAGCATTGAACGATTTGTGTAAGTTCACATGAATATCGGTTTCCGCTAATGACTGTACAATTCGATCAAATTATGTTCAATTAATTAACAATGTCAGTCGCCAAAAATAAATAAAATTAAAGCTTTTATATAAAATTCCACGATTTTGAGCTACATTCTTGTATGCAAGTTTACCAAAATTCATCTACATACATATATATGCGAGTCTCATATTTGGTTATAGTACAGCGCTTTTTAGTTGTACAGTAGTTATCACAAAAATATTAAACAATTTTTAACTAGAACAAAGAAATTAACGATCACGGAAGTAATTTGATGTACGTGATATGCAAACAATACACTTTATATTAACATGTGTGAACTATTTTAAAGAACTTACATATCTCTGACACATTATAGTACTTGATGTTTATACACTGAATTTGCTTACCTGTAAAGAAATAAAAATTTGCAACATTGAATAAAAATTAAACTTGCTAAGTAAAATTAAATTTATGACCAAGTCTCAAATTAGATATTACCTAATCTTAAAAGATATCTAAAATATAAAGAAAAAGTTCAAGCCGACTCTTATTAAATAACATCAGTCAATACATTACTTTCTCGTAGAGCAAATATATTTCGAAATCTGTTCGACCAAAATTAATAAAATTTCCATCTTATTAGAAGAATTCACAAGTCATTTCAGAAAAAAATTACACTACTCGTAACAACCCCTAAATCAGCTTAAAAAACTTGGGTGTATTTTATTGGAGAGATAATAATTTTTCAAAAACAGCGACAAAAAAATATATTTTATTCAAAGCATAAATAGGTTTCATCCATTTAATTTTTGAGAATCTTTGAAATCTAACCATACACAGTGTTTCGATTATTCGATTTATTGCAATTACCTGATGTCCTGAACAAATCGAGCCATTTGGCACGCGCACTCGAAAGGGACTATGCACTGGGCATGATGTTCTTGGACCCCAGCGTGAAGATGAGGGCCCTGTTATTGGCACAGTATTATAACTATTTGAACTACAATGAATAAACATAGGTGGTGGAGGTAATGGTGGCGGAGGGGGCCCAATGCTTAAGTTGCTTATGCCGCTCATGCTTCTGCAATGACCACCTCCGGTTACTATTGTGTCACCACCACCTGCAGCTATACCTCCAAGGGACATGTGGGACCCCAGTAGTCCGATGCCGCTGCCGCTGCCGCCATTCATATTCATGCTGCTCATACCGCCGATTCCACCGCCCACACCACCGGACATCATCGATTGTGCAGGGGGTGGTGGAGCTGCCAGCGAACCCCCGGCTCCATGTTGGAGACACATCGGGCCTCCACAATTCCCTCCTCCCCCTCCTGTTCCGCACGATGATGTTCCCACTGACGACGACCATTGACCACAACCACCGCCTCCTCCAGCTGCTGAACCACCAAGAATACTATTCGCTGAATGTGAATCCCCGCCACAGTAGTGATCCACGGCAAAACTATCTTGGCTACCAGAGCATTGCAATCTGTGCGGTGGCGGTGGAGATGATTGCCGTGAGTAAATTTTTGTTTGTATTTAATGCTCTCTAACTTGATGTGATAATTGAGGTGATTATGGTGCTGGTGGTGGTGGTGGTGCTGCTGGCGGTACTCCAAAGGATCACGATAAATTTTGTTGATATGTTAAATCCTACCCGCATCAGTTAATGACAACACTAGGCGCTCACCGCCTGCTGCTGACTTCTGTTTAATTGTCGGTGTTGCTGCTCTTGGTTCTGAAGTGTTATCGTCCAATCGTCGTATGCTACTGAAAATACCATTATTGTGACTGCTAAGGCAGATATTAAAGCATTGAGTTCTTCCTTCAAAACCAACGCTTTTAGGTTAACAAGTGAAATGAGTAGTTTGTCGACGTAGTTTCATTAATGCGTAGCCTTGAGCTCTCTCGTTATGTCCCTCTTTCTTGCTCTCTGCCTGCCCAGCTCTCTATATCCTTGCTTTATTATCTCTGTAGATTATATCATTTATGAGTGGCTTATATTATTCTCCAAATCACAGCAATTAAAACACAATCAATCTCTTGAAAATCTCATTGGTATTTTTTATAAATAACAATTATGCAACAACAATAACGACTATTCTATGTATTTATGTATAGTTATAACAACGGAAGGGTATTAAAAATTTTACTACTGGGATCAATTTATTTAATCAATTGAATTATTTATTAATTTAGTTATGTTGTATTTACTTATGGATTTTTGTTTTACGTTTTTTTTAGCTATTTTGTGATTTTCATTGAAATTAGAATATTGCCTTTGAATTGGGTTATAGATTTTATTTATTTATTATCTTTTTTAGTTGATTCATTCAATAAATTTAAAATTTTCAGTTTATTTACGGGAGCGTGCTGAAAGAAAAAACAAATGAAGCAGCTAATTAACTTGAAGCATTAAATAGATTTCCTTTTTCAAAAGGCAGCGCTTAATTTTGTACATAAAAAAATAAAAAAAATTATGCTCATGCAATACAATAAGACCTCAAAGTATAAATATTTATATAACTAACTAGTACTACTATTTAGTATATTAAATCAAACAAAAAAAAATTGGATTAAAACTAAACATAAATATAAATTAACTTGTACAGCTTAGCAGTTTTCTTAAATCAAAGCCTACTTAAGTTTAAAGTTATAGAAAAGAAAAAACCACATCGGTTTTCGGTGAATAAAATTCCATACGACTAGTTTTGACTTAATTTTCAGCTGTGAAATTGGTATGTTTTAAAGTTTTCATAGCTGTACCGTATAACTTATGCAAAAATCGTGAGTTGTTATGAAATTACCAAGCCATAACCAACCTGTAGTACTCAGTCAAATATTATCGCATATACCGATATGCTACCAGCGAACCCCGGCTCATCTCCATAATCTTGGACTTGAATTTTTGACTCAAGGCATAGCTTCATAATAAATCAACAAACACTGAAAAAAATTACGATTTAAGCGAAAAAATTCAGTTTTTAGATAACATTTTTGACAGATTCGATTTTTTCGAGTAAATGACCAAAAAAGTTCTATCAACGTTGCTACACGGCTACTAGTGAAAATTACCACTAAAAATTTTCAAATTTCATCTTTAAATTAATTTTTCCATATTGGACTAATAAATCCGTCAGAAGCGGAAATGTCGCTTTTGAACCGTTTGGGTCGTTGAACAGTCTAACTTCAACAATTTTTGACCAATTATGCCAAGATATATACTTACATTTATCAGTAAATAGTAATTAAACTTGATCAGTTTCATGTAAATTGAATGAAAATTCATATATTTTTGCAACACTTTGAACGTCAGAAAATTTAAAATTTCAATTAAATCATCTTATGTTTGTCCTGAGTTGAGCGACCGTCGTAGTTTGGGCATGCTCTTCATCTCTTTAAATCATTTGCTAAAAGTTTTGCTACAAATTTGGTTATATGAGTTTTTGCATGACTTTTAAAGTCGAGTTTCCAAAACCGGAATCCATGGACCAAAATCACTAAAGTAAGTGAACTTAGAAAACTGCAAATAATTTTTTTTTTTGTAGAGCATTTTACAGATAGACTTTAACGTAAATTATTATAGTAGCGTAGACAAAAATGTTTTTTTGGAAAAAATTACTTTTAGGGTTTTCCTACCCAATTTTCGGAATGTTCCGTCATTACAATTTTAGTTAAGTCTCTTATTATTGGTATATTTTGGAATATTTCGGTAGTCAAGATATAGCTTTTTTATTTTTTGTAATGAAGTCAAAACATTTGATGCATTTTTATAAAATTTTAGTGTTTCACATTTACCGAGTAATGCATGAAGTAAAATTTAAAGTCCTCTATTGCTACTACATATCTGATATAAATAGAAATTAACTAAACATTTTATAGAAGTGTGAGAGCTGTGTTGCTAAAATATTTCAGAATCCTGACGTGATACAAAAAATTAATATCAGATCGTGTATTAAAGAGTCAAAGAATTATGAAAAACTAGACTTGGCCTCATTCGCAAAAGTTGCTGTTTAAAGTTTCAGTCGAAATCTGATCTCAAAGAAAGTTAAACTTTAAATTTTGGTAATTTAAAAAATACGAAACTCTTTACGAAAATTTATCTGTGATACCGCGATTGTAAAATATTTTATTTTCAACCTTTTAAGAAATATAAATAGAATCGAAATCGTTCAAATTTCGTGAAAGTGTCGAATATTTAAAAAATTAGTTCACGTCCGGCTAAAAGAAAACTTGATTTTCTAGGATCAAAACAATATGGCTGTTTCGCTAAAAAGAAGAATGATGAAGATTTACATTTACAAACTTGAAAATAGAGAACCGAATGTGTGTTTCTTAATAGAAAGTACCTTGAGCTATAGTTTAAATATAAATCGGTTCGACAAAAGTTTGTCACCATCAGAAATTTCAATATATTCTGAATAAAATATATGTCTCGTGGTTTTTCTTCAGCACGTCAGATTTTTTTTATCGATTTTTGAAGTTTTTGCATGTGTTCATACAAAAGTCCCCTTGTTAGCTTAAAGTTTAATAAACACTGTAGCATCTCTTAAGATAGTGTTGGCCATTTTGCGTCCCACGGTCACGAACAATGAAACGTGCAATCATTCGTTTGCTATCCATGTCAACAGTATGATTTTCTAAGGTTTTTATTATCACAGCTATTGGTCAGAGAGACTCCAAATTATTAGCGAAATATAAGGATAAAATAATAAGAAATTCAAGTTTGTAAGTGTTATGTTTTATTATGTTGATGTGATTTATCTTACGTGAAATCGCTTCAGCGTTTCAAAATTAAAGGGAAGACAGTTATACAAAAATGATTTTCAGTAAGCTGAACATCATCATGATTACTAATTGGAAGTAATATATATCTGAAGGGATATGATGCTACAATGTTTATTAAACTTAAAACTAACAAGAGGACTTTTGTATGAACACATAAGAACCACAAAAAATTTGATTTTTTTTCGAACCGTGTAACATATAGTCATTTCAAAATAATACGAGTAACTAAGGAAAATAAGGAAATTTAGGAAATTTAGGAAATTAAGCGAAATTTTTAATGAAATAAAATGGATTTTTAAAATAATTTTAAGGTACTTCATCACTTTCACTATATTTTGTTAAAAAAATTTTATGAAAAACGCTATTTTTAAAGCAAATCTTATATCACTGATTTCTGCATAAAATAAAATTTATAACTATATGGCATACCAAAACAGTTTATACAAAACTTTAACACGTTCCCTGCCAAGCTGTTTTTCACTAGGTGTCATTTCTACGCCGCGTGTACCGAAAACAGTACACGGTAAGCGCTTTAATAATTTTGTATAAATTCTTATTTTTTTTTGTTTTTGAGAGAATTTATATTATTTTCGAGATTATTAATATTAAAACAATAATGCATACATAGTAACATCAAAAAATAATATTTATTTCAGATTGAATAATTAAATAAAAATGAAGTACAGAAAAGAACATGAAAACACGTTGGCGTAAAAATGAAGCTAAGCGTGTACTGTTTTCGGTACACGCGGCAGGGAACGTGTTAAGAGACAAAACATAATTTTTCAAAAAAAAAAATGTGTAAAAAAGTTTTCTAAAGTACAAAAAGAGACAAATACTGGATACCCACAGTGGGTCAAAATGTTTAATTTCTGCAATAGGAAAAAAATTATAACCCTTTTTCGTTACATACCAAATTTCTATAATGTGGATTAACATTGTAATTACATTAAACGTCCAATATAGCGTATATCGATATAACGAATTTCCATTTTAACGAACAGTTTTTCAAATTAAAATTTTCCCAATTATGTCTCTAAATTACGAATACTAAAAGTGTTCACTATTCCAAATAACGAACGCTGTATAATTCAACAATAACTGTTGAACTGGATATCTCTTCGATATAACGAATTTTACGATATTACGACTAACCCGTGCATTAATTAGTACGTCATATTGGACGTCAACTGTATTCGAATGTTATCTTTCAGATCACTCATCGTTTTCGAGATAAATGAGACCAAATATACAAAACATGTCTTTAGTTATATGAGCAGATTCGGATTTTGCGCAAGTAACCACAAAGAGAACAATAGAAAAACTTATAAGAAATCAATCAGGATCATTCATATTTCCAAAAATTTTGTATATTCAGTCAATTTAACTTTTAATTGTGATTTAATAAAGGTGCCAACAATGCAATTATAAATTTTTTTGAATAAGTTTTCAAACCGATACGGTGCAGGCAAGACCTTGCAACCAACAAACAGCTTAAGATAAATCTAAATTGAAATTGTATGTAAAGAAAAAACTATATTGAAAATTTTAAATACGCCTGAAAATGTACTATATATATATTTTAGATTTTGCATTGTCGGGGTCTAATCTTTGCGCCGTATGAACAAAATTAATGTTTTCAAGACGAATGCAGTCTTAAATAATTGACTTTTGTAATCCCACTTTGTAACAAAATAGAAACATGTTTCACAATTTTTAAATTAATTATTTGGCATGAAAAATCTTTGATCAGATAGTAACTGAATTTTCCAAGTGTAAACGGCATAAATTTTGAAAAAAAAATTATTTAAGATACATAAGAGTTTATTTTTGCCTGTGGTAAATTCGTGACGATAAGCACGATGCGTCATTCATTTTTGATTTTAAATTAAAAAAAAATATTAGAAATTCGTTCTATTTAGTTTACGGCATTCCCTATGACTTTCCCAAGGCTTCGGTCGATTTTTATAAATAATTTACAAAATGAATGCCACACATTTTAAGTTAAAATAAATATGTCTCTTAATGCAATTGGGTACCAGAAATCACTTAAAGTGTCAACACATTCGAAATTTATAGCGTGTGGTTTTTGTATTCGAGTTCAAACGCATTACCGTTTCTCCGAAGAATTCATCAGTATTTCGTTACATATGTCTGGATTAATTGAAAGTTTATTTCGTTACTATTCAAGGATTGTTCGATTCAATTTATAATTTTCTTATCATTTTGCATGATATATAGTACATAAATACATTGATCAAAGATTCATAATTAATAAAAATTATTCATGCGACAAAAAGTGGTTGGAAATTTTTTTTTTTTTGAGTTTAACTTTCAAGGGAAGATTATCCTTGAAAGTTCATAAAATTCAAATATGTTGCGAAAATATTGTTTTAACGAAATTGGAGTCAAGAAGAACCACTCACAAGTATATACATACCTACTTTTATGATTTTAAGCATTAAAATGTGGAAGAAAATTGAATTTTTTGACGACAAAATTATTTAAATTATATACTTATTTGCATTAAGCATTTCAAAATGTCTCTACTATCTATACACAAATGATTTTTGAGACATTTGAGAACTTTTCACTCTTTGCAGCAGAGAATTTTTAAATGACTGTATATACTATATAGGTACTCATAAAGGTATAAAACACAAAGGATGCGGATGAATGCTCTGTTGAAGAATGGAGAACATCATCATATACCTACTTACATATACATGACATAAATTTTACATGACTATTGGAAAAGTTATAGGTACTTTATTAAAATTGAAGAATTTTATATGAATAATATAATATTAAATGAAGGAATATATGAAATCATAAAACGTTCAATTCAAAAGAAAATTATAGCGCAGCCTTTTGTAAAATTTTCGAGAAAAAATTATGTAAAAATAATAATGTGTACTTACTGCAGCGTTCCCCACTAGAGTAGAGTAGAGTAGAGTAGTCGATTCGAGTTGCGTTGAGTCGACAAAATCAATAATTTATATATCGCATATCACATGAAAAAATTTTTCACTTTAATAATTTGGTTACTTTTTTCGCACACTTCTCTTTGATTAATTGATTTTATTTTATTTCAGAGATTTATTGTTAAAATTTTACTACTTTGTTTCAGTAAATTTGTGCACTTTGCATAGAATTTTTATTTTAAATAGGATGCGTATAATTGAATTTTGTGGATTTGTGCTCCAGGTTCGTTTCGAGTCTCGTCGTAGCAACAACTATTCGCAATATTTCAACGATGTCTGCTGCTGTGGTTGTTGCTCCTGTTAACTGTAGCGCAGCAGTGAGCAGCGGTGATGATGCCCACATACAGAAAAATTTTGATGCTCTTACAATATGCAAAAATCGAAGGAAAAAACGCAGGATTTTCCAAATTTCTTTTTTCTTTCACAAAAGTTTCGAAATTTAAAAATTATTCACATTACAGCAGTAGCACTTACGCGTAGTTTAGTATTTCATTTATTTTAACAGCGAAAAGTTTAAGCTTTTTGTATGTATGATAGGTCTTTTCAGAAATTTATTTCATATTTTTTTGTTCAGGAAAGTGCTGCGTTTCTCATGTGCCGTGAAGTACCCTTTGCAGTCAAGGGCTCGCGTTATACTGAATATTGCAGCAGCAGCAGAAAAAATGTGCCAAATTATGGATTCACAAACACACACACACACAGATGCAAATAAAATGAGCACCTTACAGATTTCACTGTCTCCATGTATAATTTTCACCTTTCAACAACTACCACATCCAATTTCCGGTACAAATTTGAAGAAAAAAAAGCTAAGTCTCACATACACAGCTACATCTTGAGATTTGGATTTAATTGGTGAGTGAGACGGTACGGTATAGCAGCATCATATTAATAATGGTGCACAAATTTCAGTAAATGTAAAAAAGAGACAAACGTATACTTGCTGCATTTGCTTGCTTGTGGGTGGTGGATGCTGCAAAGCAAATAGGCGATGCGATTGCGCTTGGGCTGGTGAATCGCGCACATATTGATGTAACTAAAACTGGTAGGAATAGTCCTAGTGCATAACAGGAGGGTTTCATTTAATATACAAATTATACAGATTATGCACTTTTTACAAATTTTGGGTCACTTTATCCCAATCCGGTATATGTTTTGCGCCATCTCGTGCTTCTCTTTAACCATTTTTTTTTTCTTAAAACTACAGACTTTTTTTTCTTTACTTAAAAAATAAAAATTGGAATTGGGTTGTTGCACGTAATGAATAGTTATAAACAACTAAATATGATAACATTGACTAGAAGTCAACCGTGAAATCGGGTTTGGAACAGAAGCTTCATTAGTTCACACGTGAATTACGAATTTTCTATATGTATCAAATAGAGACCATTGACGTCAAAACTAAATTTAAATGCCAGTACAAATCGATAGTAGCGCGATAATGTTGATTCTTTATTTTTGGCTTTAATGCGAAATTTTATAGAATGGAATGTAAGGCCACATTGACGGTCACATACAAAAATGTGACAATGTAAATAGAATCACCTTATTGAAGTACTGCAACACGATATCAAAAAAAAATATTTACTAAAACTAATTCGCTAATGTGAACCTCGTACTATTTATATAAAATTGGTCTGGTTCAAACATAGTTAGTTCCTCGCTTCAGAATAAAAAATGGGTGATGTGACGTAGATCAAGCAGTCAGAAAACAATTCTCTAATAATTGGGGAGCTTCAGGCTAAAAATGTTAACTTCTGTAGAAAAACGAAGGTCTTAAAACATATGCTATAATAGTATTAATGGTATATCTACATTAACAAGGTCCGTCAGACAGGAGCGCTAACACCTGGTTGCGGCACGCTGTGAAACGTATTAAATATCAAGAAACCTGTAATTTTTTTAGCAAAGCTGTAAATTAATTAATCAATAGTGTTTTACAAAAGAAATAAGGGACAAGTGGCTACAATGAGAGAAGTTCGAGGCTCATATTAATGCCAGAGACACCTACATTACAGAACGTACAGTCTCCAACTATATACATAGTTGTCTCAAGCAAGTAGTACGCAGAAAATGTATGTATATATGTGGTTTCACGAGCTAAACTTTCCGGCTAGTGTCATTTCAGTGGAATTAGAAATAGAGTCTTCGCCAAAGAAGTATGGACAGGAAAAAATTTACTATGTCAACGCTTACACGAGGAAATTTGGTCAGACAAATTCTTGTCTATTTTCTTCTGTGAATTTGTTTTGCGTTTACACACGGAAACTTTTCTTTGTGCAAGAAAATTTCAAAGCAAAATTCAAAGCATAATATCAGCTAACGAAAAAGAGTTTGCGGGTACGACAAATTCTGTACACCACCCTTTCATTTTTTCCTTCTTGCCAACAAACAGGAAAACTTTTTCTGAAGAGTTTCCTCGTGTAAACGTTTTGTATGTAAAACATTTTGTACCTCATTTAAAAGGAACTTTTTAGTACAATTTTTAATCAATAACCAAGACCGAAATCTAACTTACTTAAAGGAATCAAAGAACTAAGTATATATTGAACTATTTTTTATTTAAAATTATAAATTCTTACTTAAATGTAGTATTTTTCTTGAGATATCTGCACTTCATAATTCATAGTTTAATAAAAGACACTGCGCAAAAAATTTATCAGCAGTCCTGACCGTTTACATATTTTTTGCTGGAATTAAAAGTGTAGGTCCTTTTTACCATTTAAGGTTATGATTTTTAAGAGCAAAGCTCTTTTGATAAAAAAAAAATCGATGTTTTAAGTTTGTTTTACTTTGAAATCAAGCGTACAGAGCACGAATACTTAAATTTTGATGCATTAATTATATGAGTGGATATTTTTCCAAATGGGTTTAATCCTTTCCATAAGCAAACAGTAACGGCAGACACAGGAATTAAAAGCATTCGTTGTGTTGCTTTTGCAAGTGCATGCGCAGTACAAGCATTGATTCAAAAATCTTCTACTACGGCAGATTCTGCTCAATTTTAGTTTGTATCCGATATTGTTCTACTTTCATCTCACAGCTAAGAGCTAATAGCTTCCATATTTCATTTGTGTAGTGTGGATGGCAAAATTTTGTTGGCAGCATCTCCAGCGACGACGACGACGACAATGTAACAACTATTGAAGTTTTCAATATGCAGTGACACACACCAGCCCGTATTACAGATTTGTTGCGCAATGACTATGCATGTGGTGGCCTTGTTTACAAATGCATCCAGCGAGCCAAGAAAAGTATCGCTACCATCATGTGCATTTCATAAGCTGCAACCAACAACACCACCAACATCATCGCCATAACATCATGTCACTTGATTCAACCACCATACTGCAGCTAAATTGTAACACTTTTTTCAAATTGCTTTGAGTTGTTTAGCTAAAAAATCATAATTGCAAATTGTTCTCTGTCATGATAACAAGAACTGACATTCGAACATTTTCGGGCCTTGGTTTGATGACATGACAACGACACGCCCAAATTTCCAGATGCTTGCAATTAAGACACGACTAATCCTTATTTAATTTCGTTCATAATAATTTCCAAACCAAACAATTAAAAGGAACATTTTATTTTTGGTAATAAAAAAACCTGTTCTTAAAGGAAAATGAGTAATTTTTTACTAATTGTAAATTCCTTTCTACAAAAATTATCAGCGATTTTTTTCCAAATTGAAGGGAAGACATACTATATGAGCAAAGAGAAAGATCATAATTACAAACTATGCTTTGAAAATGGCTTTTTTTTGTATTTTCTTTTTTCCTGCACTCAATGCTTTGAAAATGGATAATTTTCACGTTTTTGACGTTTTTTAAGAAATATTTTTTTTTATGTTTTTAATTTTTTTTTCTGAGCGATAATGACAAGTATCCAAATTAACATCAGGGTACGTTGTCAAGACCTTAAATTTTGCCCATTATATTGCGTGCGTGGTGTTTATTGGACCAATCATGATATTTGTTTGAGTAGATTGAAAAGATTTGGTTGGGTCAAATTAGTCTTTAGAAATCACATTCATATTGTGTAAAGTTTGACGAAAAAACCGAATTACTAAAACGTAGAAAAAGTCTACCTTAAGTGCTAAATATAGTCTTTTAGGTATTTTAGTTGTATGCGAGGTGCCACCCCTTGTTTTCAAACCACGTTCACATTTTTCATGTGGCTGAAAGTGCGGACAAGAAACAGCCTAAGGCGGATTTTTTTTTGTTATAATTATAGAATCGCATCCTATACATATTATAGAATCGAAGGAAGCTCTAATTTTGTGACAGATACTTTATTTTTAAAAATAAATCCATCTACAAAATTTTCAAATTAACACCCTAGTAAACAAAAAAGAATACGTCGATATTGAAAAATATAGATAAAATTATGTATCAATTTTTGTTGTAGGCTGCATTGTTTTGCATTAAAATAAAAAACAAACAAAAAATGTCCAAATGACCTGAACATTAGCTTAATTCGGTAGATAATTTAATGTCACTTAGCGTTTTAATGATTTCGGACATATGAGCGTCACGTCTAGCTCGACAATAGCGCAGTCTAACAGTTTGATATACGACCACTTTTTCGAAAATCTGGAACCGAATATCGGCAACAAGCCAATTTTGTCGATTATTGATTATCTACTGTTCATTTTTGTTTTCCGTTTGTTAGTTTGAATCAGTTGTAGATCAGCTAATCTGCAGTAAACTTAATAGGAGATTTTAATTTGCATAAGATTTGTACGGATTCAATTTAATTTTCCACATTTGGTCTGCCAAACCAACGAATATAAGCATACTAACTTCTAAACACATAAATTCAAACGAGTAAACCACTTGTCAATAATATAGTGGAAGATGGGGTCGGGCATCGAATAAATGTTGCAAAAGAAAATGTTCCATACGCATAACTATACAGAACTGACACAACGATTTGCCAGTCAGACGTTCCGGTAACCTTCGCCCGATCGGATGAGGTCTGTCCAGACTCTTATATATTTACGGGAATTCGTATGGGAATATGGCGTTATGAGTATGTTTTTAATTTCCGTTTGTTTTTGTTTCCTCTGGATTCACCTGTGCTCAACTAACTGCTAACATAAAAATATTCAAAAAAAAGCGTGCCGGATGTGAAAAAAGTCGTTATCTATTCGCTAATTTTTGTGTTTTATTTCCCACAAACAAAAATATATTCGCTGATTTTGTGGTCAGACCATATTTACTATATATATTTGCTGTCGCTGATCGGATTTCGACCTCGTAGTTGCTCATCAGTCAAAAAACTATCATGCAATTATATACAATATATTCTTCTTGTGTTCACAAAACACTTCCAACGTGCACGAACAGTAGCGAGTGCCCTCAATTCTCAAAAACATTAGCGGACGTTTCCACGAAGATTTAGAACCAATGCTTGCAAGAGAGACATACTTTTAGATCAAAAATTACCCACAATTTCGATTTTCAGTTTTTCTATAACAAGCAAACTTTTTTGAAGTTTTTTTGTGTAGCTATTATCGATTATTGATGAGCTTTTGACTATTTTTTCGATAGTTTATGGAGGTTAGAACATATTCAATGTTTTTCGATAAGTTTCGACTTTTCCAATAAACTTCGATAATTTTCGACATTTCAGACATTATTGACATGTCAAATAAGTTTCGATGATTTTCAGAAGAAAACATCGAAAAGTGTCAAAAAAATAATGGAAAAGTGGAAGAGAACCTATTGTACAGTATCTTACTTTGCATAAGCAGAAGAGCAGTGCATAGCGTTCAAAACACGACGGACGGATCTAAGAACAAAACAATCCATAATTTCGATTATTTTGGATCTTAAGAAAATTAAAATCCAAAATAACGATTATTTTGGAACGAAAAAAAATAAAAATTCAAAAGTACGATATTTTCGTTGGTTGACCAGGTTTAAAAATTCATGTAGCTTTTTATTAAAATAATTTTCAAGCCAATTTTATGCCTATTTATAGCGGTTTACAAAACAAAGCAAGCTGTATATGCAACTTGGATATATGGATGGATCTGTAAATATTGCGCAGCGGTAGCCATATACAAACTTAAATTTGATCGGCACAACTAGCACTATGACTTACTGGAAATGCATCAAAATCGGAGGTAAGTACGATGAAGAAATAATTACCTACAAATTTTTGCAACAGTTACGTATTTGTTTTCATAAGTTAGAGCAGACTGTATATTCTGTATATTTGCATTAAGCACATTTACTTTTTGCAGAAAACTTTTAATTATGTTGATTATGTATGATATTCAACGACTGTAACTGTGAAACTTATTAGCGTTGACCTTCAATCAAAAATAAGTAAAATCATTACGGCTGCAGTTTTTTTCAACACTCACATAAATGTCAAACCAAATGATTGAGTGATTGAATATTCTTTGACCAACATTTTTCACATACTGCAGTATTAATTCCATATTTGCTACGACCACACAAGAACAACAATAATACCAGTGTAGATACGTTTGTATTACAAAATATCTATGTAAACAAAAACAAATCAACTTGCTGCCAACAAAATTTTTGGTTAGCAGTCACGTTCATTCGAACTCACCTTGATGTGCAAATTATTATAGTATCGCGTTATATAGGATGGCAGCTGTCCTGCTGTTTCCAAACCAACCCACTGCAAAACAAGCGAGACACATGGCGTATCATCGTAGATAATAATCTCATCCATATTTAATGTTTACAATTCAAATTCAGCTGTTATCACTTGATTATCCTTCGGGAGGTAACACTAATCACTTGGATGTCGCAATACCAAAATATTTGCCGCCAAAAAACAAACAATATCTCTCACGTGACTCAATCCGAAATGAAACCAAATAATGAATCAGAAATGGTAACAGCAACGACATCAACGACGACTCGCCCTGCTCTAGTTTGCATAGTTGTAAATATAGGCCAAATGTCTTGGCCTTTCTTTTCGAGCACTAATGGACACACTTAAGGCAACATTTTGACGAGAATTAACTGTTTATACTAGCTAACGAGTATAAGGCAAGGTAAACTGTGCAAACACTTCATAAGGACAAACGAAAAGGCACAGATTCACAGAGTTACGCCGTCAGCAATGCTACTACTTGCTTAAAGTTTTTTTTTTCCTTTTTTTTCTCTTTTATCCAATAAGGACTACAGTTGTAGAACAAAAAATAAACACAACATCATAAAACATAAATACATATCATTAGCAGACTTTTTAACACGTGACTTAACGAATGTCAAATAAATCAAACTAAATAATGCTCCAACATCAACAGGACTCTTGCGGATTCCTTGAAAACTAATGTTCGCATTCTATGAAAATAACAAATGTGCCCCCGAACATAATCCACACTGCATACAGAAATATTGGAATGGAACCGAAACGACGAAAAACTAAACCGAACCGAACTGAACTGCACTGAATAAGATAGAAAAAAAAAGCAGAGTAGTGTAGTGTATGTAAAAGGCAGCACACATCACACCATACTACGCGCCACACCTCATGTATTTGCAACTCATTGCAAATTACAAGAGAACTCGTGGTGCACTGATGTTTCAGATGCCACACGGCTGCAGTTGCTGATGCTGCTGCTGCAAGGGTTGATAAATAAATTGCAAATAGTCGCGTTTTTCGGCTTTGTTCGCAACAACACTCGTAAGTGCATGTGGAAGATGTGCATGTGGAAGATACATACATAATTCAGCGATTAATTAATGTACACGTTACAATCCTATGAATCCTAATCCTAGGCACCAAAAAAATTAAATTATTACCAAATACATATGGGAATCTCTACAGCTACGGACGTGACATTCTTGCAAATGATTTAAAGAAAAAAACAAAATCCAAGGAAAGCTGCCTTCCAAACTTGGCTTATTGTGTAGTACTAGGGGAGGACTATATTTAGGAAAAATAACAAGCTCGATCGAGCCTTACTTGCCATCTGCATAGAAAATTTGGTAATTGTGCGGAATATGTTACGTCACTGATGATATTGATCTTGAAATATGTATGTTATGTTTAGGGTTTTTGAGCAAGTGTATCTAATACTGAACTACTCCGAAACGGCTCGACCGATTTTCGTGAATCTTAGCGTGCATATCGGCTAGGGCTGAGAATCGGACAACATCTATTTTTCATCCCCTTAAATTACAAAAAAACCGAAATAGTGAGAAATGTTAGTTTTACGCTCTTAATGACAAACAGGATAGGGAGGTTAGTTTTACCCTCTTAATGACAAACAGGATAGGGATAGGGATAGGGATAGGGATAGGGATATGGATAGGGATAGGGATCGGGATAGGGATAGGGATAGGGATAGGGATAGAGATAGAGATAGGGATAGGGATAGGGATAGGGATAGGGATAGGGATAGGGATAGGGATAGGGATAGGGATAGGGATAGGGATAGGGATAGGGATAGGGATAGGGATAGGGATAGGGATAGGGATAGGGATAGGGATAGGGATAGGGATAGGGATAGGGATAGGGATAGGGATAGGGATAGGGATAGGGATAGGGATAGGGATAGGGATAGGGATAGGGATAGGGATAGGGATAGGGATAGGGATAGGGATAGGGATAGGGATAGGGATAGGGATAGGGATAGGGATAGGGATAGGGATAGGGATAGGGATAGGGATAGGGATAGGGATAGGGATAGGGATAGGGATAGGGATAGGGATGGAGATAGATATGGAGCTGAAGATAGTGACATGAACAGGGAGGGCAGAACAACGTTTGCCGGGTCAGCTAGTATATATATATGTAAATAGGGCGTGGTCGGACCTCTACCAAATATTTTTTGAGCTTGAAATTCGTATACACTATAATATATCCAGTTCGCTAGCCACAGTAGTTCTTACATAAAAGTTAGGGTAAGTGAACAGCCTTCGGTCGGTTCGGTTTCCAACACTGGCTTCGCTAGCCACAGTAGTGGAACATAAAAAATAGTGAAGAATGCGATTTTCAATATTAAAAAAAAATTAAAGGAGGTTCAAGCGAGCCCTGCATTTGTATATACACTTGCTCAGAATAACCTCAGCAATAACATATTTCAAGGTTAAGGATATCGGCGACGAGTAACATTTTCCGAATATATCAAACTGAATGCGACTTTTAAGCCCCCAAATGTATGATGGAGGTCCGAGCGCGCCCCACTTTCAAATATACTTTTGCTTAGAATAACCTCAAAAATAAGGACAAGGTCACAGGTGACGTAGCATTATCTGAATTTCCGAAAACTTATATTAAGTTTAAAAAATATTTTATTTTATATTTATTATTTACGATAACGGACATGACAAATTTCAGACGTTTATAACTTATTTGATATGTTTCACTGAGAGTTAATACGTATGTTTTTAATGCACCATTCTTGTTTAAGATATCAAATAGTGTTTTGGGAATACGGACGTGACATTAAACTAAACTCAAAACAAATTGAAAAATTACCGCTATTCGAACTCCATTCGCTCTTGTAGCATTTTAGTTATTTAGTTGTTGTTGTAAGACACATTTTAAATAAAATTGCAGTAAAAAATCCCTTAATTTAGTTTGTTGCCTAAAGAGAAAAGACTACTTAATTTGAAAAAATAGAGTTCAAGAAAAATTCATCTTTTCTACCGTTTTTTTGGGGTCAGCACAGATAAAAGTTATAAATATTACTAAATAATAAATATATAAGTTCGAATATTTTTGCTTCACTGCAAATATTTAGAGATATTTAAAGCTATGAGCCTGGCAGATTCTTTTGAAATGTGCTTTATGTCTATCCTATATATTTAATAGTTTATAATAATAGGACTAGTTTTAAAAAAAAATTAATCCTCAGGTGTGTTCAACCTTTTTGCACAGGACCACTGTCGGTCATAACTGGGACATCATCCCTTACATCACCAGATATATGTCTTTGACAAAGAATATCGTGTCAATACTCATACAAATCTCTTGATTATGTCGTGTCGTGAAAAGAAGCTATTTCTTCAATTACATTATGTTCTTCATTAATACCTCTAAAAAAATGGCACATTGAGCCGTATCAGTACCATCAGAGCTTTCACCGATGGCCAAGAAATACAATTTAAAACCACAGGTTTTACTTTTCAAATTTAAATTTCATTATTTCAATTTGAACTACATGAATTATGAATATCGGAATTTTATACACCCAAAATTTCAAAATTTGTTGAGTAGTGTAATTTAAAAATATACAATGAAGACCTGATACATTGTAAGTAAAAAATTAAATGGGTTTGTAGGGGTCTGTCTTTGAACATCCTCTAGGGAACAGGCTGTTTAACAGAGTTCCTTTACAGTAGTACTCACAAGCAAAGATTATCAAGTAATAGAGTTACAGCGGACTTAGTGTGATTTTTTTAGTGTTGACACACATTGTACTGAATAGAATATCTATGATGTTTAGGGTCAACCCCTGCCGCTATCGCTTAATTTAACGGTGCTCTGCGCACAGACCCGAAACAACGCGTCGAGCGGAGGTCCTTTACTGAACAACTGTGATAGAACTCAACAGCCTTGTTTTTTATCGTGACCGTCTGCCTCAAAAGGCTTAAGGCCACGGTGTGCCATGCCCTACTCGATTTATTTTATATATGTCCCTAATTATAGGACGGCTGCGAATTGAACAATTAGTAAATTAAATTACAGTTGAGTCCGTAACTTCACCATTGGTTTGAGTCAAGCTCTACTCTCATATCTTGCCGTCCTTGGGACGGCCAACAGGTTGAGAAAATGAAACTTCACACTGAGCGTATCATTTTGCGCTCCCTGCGATTTAGGTTTCAACAAGCCTACTGCATGCAATCCAGCCTATTCGGCTTCACGCAACTGCCAAGCTGGGACCGAAGTCTTAGATGCTCCTGACAAGCCGTGATACCAGATTGGTCCAGGCTTTCATCTCTGGTCAGAATTAATATTTAAGTAAGAGTACATACAGCACGCACAAGGCTCAAAACGGGCCAAGTACAGTACAATTTCCTATCTACTTTCAGTTTGAGCTTCCCCCAACGCCCTCTGGCACTGGTAAACCCCACTTTACTGAACAATAAGCTCAGTAAAATAATTCCAATTATGAGTGAGTTTCATACGTTTTACAGTAGTACCATTACTGCTAATTTGTGTTTCCAGTTCAAAATTATCACTTTTTAATTTTTTTTTTAAGTTGCAGTTTTTTTCCAAAAATACTGTAATAAAATGCCCTCCGCTCCCCCTCGCACACAATTTTTAATTACAATGAATCAGGCAATCAAACCTTAGAGTATGGCTGCTTAGAGCCAAACCACTTTGAATTGACAATGGTTAGTGAGTAATTTTGTTGACGGATGGAAAAACTGTATTCCGGAGCCTAATGGTCTGTAATAACAATGATCGTTCACACATGATCGGACTCACAAGCAAATGTGTCGAAACAGTTTTTGTCAAAAGCAAAACTTTTTGTCCCGACGCGCCGAAACCTTTCAAAATTAAACTTTTTCTCTACATACACAGTTAAATAAGCATCCTCGCACCTCGCACTTTTTGATGATTCCGAATGACGGCGTTTTTGCAAAGCAATTTTCGCAGTGCGCGATCTAATTATGTGAGCCGAAACAAAAACTAAACTGTTTTGAGACAGTTTTTTAGTAGTGCGTTCCTTCCCTAAGAGTGTAGGATGCGTGGTGTAATAGGCAAAAAAAAAGGAATAGCGACTGATAAAACTTTGAGACCTCTGCTCTAATATCTGTGAGTATAACTCAGAAACTATTTTTCAGAGTTTAATTTCATTCATTAGAAGTAACGGACAAATTAATCCGGTTTTTAAAAATTCTAAACATAAATTTATCACAGATAGTTTGCAATAAGTTTAAGGCAAAAAAACGTTATGTAAACGTATTAATTTCAATTGTTTCTCATATATATATAATATATATGCAATAATGCATATAATACATTAGCCTTTTTATGATTCAAACATAAATTCATATCACAAAAACAAACGTACCTGAAAGTGTGGTGATGCGAGCAAAAGCATTAACTCATCTTTTGCATTCTTATTACTTGTTGCTGACACCAAGCCTTCAATAACATCACGACTTCGGGTTACTGCATCTCCAGGTGGTGCACGAGAAGGCGACATTACAGTCGAGGTTATACGATCAAATAACTAATTATTGTAAAATAAAATTAACAAGTCAATTAAAATCACAATTATGAAAATTCTATACGGATACGCACATGTAAAAATTGATGTAATCTGGTGTCACGCAGCATGTCACGTAAAACATCAGGATCGGCGTGCGCGTCTTGAAGTGCATAAATATCATCAAGACAATCTAAAATTCGCTGCACGGCTTCAATTCCTGCATCTTCGTCTGCCCATTCATTAAGGATTTCTGACGCATTTCCAATTGGCACTATTAAGTAAAACGATACACTTACATTATTTTATGTATTTCATAACATACTTAAGTCTGTATCGGTTCCAAAAATGGGATCCATGGGAGTGCCACCAGCAATAGCTTGGACAGCTCCTTTTAATTTTCTTCGCGCATTATAGCGTTTAAGTTCTTCTACAGTATCAGCTAAATGTTGTCGTTGTAGCTTATCTCTATCCTAAAGTTTAATACATCAAGTTGTGAAAAAAAATATGTTTTTTTCTAATGAAATTATTTACTCTCATCCAAGGATGATCAAGAACTTCAGTTATTGAAAGTCTGTGATGTGGATTTGATGAAAGCATTTTCATAACTAAGTCTTTGGCAGATGAAGAAATTGATTTCCATTCGGGAGCTTCAAACTAAAAAAAATAAACAAAAATTGATACTACCCTTTAATCAGAAACAAAATATGTACTAACCGATATCCGCCCTCGAGCTATTGAATTTTGTAATCTTATACCCGAACCTAAAAACGGCAATCGCCCTGATAAAAGCACATGCAACATAACGCCTGCACCCCAAACATCACATCCTTTGCCATATAAACGTCGAGTGACTACTTCGGGTGCCATATAATGGGGACAACCGACACGCCCTAATAAAAATAGAATTATTTTAATTGCTGAAATTCGAGGAGCAAGCAATAAAAAATATTACCATGTGTTTCTATCGTTTCCCTACCACCAGGTAATTGTATAGCTGATCCAAAGCCTCCCAATTTTACTGGTGCAGAATTATCTACAGTTGCTAAAAGTGCACAAGCTGGTCGAACATCTCGATGTAATATATCATTTTCATGGCAGTATCTCAACGCTTCCAATATTTGTCGCATGTAATGACTAAAATTAAATGAAATGCGAATAACTTAGATATAACAAAGACATATGTTTTAGTTAAGAATTTAGAACTAAATTAATATTGTTATATTGTCAAAAGTACCACTAATCTTGAAATGCTTAGCCTTCTAACCATTTTACCAACTATGCTTAGTTACTTACAAACAATATCAAACTTATTGAATACAGGTAGTTCAATGTAAACTGTAGATGGTGCTGCATTATGTCAAAAATGTGAGAAAAAACCCATTATTGCAGATATACTTTATCTGCATCAGCTTGTAATTGAGATCTTTGGTGCTGAGCTTTATAACTACCTATTCTTCTTATGTGTTTTTTCTCTTCACAGAGCATAGGGCATCCCTTTCATTACCGAGTATCTTCAGTTCTCTCCAAGACTATGTTATGGTTCTTGCTAACCTGAGGGTTAGCTATTGCTTGTCAGCAGATTTCAGTTGATTATTTTCGGAACGTGAGTTTTATTTTTGCCGTTTGATCTAGACAGACATCGGATCTTGGCAGTTCTGGACCACCGAATGCGTAGAGAATTATTGGTGAACGATTATAAACAGTGTATCAAAGCGTTGGTGGTTTACTGTTTCACAGTCGTGCAAAAGAAATGGCTTCACGTTCGGAAAGTATTTTTATCAATTATTTATTAACTGGTTAGTATAACTAATCCCATGGCTCGCTTATCAAATCTTGTTAACAATTGCGAAGCTTATAATATTAGTCTGTCGAAAGGTCAACTCAAGCTAAGATTGAAATCTAACTGTAGCTTAATAATTTTTTATATTTCAATGTTTTGTTGGTGGCCACAGCACTAAGGGCACATTTTCCTAACATTTATGCATTTTACAATGAAAGCATATAAATAAGAGTGATTTATTTGATAAAATTCTCTTGCGATTTTATCTATCCAAACAAATTATAAAAGGTCTTAATCAATAGATCGTACAAACAATCGCTAGAACAATAAATGCGTAAGTTTGGATAATGTTGGAGAGAACTGAAGACATTTGCTAATGACCATGCACGATAGAAGAGTTTTTTGGTAGCTCTCTGCATGGTGAGGAAATAACGGCGACAAAATTAACACAAGTGGTTTTTGTCGAGCTTGTAGTTTAAATCATTAAATGTTGTTTCCGAAGTATATTTTGTCGCATTAAATAAATCAACACTGATCTGTGATTTAAACTATTTTATTATTATTGATCCATCATACGTAAAAAGCGATTGTAAACTTTGTTATAGAAAATCACGTGCAACATAAAAACAAAATCATTTTATGAAAATTATTTCATCTATATTTATTGTCCGACTAAATTTCTGCCTGATTAATAGCACGCAAGGAAATAGCGAAAACGGTTTTTTTAAGATCTTCGACATTGAATATCTGCTCAGGGATGAATAATGCAACACTTCCTATGCTATGATGTACATAAACATATAGTTCTATGTTTCGTGAAAATTTCATACATAAATCTTATACACTCCACTTTTCGACAGCCGCTTCTATGAAATACGCTGTAGTTCTTTATGTTTACTCCAAGATGTTTTGAACACAAAAATTTGGCAACCAATTAAACAGAATATAAAAATCTATATTTCTTTATTGATGGTTACTAGCCGAAACTATCTGGCTCAAAAAAGTTACGTCAAACATTTTTGTTTGACATCTTAAAAAAGCTAAAAAAAATTCTAGTACAGCTAAAAAGGGTGACATTTTATGCTTTCCTTTGGAATAACTCTAATTAAATAAAATGAGAATTAGAAATATCATTAATAAAACTACTAATTACGTGCAACAGCACATATAGAGCTTACACTCAAACGAAAACGTTATTCAAAAAAACATTGCTTTAAAATCTATGTTCGTAGTACTGTTGACATTGCGCGAGCGAATTCGGCTAGAATGATATTCTAATACTAGTAATATATGCAAGCATCTTTTTTCTGTCGTTGCTGGTTTGACTAAGTATGTGGACTGGGTAATTCTTTCGTTTTTACGCTCAGTATGAACGCGTTGTAAAAATAAAGTTAGCCTGAAATGTAAATTTAGAGTTAAATGTTAAAATTACCATGCAACTGCTTCGCTATAAACAAATCCTGCAACTGCACGTCGTACAACTTCAAAACATAGATCAGAACCTTCCATACTAACAAAAAATACAATTTCTATTAGCCTAGCAGAATTAGTTTCAGATTACAATAACTCACAATTCAAAAACCATGTACAGCATTCCTTCAGAGCTATATGTTTCAAGTAATTCCACAATATGTGGATGTTTCAGCATATGACATATTGTTGCTTCACGTTTCAAGTCTGTAAGTTTAATTAAGAACAAAAGAAATAAAATTATTTGTTACAATTAATTCACACAAAGTTAAACGATGAACAGCAAAAGATAGACTTATCCATGTTGTTTATGTTATAAGCAACAATGAACACCATCTGCATTTGTGAGTAAGCCTTTTTTTGGATTTAACAATAATGCTGAGTAATGAATCATTGTCGAAATAGCCCAAGTACACTAAAACATTTTTAGTTGCCGATTGTATACGTCACCACCACCGTCCGTCTCATTTGTGTGTGTAACGTAATTAGACAAAGCTTTATTGTTATTATGAATAATTGAATTGCTCAGAGCACAATTTATAAACACACAAAATAAAGCACTAACCAGCTGTACTCAAGCCAGGACTCGCTGTAAACTTCGCCACATCCACAATTTTAACGGCAAACTGTTGGTTAGACTCACGATGAATACATCGCCGCACTATAGAGAATGGTCCCCTGTATGAAAATAAAACATGTAAAGTGTTAGTCTCGTTAACGTTTCGCTTTATTTTGTTAAGTTTTAACTTACTTTCCAATGATTTCACAGAGTTCATAAACATCATCGAACAAAATTTCATCTTCAGCCATTGTTAATAATTAATAGTTTCGCTGTTTATAAAATATTGATGAGGCCAATGTATTTTGGTTCAGTTCAGCTTTTCAAAAGCTTAAGAAATTGAATGTTAAAATTTTGTCTAAACGTTCATGTTTCTGAATTAAATGCATAAACCTAAAAATAATAGATTATCAAAATCAATTTAAATTTGACGAGGCTTAAATTATGAAATCAGGGATTTAATTGTGCCAATAAATATCAAAAGTGCCTTAGTCTATTTTCAGAAATGTACATATATTATAATTTAGAATTTGTATAATAGTTTGAAGCTATTTATGTACATGCAAGATTATATAAGTTGCCTTCAGCATTCATATTTAATTTATCTATTCGTTGTGACTATTTCTCTGTGTTTAAGTCTGATGTCAGATCAAACCTAAAATATGTACTGCAGAAGAATAGCTGGACTCTGTGCTATTCCAAAAAATACTCAACACCTTATTACTTCAGTAATGCTTTTGATATTATCGAACATTCTTTCTACTACAAAAATTGAATTTAATAACTTCTTAACTAATGTACTGTGTTGGTTACGTTCACATTTAGGTAAGAAAGCAACGTGTTTAATTTAACAAAAAAAAAGTATTCTAAATAAGTTTCTGTTACGACAGGTAGCTATTTAGACCCTATTCAATCCAACAGTAAACTTTGAATGTGCGCGGATGTTACGCTTCCTCAATTCAACTTTTTCTGAGCATCTGTTGCTTCTGAATTTAATAGCCTGAATAGTGTCACGTTAATAGTATGAACTTAAATTTATGCAAAAACGTACAACGTACAGCATTACACAGCTACAATCATAAATTATTAATATAATTAATGACCTGTTCTACACTTGACCCAAAACTTCAATTTGACATTCATATAAATCTAAGAATTGATAAATAAAATGGGGTACTTTACTTTATCAAATGTTGGACAAAAACTTTGACGGTCCTTATACTACTTAACTTTTTTCTAGTCAAGTCTATATGCGTCAATGGTATGTAACCCTGAATTCAGCTTGAGTTGGTTCAAAAATAATTTGTAGTCTTTGCACTTCTTGAAATGCCATTAAGCGCCAACCAAAACTAACCAGCCTTTCATAGGCGCCTGAAACTAATTCACCTACATGTTTTTATTTGGAATTATCACATTTAACATACCAAGGACAGATTCAAGGCATTATCGACACTGAAACTATTACATTGTAGCTTAAACTATGCACTGTTTTGTCTATTTCGATGCATCTGTAACAATTTCAATAAATTGCATGATTTAACTATATACGTTCAATGATTCGGCCTATACGGTTACCTTGTCGAGTCCTGTCCCAAACATGAGTTGCCACTCATTTAAGAAAAGTTGGCCCTAGAAACGGGTGGCAGCCCTGGTTTAAGACATGTATGTATATTCATTTTAGGCTCTTTGAGCTCTATTGTTTGGCATACATTTCAAGCATTTATATATACATTAAAAAAATTACCCAAAAAACCGGTGGCAGCCCATTTTTGTGACATGTATCGACAATACAACCCCATATACATATATTTGGACCTTTCCGAGTTCTTTCATTTGTCATACAGTTCGAGTTGCTATACTATACAGTTTTATTTAAAACAACAAATTTGGGTAAAATTCGGTCATTTTCTAACAACGAGACGGGCTTTGGCAAGGCAAGCCTGCCTGGTTAGTTTTATCAAAATGCATTACTATATCATCTCCGTAAATCCTATCCCGTAATCTTATACACTTGACTTTTCTACAGCGGGCTCTTGGGCTATAAGAAAAAAAATAATGCTAATTAAATAGACGCATGCACATTAGGGTGCCTGTAAACTTTTTTTTCGAATTTTGTTTACGGCACCCCAGTTTGATTCTAATAATAAAAAAAATACCTCCAATTTCATATCTTCCTCAATTTTTAAGCTAAAAATTTTCAGAGCACAAATCTTTCATTTTGACCATATTACAAGATAGCACCTCAAAAGTATAATTTTCAAAATATTAAAAGGGTATTTTACGACAACGGTTCTTGGAATCGATTTCTTGAGGTATGTAGAAAATTAAAGTTAACAGGCTGCCATATTGGATACGGGACTTTGAAAAATTATTTTTCAATGATTATCGACCACGAAACCTTCTGTCTAAGGTTTGCTGAATAGTCTTGAACATTTCTATGATGTTTTAGATAAACATTTCTTGAAGCTCTAATTTACGATATGTATGGCTTAAACTGAAAAGATTTGTGATCTGGAAAAATTTTGGATAAAAAATTTAAAAGATCACAGTTAATCTAAAATAAAACTAAATTTTTCCTACATGCAAAGTTTCGATTAACTTCTGGCACGTGTTAATAAAGGGTGTTTTTTTTAGAGGTTTGTTTTTCGAATAGAGATAAAACTGGCATTTTATGGTCAAATCTGGCAACTCTAATGTCATTTATGTTCAGTTTGGTTTGCCATTTCATCATAAACAGGTTGACAAAAGAACAACGCTTGCAAATCGTGCAAATTTATTTCGAAAATAATGGTTCAGTTCGCGAAGTTTACCGCAAGCTCCGTCCATTTTATGGTCGACATAATCGTCCATCAGAGCAATTAATTCGGTTAACCATGGATCGTTTTCGCACTACGTTTACTCTATGTGATAATACGCATCCGCAGAGACGTCGAACAGTGCGCACCGAAGAAACAATTGCCGCTGTAGAGCAAAATGTTGAAGAGGACCCGAATGAATCGATTCGCCACCGTGCACAGCAATTGGAGCTTTGTCCATCAACTTTATGGAAGATTTTGCGCAAAGATCTTGGCTTGCGACCTTACAAGATCCAGCTTGTGCAACAATTAAAGCCGCGAGACCATGCAATGCGTCGTTATTTTGGTGTATGGGCCGAAAATGAGATTGATCTCGATGCTGATTTTCATCGCAAAATTTTGTTCAGTGATGAGGCTCATTTTTGGTTGAATGGCTACGTCAACAAGCAAAATTGCTGCATTTGGAGTGAAGAGAATCCACATGAGACCCTTGAGACGCCATTACATCCACAAAAACTGACTGTTTGGTGTGCTCTATGGGCTGGTGGAGTCATTGGGCCATACTTCTTCCGAAATAATGCTGGAGAGTCAGTTACCGTTAATGGAGACCGGTATAGAGCCATGATAACCGACTATTTTGTTCCCGAATTGGATGGCATGAATGTGGATGAGTTGTGGTTCCAACAAGACGGCGCTACATGCCGCACAGCGCACGTCACAATCGATTTATTGAAGGAAACATTCGATGAGCGCATAATTTCGCGGAATGGACCTGTCAATTGGCCACCAAGATCGTGTGATTTGACACCATTTTATTATTTTCTTTGGGGATATGTGAAGTCGCTCGTCTACGCCAACAAACCAGAAACGTTAGGGGACTTGGAAGCCAACATTCGTGGCGTTATTGCCGACATACGGCCCCATATGCTCGAAAAAGTGGTTCAAAATTGGACCTGTAGAATTGGCTTTATTCGAGCCAGCCGCGGCGGCCATATACCCGAAATCATATTTAAACATTAATGGCATAAAATTATCCTTCCAATAAAGCCAAATTGATGGACATTAAAACGATTTTCTTGTGTTTTATTTCAATTCGAAGCTCTATACCTCTAAAAAAAAACACCCTTTAGTAATGAATAGAGCTAAAGTTTTGTAATATTTATTTTATATTAGAGCCAAACTGGGAGGTGGCAGAAACAAAATTCGAGAAAAAATTTATCCTTGTATCTTACGGACACTCTATTGCACGTGTTTTGCATTAACCGCGAAAAATTTATATATAAGGTGTTCTCAAATATTTTCAAAAGTTCCTTTGTTAATTCGAAACATATTTATCAAAATATACAGAAAAAGACTGCGTACTTGGTTTAAGTTGAAGATGAGTGGCTCAAAAACAATGTGTGTTTAATTTGCATACAAAAAACTATCACTTTTTAATGTTATTGTTATCTTTCGATTTATTGTGACGTTTAACAGGAATTTTAATTTCTAATAAATCAAAATTGGCTACGTCAGGATTCAAACTGGGGCATCAATGACCGATTCCTTTTGTGAAAAGTATGGTTACTTCTATTTAAGAAGATACAGGAGATAATACAAATAAAATTACACATTTCTATACTCTGAACAAGGGTGCAAACATTCATTTTACTTTTCTGTTTCGCATCAAATTCTGAGTCGATTTAACCAAGTTCGTCAGAACGTCTATTCATGTGTCGAAATCACAATTGCGAGAAAACGACGAGATTACAAATGATTTTTTATCCAACGGTATTTCTTCAGTGCACCTCGTGGATTGAAAATGGACGAAATCGGTTAACAGACATGTCTACCACCTAATCAAACCAAAACAGGGCGTAGCATCTCCCAAACTACACAGTCAGAGCTATTTAGGCAAATATTATCAAAGTCAATGTGGGAACTTTTGATGAGCCAAGCAAACACTGAACAAAGAGTGGACTAGTTTGTACAAATGGGTGCGATACCAAAAACGAAAAACTTTCAGAAATCTATTGAAGTAAACGTTATAAAACTACGTAGAACAAATGAACTTTTTAAATTAAATATGCGAGGAGCTAGTAAAATACGATTAACTAATGTTTATTTAAAATGAAAGTTGAAATCGGTGAAAAATTTCCTTTTAATAAAAATTTAAAACTTCCACGTGCAGTTTTACTGTACATGGCAAGTAGAAGATCTAATTTTCGGCCTAGCCGAAGGTAACTCTTCACAGGATATTTATTAATTTCAAAACTTAACTATTACTACTTTGTTAGTTATGCACCAATTCAAGAGAAACCATGAAAATTTAAATCTGGACTGACAATTTTACGATAGTATCTAACCAAAATTTTTTTAATGGAGAGAAGATATTTACCGATCTAAATGAAATTAAAACAGGAGATACTAGGCCACATTATCTAAACAACTAAGAATAAAAAAGTTTGTGTCTACCAGAAGCTAAAAAATGGCTTTATATAAAAAAGTGCCAAATGATAATAAGTTTCGAAATAGGCATTTTATAGAAAGGCATACTATAGAAAATTTATTAAAAAATTTTAAGATTCAGTTTGTTTTGATATAAATGTTACATTAACTACAAACTTGCAGAGTAGCCGTGACATAAATTGTACTGCTTAAATCATTCAGTTATTGAATTCGGTATTTTTGTAGAAAAAATGTTTAATTTTATTTTGAACTATGAACAGGTTACTTTAAAATTAATCAATTTTTCACGTTAAATGTTTCATGTTAACTTTGAAAATATGTTTTCATACAGATTTCGTTAGTTTTTTTTTTTTTTGCTTATATTTTTCTGAGTGACAGTAAAAAGTAAAACATTGTTTGCCAAAAACTTCAGAAGTAAAAATATATTGTGTAAAGGAAGTTTTTATCAACGATACCTGACTTATAAGTTTTACACTCAAATCAATCTTAGAAACATTCTCATGGAATGCACTGTGCTGAGATTTTAGATTCTGCGATGTCTCCAAAACTCCATGTTTGTATTCAAATTTAAGAAATCCTGCAGCATTAAATAGTTAAAAACAAGTAAATAAAAATTGCAACAAAAGCTTTTTTTAAAGTTTTACATGTGGCGCTATGACACGGTTAATTTTTTGGGACAAGGTAACCTTATTTTCTTTAGACCTATTATTAGTCAGAGAGTTTTTCTAATTCTACTAATGATCTAGTAGAGTTTGGCGTAAGTAAACCAGAGACCAATAAGGTCCAGGTAATGTTGTAATATTCAATATTCAACGATACGACGCTAAACTGATTTTTCTTTAGTATTATTATTTAATTTAAGATAACTAACTACATTTACATGTAGTTAACGTGATATTTTTAGATATTTAGTTAGTCATACAAATTCGCTATAAATTCCAAATAATTTGGGATTTTTTTTTTTTGCTCACAGCTGTAAAACATTTAACTCAATTAAAATAAACACTTTTCGATTTTTTATCAATTAAAAGCTATAGACTTTGCTTTGATTGGCAAATACCTGCAATAAATAACTGAATATCATTCATATAGGACGATAGGCGGTTCAAGATTCCCGCGTTTGATAGGATGCTTCCCATTGTTGACAAAAAATCAACGCTACTTAAACTAAATGTGTAAGGCTCCTCCAATAATGCGAGGCACTATATTTTGAAAAAAAGCTTATAAAACAATTAATATAAACGCTATCAAAATTTGGCACGCTGTAAGGGGAAGTGATAGAAATTTGAGATTCTTATACAAAAACTAAAAGTTACAAGTTGTAATTCAAATTTTGTCATAGTTTTTTATGGCAGAACATTTTTCGATAGCTTCTTAAAGGTGGTGCCTTTAACTTTCTAACAACACTACGTTGAAATATAGGCGTTCAAAGAAACTTTGAATAGTTACTCATTATTCCGGGCTTGGATTTTCCTTCGAACGTCTTTAGTAGCGCCAGATATAAGCTTTTTTGAAGTACAGGCTCAAAGTCCTCTTGGCAAGAAACATGCCATGCATACGGTTAACTTAGTGAGCAAAGAAAATATGTTTGAAATATGGAACAAGAGAAGAAGGGGGCTTAGTCCACCAGGTTGAAACCTTTCGCCTATTTCGAGAAACGAAGCAGCCGAAAACTCACGACTATATGATTTAAAAAAAATCATCTGACTTATTTCATATAATTCTAAAGCATTGAACAGCGCCGGAGCAGACACTTTTTATTAAAAAATGAAGCGCTTAGTTTCGTAGCGAAGTTTTATTCTGGGCCATGAAAAATAAATTTCCTCTGATTGAAACATAGCATGGTTTTTTGTAAGTCCTTCGTTTGACCTCCGTGACTAAACTAGTTACCAAAAATCTACCTAGATTTTCTTGACATTCATGGACTCTTTTAATTCGAAAGTTAAGAACATTAGCACCATTCTTTCTTCAAATAAGCAAAAACTGTACATATCCCAAACCAACTGCTATCCTCACTACAAAAACTTTTCACCTTTTGTGTGTATTTGGTGTCTTGGGTGAAATAAATTCAAAATGATTTTAAATATTTAATACATAAATTCTGTGCATAGCTTACTATTTGAAAATCTTGGCGCCAAGGTCTCCTTCATCACTAGTGTACTACAGATATCTTCAAAAATGTCCTTGGATTGTGCACACAAAATCCCTTTGAATATTCAACATACACAGTTACAAAAAAAATTTTACACACACACCTTATATCTCCAGACCTTCCCTAATTCTAATCAATATTCGTAAAATATTTACAAGTGCACTCCAGCTTACACCTACCTTGCTTTATCCACAGAAAAAACACTCTGATTGTCAGCCAACTTGGGATACTTTTAAACTGGAGACACCCAAAAACAATTGTTTTTCTTTTCTATTAACTTCACTGAAATGCAATGAAAAATTTTTAGTTTGGCATTGAGAGATCGCTTCTTCTTTTGCTGGCTGGCCAACTATAGGTGTATCCTTTTTTCGCTCCCCACAATCCACACCGTATGCAATCGTCCACAAACAGAGCAGACAGGAGTCTACGCCTATCGAAAAGCAACAAATCACTCTCACAAAATTCAGCAGCGCATTCACGAAAGACGTTTGTTTGGTTGATTCTTTTCTATATAATTCAAATCACAGATTTAACTGCACTTTATCACGCTTAATGAACATAAAATATTTTAATTTTAACTTGTTTACCTATGAATTTTTCTACCGACTAAATTCTATAAAGTGCCGTTCGCGAATCTTCATTTGACGTAAGTTCAATATTCGATTTTCGGTATACCCTTGTGTCAAAAGTATGAACTTTTTTCATTTGTGGATTTTGACATTTCGATTTTTGGTTGAGTTTGGCAGCACTCGGACACAGGGATGCTCTTCTTATATCCTACATAGAGGGTATAATCGACTTTTATTCCGTTTGTAACCCATTGAAGGGGGAGCGGCAGATAGAGAAGATTGCTTATATTCTTAATCAGCGCTACCACCTGAGTTGATTAAGCCACGGAAATCGCAATCAAGGGAGAAGCAAACAATCTGATTGAATTGAATTTGGCACAGAGGCAACACCTTCAAACAAGCCTCTTGGGAATCTGTTCATGAGCACGCCCATCACCCATGCAATTAAAACATTTAAAGCGTTGAATAGAGAGAATTAATTGGATTAGTGTAAGCAAGTTTCTCAAAAATACTAGGAAAATCTTAAACAGGCTCTGGAACTAAAGTTGGCGAATTTCAAAGAAAACGCATAGCACATCCATGCAAGCGAAAACTTTAAATTTCTGTGCTGAGAGCTATTTAAGTAAATGTTCTCAAATTCAATGTGGGTACATTTAGTCAAACCAGCTAGCATGTGGTGGAAAAATTCGCTTTTAATAAATATTTCACACAGATAGTAAGAATGATTTTAGACAAGAACTTGGCGAACTTGGGGAGCACGGGACCCTACATAGATACAAAAACTTTAAAACGCTACACTGAGAGAATTATTTAAAATAATGAAACTAAACTTATCACAAATACAAAAAATAGTTTGGTCTAAACAATTTGGTCAGACAAAAATTTGGTGAAGTTCTAAAAGAACAAATCACAAATTCAATTTGACTACGTTTAGTCAAACCACCCAGCATGTTGAGTGGTGAAAAAATTATTTTACTGTTAAAGTGATGTAAGGTCTTAAATTTTTGGCGAGGCCAAAGGAACACCTTTACTTGTTTGCATTGATTTTTACATAATACTAGAGTTCGCCCATTGGTTGAAATTCAACCAACTTTTTGGTATTTAAATTTTTTAACTGATATAAGAAACAGCTATTCTTTCTCAACGCTTCCAAATATAAAAAATCATGGTATCATGTTGACCTATTCCTTGTTCTTCCGTAGAGTTCAATATAAATATCTCTATATCAGATTTCATCAAAATCAGTCGATCAGTTTAGCTAAGAAAACATATTTTCCAGTCAGGGGCGTTGTATCTACCTTCATAGCAAATTTTATCAAAATCGGTCAATTAGATTAGCGGACAACACATATTTTCCTATTGGAAGTGTGGCACCGCTCACTTGAAAACAAATACTTTCCCTCAGGATTCAATCTATTTCTGTACCGAAATCCATCAAAATGGGCTTAAAAGTTTAGCAGTGAAATAATTGACATGCCTTATCTTACATCTTTTTTGTAGAACAGATTTGATCACGTTATCAACGTAAGGGTTGATGAACACAATCTAATAGGAACAAGCTGGGCAAAATAATGATCGTTAACTTTCAAGAGAAATGCAAAGTTTATAATCAATGGAAATAAAACAGGATGGTTACAGGATTTTCTACAAAAATACAGGGGTCATTTTTTTAAGGATGTTCGCTGAAAATTCAGGGGTATCCTGTAAAATACAGGACATGGTTATCCATACCAAATTTCATCAAAATCGATGAAACGGCTCAGTCGAGACAGCGTTTTTTCACTCACACGCCCTCTTAAAGAAATCAAAGTTTTTGATAACCAAACCAAACGGAAAACAATTATTGTTTAAAAGCTATTTTAATAAAAGTTTATAAAAGTAACAGTAACAACAGAAAATACACTGCATGAGGTTGTAGGAATACACTTTAGGTGCATTTCTATATATTAAAGGAGCTTTCAATATTATAACAACCGAGGCTATAATCAGAACACTGAAATAGTTCAAAATATATAGGTAAATCCATCACAATCTAGATTAAGAACATTTTGAATAATAGGGTTAAAAAACTCAGCCATGATAGAGTCACATACATACAAAAAATAAAGTCTTTGAGAAATTGAGGATTGCAACTGTACATCGCACATTGGATATTAACTACAATTATAAAGTCCATTATTTATTACTAGTGCTGAATCTGGTAGTTACGCAAAGTGTCATGAAGAAGATTGGTAAGGTACAAAGACTGGCTGCAGTAGAATGTGTTTATAAAATGTTGCAAAGCCGCACCTTTTGATGGAATGTTCGTACTTAGAATAAATAAGAAATGGGCCAAAAGAAAGTCAATGGGCCTCTAAAGACATTACAGGATGTCATAAAAAAGTCCTGTCCCGGGGAAAGTTTGAGTCAGTCTGTCGGCGATTTTGTCGCTATCTTTTTTTTTTTTTCTCTTTGACCCATGGATACATTTGTTTGATTTGCTGACTGTGGCTTACTATCTAGGGACTTTTTTGTTTACTCGTTAGGCTAAAACGGCGCCTGTATGATTTCGAACACTGATGTGACTATTTGTCTAAGGATTCAAGGATAAGGATTCAAGTTAAAGCGATGATATCCCCATAGTCACAAAATAATTTATTAGCATCTGTTGGTTGTGCTTTAAGTGTTTCCAATTTTTTTACCGTTTCTTTTGTGCATACATTTTCATTACTTACTACTTACTGGTCACTTGAAGGCACTCATCCGTGCAATTAGCTTATCCGTTTGACTTTAACTTGAAGCTCAACAACTTCCACTCATTTAAAATATAGATTTACGGATGTATTTCAGTAAAAAATTCATTGTATATTCACACGTGTGAATATGCTTACTTTCTTCCTTTGAATTTAATGCATGATTAAATTTCATTGGAGGTAACCCAATCGCAAGTCGGAGCACTATTCACGGCCATGTCCAACATTAGACAGCATATACACATTCATGAATGTAGAACTGGTTAGAGAACAGGTGCGTTCAAGATGGATAAACAATTTCAATTTCTAATTGTGAAATAAGACACTTTTGTTAAACAAGAATAGAAAATAGTTTCATGTGTTATAAGCTAATTTTGTGTTTTTTTACAAAAAATATCTGGCCTGAATCAGTAAATGCTTCTTGGTCAATAGCACATACATATTTTTTACTTTCATACAGAAACGCTTATGGTACACTGTTTGTATGTACATTAGGGTGCACAATTTTAATATTAGAAAATGTAAGGAATTGACATATACATTCTGGTAATAAAGCTAGTGTTTTTCTATCAAAATTTTTGAAAAAAATTATATGCGTCACTAGCGCTAATAAGTAGTTGGTAAGTAGAAATATTGAAAATTTTTAAACATATGACCAAGATCTAGCAATGTGGGCGCAAACAGAATTAATGTAGAGTAATAGAGATGCGCTAGCTAAAAGAAGGGCGTATATAGAGGAAGTAGAAAAAAGTATGAACTTACACTCAATTTTCTTAATTATTGTATGTTTGTTTATACATATATTAGGGGTAACCTATAGAATTACTCGATAAAATAAATATCGGAGCTACAATGATTATGTTTTAGAGTTGAACTTCGATTATGCGTGATGGTTGGGACCGAGCTCATCACGGATAATGGAATCACTAACTAAAAAAAGGTCATTAACTTTTTCTACCAGAAAAGTTAAATTTTACTAAAAATGTCTACGCTTTGGAAGAGTGCAGTTTTTTTTTTGGGGAATTTGCAGTTTTTTGGATAAAAAAATTTGGCAATACAGAAATAGAAGCAAAATGAGCAACGTTAAAATTTTTAAGACTTTCTGGAGAATAGATGTTCCCGGATAATAAATGTTCCGGGAATTACGGATAATCAAAGTTCAACTGTATTTTGATATACTTATAAACAAACTCATATTACTAACTTTAAAATAATTGAGCGTCAATTTTTGGTTTGCAAACTTTTTTCTATTTTCCATTTCAAAACTTAAAAAAATCTTTGAATTTTAAAAAAATATTGCACACGTTTATTTTTTAGATAGTAGGTATGTATATGTAACTATCTGAAAGCACATTCCGATATATTAACGTTCGTTATGAGAAGCCCCCTAAACTGCACACTGCACTGCACAGTATGAAAAACATGAACACTTAGACTTATCGTTTTATTTCAGATACGAATCGTTTAATTTAATTAATTAATTGGGCAAACATCTCACAAACTTGTATTTGTAATGAAATAATTCTATAAGGGTCACTTTAGTTCTACGTGTAAGACAGGTTACAGTTTTATTTAAAATTCAAGCACAGAAGTTTAAAATTTGTAACCAAAAAAATCAAATTGTACTGAAAATTAAATAAATTTATCTAAGATTCAAAATGCAATCAAAAAATTCATCAAGTTCTTGGTCTCGCAAGCTCTTACTGCAATTCTATTACATATCGAAATTTTTTTGTGTAGTAAATTGTAGTTTGAATCTAAAGACTTTAACAGTCACACGTTTGAAGCGCCGAAATAAAGTTCTTGCCGCAGTAGTACGAGTAATATTAATAACTATTTTTCAGGGAGTACAATTGAAAATGTATGAAAAGCTATTGCCATCACTAAATGGTTATATACACCTAATTTCCACTCTGCAGGCGTTATCAGTTTCAATATTTGCAATATTTTCCTTCTTAATACAAACCAGGGCTGAAATACAAATATTAGATTGTATTAATTGCTCCTTTAAAATATATAAAAATCTAGTGGAGAAATTTCGAACAAACAACTTATTCCAAGATAAGTTTTTACTTCTTTTGGTGGCTAAATTTATGACTACGTTGTATGGTTTACGTACTGAAATCCCATCATTGATTGAAGAAAGCACCATAGACATACACTTCATGCAAAGGATTTCCGAAGTATTCGGTGTATACATGTGGATAGGCTCAATGTTTACATTAGACGGTTGCTTTATAGGATTCTTAATTATTGCTGAGCTTTATCGAGAATTGGAACAACAACTTAGCCAAACGCTGGCGTGGCTGAGACAACATGAAATCTCGAATAAACTTAATGTTACTGCAAGTCGCTACAGTCTGATGCAATTACTTTGCGAATATGCTGATCGTATTGATGATTTTGCCATTACTTACTCAAGTTTATATAAACTTTCCAAAGCATTTACGTTCATAGTTCAATGGCAGATACTTTATTATATATATTATAATTTTATGGTAATACTTTTGCTGTTACATCAGTGTATCTGGACATATATGCATGACGATGATATAAATCTGATAAATCTAGGACAAGTTGCTGGTAAAATAACGAATCTAACATTGCTTATCATGTGTGCCGATCGTGCAAGGAGGGCATCGCAAGCACCGAAATTGTTGTATATAGATTTGATTTGTTCTGGAATCGATGAACGCTGGGACACAAGTGTAAGAAGAGTTATTAGAGGTTACGCCTTGCTATTAAATTTGACAAATTGGATTTTTTTATTTTTATTTTGATGCATTAAAATTTGAGTAAAATAAAAAAGTATTTTGCACATGTAGATCGCAACATTTCTTCGAAAAACAAAATGAGCAAAAACTTTGAAGGCGTTTTTTAAAACTTTTCTCAATTCTGTGACGTGTACTTAAAAGCTATAAAATCGATAAGTTACCGGCCAAACTAGTTTTTAGGATGAGCATGTTTTTCCTAGGCCAAAATAGGTAAGCTGTTGTTGGACATGCTACAGGCTGAACCTTGTCAAGCCGTCGAAAGCGCGACACCAGTGTTGAACATATTGAAGGATGGAAGTCCTGAGCCACGGTTGAATTACTGTGGCTAGCGAATACGAAGTTGGGCTATCAGTGCAAGTCATTCTGCCTCCCGCGAGCGACTGCGGTAGAACTCAAGCAGAGGCTGCGTGTGTGTATACTAGTCGTGTAAGCTGCGAAATACCATTCGGCATGAAATATTTGCTGCTGACGCACGCATTGATATACATACATATGTGTAGGTTTGTTTTACATTGGTGTAAGTCCTGTCCGAAGGTTGCCCACTTACTAAGCATACAAGGAAATTGATTAAATTTTAAGCTCTTGCTTTGCTTACCACAGTACTTTTGCATAAAAGTTGATGTAAGCTAGCGACCTTCGGCCGTGGTTCAGGGCTTACATCCCATAGTATGTCCAACAACGGCTTTGCTAGCTACAGTGCTTTTGCCTTAAGATCTCATTACAAATTTTTGGCCTTAATGTTAACTAGCTTAGCCTAAGCTTAGTTTGGCATATACGCTTTAACAATTTTATATACATATAATTACCAAGCGATCGAGATATTTTTTTTATCATGATTTTGTTAAAAAAAAAAATTAATAAGACTCTTCATTCACTCTCTACAATTTATACATATGTATGTATTACTTAATTGATATCCGAAAAAATGTTTCATTTCAAAAAAGCCAAATTGAAGCTACATCCAAAAAAAATATCCTTCGGAAGAGTAGCAATCAATCAAAACATGAACATATTTTTTTATGTGTCGTAAACTAAAATATCCTTTAAGGAATACAATGTAAATTAAAAATTCATCGAAAAGAACAATTGCTTTGCAGATAAAGATATGAAACTACGCAACTGTTCAACTGACAAGACGTAACCCCTAGTATCTTTAAACTTTATATTAATATGTATATATTTTTAGGTTGAACTATTTTTATGTCAGCTTAATACTGAAAATCTGACAATGGACATATTGGGCTTATTCTCGCTTAACAATGGATTTATTTTGGTTGTTCTATCTGGTATAATATCCTATTTATTTATTTTAATACAATTCGGACTGACTGATGGATATTAGGGAATCTGAAATCCAAAAGCATTTACGTATGTATGGATGTATATTCAAATGTTTTAATAAAAAAAACTTGTTTAAAATTATATAGTGTGCATTCAGCTGAGCTTTTAACAATTTAGAGCATTAGTTTCGATTCTTTTTACAAAAATAATACATATTTTGTTTTTTCTTTCATAGTTTTAGTTCGCTAGACTTGGGGATTAAAACTTCATGACAAATCAAAAATTTTCTTTGTACGCAAAATTCAACTTTAGGTAAAGCCTAGAAATCAGAAGATGGTCTGAGAGATTTTGTGTATAAAACACGATCCCATGAGATATCATTCACACTTTCAGGTTTAACTGAAGTTACATCACGTGTACTGGAAATTGTTTAGCTCATTTCTGCTTTTGAGTAATCACATTCAAGTTTTACATTTTGTTATTTTCAGTAGGATGCGTCCTTTCAAAACGTCGCACAAAAAAAAATTAAAATATTTTCAATTCATACAACCATACTTGGAACAGAACTTTGATTAGAGTCAAATCTTTATTTCTATGAACAATATGGTAAGATAACCACTATCTGATTTCATGAACATTGAGCTAAGAAATTTCATAGTCGTATGGAATAACTTCAAAGCCACAGATACCCGTAGTGGGGAGGAAAAATCTGATAGTAAGGTCATATTAAAATTCGATCTCGTTCAAGGACAGACCTTATTTACCTGGTTTATGGGTTACGTGAAAATAAATTAAATAGAAAAGGTTTAAGTGCTATTTTGTAACATTTATTTAAACGTAAATGAAAATTTCCTGAATAAAGAGAACAAACCTGTTTAAGCTTAATTAAATTTTTGAAAACACAAAATCCAAATAGCATCACTATACCATAACAAGATTTGTACGGCTGTGCGTAATTAATAACGTCAAATTGCTGCTACTGTTTAGTACAGTTGTGAATGCCAACCTTTCTCACTCCGCTGGATGAGGTGCTATGTTGTATTGTGCTATGCTGGATCCTTGCATGTTTAAATTGAAGTGAACATGTAATTTGCAAGCTAAAACCCGTTCCTACAAAGCACGCAAACAAAGCGCATGCACATATCAAGCATCCTCAAGAACTTTTTAAAGTAACACAGTAGCATTAACATCCAAGCTTGTTTTCGCTTTGGTTAAGAAATCAAAACAAAATCCATAAAAAAAGGTTGCTCAAAGTTATGAAATCTGAAAGTTTGACTGTAGGAGAATCTTGTGAAATTGGTGAATATTTTCATAAGAACAAAAAAAAAAACACTTGTGAAGCCTTATGGTTTTCATTTTATCTTATGATAAAGCTGAATGATAAAGTATTATTTACAGGCATCATTTTCTTTTCATCATTAGGAATGCTATGGGAAAATGCTGTTGAAAGTTCTTGTATCTACTCACAATTTTTTTCAATACATCAATCTGCAATTTCTGTATTGAGCAATGAACGTCTATGGTACCTTAAATCATGATTCGTGCTTTTTAAAAGATCGTGATCAAAACAAACTAAAAATCGTATTTTTTATTTATCCTTACAATAAAGCATTCTACTCAAGGCGATCTAATGTTACATTTCATTGTTGACCTCACGAATTATGCACACACTGGTGCTACTCGTACTAAGTCAAATTGTAGATTGTAAAATTTCACAGACAATCAAGCATCAGAACGGGTCAACAGTTAAAAATATGACTAGAGAGAACGATAATATTACATCAGATACATTAAGTTTGAGAGACTTTGTATTCTTAACAAAAATATTCATTCCGCACTCGAAATTTCACTGAATGAATGTGATTTAACGTAGAGAAATGTGGTCTGTGGAAAATGGACTTGTTCTGCTTTCCCAGAGTAAGCAGCAACGTAATAATAACTCTTTTAAAAACAGTTCAATAAATATTCGTATATTGTATGTATTGCCATATAATTTTACTTTTAAGAGTAGGTGATTTTTTTCTTTTTGTATATGAATAAAAAATAAATTAACTGTTTAATTTGAAATACAGATGCGCATTTGTATTTAATAAATGGTTTTTTTTTATAAAAAACAGTATATTATCATTCATTATTCAATTCAGTTTGTCAAAATTTTACAAAATTGAAAAAAAAAACGATTTTTAATAAAATTAAGTTCTTTTAAAACTGAAAAAAAAGAAAATCTCTTTTAAATTAAAATATAAAAACATACAAAAGTTAATATAACCAAGATTTTCTACTTCTTTTCGTTACTTTGAAATTAAACTAATTTTACTTTTGACAATTTAATTGCGTTTGTCGACATAGGTTAGTTTTTCTTTTTAAATACTTTATAAACTTACATTATATTATGTAAAATCAATTAAGGTTAAAATTAATAAATCATTTATTTAATATTTGTTTTGCATATAAATGAGATCATTTGAAAGGCAACTTCAAATGTAAATTTGAATTTTTCTCTTTTTTAATATTAATTGTTAATTAATTGTTCTTTGCATTCTCGATTTTTCCGTTAAGTTTTGCCGTTGCAGTTTGTTTCAATTTAACGTCCCGACGCATAATGGAAACTATTTTGCATTATCACAGCGTAATCCAAATTTACTACACCAATTGTGGTGATTGTTGTTGGTGTTCTTGTTGTTCGTTTGTTGCCTCTGTTATTAATGAAATCGTGTGGTCTGCTTGCACTGAGTCTCTGTTTGTGGCACTTGATGGGATTGGGATTGATGTCGATGATAAAACTGAGTTTACAGGTTTTGGCAACAGAAATACATTTAGTTGTTGTTGCTGAGAAGTGGCAATCATAGATATTGCAGTTCTGTTGTTATTAACATTTGTATGTGGCATCTTTCGCAGACTATAGCAATCTGAAATGAAATGCAATTTTAAACACATAATTATTTTTTGACATATGTAAAAGTATATAAATGATTTCATAAGCATTTTCTGATAGTGATTTTATTATATAAAGCTATAGAAAAGTGAAAAATTGGTTTCTTTGCGAATAACTAAAAAGATCGTTCTGCTACCTCAGTAGAGTTCTCCCTATTAAGGTGGTGCTTGGAAGTCGTAGCAACCAGAATCAACAAAGCGATAAGTATTTCCACAACTTTATCAAACTTATCAAAACACACCAAACTGTTATTATTTAATCAGTTTTGGCTTAATTCTACAAGTTAGTAAACCTAATATGATATTGTTCAATCAGTGCTGCTTTATGCTTGCGGATCATGGTCCCTCAAAAACATACTAACGCAACAAATTCAAACTTTTGTAAATTTCCTCTTGAGACGGGTATTTGGTGGCAGAAGCTGGGAAACTTGTCGATCAGTGCGTTATTGGAACCCATATGGAGACAAAAAAAGATAGAAAGTGATATGTCAAAAACTGCAACGAACTCACACAGCATATAACAAATCAAAATAGCTATAGAAAATTTGAATTATGATAGTAGTATGTAGTAGTACTGTTCGATTTTGAGGTACTCTATCGAAGGCTGCTTGGAAAACAAATGGCGCATGGTTAAAGAACCTGTGCACATGCATATTAAATGTAACCTCCAAGTTAAAAATATTTTTGATTTACTTTTCTATCAAAATTAAGTTGGGAGCTTACATTTGTATGTGAAAAATAATTTTAGGTCGGAGCTTAAATTTAATGTGTTACTACTTCTTACTTTTTATAAATAGTTTGCCTTAAAGCTATATTAAAGCTTAACTATCGTGGCTCGAATACAGAACTAAACTGAATGTCTTGTCATTTTGTAAAAATGCAATACGACGAATGTTGGGAGTTAAGGTCATAATTACGTATTTTTTGTTATTCAAAGAGATTTCTATTAGGGTTTACAGCTACTCTGTCTGATAAGAGACTTATTTGGCCAAACTCGCAGAGTTTATAACGCCACCAGCAATTAATATTTTTATTGTTCTATTAATTATCTATTTAATAGGAGCCCTAATTGCAAACAATTACAAAACAAAATAGCAACTATGTATACACGTAACACGAGTTACGTGGAAACTTCAAACGGAATCACTCATAATTAAATAAACGGTTTGAATGAAAACAATGTGAGAAAACAGTTATTGTAATTTCAGTGGTGTTTAAAGACAATAAATAAAAATAAAAGTTTATCGTGATTTTCTCTACATGAACATTTTTAATATATTAGTATGGCAAACACCATTTGTTTACCTCAAAAAGAGGAAAGAAATAATGAATACAAATTTTAACTACTCAAAGCAGCAAAACAAAATGAAGAAAATTGTATATGACTAAAGGCAAAAGATACGGTAGCCTATTTGTATTGACCAAGATATAAAGAATGTTTGTTCAAAAGCATACAAAAAAAGAAAAGAAACTGTAAGTCACAAATGTATTTTCACAACAAAATGCAAGAAAAATTGACGTGGACTTTCGCAAGTTTGAAAAAAAATATGAATTCTTTCCTTGACCTAAAACTAAACAAATACAAAGAAAAGATTAGCTTTGGCGATTGGAATACATAAAAAGTTTTTTTTCTTTTCTTACAACGATCACAAAGCAACGATTCCACATAGCACGCTCTCGATTCTTTTTAAACACACTTATATTTACGCACATTCTTACTACGTGGGCCATTTATTTTCCCTCCAAAAAGTTTTATATTGTATATGAAATCTACCTTGAATCCAACGCTACTTCCAACTCAACAACAAGTGATAAGATTTGTTGAAAATAAAAAAAAAATATTGTTTCATGTTTTCATCCATTTTACACTTAAATTCGTAATATAAAATTAAGAATTAAAAAAGAAAACATAAAAAAAGAATAGAGCGAGCGTAGGACGTAAGCGAGGGTCTAAAATTAAAGAAACAAAATAAAGAAATCAACTTGATTTGCTTGGAATATACCACAGCATAAATCGCGGAGAGGATCTACTTTGCATCACTAGCTCGCTGGCTGAAGAGAACTTAAAATTGCGAGCGAGTATCAACGAAATAAACAAAATATTTAATTTTAACGTGGATCGTAAACGATCGTATCATTTTTGTTGTCGTTGTCGTTCAAGTTGAGCGACGGCGAGGTGGAGCAGCCTATAAATGTGGGTGCGGTCGCCTCTGCAGCGGACTATAGGTAGTAGACTGACTGGGTTTCAACGACGACGACGACGACGAGTGTCCACATGTGTGTACAGTACACACTTTTGATTATTGAATTTGCCATTGCCAGAGGAGCGAGCCGAACCATTTGACGCCATGATGTGCAAAACAAACTAGTGACGGCGAACTCGGTTTGTTAACTAGGTCCCTACTTGAGTTGAAATCAACTCGAGTCAAAAAAAGTTGAGATAGCTACTCAGTCTGTCAACTCGGTTTGGGTGGATTTTCAACTTGGTTTGGAATATTTCTGAGCTGACACATCACTACGCAATACTTCACAATATGAACTAACTCTATGCTTCTCATGTGTTGCTGCGAAGTTTTCTTAGATATTTTGAACAAGTTGCAAGGACTTTTTTGAAGAAATCAAACGCAATGAGCAGCAAACTATTAAATGGCTCCGATGGGAGTGATACGGAATATTTAGCTTTGGGTACGAACAAGGAATATGCAAAGTCTTACAATTAATGTCGACAAAAAGAATTGCTCAAGAAATGTAAATTTGAATAATGAAAGAATATTTGAAAGGTATTTAAAAACCAAAAAATAAAAACAGGCTTTACATTAACTGCCTCTAATCTATTAACATTCAATATACTACATATTTATTATTTGTTGCATATTAAATTGTAATTTTTATGTAAATTCTTCTTAATTTAACATTTGCATATAACATTGTTTTAAATGAAACGAACACTAATATTTTTCCTACAGAATTGGTTTGGTCAACTCGGTTTAGGTAACTTGAGTCAACTCGAGCTCGACTCGGTTTCGCTGAATTTTCAACTCGGTAGAACTCGGTTTGGGTGGATTTTGAACTCGGTTTGGAATGTTTCCGAGTTAACACATCACTAAAACAAACCAAGTTCAAAACAAAAACTAAAAATTAAAACGTATAAAGAAACCTAATAATATCAAAAACAAAAATGAACACAAACACAAAAATATAATCAGTCAAGGGTGACGTAAGAGGTTTTGTTTAATTCTCTATTAAACTTATAAAAAATTTCTTAGCTGTATGATAGTTTTTTGATAACTGTACACATGGGGGAAAGTTAGCATATTTTCAAAATTTTCAAGATTTTTGACTAGACACCAAACCTATAACACACAGATTGGTCATTTCAAATGCTGGCAAATTGAAAAAAAAAATTAATTAATTTGCATATATTTAATATGTACTACATCAATTTTAAAAGTTATTATCATATCTTGGCATCATTAATAATAAATTTAATTTCATGCAGTTTCGACTGTACCACCGAAGTAAAAACAATTCAGTGTTGACACTGATTAAAGAAATAATTTTTTCACTTTATCAATTGAGTCTCTCACTCTTAACATACCCGTCCACCTTGGTTTATGTTAAGAACAAGTCAAAGAAGACAAAAACAATATGGGTATTTTGTTTTTGTCATACACAAAAATACGCGCTTCACATTGTTATAGAAATAGAATTAAAAAGAAAAAAGTTTCAAAAACAACCAAATATATGTATGATGCAGCAATATTTTTTGGCGGCAAAACGTTTTTTGGCAACAAAAAAAAATTTTTGGGATTTGTAGCATGATTTGGCGCCAAAATGTAGAAAAACATAAAAATCTTTTAATTTTAGGTAGCTGCTTTAGCTGGGGGTTGTTAGGTTACTTATTGCATAGAAAAATACAAACTCACACTTGTAATACATTTTTATGTAAATACTATAAATTCTTATTGGACAGGTATTCTTGGCGGAAGTTTAACCCGTACCAATTTATACTTGTTAAAGAAAATATTTAACAAAATGTATTTTCAATAATTGAGGCCTAGAAAACAATAACTGAAATGAGATTTTATTTTATTTCTGCATTACTTTAATAACTCATGTAAAATTTTTTTATTAATATACAGGTTCGGTAGCTCAAATGATGTAAAACTTTTTCCGTTGAAAAAAACACTGATTATTAAGTTTATCGAACCGAACCATTACGAGTACGATTTCTGACGCTCGTTGAACAAAATATCAGATCCTTAACGCCTTTGATTTCACAATTTTATGCCATACTTCACTTTAAGAATTTTACGCTTGTTTTTATTTTTGTTACTTTTATTTTTGCATTATCTGGAACATCCAGAACATCCTGAAATTCAAAGTCATATTTATGTATGTATGTCCATACATATGTGGTTATAATTTCATAACACAAAATGGTTTAGTATATATACAAAGGTGCACATGTTTCTGCAGTAGGTATAATATCAATGTATGAACAGTAATTGCAACTCATTCGAAAATTTTGCTATTAGTATTAAGATTGCCAATTTTACGAAACGAAATATCTAACAAATACTGAGCTGTCTTAAATAATTTAGGCAAAAACACATTTTCAAATTGATATTTATTCAAAATCTAATAGTGTACTAACATACAAGTTTTGAATGCAATAAATTTTTGAAAGTGTGTTATATCAGGAGCAAATTTTTAAGCAGCGGTTAGTTTCTAATTTTGTGACATGGAATAACCCATTTCACATGAACATTTCAACGTTTAACCGTAGACGATAAATTTAGGAAATTTCGCAATTTCAATAAAACTGTTCATTCAGCGGAAACAAGACCCACACTCGAAATTTCACTCAAAATATGTATGTGATTTGAAGGCGGGGTTTCTGCGGAATGAACTATTGTGATTGTAAAGTTTCGCGAAATTATCGTTTCTGGCGTAACATTCTAAAAATAACTGGTCTTCAAAATCAATAATTTTGAGAGATTTATTGATTTTGAACTCAAATAGTTATATCTTGATAAATTAATTTTTATTTGATTCTTGACCTATTATTTGTATTGGATATTTTTAATCGAGCCCTTAGCCCTTAGTACCGCAAAAGCAGTATCTCAAAAAAATGCATATTCCGGATTCTTATGCCAAATACCGTTACCTCTATCTAAATTAAAGAGGTATTTCAACAAATTGACACCGCTTTTGCGTTACTGAGAGCAGTGTAGATCACAAAAATATTTATTCAATTGATTTTGTCAATTGTTTATGTTAAAATTGTTCTGATCAGAATACTTTTAAAATAAATAATCAATTAAACAATTTTTTTGTGATCAATATCTCAATTAAAAATAACCATTCATAAAAATTCTGACAACAGACAGCTTACAATTTTGTCTTAAAAAGCTATTTATAAAATTTGGTAAAATACGAGTATTTCAAATCAAACTACAAAAATGTGAAATTTTTAAAGTATAAACCTATTTGCCTATTTTTTTTTTTGTCTAATTTATTGTTTCCAATAAATCAAACAAAGATTTCAAAAAAATGTATTTAAGTTTAAAAAAAAAAATTAACATTTTAAACCATTTCTACAAGAGCCTTCGGTCCAATTTTAAATAAACGTTAATTGACGAATGGCATATTAAAACTTTTGTAAAGCTTTCGATAACAACAACAACCTACTTGTCCCATAACTTTATTATGTAACAATTGTGAAGCATTGAAAGAAACATTGCCAATTATTCTCATCACTTTGTGAACTTTTAAGGGCTGTGCGTTAATTACATGTGATGTTAAGGGGGTGTTTATTTTATACTAAGGTTTCTTACGTGGGATGCTGGTAAGTATTATCAAAAAAGGTCATAATATACAGCGCCAAAAAAAATGTGGTCGATATTGAGCAAAAAAAAAATTTATCAAAAACATAAATGCATAAAAAAATTTACCTAAAACATGCATTTGAACAGAAAAAATGTAATTATCTTACAAAAAAATAAGGTATTAAACGGTAAACGTCAAATAAGGACACCAAAATGAATGACACTAAAAATTAGATTCAAATTTTTATTTTTCAACCGCTGAGCTTACACTTTTCCTTGAACAATATCACCCTATTTTGTCTATGATCCTAGTTTTCTTACAAAAAAAAGTGTGAAACCAAAAGATTTAATCAGATGGAAAGGACAGTCAAATCAAATTTTACGTCAGACCCAATCTTAGATTTCAAATTTAAATGGAATTTTAACTACATTAAGAAATTCTGTACTTTTTTAAACACAAAAAAGTTTTTTTGAACTTAATTTTTTTCTTTTTGACGACGAATACCTAATACCAAAGTAAAAAGGTAAAAATGATTGAAACTTTTTCGCAGAGCTGGTCGTGTTTTCAATTGAACAAATGTACAAAAAATTAATATTTTTAATAATTTTTTTAGAAATTACACACATAACATCAAATTCAATAAAATCGCTTAACACTTGTTCAATTTAATCTATATTTCCGGTATAAATCAATAACTATATTTCCTTTTAGTAAACTTAAAATACAACATAAGTACATATCATAAGAACAACAAAAAAAACGTTCCTAAACGAAACTCTTTTACATGAAAAAATTGATTCATATTTTGGCAAATTTAAACTTATGGGCTACACGAGTTGCACATAAAAAAATTAATGAATTATATAATTTTGCCAAAAAACAACTTCGCATTTTTCTATCGTCGAGCCATCGTTGGGACAGTTTCACCTGTCCCAAATTATTAGCTACGGCAATTACTTAATGCGTTACATTTGTAAATGAGCATATATTTCATAATACATAGCAAATGCAAAATTTCAAACTATCCAGAAACGAAATCTCCCTCAATGACTGAGTCGGATTTATCGTTCAGAGCAACCTAATTACATAAACGAAATTGTTCAAATATATTGTTATAAAACTAGGTACAAAGAAACTGAGCGATGCTAGCAGTCTGGAAAAAGACCGTTTGTATAAATGTGTGTGGCACTTTTTTTAAAATCTAAGTATCCTCCCATAGTTTTTCAAGCCAATGTGACATGGAGAAGTTAAAAAACCCGAAAGTCGTTTTTTTTTAATTTAAGCACGACCCCTTTAGCACGAAAAATTTTTCTAAAGCAATGATTTTATTCATTTAAAATTAGTTATGAATGCAACCTGCATGTTTCTTAAAAATAATAACATAATATTTTAATAAGAAAAACTCGATTTATTTTAATTTTGTGACTATCATGCTTTGACTATTAACTTCTTCTATATCAACCAAGAATTAGATAGACAATCAGTTTGATGTAGAAAATATCCAGTTTAGGTATATGTTCTATGGGCAAGTACAGAGAAGCTGAGCCAAGTCATTACAAGCTGACTTTCCGTACTCATCCAAATGTACTTTTAGGATCAGGAAGAAAAGAAAAATCGCAAAAATTAGAGAATTTATAGATTTTAACAAAGCGGATATCCGAAAATATACAATTTAATAAGCTATTTAATTATTTTGCGAAGATTACAAATCGATCAAATTGAAATGATTTGGGAGTTTTTTATTGAGCCATAAAATTAATAAGCAAAAGTTTAAGTCGGTTTTATACCAAAATTATTTTTTTGATTTTATATTCTATGCTTTGACAATTATCTTAGTTTACTAATTTTTGTACAGGTAGTATTCGTATTTAAGTCTTCCGTTGAAAACACTCTTATGCATTGAACAGAATAGAGACGGAGTCGGGAAAGCAGCGACGATTACTCGCTGTCAAAAATTATAACACACTTGACCGTATGAAATTGAACAGAATTGCGGCGTATGACTGGAAACCTGCCGACGGGTACCCGTCTATTTAGATTTAATTCTATTTTTTTTTGATAGCGAGTAATCATTGCCGCTTTCCCGACACCGTCTCAATTCTGTTCAACGCATTATTCTCTTAAATTATTTGACATAAACTTTAATTAAATAAGTTTAGGAATGCAGCTACGAGTATTTATTAAATACAGATATTACAGGTATTAAGCACTCTTATCTTTCAGTGTATTCTAAGAAATTACATGTAGACAAAAAAAATCAGTTTCATAAATAACACAGGCTCTAATTCCACAGATACAATACATTTATCAACTCAAAATTAAAGACAAAAAATATCTTTTAAGACTTAGTCGTTTTTTTAGCATACCTAGAGTGACAAGAGAGAAAAATTGATAATAAACAAATATTTTTGAAGACCTACTGAAGTTGAAACTAATTGTGGTAATAAAAATGACAAGAACACAAGAAATTGATCCCTACCTGTGATTAAAGTCTGTCGCGTATAGGGTTTTAAACGATCACTGGCTACATTTTGTGTGGCCAACACTGGGGCTGATTTGTCGACGATTTCATCGACGGCGGCACTGGTGATGACAGCTGGCGCAGCAACTGTTCTTCGCACTTGTCCCGATTTTTTCAAGCTGCTGCTGCTGCTGATGTAGCTAATCAACGTTGATGGCAACTCGGAATTTGGAGTACGGCTTAAATTACACTCCTCCCCTCCTGCTTCTTCGTTTGCTTCTTGTTGCAGTAGTCTTTTTTCATGGATCAACATTTCCTTTGCTATCAGACTTGGCAGCGGATGATGATGATGCACTGGTTCATTTTTATTAATCCTTTCAGAAGTTTCAGGTGAAGATATATCAATATTGTAACGTTTGGAAATGTACGAACGTATCTGTAGAGTTTCCTTATGCAGCAACTCTCGGACTTCACCTGGTTGAGGGGACCCAAATAAATTGCGACTCACACGGCGATAAGGCGGCAGCATCGTACTTGGTACTGCGCTTCGTCTAATGCTGCTGCTACCGCCGTCGCTGCCGTTGCTTGCAGCACTCTGCGGCAGACCGATCAACTGCACACGACATGAGGAGAAAAGTTCAACGCTGCTCGCAGTCATTTTAATTTCCTTTGTTCTATTTTTTCTTGTTTTACACTTCAACTTTTTTCTAAATTTTTTCTTTGCACTTTTCGATTAATTTTAAGTTAATGCATTTTTATGAAATTTCACTTAATTAAAAACACACAAATTTGCTTTCTTCTACACAATTTTACTTTTGATTCTTTTCTATTATTTTTATGTATACGCTGTTGCCATTTTTGTCTGTTGACTTGAATTATATTCTTTTATTTCTCAAATTCTTTTTTCCTTCTGTTTTTCTTTTAACTTGTCAACTATTATACAAATATGTAAAATACTACTTTAATGCTGCTGACTGCAACTAACAACTACTTCATTTTTACTTTTCTGCTGTAGCCAGAACTCGAAATTTTTATTTTAAAATAAAAACCGAAAATTCCATGCGCTAGAGTGCGATAGATATCGATTTTAGGTTCGCCCTAGTGGATTCTTTGCTAGTGGTTTACTCTTCTAGCCAATTTATCTCACTTGTTCAGTACAGAATTAATATATTGTATAAAACTCAAAACTTATATTCCAACATAATATTAGTGATGGCGAACTCGGTTCAACTCGAGTCAAATCGAGTTGAGACGGCTACTTAATCTGTTAACTCGGTGTGGGTTGATTTTTTTTGACGTGTTTTCGTGTGTAGTGGTTAGCGTGGGACTTAGCGTCCGACTCGTTTCACATGCTATTTTCAAAGCGTTGAAACGTTCAGGTTAAGTACGATATTGTAACGAAGCTAATGCTTATCAATTGGATGCTCTTCACATAAATACTATAGCCAATGGAAGTTCTGGATATATATTTTCAAAATCGCTAAGGTGGCTTTAATACGATGGGTATTTTTGAAGGGTATTTTAAAACAAAAAAATAAAATCAGGGTCTACATTAACGGGTTCTAATCTGCTTACATTCAATGTACTACATATATATTTGCTATTAAATTGTAATTTTTATGTAAGTTTTCCAATTTAACATTTGTAGCATTGTGTTAAATGAAACGAACACTCATATTATTCCTACAAAATCATTTTGGTCAACTCGGTTTAAGTAACTCGAGTTGACTCGGCTCAACACGGTTTTGCTGAGTTTTGAACTCGGTCAACTCTATTGAACTGGTTTGGGTGGATTTTCAACTCGCCTAACTCGGTTTGGAATATTTCCAAGTTGACACATCACTACATGATATGAAAGTTGGAGAGTGATAGCACTATACAATTTTTCTATTGCTTTCCCTACGCCAACTTCATGTTCGAAACTTGTTTTTTTATAATTTCGACACCAAGCCATTCATAAGCATTGCCATATCAAATGCTTAGATTGTTTTCAATAGGCTAGTTCAAAAGGCTAGAAGACAAAATTGATCAAACTATTTAAGAGTTTTATAACCTACACAGAGGGTAAATTCATTTTATCATTCCGTTTGTAACGCATAGACGGGGGCGTGGCAGGTATGGGAAAGTACATATATTCTTGCTCAGTGCCACTACCTGAGTCGATATAGCTGTGTCCGTCTGTCTATCTGTGTGTCTGTTTGTTGAAATCACGTTTACGGGAAAACTAAGCAAGCTAATTGAATGAAATTTGGCACACAGGTCAAACCATCTTGCAAGCTGCTAGCATAGAAAAATGGGCGAAATTGGTTCACGACCACGCTTTCCGCCCATACTCTATGTAAACATACCCAAGTCCATTTTAAAAAAAGTTGCTGCGATTTTTATGAAACTTGGTGATTTAGTTAAAATGAGAACAAAATTAAGATTAGGCTAGGTTTTTAGTTTGCTAAGGCTCTGAATTTCCTATAACTCCAAATTGGCACACACGATTTTCATAAAAATTTTAGGGAAGATACCACTGAAGGTAGTCATCAATACAAGCTTCGTCAATATACTGGAAAATGTCGTTGAAGGGCGTGGCACAGCCTATATTATTAATAAATGTTATAAAAAGAGATCTTTATTATAAAAATAAATCACGCCTGTCGCGAAAATCGGTACGTTTTCATTTCGAAAACTTTTTTAAAGCAATTGGTTTTCGAACAAAGCATAAAAGATCGAACTGTTCTATGCTTTATATGGTAGCAAAGTAGCAAAATATCTGTGTTGCATTCAAGCTGCCATATGTGTAATGAAAAGATATGTTCTTTTTAACTTTTTTAATTTATCCAGCACTAATAATAAAGTTTAGAACAACCATTTTCTTTCTGAATATAGTGCAAGTTTTTATTTTGACTGGTTGTTTTGTTTGCAGTATTTGAAACTTTGAAAAATTTTGCTGTCGCTGCTTTGATTCTGTTCCATAGAGCGTTTTGCTGCTGCTGCTGTTAGAATAAGAACTTTCTAAAAATTAAATTTTATCCAAAAAACTTTAATTCAATTATCTACATTCGCATAAAATGCATTTAATATGCATTTTGAAATCGCTACATACATATTATTATTGTGCCGTATATAAAGAACAGAGATACCTTACCGTTTATGAAAATCTAGCATTGAGTTCTAAGTTGATGATTTCGAAAACGGCTACAGCCTCTATTGTAACTTGGACTTCAAACACAATTGGCGTATCAGTACCAAAGCGCTGTGGAACAGAATAAAAGCAACTCCAAAAATTGTAAACAGCTAGTCGAGTGTCTATATAAAAGCTTGCGCATTTCTTCAATTAACTTTTCATTTGATCTTTCCATTCTAATTTGGATTTTTCAATGCTTAGAAAAATTAAGTTAACTAAAATTAAATTTAAATAGGAATGTTTTGTTGCTTTTTTTGATTAATGCAACCCTGACATTTTGCTGCTTTCCTGCCGTAGAAAATATAAAACAGAATCTGTATTGGCCAAAAATTATATATACTTCTACTGTTTGTTAAATACAGTGGACCCTCGGTTAACGTACACAATTGGTACCAGCATCTTGTTCGTTATGCGAAATGTTCGTTATGCGAAATGTTCGTTAAGCGAAACTATTATTTCCATATAAACCAATGTAAAATAAAATAATGCGTTCCAGGCCGAAAAAAATACACTCTAATATGTTTCAATTTGAACTTTTATTGAAAGAAAGTAACATAAAATGCATCAAAACTTTTAAAGAACTTGAAAAATACAACAACATATTTTAAGTTCAGCTTTTATTGAAAGAAAGTTAAATGAAACGTATAAAATTTTTTAAGGAACTGAATATGTATTGGACGGTAGGAGACAATCTGATCTGATCTATTTTTCTCTTTCTCCGAATCTTTTTTTGAAGGCATTTCGTATGTTATTTTGCAATTTTATAAAAACAAAATTAAAAATAGAACATTTGTATGTTTCAACACGTCTTGTTAATTTTACGAACACAGCTGATGCAATTATGCACAAAAATAAAGCAAAATTCACAATTATGAAACAAAATCTAAACACAGAGAGCACTATAATGTGTATTGTGAATGTAGATAGAGCAATTCGTGTAGCAAACTAAGTATTGTATTTTATCTCAAATATTGCGAAACTGTTGAGTCTGCAGAATGCTAAACACAGACAGAAATTTTACATGCAATTAAGGTTTCCCCCTTTTTCGTTGGTCGTTATGCGAAAATTCGTTCGTTAAGCGAAACTTTTTTTCCCAAAAAAATGTGTTCGTTTTGCGAAATGTTCGTTATGCGAGGTGTTTGTTAACCGAGGGTCCACTGTATATAACTTTTGTATTGGCATAAAATCTATTTGCTATTTGTCTCTTCTCACTCCCATTGTTATCCAAATTGGTTTGTTCACAGATTTTACTGAATTGCTTCTGCCCATAATTGAATAATATAGGTTACAGCGAAAAAAAATGCTTTTTCCGAATGTACATATAATGCCAAAATGTGTTATCTTTTTTTTTGTTTTTGCTTTGAAAATCAATTTTGACAATCAGGCTTTCTGACGTTCAACACTTTCAGACATGAGTTTGACAGCTTGCAAGAGCCTGTGTAGTTAAATCATGCTGCTGCCCTAATTGTGTTAGCATAAAACGAATACATCGGCAATAACAATCAAACTGTCAAAATGGTTGTGAATTGAATGGGAGGAAAAGAGATAACAGCATTCACGGTGTTCGATTTGCCTCAATGTTTTCACATGTGGACGCTAGGTAGTCAACGTTTACACGAGAAAATTCTATCAGACAAATTCTTGTCTATTCTCTTTTGTGAATTTGTTTTGCGTTTGACAGCGTTTACACGAAGAAACTCTTCAAAGAAATTTTCCCTGTCTGTAGGCAAGAAGGGAAAAACGAAAGGGTGGTGTACTGAATTTGTCGTACACGCGAAATCCCTTTCGTTCTATTCTTTAGCTGATATTATGCTTTGAATTTACGTTTGTTGTGTCGGGTTGACGCAGTAATTGCTTTGAAATTTTCTTGCACAAACAAATTCTAGTTTCCGTGTGTAAACGCAAAAGAAATTCACAAAAGAGAATAGACAAGAATTTCTCAAACTGAATTTGCTCGTGTAAACGTTGAGTTTGCACACGAAAACTAGAAATTGTTTGTGCAAGAAAATTTCAAAGCAATTACTGCGTCAACCCGACACAACAAACGTAGATTCAAAGCATAATATCAGCTAACGAATAGAACGAAAGGGATTTCGCAGGTACGACAAATTCTGTACACCAACCTTTCGTTTTTCCCTTCTTGCCAACAAACAGGAATACTTTCTCTCAAAAGTTTCCTCGTGTAAATGTTGACATACACGAGGAAATTCGGTCAAACAAATTCTTGTCTATTCTCTTTTGTGAATTTGTTTTGCGTTTGCACACGAAAACTAGAATTTCTTTGTGCAAGAAAATATCAAAGTAATTACTGCGTAAACTCGCCAGTCCAAACGTAAATTTAAAGCATAATATCAGCTAACGAGTAGAACGAAAGAGAATTCGCAGGTACGACAAATTCTATACACAACCCTTTAGTTTTTCCCTTCTTGCCAACAAACAGGAAAATTTTCTCTCAAGAGTTTTCTCGTGTAAACGTTGACATACAACCGCTTCGCACTTAGCCTAAGCACACATGAGCGTTTTTTCAACGCACGTTTTTGGTAACGCGCGTTTGGGTAGTTTTCACATGAGAAGTCATGGAACGTTAGTTAGACGTTGCAGAGCAAAAATCAACGCTGTTTAAGCTACTAAATTTTCATACCCCGTGTTTAAATACATAAAGCAAAAACATAAAAAAAGAAATGTTTGGTGCATCCAATAAATATCCAGCGACATTGACATGCTTGCATCAATAATTATTTACAACAACCACCAGGATCTGACTAGATCCTGTACATTGGGCCAATGCATTGCTGTATTCAGCTTTTATTTGCAAATTCATTTGGAAACAATGAGTTTGGTTGTTCGAGTAATAGTTTATACTTATTTGAGTTGATGTATTCATTTTATTATAAAAAAATCATATAAAATCATAGTACATATGCAAAACATGGCTTTTGGCTAGCAAATTAGATGAAACTGACTTTTTTGCACCATTTGGCCACGGTATTTTCATATCGTACTGAAAAACGGCAACTCTACAACCTCAGGCAACCGTTGTAAATAGTTTCTGAGTATCAAAACTCCTATTTCGAAAGCACAAAGTAATATGGTAAAATAGGAAATTGATTTTGCGTATTCTGTATGCAGAATTTACGTAATTTATTTGGTACTGTATTCGAGGATGCCTCATGATGAAGATTCAAACGAGAAGTCTATGAGGTGTACAAAAATTTGGATGTAGCTTAGTAGGTGAAAATGAGTCGACTGCATTGACTCGAAAACAGCTCAGAGAGTCTTTAATCTATAGGTGATTAGTTCGAGAAGTAAAAGTGAGACTTCATTTCAGAGGCCATATGATACAGAAAAACTTTTAACGCTTAATACTAACCGTATTATACAAATAAGTACATATGCAACTAACACAATTTAAAAATATAGGCATAAATGATAATGAAATTTATTTTATAGTTAAAAGGAACCACGTACAAATATAACACTGAGAAACTGTTAACACATCAATCATCGCATTAAATAAACTCAAAAGGACATATTTGAAATTATTGTTCATTGATTTTTATGCAAATGAATTATTAGAGCTTAAGCTTAGCGCTGTTAATAGATGCTATACGATTTTGTAATCTTGAACAATTTGTTGCTGCACGTGATCAACTACAACGTGTGCTAACGATACAACCAAATTATCCGCCAGCACTTGAACTGAATGTACGCACGCAAATGCAATTCGGAGCCTATTCGTTAGCATTACAGTCATGTCAGCAGTTGCGCAAAAACGATCAGGATTACGCTGAATGCTTGTCACACTCAAATGATAAAGATAAACTGAATCTAGCGCTTGAAATATTACCAAAGTTAATTCAAACTGACACTGTTTTGAATGCCTTAGCAAGGTAGTTTTAAATAATTTTGTTTAAATTGAATTTTTTTTCTTAAAGAAACTCTTAAAAAAGTTAAAAACAAATTTAACATAAACTCCATTTATTTTATTAATATATTCTTTTTTTCTATCATAAAGATTGCCCAATTGGATAAATTTAAGTTGCACTAACCATAGGCGTGGCCACAATGGGTTCCTCGGAACCCACACTAACTTTTGCGGGGCGTAAAAATCATATTCAAATTCACTAAAAAACTATTGATTACAGGCACAACCCAGTCTGTTTTATTGTTTTATATTACAATAGAGAATGTGTTGATTTTAAAAATGTAAATAAAATAAGAAAAACTTCCATGAAAGCTTTTATTTGAAAAAGCAACTGTATTACAAAAAGATAGGTATTTTAATACGGATTAAGCTGAAAATTTTTTACAAGCTGTTTACAACATTTTGAAGCAAGTAATAGAGCGCTTTTTTTAACTGAATAGTTTTTTGAAATTAGGTTCTTACGTTACCGAATATTTAAATATATGGAAATTTTCTCTATTACTCTTTTCGTAATAGTTTTATAGTCCCAAAAACAAATTTTCAACATATTCACATCTGATTGAGAAAAAATGACTTAAAATCGGTTAGTTAGTTCCATTAATTTAATCCAATTCTATAATCATATATTCTTTTTAATCGAGCAACTAAAAGTTTCAATACATGATCTAATTATTAGTAATTTTATTTTCTTTATTTGTATGTACAATTCTGTATATCAAAATCAATTTTGATATGTCTGTTTAAAAATTAAAAAAAAGTATAAGTTCTAATCATCTCATAAAAATTTCATTGTAAAAAAATTATAAGAATATAGGGGGTTAAGACCTTTGTATAGGGCGCAATTTTCAGTATTGGAACCCATTCGAAAAATTCCTGGCCACGCTTATGGTACTAACGCGCACGCGTAATGTGCAACTCGACTATTTCTAATCAAAAATAGAAATAGTTTAATGGTTGCAATCAATACCATTAAAAGGACATTTTAAGGACATAACTTTGTGAGTGACAAACTATTTCGACGATAATTGTTATACATAATATCTTTTCGTTCTTAACTTTAGTTTTCTTTACTTTTTGGTAATTCGGATGCAATATATTGCGGTCATGTTGAAGACGTTTGCAGACATTCCACACTTTCATCTGTTGCTGTTTGAGCTGGAATCGATAGTTCCACATCTAATAACTTTAAACACTTCTCAAATTCTTCATCAAGTTGATCCTTACCGCATCTCTGTTCTTGCATTTCAATATTTAGTGTACCACGATGCCTTTCCAGCTTTAGAAAAATAGTCAACAATAAAAATAAGAGAAGAAGTGTTGATATGGAGCATAAAATCAAAGTAGAATGTCGAGTTGAGTGCAATGAATACGGATAGATTGCATCTTTAATGCTGTGAGAGAGAAGTGCTTCACTAAGTTCATCAATTGATCCAGGATTGTTTGAGGACATCGAATGAGATGGTGGTTTCTAAAAAATTAAATTTTTTGACAACTCCAAAAATTATATTTTTAGTAAAAAAAAATGCTGCACCTAATCTTATTTTCATGATCTTAAGATTGTATGTTAGGATATGCGAAATGTGACCAAACACTGATATAAAGAATCATCTTAGTCACATTTTAAACTATTCATAGGGCTTTGCTTGGGTCCATAAGAAATGAAAGACACTTTCTGTATTAAGCGCTTGATATTTAATTTAGAAGAAAATGGAATATTATTTCTAATGGTGTGTCAAGATCTGAAGTAAATTTAATAACTTTTATGTATCTATTATTTATGTATATAAAAATTATTTTCTCAAAAATATGGGATAACAACTTACCGTAGTATTTTTGTTGTCATCGCTACCAAAATCAACCTTACCCGAGCTATCTAAGGTTTCTGGTATATCTGTTTCAGTATTGAAAAGATTTTTAGTTAAAGGTAGCAACACAACTTCTGTAAAACCATTGCCTTCGGTGACTTCCAATAAAGATTCGGTGACAATATCCTGATAATCAGTTTCATTCTTTTCATCCACTATGTCTTGAACATCTTCAACACCTTGTTTCTTAATAATAAAATGGGGATTATCTCCAGATGCTGCAGCATTCTCCAACTCATTTTCAATATATTCAGTAGCTTCAGTTACTTCATCTATTGAAATTATCTCTTGTGTCAATTCATTGGTGTCTGGTGCTAAGAAAGGTGTTATATTGGTAAAATCATCATTGGATGAGATATTCTCCTTGATTTGGACTGAAAAAGGTTGACTAGCAAATTGATCCTGTAGTTCTGATTCATTTTCTTGTACCATTTCGATGGAATTCTTTCTATCTGATACATTTGATATTGACTTTTCAACATCTTTCAACTCATTAGATGTCAAAGTTCTTTCAATAACTAAAATATCCTTTTTTTTTGAATGCAAATCATTATCTGATTCAGTCTGAATTTTTAAAGTGTTGGATAAGTTTTCGTTGGCTTGGAACTGTATACTATTATTTATGAGATTCAAATCATTTTTTTGCGGTGTTGTTGCTTGCTTTAAGTTTTTAGCTTCACGATTATATTCCATAGACGCTGAAGTCTCTTTAACTGAACTTTCATGTGACATTCGAATGTTTTGATGAAGATTTAATATAGATAACTGAACTTCCCCTACCAATTTAGCAGATTCTGTAACGTTATCGATTTTTAAATGAGTCTTCTCGTAGTGCTCAGTTTTTTGGATACCTTCTGCTGGTTGAAATTCTACCGTGGAAGGCGTTTGTATTTCAAAGATACTTGAAACTTTTTCATTTGCGCTATCTTGCGGAAATTTTTCTATTGTTTCTTGTGGTATCAAACCTAAGATATGAAATGTATGCATATTATAAAAATTACTATATTAACAAGCATTTCTCCAGAAACATATGTACTTACCTCTCATCATTGGAGAAACACTTACAGGTTCCATTTGCTTTTGCTTTTCTTCTTTGCAGTTCAGATGCTTGTTAAGCAATATTTCATCAGCCAATGATCTACGCATTTGTAATTCTGGTATATCCTGCAGAACATCTAATAGGGCGGAAGAACTGAAATTCTGTTCAACTTCTATTTCATTCTTGACTGAATTTCGTATCGTTTCCTCGAGATTTTCTATATTAGTATCATTTTCATTATCAGCCGTGTTTAAAAGTTTCGAATGAGGAAATAGTTCACTACTGAAGATATCAACTTTTTGTACTAATCCAATTTCATCTTGAACTTGTGTGGGTGTAGGTTTTATTTCGTTTGAATTGGTTGTTGTTGTCGAAATTGTTGTACTCGTGTTATAAAAGTCCTCAGCTAAGTGTGAACTTAATGTTTGTTCTGTAATACTTTCGGTTTTAACTTCAGTGAGAGTTGCATTCAACTGTGGTTCTATTATTATTGTTGGATTAGAATTGTCATGATTGCATTGCTTTGATGTTGCTACAGTTTTTACAGTTGTATCTTCTGTTGCTTTTGTCTCGAATATAATTTTTGTAGTAAATTCGGTCTCGGTGATGTCAGTTGTGGTGTCATCTACATCTTCTTTGATGACATAAGCTTTAGCACCACCTAAAAGATCATATAATGTAAATTGCGTTCTTCTGTACGACTTTTATTTGGCAAAATTTCACTGCTTTTGATACGTACATACATATGTACCTCATTTAAAAAATCTTTCTAAAAATTCTAATGCAATTAACCCCACCCGTCTTTTTACTATAGCAAGCTAGTAGCAGTCAAAGTTCAAATACTAACGTTGATTGCAATAGTTTTTATGACCCTCATGATATGCTGAATATAAATTTGAAAATTCGGGTCGTGCCACTGCCTTACTTGAATCTATCCTAATGGTACTTTTGCTTATAGGCTAACCAAAAACCCTTCATTTATCAAAATCGTTCTAAGTTGATCTTATGTGTATGTCTTTACAAAAGCTTACTACTGCTTGAAATTTTTGTATATGTAGTTCTCTCAATATAAAATGAGAAAAAATTCGTCTGGGTCAGTTTAAGGCAGTTAAAAAACTATCAGTAATATATTATGCGAAAGTTCCGTAAAAATAAGGAATGTAATAAACGCAATTTAAGAAAAATCAATTGCGATCATACTTTTCTAGTTTTGAGGTCTAAGGATAATAACTCGGCGGTGAGACGGCGAAAGTCTATAACTTGGTAAATCAGAGACACCCCACTCTACATTTTTCTTCTTCTTACCTGTAATCAAAAACAAGGATAGCAACAATGATCCCTTAAGCAGATCCACAGATAAAAACATGTTTTTCATGTGGTTTCTATATTTTCCGGCATATAAATAAGACTCCGTAGTTACAGGATAATTTTTCAATAATTTTGCACAATAAACGCAGCCATTCAAAACAATTTAACTATAATTTTTGGCAATTTATCATTTCATTTATCCTCTCAGATACGGCACAAGTACAATATAGTGGCGTAGTTATAATTTCCTTAAAATTTATATTTTTGGATAATATCGCCCTTACGAACATGCACACATTGTTTCACATTTTTCTTAAATTTAACACAAAATTTTTGATGATAATTTAGGCTCTCTTTAAAAAATTATCGTTTTTGTGTATCAGTCGTTCGTACTGATCGCATTCAAAACTCGAAAAGAACTAAAGTTCGAGAGCAACAAGTTAGAACTCAACTCAAGCGAATGCAGCTGCATTTGGATTTCTTTGTTACGTCTTCGTTCTGTTGGTAAGTACGATTGCTGAGGTGTATCCAAAAACAAATCGAAAATGGTTATCTTTATCTTACTATAGTATACCTGTTTTAAATAATATTCTATCACTTTGCTTTTATTTTTCTTTTAAAAATAAATAAAATTGAAATAGTATATTGAAAAATACATATAATATGGAAATATATACAATGGCTCATTTCGCCATTATATTGACATATCAGGTCACCAGTAATCCTACCTTGCAAATGATGTACTATTTTATGATATCTATAACTCTGAACAGTGGAAACACTGGGGATATAAAAAATTTAATATTCGTTTCGAAATATCCCTACCACAGCGTGTTAACGATTAAAAGTTTTGAATAAATATTTGGAAATCCAGCAGGGAATTATGTTAGTAAATTTTACTCCTTTGAATTAAGGATTACTAAAAGATTAATCTGTTGCTTTCCGCCCTAATGAGATTTAGTTTTTTCAAAAATAAGTTAAGGTGAACTTAAATATTTTTTCTTGTCATTAACTATGAGTATTCTTGGAAAACAGTAATTTCATGATATACTATATATATTGATTTTGCCAAAGTACTTCTTAATCCGTGCACAGTAACTTTATTCCGAAATTTCGTCATATTTATTTCTTATCCTAATCTCTAAAAAAAAGATCAGAATTTATATAAGTATAAGGAGCTGTGGGTACATTATTTACACATAAGAGTTTTTATAATATCGGAACACCCTCTCCCTCTAAGTAAGAAGTCATAGTTTAAAAATGATACCCATTATGTTATAATGAAAATATACTGTTACTAAATATATGAAAATGAATTTTATTACTTCCGTTCTAAAAAACTTTCTTGATATTCTCAATGTTTTCTAATGTCTTTTTCGATGGGTTAAACATTATTTGAAACATTTCGATTTTTGTCAACTTTTTCGATATTATACAAATGTTTCTCTATACTTTTAAAATATTTTGTTTTTCAATGCTCTTCAAAGTTTTGTCATTCGATTCTAACGACTTTTTCGACACTATACTTACATCGATTTTCCGATGTATTTGGTATTATTCGATACTTTTAAACATTTTAGATAACTCACAGAGCATCAAATAGAATGGAAGACTGATGAAAAGGTCCATAAAAATCAAAATAGTAAAGCTTATGTGTATGAAAATTACTAAAAAGGTGGATAAAAATTAAATGGCATCGAACAGTATCGGAAAAGAAAAACATGGAGTTAGACGATGTAAGTTCAAAAGTATCGAATATTATTGAAAAAGTTGAAAAGTATAGAAAACTTTGAGAAATGAAAGTATCGAATAGTAAAGTAAAATATCAAAATGGCTATTTACACATTTTCATGAAAAAGAATAACACCCTATTTGTGAAAATCAACTCAGTAGATTAGGAGTTATGACTAAGCAAATTGTAAGTGAGAGTCCTTTATGAATAATTTGCGTTGAAGTATAGTATTTCCATACTGATTTGCTAAGTGATCCAATAAGAATGATCTTCTTTCGTTAAAATTGTCTAATAGTTGGGAGCTATGAGTATTACTGAAGTCGTTAGTTTGGAAAACCATTCCGGTACAACAACTTATCGAAAAAACTATTTTTATTTTACGTTGCAAGGACAAAACTTTCATCAAAAAGCTTCGTGGAATTGATTATAAAGAGTTGTCGGTTTCGTGGGTCAGAAAGAACACGTTTTGAGTAAATTAACAAAAACTAAGAAAAAAGACCGATTGTGTTCAAATTCAATTGTCCATATATGATCGAACGCTCTTTAGATCAAACAAATTGCAGTGAATTCGTGCTCAGCGATCAAAAACTCTTTGAAGTAACCAGTTTTAGCTAGTTGTGTTTCATTTTGAGCTGAAGAATTAACTTTTTCCAAGAATACCTAATTTGGACTTCCTTATGAGTATTATTATCTGGTGATGACATTGATTCTTTTTTTTGGAGAACGGCGAAGGAGCGATTGTCATCGTTAATGATAAGCAGTATGATCATGTGTCAACCGTAGTGCTTCACCGAGAACCGATAAATATCATCGGGACCGAGAACGATAACGAGACGATATCAAAAAAATTATTTCTCGTAAGGCCGAGGGCGAGAACGAGAAAGGTCTGACCGATATCTCGTTCTCGGCGATAATGTAATGTTTATCGTACGATAGGCACTAAATTAATGTTTTTTTCGAATTTAAAGAAATCGGTTTGGACAGTATGTAATTACAACACAAAGGCGCCACTAGCCACACAATACGAAATTTTTGGTGTTATTGCGCATATTGTCGTACTTAATCCAGAATGCCACAGAAATTTACATTACTTGAAGGGAAGTGTACTCAGCACTAGCCTAAGGTGGGACCACTGCCTGTGGCACCGATGTCATCGCCCATGAAAGAAGCCTCTTTTAATAAACCCAAGCGAATCATGTCACTCTTCTTACAATGTCAACAAAAACTGTTGCCTTTTTAATGCACCTTAAAAGTGTAAACCAGTAGATCAACTAAAAATCGACCTGCGTGTAGCGGCATGGTATCATGGATAAACAAGCATAAAGAGGCACAGCTGTGGTTGGTGCTTGTTGTTGTATTTATAAGAATAGAAATATGCATCCTGATAGATCATGAAGATATTTATATATCCCTTACCGTTTATGTTTTCTTCTTCTTACCTGTAATTTTCATAGCTAATGAATTCGCCCTTCGTGATGTATTATACATAAATAATACACTCTGTGTTCAAAGTCTTTATAATAAAACCTTGCCGGAATGGACAAGAGAAATTTATTATTATATATATTTTTCATACAAAACTACTATAAGACTGTTGTTACTTGTAATTAAAACATTTTTTAAGACATAATTAAAATAATAATTATTGATACTATATACTCGTAGACCATCGGATTAGTTAAATTAAATAATTTAATAATTTTATAAACATAAATATAATTGAGATTGCTTAGATCATAAATGAATTGGATGGAATTTGTTGCGTTAGGTTAGGTTATTTTCGGAAGATGAAGTATCATCATAACTGATAGGCTCATTATTTACACATAGTCATGAACCATTTTGATATTTTTATAAATTTAAAAACGTATTATTTTATCATGTGATTTAATAACAATTAATGAAATGAACGTTAACTACGATTTAAGGACGCAAAAAACCAAAAACGGATTTAAGGCGCTCATTAAAATAGAAGAAATTAATTACGACGGGCAAGGGCGAAGTAAAGCCCAAGCCAAGGAGCTGGTTGTAGATGGTTAATTTTGCTTGTAAGCCGACGGCATGTTTCATAGTCAAATTTACATCAAAGGTTTTTCTGGGCTGGTGCTGGTAGCGATGGGCGAATCTGAAAATAAAAATAGTTGGAAAACATAATTTTAATGATATGTTGCATTTTACCTGCAATTTCATTTTCCCATTCTTTTTTCAATTTATAAACAGCATACGCCGATATATTTATTAAATTATCTGAAGTATTGAAGTAAAACTGCTTTAGTTAAGGGTCATTTTAAAAATTATATGTATAATACAGAATTGCTACAGTAATAAATTATAAATCAAATTAAAGTACTCATGGAGCAGTGTGCTAACGTAAACTTACCATTGTATACATCTTTTTTAAAAAGTGCCTTTAAGGCCTTTTCAGCCGCCAGCTCCTTGGCTTGGGCTTTACTTCGCCCTTGTCCATCGTAATTAATTTTTTCTATTTTAATAAAGGCTTTAAATCCGTTTTTGGTTTTTTCTGTTTTTAAATCGTAGTTAACGTTCATTTCGTTTATTGTTATTAAAGTCGATTTTGGCTTTAATAACTTAATTAGTTTTTTTTTTTAGTCATTTTTTTTTTCTTATAAACGCACTGAAAAGAAAACCGAAATAGTTACATAGTTACTTTAATGTTATCAATTGAATAAAGAATTATCAATTGCTAAATTCTTTTGAAGTAAAGTCTGGTCGTGAAAAGGGAAGTTTAAGAGCCACCGATGGAGTTGATTCGATTACGTTTTAAGCGAAAATGCAAAAGCGAAAAATGAGTGAAATTACTGAAAATTTAATAAACTTAATTGAAATAATATATGTACATAAAACATATTTGTCTTAAATTGAGCAAAATTCAAGTAATTCCATATCTTACCACGTCTTACGTTTTGATTCCATTTGAATTCCTTATAATAAAATTATTCATATGTTTCTAGCGACTGACGCTTGTTTTGATTTTCAGCTATACTTAAACTATCAATTGCAAAAAAAATTAAATGCCGCTGAATTTACCGTCATACGTCGCAATTCTGTTTATTCAAACGGATTTTACGACGGTTTTGCCGTACAACGAATTTAACGCTGGCGGTATTTATGTCAACCGCCGGAATTCTGTTTAATGTTCGAATTTCGGAAACTCCAATAGAAATCGTTAGTTTACGTTTCAAATAAAGCTTTGCGGCAAATAGTTAGCAAAACAAAAAACTTTTTTTCCTTTAATGTTCGTGCTTCAAATTTCAATATCTTACTCTAACAAAAATATATCAAACACATGCTGGCTAATGTATCTTCGCACAATGAAACGTTTGACGACGAAATGACGCGAAGTGAAAAATCAAATTTGTTGAATTTTCCACGCGACGAGAGTTTTGACATATATGGCTGTTTCAAGTTTTTGTTTATTTAAATTCTAGTGAAATCTGTTTTTCGTGTTTGCATTTAAATTAAATTTATTTTATTTAGCGCAAAGAATATATTTGATTTTCTAAAAAATTTTGTCTAGCAAAATGAAATTCAAATAAAAATTTAAGTCTCGTCGCGTTACTATTGTGTTTAACTACATGACGACAAATAATTTTGACATTGTTAACGATACTCGTCTCGCTCTCGTCCCGTCGGCTCGTCATCATTGTAATTGGGGCTTAAGACTCTTCAGATACGAAATTTAAATTTCAAAACTATGGACAACTTCAAATACGACTTTTCTGGAGTTCATTTCCGTAGTTCTTTTATATACTTATTGTTTGCATCTTTTACATTTAAGAAACGCTTCCCACAACAATACCAACAATTTTTACAAAATAGAATAGATACAACCTGTGTGAACACTGACTGTCGAGCCTAACCCTACTGAAGTTGGTTGTGTTCTTTTGTACATTCTAAAGTTAAAACTTAACGTGTGAAAACCGTGTATTAAAATAAAATTGTTCGCTAGCGATAATGTTAAATTTAAATAAAGCTCAAGCAACCACTGCATACGCGGAACAATATAGAACTCTTCTTTGATAGTGTCTGTGAAAGTGTAAAAACCCTGCCATCAGACTTAGCCACTGAGGGAAAAATTAAAATAACGCAGTTAGTAGCTGATTTAAAAACGCGTGCCTTGCAACGCAACTCAATGTCAGATCTTCAAATTAATTCAACACAATCTTCCACACCTTTGTCATCTCGAAACACTTCTTCTCCAACGGTTAATATACATATTTCTTAAATCGATTTATGAATTCTCCAATTATTGGGATTTTAAAGTTTCCTCTCATTTTCATTAACTTTATTTGTTTAAAGTCTGGTAACTGTTTTTTGGAGAGAAAGTGGTCAGCATTTTGTTTCTCTCGTTTTTTTTTTGTTTGTTTTCATTTGACTTTGTTTTAGGGCTCGGGAATAAGCTTGAGCCAATTTCAGTAACGTTTATTTCTTAATGTACCTATAGATAAGTACAAGGCAACTTGATCTTGCCAAACATTTCTACGAAATCATAAAAAGATCATTAAATCTGTTTGTTGTGGCTGACATATAACTTACAGCTTTCAACACGATAACTACCCAGTAGGCAAGGGCAGGAGCTTGCAGGCCTTCCTTGGTAAGATTAAGGCTTTGCCACCTCCTTTCAAACTTACTTTCTTTTTTATATGAAACGTCCCGATAAAACAGGCCTTCTTTAGCAGGCCTGTTAGAAATACTCTTCAAGCAGGTCTTCCTACATCGCTTGCGTCAAGAGCCCTTCTAAGAGTGCTTACCGTAGAAGGTGTCACAGAAGTACTTTGAAAAAATATATATTGAAACATTTTTAAGCTTTGACATCTCCGTGCTTTGTGATCCAACCAGAATGGCTAACACCCGTTCAGTAGTATTGTATTAATAAGTCTATATTTGTTTACATGCACCTTAGAGCTCATGTATTTCCGGTTTACTATTTCCGGTTCTGAATATAAGTAACCGAAAAATTTCTAAGTGAATCAATTAGGGTTTTGCTTCAAAAAGTGCATTAAAATGCAGAGCAATTGCGCCAAAGAAATAAGTCGATTTTGACGGACTGCGTAATTCAAAATATGTTAGTAGTTATCGGATATAGACCGATAGGGAAATACTTACGAGCATAATCAAACTTCGAGTACACTCGTTTACAATGCAATGCAGAGTGTTGGACAAACAATTGCCTCATCTCCGTTTTGTATTATTAAAATTAAAACCTTGGAAGTATTCGCTGCCATTGTGGTCACCGTCGCTGAGCTGAGCTGCGACATGTAATCGTGACAATTATTACGAAAAAATCGATATATGATAAGTAGATAGGCCACCGTATGCTTTATATTGAGCGAGTACGTACCTATGTACATACGTATGTATCTTGGCAGAAGAGGAACTGGTTGAAAGTGCTTCATAGATATTGTATCACACAATGTGCAAGAGTACGAATTTTTATAAAAAAAACGTGCCAACTTACTGCCAGTACGATAATTTAGGCATTCGCGCACACGGTGTACGTACTCGTATGTAGTCAATGTGTAGCGAGAAGTCGTAAACTCTTTAAGTGGTATATTTCGTATATAATTGTTACGCATGCGCGTTATTAAAAACAAAAATAAATATAAACCATAAGTAAAGAGCAAGTTTTAAAAAGCTCATTGCCAGTAATGACACTTGTATATTTGTTTAAATCGAATTAATATATGCATCAGCTATAAGTTTGACGACAATACCTGTATGTCAGCAACAACGGCAATAACAACAACTGAAAAATAGGTAAAGTAAAGAAAACCCGAAATTCGAAATGGTGGCATCCTCATCCTCAGCAAAGCGCAGTGCACAGTAGAGCAGTATAGATAAAATATTATTCAAAATATGCCCTCACACGTAATATGTGCAATGTGACATCGTAATGAATAACAATCTGGAAAGAAACTTTTTGCTATTGCATGCAATTCGGAATTTTAAGTCATCCAGAAGCGATTGGAATATTATCTGACTTTATTTTTTGAAATAATCTTATTTGTTGTAGTTAAGATTCGAGTTGCAAGATGCTTCTTTAAAAATTAATTTTATGGATGGCACTGTGTGACATCCTTCAAAAGGAATCATTATTTTGCTTACAACTGTCAGAACAAAAATTTTTTTGACAGCATACCCCTGCAGCCGGTATATTCTCTGCGGTTTGTAGAAACAGAATCTTTTTTGTAAACACGGAATTTCCACCTCGTGATATACCCGTATTCTAGATCAAAGGTCGCAAAAAACAGCCTTTCGCTGTTTCGCGATTATTGTCAACATTTTCAATAGTTTTCTACTTTTTCGATAGTTTTTGATACTAATCGATACTCCTTGATTTCATCGATTTTCGGAACATTATAGAAAGATATATTCTTCAATTCTACTCAACAGCTTTTGAAACAGTTTGATACTTTTCTTTACTAACAATATTAAGTTCCCCCATCACGCACTCTTTATTAAATAAATGTTCAGTGGTTAAGAACAAAAATATACTTGAATGTTTCATTCTATGTTATTTGAGATCACTGATTAATGAAATGAATAAATTTTATTTTTCAAAATCGCTTGATGATAAGTAAAAATTTTTGCTTGTGGTGTTTCTCGTTGTTGGACAGAAAAAACGGTTCATGCTCTAAAAACTGAAAAGTTGATCATATATAATTTCGGAAAAACTGGAACTTCCGCTGCAAAGATGGCCACTTTTGGGGCTAATCCATTTTGATTACATTTTGTTTTCTTCATAATTTCCAGAAAAAATCGAAGGCAACCTGAAAAGAAACCCAACAACACTGTGCTGAGGAACCCAGAGTGTTGACGACACTAAATGAGAAGATAAGACGTTTGTGTACTAATAAATTTATCAAATGTAAATGCTTTATGCGCAAATGCACATCCGCTGACCACAGTGCGACGTGCTAAGTCAAATTTGGCAACAGGTTAATGCAATTTGGCAAAACGAGCCGCCGACCAATTGACAGACATACATAACTTACCATAACGCCAGACAAACAGCCTTCCCGCTTGTCTGGCAAAATACTCAATGAATGTATGAATCAACAAATCGATGAAGTTGTTCAAGTGGTCGTGCGTATACGTACAGAGTGTTATATATGTTGGTGTTAGTGCGTGCACAACGTGATCGACGTGCCCTGTTGGGAAAAAATACTAAGGCTGAAGTTGAAGCTTCCAAGAAGCCAGCACAAGTAGGAAGGTTTTGGCTAAAACCAACGTCAACTTATTCACAGTTCATAAAACACATTCGGCGTGAACGTTTGTAACTCTCGAATATTAATCACTAGCAAAAAATTATTTTATATTTTATTGTGGAGAAGTGATTTGTGCTCATAATAATTATCTAACGAAAAAATTGTAAATAACGAGTTAATTTTAGTAAACACAAAAAACAGTAGAGCAAAAATGTCGCGGAAATACCAGACTAGTGCTAACATAGCACCATAGCCCTTGCATATGTAGTTCTAACAGTGATGATTTCATAGTTATCACACAATCAAATGCCTGCCTTTAAAAATACTTAAGACAAAAACAAACCTGCAACTACTTAGGGTGAAAGAATGTTTTTAAAACGACGCTGGACTGACAACAAATGCTGCATCAAATTATTGAATCTTTTGATATTTTGGAGTTATGCAGGACTCTTGGCAACAACAGCATCCAATTCAATGCTTACGCAAGCGCCATCACAGGAGACCCGTGAGATTATCATAACCGATGCGGTATGAGAAATTAGTGCAAGTGCGACTTATTTTTTCTATATATTTTAATGGCTCTTCTAATAATGCTGAACCTCTTCATATGGGGGCTTTGTTTTTATTGTCGTGATTGAAATAAACGTGTTTCGTATACTTAATCGCATGTATGTCATAATGCAATGCAATTTTTTTTTGGTTTTTGTTTCTTGGTTTTATTTTCTCATTTTTTGCAACTACAACATCATTTGAGTATTAATGTATTACTGTGTTTTAACCCGCGTTGGTGGTTTGGTATTTTTCAGTGCTTTCCTGTTTTCAGTTTCCCATTATGGCGAAAGTTTGACACACATCTAAAAGAAAAATAAATGGCACTATACTTATAATGAGGCCCTTCAGTTTAGCATTACTGCTTGGAGCAGACAACATTATAGGCTGAGAGGCTGCTGTAGAAAAATATAAAAACTAACTAGCAACGGTCGCCTTGCGCAGATCTGTTCTTATGCCTGATATTCAAGGTCAAATGTCATAAAAAAATCTGAATATTAAATGTTAGAATATTTTCTCCACATATCTACATACTAGTAAAGCATTGTTCTTAGGATACAATGCCGATAATGGCTAGCTATTGTAAGTCATACTTCAAGGCTGATTAATTTGGTTTGATTTAAATGTCGATTAATTTTTAGTCAGCTCTGAAATTTATAGCCCCGGAGTGCTGTTAACATTTTTATAAGGAAGTTATTTTATTTATAGTTTTTGTTCAGACTGAACTTTTGTTCGGTAAACAGAAGGTGAGATATAAGCGAAAAACTGTTTTTCTGACCCTTGACATTGAATATCTTATTCTTGCTAGTTAATTTTTATCTATGTCCTACTATACAGACCAGTGATGGAATTTTTAGTACATTTGTACTTTTTTCACTAAATTTGCGTCCCGAAAAACTGTCGTCAGTACATTCAATAAGTTTTCAGTACATTCGGTACATTTATCGCATTTTAGTAAATTTGAAGAATTTTCAACACATTTTCAGTACATTTTCGATAGATTTGAACAATTTACAACAGTGACCTTTGTTTTCTTTTAATAAATGAAAATGAATAATGGTGTAGATTTTGTAATTTAGTGTCAAATATATCTCATTTTGCTAGAGATTTCGAGATGGCATAAGTGAGGAACTTTTTTTTGTTAGTAATTTTATAAAAATTTCATATATTTTAGTAAAAGTTGGTGTTCAAGACAAAAAAGTACATTCAGTACAATTCAAGTATATTTTCATTAAACCCAAATTCCATCTCTTATACAGATAGAAAATTTTATACCAGAACTTATCACTTCTTTACAGCCGCCTCTAGAATTATATGATAAGTAAGAATTGTACATATATTGCTTACACAAATCTCAGAACACATCTAATTGTTATTAGCATAATATATTGACTCTCCACTACCAAAATTGTGATGCGTTTTGTTTGAACTTCTAAGCTCTATTGGATAATAATTTATATATGGTTGAAATGCTAAGAGCATCAGTCGCTGTGTTACCTGACGTGTTGCTCCACTCTGAACGAAAATTTGCTACAAGTTTTTTTTTGAGAAATCACGCACTTAAACCATAAGGGCCGAAAGTTTCAAAAACTTTTTTTTTCCAAGATCTAAACGGAATTTAAAATTTAATATTTATTTTTTGGTGCTTAATTCAAATCTTGGCATTCAATTCTAAGCTTGCCATTGAAGCGACATTTGAAACACTGCAAGACTTACATACTTCACTCCTGTTGAATAACAGATGGTCTATTTAACCTATATAACACTTGAACTGGTGTACATACAACTATCGCATTTAAACTAGAAGGTGGTGTGAATATCATATCCACTATCGGCTCCCTTGAGCACCAATTAAAATGCAGATTCGATATTGTGCCGTTTTCGAAAAATCAAGATTTCTCGACTTTCAATAAAAGACCAGCACAATATATCGCCAATAATAAACAATATACAATAAAATTTTCTGCATTATATGTCAACCTTATACAAATGATATAAAATGATTTTGCAAATTATCAAAATCCTACCAATATTGTGACTAAAGATGATTGTCTTGCTGAAATTTTCCATGATTAAATGAACTTTTACAGTGATTGCACGACCAGAGCATTATGGATCTTTAAAATCAAAACAGTGAATGTTTATTTTTTTTTGGAAACATTTTCTTCTGTGAATAACTCTTTGTTTTTATAGGATCGGATTGATGATAATAATAAATTTATATTTATATTCTAAAAAGTACAAGAGCCAGGTCAAAACTTTGTATAGTAAACTGTTAAAACAACATAATTTTGTACGGTATCTTTAGAAAGAAAGGCAATTTTTTTTTTATTTCACAAGCGATAATTCTGAACTGAAAACACGGCTGGTATTAATAGTGCCACCATAAAATATGTGAGCTAATTACCAAAATGAAACTCACTGATTCTATTGCTCTAGCCCTATTACTTAGAGAGTTAAGAGATAATCTTTGCTAGTAAGTACTACTCTATGGGAACATTGTTTAACACGCTGTTACTTATAGGGTGTTGAAGATAGACCCCCCTCCCGGCTAAATAACTTTGTACTCACAATTTTGCGGATAGCTCACCATAACTGGACCATCATACATACATACATATTTCGGTTCTTGCATTAACAAAATTTTCCTTTTAGATACGTAGAATCAGACGCGATGGATATGCAGCAGAGAAGCATTTAGTACAAACACAAGATGGCTATGTGCTTACAATGCATCGTATACCCTATAGACATTCGATAAGCGGTAAAACTCTACGCAGGCCAGTAGTTTTCATGTTAGCCGGCATATATGCATCATCTGACTCCTGGCTGCTAAACGGCAAAGAAAATGCCCTACCCTATCTACTTTCAAATAATGGCTACGATGTATGGTTAGGGAATAATAGGGGTAACATATACTCCAAACGAAATATTTGGCATACTCCAAAAGAACGAGAATTCTGGAATTTCAGTTGGCATGAAATGAGTATTTTTGATATGCCTGCAATGATAAAATACATAATAGAGCAAACAGGTGAACAGCGAATGCATTTTATTGGAATATCTCAAGGTGGCACGTGTCTTTTAGTGCTCAACTCAATATTGCCCGAATATAATGTCGTTTTTAAAACTGCCACACTGCTGGCACCAGTTGCCTATGTCAGTCATACGAGAGGTACTTTAGCAAAAGTTTTTGGTCCTCTATTAGGTACAAGAAACTACATTTCAAATCTATTGGAGGGAGTGGAAATGATCTCAACCAATAAATTTGTAAAGAAATTTCTTTCAATGACCTGCTCAGAGAATGAACGACCTATAGTTTGTGTTAGTAGACTATGGCCAACAGTAGGTTATGATACCAAATATTTAAATAAGGTACGCAATTTGGTTATTTAATTAAATTACATATTTTTCTAATTGAAAACTTTTTAGACACTCCTGCCAGATATTATGGCGAATTTTCCTGCAGGTGGTTCCGTTAAACAAATGATGCATTATTTCCAAGGTTATATCTCAGGAAAATTTCGTATGTACGATTATGGTGCTATGAGAAATATGTTGCTTTATAATCAAATTGAACCACCGGAGTATTGTGTTGAAAAAGTCACTGTACCAATTACTATGTATTATTCAGAAAACGACTATATCGTATCGGTAGAGGATATCTGGAAACTATTACCACGATTAAGAAATATTAAGGCTGTATATAAAATACCGTGGAAGAAATGGAATCATTTTGACTTTATATGTGGCCTAGGAGTTCGTCAATTCATATTTGACAGAATTGTTAGCTCGCTTAATGTAAGTGAATATAACATGAATAACTATCCTTATGTATAAGTTATACCTTAAACTTTTTAGTAATATTAATTTGAAAATAGAGCAAAACAACAATGTATCTTTAATTATGTAAAGTACAATTTTAAGATATGTAGTTTAATATATACATGGGTTAAGTACATTTGGATGCATATTATTAAATTCATTTAAATAAAAAACTACTGTTTTAATTTTTCAGATTTGGTAATTATGTATAAGCAATTTGGGAGCAAACTGTTTGAGAAACTCTTAAGTCTTCTTTTTAAAATAAAAGTTTATTTTTTGGCTTTGCTTAAATTATAAAAATACTAAGACTTTGCTACAAAATTAGTTGATTTTAAATTATAAAATTTTATAGAGTCAGAAAAAGTGTATCTAACATTTTTCGAGACATTAGCAAGGCCATGCCGTAGTTTGCATTTTTACTAATTTAAAAACAAAAGAGATAAAACAAACTAGAATCCACCGCGAGATGTTGACTGAATGTCGGATTCCAACCGCCGACCTTCCCGTGTTTTTTTTTTTATTGTGGTGCGGCGATTGGCTAAAGTTGCTAATTTTATAAATTGATACATTTTTGTTATGTGTTAAACAATTTAGCAAAATTGCAATTAATTGTTGACACTGTTAAAGCAGCAGCTAAAAATTTTGGTTATTAGTTATCATTAAGGTGTAACTCATGCGAACTTAACATTGGCTAGAGTTTTACTGCGCATAACATAATATTAATAACTTTGTTGCTATGTTTTTACTACTCCAAAGTAACAAGTAACTCAATTAGTATATGATATTTTTTAAGGTACCATGGGCTAGTAACAGCATGAAGACTAGAGTCCAAATACCGCTAATACTAATCTACTACAAAGTGACTGTGAGTGGCAGAAGTTACAGTTTGAAACCAAACGATGGATATACCTTCACCAGATCGTTGGCGATAGTAAACTTTCAGCCAAAATTGCATAAGTACATTACACAAAACTGTGATTAACAGGTTCACTTTTAACTATCGAAAATAAATTCACAAATTATTGTGAAATCAGAAAAAAGTTTCAGAAATCGCAGTTTTAAGTTTGAAGAAATACAACCAGGCATAACCCCTTAAAGTTGCTTCCAATCATTTTTATTTCTGTTGATCAGTAACTTGAAAGCTTTATCTTAAAGGCTTTAACCAACTTTCTCGAAAACTTAATTTTGCAGGTAAGCTCTCGTATCATATATCAGTTCACATATACATTAAATTAGTGCGATTTTTCTGACAGCATAAAAACCCTTTACGCATCAATAATTGATTTTAATGCACCAAGCGGAGAAAAGCTCTTTCATATACAATGCTCGATTTTTGAAGTCATCCAATCACTGGCGTCACTTCAGGAAATCTTGGGGGGGACGAGAATTATAATTCCACCACTATTAGATAGGGTTATTGAATTAATGTACTGAATAATAACTAGTATCAGACCCATGGAGGGGCAATACCCTCCCCATCCCTACTGAATTGATGCCGCTACATCCAATCAACTTCATATGTATATTCTGAATCTTGCAGTTGAAAGTTAAAGTAGCTTCTAGTATCTTCAAATACTTCAAAGTTCTATGTAAAGTCTGTAAAATCAAAGTTTATTTTTATAAAGTCGTAAGTAACTTTAATTTGTTATGGAAATAGTAATTCTATCACGAATTTCAGCTTCTACTTATTTTTGAGCGCTCAGTGACAACAAAAAAGCTTTGTGCGACGCAGCTCTTGAGAACAAATTCTGCCAAGCCCACGATGAAACATGATGTTTGCTATGTATTAGTCTAGGAATGTTTCTCTGAGCCGTGACAAAATTATGATAAAAATAAATCTTTAAAAGGAATTGGTTACTTGGTCTTCACTTACTTAATTGGAATATGTTTTGTGATATAGCAGGACAACGTCTCCATACATACCTTGAAATTATGCAGAAATGTCCTAGAAGAGAAAGAAGCCAAAGGAATTACTACCTTACCTTAACACATTTGAACTTTTATAAATGTTCCGTCTTCAAAAGAAATAATTTGGAACACCTTTTTGAATTGCGATTAACTACCATAGAATAAAATTGAAAAACTGATTTCAAAAATACCTTGCTTAGTTAAATATGAAGTTAAGTCTCAATATTCCTTACCACCTAATTACAGCGAATAAGTGGTGCAAATCGATATTTTTTGAGGAAACTGAGCTGGTTCTAAAATTGTGTCCAGCAGTTGAACATCTTCCGTGTTCAATATATTTAAAAACTAAAAATAAATAAATTTTTAAGTAATCGGATTTTATTCGCATAAGGAGTTTGGATCGTAGAATTTAGTATTATATTATAAATTATGACTCATAATATTATTGTTGGACATTCAGAGCGCCTTCAAAGTAGGTACTCTCAGTGTTGATTGTCTTCGCGAATAGGGTCCTGTGCGAACAACTTTTTGTCCACACCGCGCATATGCAAGCACTTAGTTATTCTTTTCATATGCATTGACGAGTGCTACAACTCTGTCATTAATTATTTCCTTAACTTCAAGTGCCCATAAGAAATCCAAATGGTTCCAGTCAGCATAGGGTATGTGATAAAGCTCAACATTTTGACCCAATTCCTTGGCCATACGTTCAACATCTTCCACTGCAGCGAAGTAATCGTTATCACTGTAGTAAAATTGCACAGGTACTTTTGGCCTAATATTCTGTATCCAGTAATCTGGTGGTGATAAGGAACTATAATACTTTTTATTTAATATACCATGATCGAATTTTCGAAAATAGCCTGAATTATATTCCTGCAAATAATGAATAAGTTGATTTGTTGAGGATCCCGCCGGGTGTGTTTCCATCACTTCTGGCAGCAGTGTCTAAAATTAGATTTTATGTAATCAAAATGTACAATATTAATGATTCAAAAAATATACTCCATACATAATTTAGGTGTTGAGAGTCCCAACCAGCGATCAAAAATAAAATATTCCCACAAATTGGTTGAAAAATTGATTTATCAGCACAGGCCTCAGCGCCGAGTAATGAGAACAACTTGTTACTTGGCATGAATTCAGTGTTGCCAATGAGCTCATTAAGTAAAGTCGGGTACCCTAGGAGTGGTGCAGCCACTTTGGCTAAAGGCGACTCCATATGGGACATATAACCAACAGGTGCGAGCATGTGAGAAGATTTGATCTTGTCATTATAGCGTGGAATTTGTGAAAGCATTACCATAAAAGCAGTTGTGCCCTGCGAGTGTCCCACATAATGTAGTTTCTCTTCACCAGTCTTATATAGCACATAATCGATCATAGCTGGCAGATCATAAAGTCCAATTTCATTCCAGCAAAAGTCCCAAAATGAGGGCAACAATGGTGAAGTACTTGCATGTTTCTTTGAATATGTATTTCCACGTGCATTACCCATCCAGACATCGTAGCAAAGATCTGCCAGAAGGTAGGCCAATGCATTATCAGGACCATTTAATATCCAACAATCGGACGAACTTAAAAGTCCATGTTGTAAGAAGACAACTGGTTTACGGCCAGCTGGACAGTTTTTTTTGCGGGAATTCGTTATGCGAAACAGTTTCAAAATATAAGCATCACTTGTTTGAACATCATGCACTTCCACCGGATATCCATAACCGGAAACGCGATCTGCCTAAATTGTGAGCTTCTTATTGAACATATTAAATAGTAATTATACACTTACTGTTGTAGGTAACTTGAGAAATCTTGCATCATGGTTAGCGTTAGATTCAATAGCAATCGCCGCTGCTCCTACAAAAGCTAAGACAATGGGTATAAGAAACTTCATTGCGATGTTTCTAAAATTTTGCACTAAACTTAATGGGCAACGCGAGTCAGATCGCTTTTATAGGATTGTTCAGTTCTTATCAGATTAATTCCAATAGATACTGTCAATCACTACTATAAAATCACACTTGAAAAGTATGATAAGATCCTTTATAACACTTATCAGCGATAATAATATTTACAGAACGGAAGCTTATCTTTTTCGTTCTAAACAAACTGGCGCTACCTTAAATTGACAAATAATGTGTGAAATTTATTAATCGAAATAAATTGATCTTTTGCTATTTAAAGTATTGTGTACTCTACACACGGGAAAAATTATATCCGTTTTTCTTAATATTTCCGTTTCCGTAAAAAAAGAGCAGTAGTGCAAAACTAAGCATTACAGTCGAGAATTAAAGCAAGACTACTTGGTCTCTGAATCAACTCGAACATATTTAAGTAAACTTTAGGTGGTGGTATATATCATCTTACGTCATTAAACGTTCCACCGAGTAGCTATTTTCCATGCACACGGTAAAATTTATGAGAAAAAAAATGGCACAGACGTACTTCAGGTGCAGCTTTACGATTTTTATTACGTATAACATTTTTTTAGCGAATAGAGTTGCTGAAAAAGCTTAGATTAGATAGATGAACATAGGTTTAGTTACTGTCGTTTATATTAATCAAAAAATGTTTGCTCAGTATAGCATTTCAATGTTCTTGCTTGTACAAGAGGTGCCACGCCCTCTTGTCTTCAAACTCGCCCAATTTTTGTCTACAGCTTATACTACCCGTTTCTAGTGTTTGTGTGAAACTTTGTTGCAAAATCTTATATAATTCAGTCAGAATACTATTTTAAGACGTTCGATTGCATGGAAAGTGGCACGCTCACTTGTCGAAATGCATCTAATTTCAATCTAAGCAGAAATGCACCTTATTTCAGTCGAGAGCATATCCGAACCATTCTTGGTATTTATGGGAAATTTGGATGATCTACCTTCAATAACTTCGTCAGTAGTGGCATTTCAAAGTTTTTTGCATATATGGGAGGTGCCACGCCTTTTAGTAGAAATTCGCCTTATTGTTGCCATATCAACCATTTGAAGGAAATTTGATGTCATTTCCTCAGCGGTCATATTCAATGAGAAATCTTTTTAGCTTATGTCCTTAGAAATCCGAACAAAAAAAATCTTCCAAATCCATTTACTGTAGTTGGTTTCCGAGGTATAAACTTAATTGAACTGGACTCTAAATCTCCTTTATGTTTCCTAACATACTTAACGGATAATGACAATGTATAAAAAGTTTTAGGTAGTTTAATCATAATTAATTTAAATTGCCAATAATGTTAAGTCACCTTTTCCAAAAAGGACAATAAAAAATCATCGGTCGAAATCTCGAAAACCCAACCAGCGATAATTTTATGAAAAATTTAGTGACATTTTTGGACTGTAACCTAGTGATATCTTTAACAGGTAAACTTTCAGTCAATGTTAAGCGAGTAATTCCTGGCTTGCCAGGAATTAAAAAAAATTTAAAATAAATAAAATTTAAACATAAATTTATCTACAAAAAAGTGCAATTTTCTTAATTTTTTTAAAAGTTTCAAAAAATTAAAAATTTACTTTTCTATTATAGAAAATATAGGGTACACAAAATTAAAAAGTGAAATCTTTTTTGGAAAACCTCTAATATGATTACCACGAGCCAATATTGTGAAAACATGAAAAAGTTTATGAAGTGGTATACAAATGTATATTCACACAATCTTCAGATTAAAAAAATTATAAATTCTCATACACTTGCGCTTAGCATTATCAATTTAGATAATCGAAAAAATAAAATTCTTAGTAACTTAAAACAAAACTTTTCATTATTACCCAACTAATTAGTTTTATTTTTTTATTTTTCAGGCAATACTTTGCACACTGACAAAATAAAGTTACGAATTTTAAGATCGCTAATTTTTTTCATAGTCCAAACAATAACCAATAACCTTATCGTTAACTTGTTTGGCAAATATGATATCTAACTGACCCCACGTTGGATCATCGATTTCGTGCAAGAGCTTAATATTTGGCATTAGAGTTGGCAAAAGTTTCACATCTTCGGGTACTGCTGATGAATCATCAAGACCATAGTACATATATGTGTTTGCTGTTATCTTCCCCAAATCATACTGCGGATGATCAGCCTGACCGTAATATATCATTTTTTTTTTGATGCCATAATCGAAACGTCTAAATAATTCTGACACATGCAATTGAATGTAGTGTATGCCCTGATTGGATGAGATACCAGCCGGATGTGTTTCAGCAAGTTGAAGCAGTAGTGTCTTTAATAAATAAATGGTTTTAATTTCTTATGACCAAAGTCTTATCTGCTATAGAACTTACCGCATTTAAATTATTTTGCTCAGTTCCACCCCACATAAAAAATAATGTTTTCAATATTTAAAATAACTAGCAAGCTGTATCGAGAAAGCGTTGTATAATAGGATTACTTGGCACAAATTGTTGTGTTCCAAGTAGATTCGCTCCTCTACCAGGTGTACCGACATATGGCGCAAATGTACGTACAAGACCATGCCAACTGCTTTTATGTTGCCCGGTTTTGCTTTTAGCATTATATTCGGGACGATAAGACATCAAAACGAAATACACAGTTGTGCCCTGTAAATGACCCACATAGTGTAGAGAAGTATCACCAGTTTTCAACAAAATATAATCAATCATGGCAGCAATATCGATTTCAGCGATTTCATGCCAGCTAAAATTCCAGAAGTATGGATGGTTTACTGATATTTTTGTGTTATTGCGTGAATAAATATTTCCGCGAGCATTTCCAAGCCAAACGTCAAAGCCGGCATCGGCAAAATTGTATGCAATAGCATTATCTGGACCGTTTAGCAGGAAACAATCGGAGCAACTGAATAAACCATGTTGTATGAATACCACGGGCTTGGGCTCATCTTGATTTTCCAGTTTTGGTGAATAAGGAATACGAAATAAATTCAAAACATAGCCATCACTAGTTTCCACATAATGCGATTCAGCTGGATATCCATTGAATGGTTTATTGTTAGTAGAATCTAAGTCGTTTACACCAAAAAATAGCCTACCGATGTCTTGACTGGCTTAAATGGTGTATACGGATCAATGTTATTAATTGTACCGTTAAGCAGTGGAATTGCAGCAAATATCGCAAACAGTTTCAGCAGCATTGTAGGCTTTTTGAGTACTGAGAGAAAGCTAAGCGAGTGGCGGTTTTAAATATCAGAGTTAAGTTCTGCACATATAGGATTACCAACCATTTATAATCATTGCAGTAGCAGAAGTTAAAAAAAGGCTTCTAAAAATGTTAATCAGTGATATCGATTTGATAGCGTCAAAGCAATACAAACTAACCTGTATAATGAGCTGGAGTGAACGACAATACATGTTTTTTTTATTTTAGTTTATTTTCAAATAAATAATGAAAACATGTAATCCATCTATACTAGTACATACATGTATACACTGGGAAAACCATTTTTTTGAATATAACAAATTACATTTTATATAGAGCAATTAAATATTTGATTGAGTCAAACATAAAATGCTTCAACCACTCTCAATATAATGTAAAGACTTATTAATTTCAGTGTGACATGAAATTGATATGCGTTTATCTCCTCTACAACATTGGTCTTAATATATTTTTCTACTTGTGGCTTACTTTCCGAGTTATTGAGTGAAATTTTATTTCGGCTTCTCACAACCAGCCCCACCACTGCTAAAGCAGCTGACGATTAGGTCATCATATTACTACCCCAAAGAAATAAATTAAAATATGAATCATACTAAATGATTTTGTCCTTTTGCAACGCTGCCTCTCGGGCTAAAACTAAAATTCTGTACTCCAAGTACAGTTTTCCTCCAACCGCTGTTTCTAATTTTAAATAATGGAACAACAAATAGCTTTGATGAAAACTCAGTCAAAATCGGTTTATTTATCTCGATCCCGCAGTTTTGCTGAACTTCTACCTTCACAATCTATACTTACTATTATGAAAATTTGAAAGAAAGCCAATTTTCGTTTAAAAAACAAACTTTACTTTGATATTACACTAAAATATACTTTTTAAATATACACATATTGATAAATAGTTTAAATGAATTTTACAACGGATTTGATGTCGCTATTGTATCTAAATATGTTTTCAAACTCATTGCTTTTGCAGCAACAATTGGATGCGTGCAGGTGCATAACATATTTCTAGCTAAGTGATAATCTTCTTGTAACAACATTGCTATCGCCAGATTGTAGCGTACAATTGCTTGAGCTGCGTCGAGAGATTTGACTTGCCAGTTCATTGTCTCGAAATCATAAGCATTAAACGATGACGTCAAAGATGGATCTAAATGAGGACGAGCTTCGGCTAATCTGTCCATCATAATAAGCGCTTGGCCAGAATATATATGTGCAAGCATTCTAACAAAGACAATAATTTAGAAAATATTATTTAAGTGCAACCCATCTTTCTTACTTGTGCGCATCTGAGAGTTTCTCCATATTCAATAGCTTTTGGGCTAACTCATAAGCAGTTAGAAAATCTCCTAGGCGTAATGAAACATAACTGAATGCAGCATATATTGCTGCCAACATATTGTCAATTGATTCCCTTGTGATTGGCATTGATGGATTACAAAAATTTGTATCGTATACTTTTCTCCAGTTTGATTTTTCCTCGTCTGCATTCGCCTCTGTCACATGATTATCTATCGTGGCCCATTGACTTCTATAGAAATTTACTAATGTTAAAGCACTCCGCAAACAGAGTACAGAAAACTCTAATGATGGTTTTGAAGTTGGTAACGGGTGACCATTTGAACTAAAAGTAAAATAACACATAATTACAAACTTTTCTTTTACATTTCAATATAAAAATATGTTTACTCAAGTTTTATTGTTGGCTTTAAAGGTATTTTCTTCTGTGTAATATGCCCCATATTCGTAGTCATTAACAGCTGTTTTTCCTCTTCCGCATTTTTCTGTTAAAAAAGTAAATTATTATTTGTGGTAAACTACACTACAACAAACACTTTTGCTATCTTCCCAGTGTGCCAAACTTATTTGAAACGGACTCCGTTTCAAATCCGACTCGAACTCTTTCGTAGAATTTTCTACCATATCTTCCATCTTCTTCTCTAATGCTCTCGTAACTTATTTTGTTAATTTATATGTGATACGTTTTTAAAACTTCAAAGGAGAAATAAAATTTTTTGCCAGTCACCGATCAGAATTGAACCTAGGCCGTCCTGCGCCATGCCATTATCAAAGATGCATATCTTTATCCTGAACGGATCCGTATCGAGTTCGAGACGGATCCGTCGAAGAATAAAAAACAGTCCAGCTCGCATTTGTTTTATTTAAAAAATGAGTCCGTAACGGATCCATTTTGTTTTAAAAAAAACGAGTCCGTAACGGATCCGTATGTGAAGTCCGTTCTGAGTTCGAGACGAATCCGTCCAAGCATAAGAAACGGAATCCGCGCTGACGGATCCGAAACGAATCTGCATCCGTTTTTGTGCACATTGGGTTATTATTCAATCCGCAACTGACATTTGAAAATTATACTACTATATTTACACAAAACTTCGATGTGTTAAGGTTGAAGCCTCAAGTTAAGTTTTGTAGAAAATTTTTTTGGTTTCTAAGGGGCTTTTCATCATAACTTATATTATTTATGAACGTACCATTTCATAATCCATAATGCATGATTCTGCAACACGAAACCATAAGCGAGGATTGCTATGATAAGTCTTAAGAGGAATCAAAAAACATTGAAAAGCTTCTTTTGGTCGTCTCAAATGTAACAATGCAATACCCAAGTTGTACAAAATTTCACGAGTATGCACGACACCTAATTGCTGTAAAGAAGCTCCATGTAAACTTGTAGCAAGTTCCTTGTCAAAAGTAATAGCATTTTGAAAAAACTTCGCCGCAATTGCATAATGTCGTACTCGTAGATGTATAATGCCCATATTATTTGCAATGCAAGTTTTCAAATCTCTTGCAGAACTAAAATTAAATAGAAGTTATACAATAAATGAGTATGTAGTATACATGCGAGGGTTAAGTTTAAACATACTCTGCACCGTAATTTATTTCACTCATTTTCGTCAACTGCTTTGCAGCGATTTGAAAGTCTTTCATGATATAATACTGATGTGCCTTTAATGCAGCAATTTCCAATGTCTATTAAAAAGAAATATCTTGTTAAAACTGACATAAATATATGAAAATCATTATTTCAATACATACGCCATCATCAGGTATTACAACACTTCTTTTATTTAAAACATTGGTACGCAACCACATAAATTTGAACTCTTGACTATATCCTTTTTTTCCAACAACTCTATCTGGCGATGAGTTTCTTTCTAAAGCGAAAATTTCTGGATCAAAACCCAATTGTGCTTGCATTAACTCCACTAATTTTTGCGCCCGTTGTAATTGATTGGTTTCAATTAATAAATTTAACATTAGTATTCCAATTATCTCTGAAGTGATTTCATCTACATCATCTAATTTTCCCATAACAGGTAACAGTACATGTATTGCCTTGTAGTATTTGCGCTTGTAAAAATATATTGCTGCTTTATTGTAGATTGCAATTGGAGTTTCTGGTCTCATCTTACTAGAGGATGCTTTTGTAGACTCTGACTCATCAGGCTAAAAATTAAATGAACATTTTTAAACTAAATTAAGCATTTGTTTTCATTGAAATTAATTATAGTTAAAAAATACATAAATTGAAAAACAATTTGACCGCAATAAATACGAGGAATGAAACATTTAAAACGATCAAAACATTTAAAGTTTTACAAATAGTATTTGGAAGTTACATTTTAAATTTCGTTGCCTTGTCTATGCGCTTTACATTGCGATTATGTACGTCTTGTATACAGTATCTTGGTTTCCTACTACTGAGAGTGTTCATCCTTTAGATAACCTTAACACGAAGTAGATGAAAATGATATAGAAATGCTATAGAAAAAACTGGAAACTGGGGTAACTGTGAAATTGCAAGGGAGATCCTTTTGAAGTGCATATTGTTAATTAAATATAAGTGACCAAGACCTTACACACAAAAAACAAAACATAGATAAACTTAAAAAAGGACGGAGATTGACGGCCAAATGTTAGAATTAACATTGGGAGCAGACTTTTGAGACGGTTGAAGTAGATACAGGTGTTTTAGCGATTGGAACTTCAGTACAAGGGTGCTCAGGTAAAAGTTGATACCATCAATTAAGCACGTCTATTTTTTAAAACGACACTACTTCGAAATAGTTTCAGAAACTTTTATTCTTGCAGATACTTCATAGGTATAGGTAGAAGTAGATAAGCTATCATCTACAAAAACCAGTAGTTTCGCAATGCATGATATGGAGTGGTACATATTTGGTGAAAACTTATTGAAAGCAAACAATGGTCTCAACTTGCCTGCACACGCTGCAACTGTTTGGCTGTCATTCCAACAAACTTTCATATTTAATTTAGACTTTCTTTCATAACACACAGCTTATTGTTCAACACACAAAGTTTATAGCCCTCAGTTTTAAAAATGGCTGATATATTTAAAGGCAACAGCGACAATGTAAACTTAAGATTTTCTACAGAACAGAAAATCAAAATAAAAGTCGGACATTCCGGAGGTTAAAAGGTTTTCCCAACACTTGTGAGAGAAAAACACCGCTTCTTAAATAAAGTCCTGAAAAATATGCTGGATAAAAAACAATCCAATTTCCAATATTCCAGCAAATACCATTGACTTTTATTGCAGGAAATTAATTGCGGCATTTGCTCGATACCAATAAATTGGTACTTTCGCAACTACATAATCAATGCACCTCTTATGTATAACAAAGATATTGGTTAGTTAGTCTTATTGTATAATTTTTTTTGTAAACGAGATAAACTCAGAAAAAGAACGGGAAGTAACAGCAAAGAATTTACTAAGGACATCAGAATCTATTACGAAGCAATTTGATAAACTATAGGAACGTTGCTCCATGTAGTTTTTACTTAACGAAAAATTCCATCTTTCTTCCAATTTCAATAAAATTAATCATTCATCATACCTCAGTGGCTATTGTTAAATTCTCTAAACTTAACAGCAATTCATTGTAATCTTTACACTCAGATTTATAAAATTTAACTATTGCTCGGTTGTGTTTAACTTTGGTGTTACTGCCCACAGAGCTCTCCAGCTGTTCCAGCGTTTGCAGACATGCATCGTACTCCGCCCTGAAATTATGCGTTTTAACTACATAAGTAGATGGCACTGTAATTACTTACTTATTGAATTCATCATTGGCTTGTGTTATCAAGCTAAAATCCTGCTCTGATAATTTTGAATTTCCTAAACTAGACGGCACGTCTTCCGTAGCTGTTGCCATTTGTAAATGGTCAAAGGAAAATTTAAGTAATAAATATAGCGATCACATCAAATACTTAAATTCAATTCAAATACACTTGCGCACGCGTTCAAAATTTACTTGGCGTTCGTTTATACTTTATTTTAGTTTTTAAAAGTTTGTATTATCACTCATTTATTAGAGCTCATATTTATAGAACTTTTGGTCTTCTATATACATTAAAATTAGTCAATTGTCGATAAAATTTAGAAGTTTCCACAATTTTTATTCGCGACGTTTGTAAACAAAGGACCGAAGCGAAATGTCACAGTGATGGAACATATGATTTAACCGATGAATTATAATTGATACCAAAATGGATAGTTTTTTTCCTCATGATTTAACTATTAAGGTTCTCGCAAGCTGTCAAACTCACATTTGAAAGTGTTGAACGTCAGAAGACTGGAGTGTCAAAATTGATATCCAATGCAAAAATCGAAAAAAAAAAATTTATACGATTTGACACTACACTTACTTTGGGAAGAAGCAGCATTTTTTTTGCACTAACCTGATATAGTTAAATCATGGTTTTTCTCATATGTTTTATGTACTTCTGATGTGAAGTTTCAACGTTTACACGAGCAAATTCAGTTTGAGAAATTCTTGTCTATTCTCTTTTGTGAATTTCTTTTGCGTTTACACAAGGAAACTAGAATTTGTTTGTGGAAGAAAATTTCAAAGCAATTACTGCGTCAACCCGCCACAACAAACGTAAATTCAAAGCATAATATCAGCTAAAGAATAGAACGAAAGGGATTTCGCGGGTACGACAAATTCTATACACCACCCTTTCGTTTTTCCCTTCTTGCCTACAGACAGGGAAACTTTCTTTGAAGAGTTTCCTCGTGTAAACGCTGTCTTAATAAACCAAAATTAAAAGTGATGAATTTGACATTTCAATATCGAAAAACTTTCAGTTTCAGGGATTTATTTGACAGCTTGCATGAACCATTATAATTGAACATGGTGCAATTATAATTGGTTCGAGTAGCCTGTCCAAACGTTCTGATAAATTACACGAATTACAAATTGAATTGAATTTGCATACAGCAATACAGACACAGAACTATCGCATTGAATATTGATGCAATAGCGCAATAAGAAATGCACTTCTTTTTGATTCAAAATTATGAATCGGTAAGTGCGGAAGACACAATTACGATGGACGACGGGTACCCGCTGTCGAATTAGAGCACACCTGACCCTGATCGGTTGAAATTAAAAGGGGAGTTCACTTAATCCTTCATGCCATCCAACATGGCTTGGCAAAAATGAATAACAGTAAAAATCGTTTTGCATTAACATCAAACAGCTTGCTGTCAAACATCATTTGCACAAAAATTTTGGCGTATACTTCATGCACATTACTTTTTTTTTTGCTCAGCACGTTTTTTCAATGTGCGTTGATGGTATGTCTTATTGCATATACTTTTATGTTATGCTGAAACGCACGTTAAAAAACGCTCGTGTAATCCGAGCGTATCTCTAGTAGAAGAAGTACGTACTCACAAAACTAAGGCTCAGTTCACATGAGAATTTTTCAACGCGCGTTAGCTAACAGACTATATCCAATGAGCAACACATGGTGATATATATATGTCTTTGGTGCGTTCGGTGTTTATGTTAACGCTCGTTGAAAAAACGCTCGCGTGAATCGAGCCTAAAGGTTTCACTTTGCCACAATCAAAAATTATATTCGTGCTAACACAAAATGTCAGCTGCATTGCCCGTACTAGAACCGATTTAGCATAAGCCGCCACAATTGTGCTTAATATTTAATGTAGCCTACCTACGCTATTTACACACACCTAACTGGCGCGCCGACCTATCACTTCGCAGTACTTTTTAGGTGTATTAAGTCGTGAGTTGTTGAGAGTTAAGTCGACGTAATAGTTCGATATTTTTACGTCGGCGCAGTGAGTCGATGCACAAGTTCGCTGTCGTGTGAATAAATGTCAAAAATGCTTCAATTGAAAATTGAAACTGGAAATTTAATATATATATTATCATCAATAGCATCAATTATAATTTATTTTTTCTTTTTTAATTTTGGACTACGTCGTAGCAAGTTATTTGTTTGATATAACAACTATGAATGGCAATTGAACGCCGACGTATTTGCGTACTACAAGTCGGCTCTGTGTGTACGCAATATCATAGAAACGCGGTTGTTGTGTGTGATGTGAAGCCGAAGCACGTGGTTTGCTTACAGCAGATTAACGCAAAACTGAGATGCAACCAAGGCTACCAAGTTGTACCGAATCAATTCTCGGATTTCTCAAAAAAGTACTCAAACATCAAAGAGAATCTTTGTCAAACATAAAGTGGTACAAAGTAAAATCTCTTGAGAAAATTTCATGACTTTTTTATTTCCTTTAAATAATGAATCTATTCACAAAAGTCCTGAAATTTCCGACCATTTAAAAACTTTGGAACTCCTACCAGAACCATCGACTGTGACATGATATTCCCGGTGACTTGGTAGCCCTTCAATCAACCGTCGTGGAACTCCATTCTTCACGCTATTGATATTAGACAAAGGTTGCATGGATTTCTCAGTACTTGATTCAAAAATAGTACTTTATCTGTAAAGCTAATAAGCTGCTTAGCTATAGAGTTATTCATCCAAGAACAGTTCTCGCGCTCTACTCTCCAGTTGAACTTATATTTGGACAGCAATTCAGTTGCTTTAAAATGAAAGTTAACTGGCCGTATGTATCCAAAGGTTGCGCCACCTAGTAGATTCATCCCTAACGTTAGCAGTGCAGATATTTTTCTTCCTCCACCATGGACTGAATATTAAATGTTTTATATAAAACCCTACTAAGGGTTTAAAGTTAAGACTTTTTAATTTAAAATAGACTACCACACAAATTTCAATAACTAAACTTCATTATATATTTAATACATAATATATTTAAAAAAAAAATAAGTAATTTATTTGTTTAACTTAACGCAAGTTCATAATGAATTCGAAATTTCAATAATTATCTGAGCTTTTTTGTTCTTGTTTTTATTTAATTCCAATAATGTTATTTGTTTTTATGTATTGCGAATCTTTCCGGGGACGTAATTCTTATCGATCACATTTTCTTGCAAAAACATATGTAAGCATCTTTCATTTTGCGCCAAAGGATGCCCTGCTATTTTGTTAATAAATGCTTCCAAACCCTTACGGCGCTCTTCAATGAAATTTTCATCAAAAATTCCTTCATCTCCGCGGAATGGCATTTGTCGTTTCCAAGCTTTACCTGGTAATGGCGGCACTACAATCTAAATGTAATAAAAGATAAATATTTTTCGACAGAAACTCAACAAAAAAAAGGCTAATTCTTAGCTTTAATAATTTACTTTACTGTCACGTTCCAATTCATTTCTCAGCCACTCGAAATCGCTATATCTTCGTCGCACACTGGATTCTTTTATTTTAAACACGGGCAAATTTGTCTGTAAGAAAGTAAACATAAAATTAATCAATTTGCAAAGTTACAGAGTAAAAACAAAAATTAAATGGGCTTGACAGAAAGTCCATATCTGGCTAATAGTGATAATGTGAGGGAATCAACAAAATATGTAATTATGTTCAGTATTTATAATTGTAACAAACTCATATTTAAATATTGTTTCATTGATGGGCCAATTATGGATGCCAATAAAATCGACTTGAAATAACCGTTCGCCTTAATTAATGATCCCACGTATTGCTTGCGTCAAATAATGTAAGTTAAAAATTAGGCCCGTACATGAGTAAAACTCGTTGAAAGACGTGGCACTGCCGACAATATTTTAGCACATAATAATGTAAGAACTAAGGAAGTAATGTGTATAATTCGTCAAGAATTTCAATATGGAAGATTTATCTATCTCCAAACTAAAAGCAGGCGAAAGATTATCAATGAGTGTGGCACCTCTCTCCCATACAAGGAAAAGCATTTAACGTAATCTTAATAAAATTTGGTATTCATATGTCGGATACTATAAACTTTTGTAATATGTATATAGAAATCGATGGGATTACATTAGTCGGCGTGGCATCTAAGTAAATTTTTTCAGTAATTGTTACCATATTCCAACAGGTATACTGGCTACAAGTTATCACCGAACAAAAAGTGCTCGAAAACGTAACAGTGGGCGTGGCAACCCTCACAGGAACAAACAACTGTAAGTGTTATATGTATTTCATTTCCTATAAGAACAATTCAGAACCAGACAGTAGGTGCGTGGCATCTGGCAACTAGTAAATCACTTAATAAAAAACCGCTGTTTTGGCCGCAAGTAATTTCCTCTTCACCATCAAATGTTAAAGTTATTTTATGCACGAAAAAACTGGTGTTAGCGTCTTTCTTATATGCTTTGGATTTAATGAAATTTTTTCCCCAATTCTGAACGTTATTTTAAGCGAACTAATAACTAGTTCGCTTAAAATAACAGCAATTGCTATAATATTAAATACAGACGGTATAATTAATCAAAAAAGTCAAAAAAAAGGAAGTATGCAATTAAAGTTTAAAGAACGACCGATATACATGTGCATATATTAGGGTGGGTTGATTTTTTTTTTTGAATAGTTGTAGGTACATGAAAGAAAAATTCCGACCCAAGGAGAGCTCACAATATTAATATTTACTGGTGGCTCATTGAAATATTTAGTTTTCCATAAGAATTATATGGAATAATACTTAAACTGTTTCATCTCAATCTCGTGAAAAGAAAATCTTACACGAACGAGACCAAGCATTGGAAAGAGCTTAAGGTTTTCTATAAAAGTAAATTTTTTATTCATTTGAATTCTAATTAAAATTATAGCATCGTAGCAAAATCGTAAGCAATACAATATAAATCAGACAGGTTTACAAACATAATATGAATTTTAAGCTGCTTAAACCGAGTTTGAATTTTGTTGGACTCAGTAATTAACTTATTACGGTCTTCCTGAAACAAATGAAATATATTTTTTTGATTTAAGAAAATATTCCGCTGAAAGAATACATAAAAACTATTATGAAAACAACTCTTAATGGGCGTATAATGAAATAAATTTTTTCCGAAGAATGTATGCGAAGAGATAACAATTCATTAGTTATTGAGTTATTTTTGCCAACATGCTTTTAACAAGGGCTTAAATATTTATTTGATAACATAATCAAAACAATATGACGAATGTTAAAATAAATACATAAGTCAAAATGTGCATACCTACATAATAAATTGAACAACACTGTTACACTTTTTTATATTTTCAGAAACGAGTTTCATTTTGTTATCCAGTATGAAACTTTTACTAAGCAGTTACACCGTGGAGTATGTTGACTTTATGTAGTTGGTAGAATTTGTGACAGTTCCTTAGACAAAAAGTGGAACAGTATTTCTTCGATGCAGCACTAAGAGAATAGTGTTGTTTTGATAAAATCATTTGCTTCCTTAATATCTGTTCAAGGATAATTAGTTTACTCTGAAGCTATAACTTATGATATCAAAATATGCTTGAAAACTTATAAATTGAGTCTTGTTTTAGGTCGGATTTATAACTTTTTTCCTTTTTTAAATGATTGAACCAATTTTGGAAATGTTTTTATTGCTTATCCAGTCAATATGGTCAATTTAATAATATCAAGAAATAATAAATTCGTGTTTGGAAAAACATTCCTCAGTTATAGGAATAAGTTTGTTTTCAATATCAAACATCAGAGGTTTCGATTATTGAAAAAAGTAAGTAAGTAAAAAGTAAAACTGTACCCCACATATGCCAAAAAACAATTCTTCAGCAGCTAATTTAATTGCAATTTAAAAATATACCAAAAGCTTTTTTTCTTATCCAACTGACCATGCGACGTACCTTATATGTAAATACATAACTAGCTAATGAAGCCGGTGTCGGATATCGTCTATGTAGAACAAAAAGTCACTATCTACATTTCCATGTTATGCGGCTTTTAATGTCTACATTTTATAAATAAAAATTCAATATTACCGAAAAAAGTCTTGAATATTACCAGTTCTACATTATTAACTGTTAAAGTGCAGACAAAATTAATAAAGTGCGTGAAACATGAGAGTGTAGATAGTGATTTGTTGTTTTACATAGACGATTTATTAAACTGAATCCCATTTTTAAGCTAAAAAAATAAATGAAAGAGGTTCAGGTGCGCCCTACATACATACTTGCTCAGAATAACTCCAAAAATAACACCTTTCAAGGTCAAGGGCATCGGTGACGCATGCCGTTTTCGGAACAACTACTATTTTATAGCTATAGGCGCATACTACAAAAAAAGATTTATTGTTGCAAATTAATAGTAGTATGTATGTAGTATGACTAATTTGCAACAAAAAATCTTTTTTTGTAGTATGCGCCCATAGCTACAAAATAGTAGTTGTTCCGAAATCGGCATACGTCACCGATGCCCTTGACCTTGATCAAAGGAACTTATACAGGGGATAATCTAATGTACATAGTTCAATTTATTAATGAATTTTATTTCATTTTCTTTTCATTTTATAAAAATTCATTTACATAATAAAATTTAAAAATTCACACCATGGGTGGCTCCAAGAAATTTGCTTATGTTGTTCCAAACACATTACCGTTTAACAAATTTGCAGGCAGAATACATAAGCCGCTAGTTACAAAATAGGCTCGAATGACCATATTACGGTCACGCCGGAGAACAGAGTTCGTTCCTTTTCCCCGATGAACACTAATTAGCCTTTTTATAATCTGTCTTTGCAAGATATTTTGTTTCTTTAATTTCGTAAAAAATACCCACTATACAATCGTTTGTAGCCAGCAAGAAAATGGAGAACAAAGGTGACCTGTCATATGAGACCACGCTTGCCAAGGCTACCAATGATATATTTAAAATATTTCCACTATTCTATTTACACACATCGAGCAAAAGCGACTTCAAGCTAATTTTTTTAGTTGTGTGAATGCGATTTAAGTCAACGATCACATTTCTACGCCGTTTCGTGTGAATAGGAATTTGCTCGTCGGCATTCAACTATAAGTTTTTCGCGGCTACTATAGCCATGTTTTATTCGCAGGATTAAACCTGCTATAAGTCGAGAGCCGGCTTTATGGCCGACAAACTTATGTGGTTGAATGGGGCCTCACGCGTCAGTGCATTTTTTCTAAATATTGTTATCAAACGCTTTTGAATAGTTTTAGCGTCATAAAAAAATCGACGATAGGAGAAGGGGAAAACTATTTGAAAAAAATGAAAACGGACATCAATGTCCATTGTTTTATCACTGTTTTTGTTTTTATTGTGTCTTTATTTTAATATTTAGACCCAACACCTACTGAGCACATAGGGCCTCGCTTGACCTAGTTTCGGCTCTGCAAATTCAAGCAAAGTGGCCACATATGTTGCGCAAATGCATTAAGTGGAAAAAATGGATAATTAGCTGCTTATACTATTTTCAACCACTGCCACATAGTATCATCGGTAAACTTTGTTAGCCGACGTTTAAGTATTCATAAGCATACTATATTTTACTCTTTGCATTGACCAGCAAAATATAAACACAGTGCGCCATAATTTTACATTTTGTTCTTTTTATATGTAATTGCTTTCGTAACTCTTTTGATATTACGCATTTCTTGACGAGCACTCCGTTGAAAGCTTATTTGGCAAGCAGAACGAAGTTGCAAGTGGCTATATGTAAAATCGGCAAGCTCACCGAGAGTAATTTATTTGTTTGGGATTTTGGAACATATCAAAATACAATAGTATTTTTTATTGAGTAATTTATTGTCTTTTTGTTTGCACTTACAGTACTGAACAGGAGACTCAGTAAAAAATAATATAAAATCATGATGTGTTCGATTATTGAAATTTATTACACAGGTCTATATATGTATGCATATCGACACAAGTTCCAGTACGACAGGATAACTGGACAATTTAAATTAACGATATCGCGGAGAAAAATAAGATATCGATTAATTCAAAGTGCGTTTTGAAGAGAAAAGATTAAGCTTTTCAACTATATTATTAATTCAGAAAAATCTGGTGTTCTTCACGTCTGCCTCTTGTATTTTCAGCTTCTCTAAGTTTTTCTAATTCGCATAAATGTGAACTTAATATCTATACCAACGACGATAAAATCATTTACCTAAAATGTTCGCCGGCTCCCTAACTTTAAGGTATTTAGGCATTTGATAAGTTTGGTTAAGGTATTAATCAGTAAATTAAGAAACTTAGGGTTTCATTGCACATTCTGGCATGAGTTGATTTATATTTCAAAGACAGATGTTGTTTCTATTAATTTCAAAGGCATTTTTGACCCACGTTTTGGGAGTATTTTAGGACCAATCTTGTCCATTTAATTTCTTAGTGATATTGATGATACTGAATATTTATTGTAAGCTGAGCTCAAATTATTAATGTATCAGATTACTTTTAGCTTTAATCTTTACGATTTTAATAAAGTTTTGCAGATGGGTAGCTTTTATTAAGTTAGTAAGCACAGAATCTAAAATAGTTCAAAATTCGACTTACAAGTTTGGAATATTTAACTTTACAAGTATCTCAAAAAAGGCAAGACAGATTTTGAAATTCTTTTTAGGAGTACTCTTTTTCGATAAATTTGATAGTTGCTACTTAATATTTTAACTTTTACTTTATTTTTCGATACTTTTTGGCCTTTACCGACCTCTTTGAAGATTTTGGATTTTTATCGACCCTTACTCTTTCTTGATAACAAGATGATATTTTAGGATTTTAAAGAACTTCCCATACTTTTAAGGAGTGTTTATACATTTTGAGTTCATCAACCTTTTTTCGCTACTTTTGAGTATTTTTCGATTCTTTGACATTATGTATTTCAAACTTATAGACTACTGAATCTTCTATTAGTGCTAATTAGTTATTGCAAAAAAATGTAGCTTGGTATATTATAATATCCTAGAGATATGCAATAAAAACATATAATCAACTGCTTTATGTATCGATATATCGCCATTTAGCTAGATTTAACTTGAATATTGAACAAATCAATAGTTAACATTGCTAATTTAATTTATTTTTTTGTCGCGTCTTCACTCACAAATTCGCATGAGCTTAACAAAAAATAAAACAAATTTATTTCTCGTATTTCTTTTGTTCTGTTATCTCGTTAAGACAAAAGCAAAATAAGAGACACCGCACCCACCCCTTTCTTATGGTTCAATATCTTTTTGCCTTTTCATTCCAAAGGGATAATGAATCTTTAAAGTTTAAACCAATGCATCGAATGAGTCATGAGTCAAAACAGAAAACTAAAATTTGTTGTCGATTTTTATTTAGAAAAACTTACTCTCATTCGAACTTCATAGTCGGTGTAGCGTTTTTTTCCTGCTGCCATTGTGGTCAGTGGATTGACGACATCGATTTCTAGAAAATTGGCTGGCACTGCGTACGCATCGTCCAATGTTTGCTTTTTTACATTAAGACGACGTGTTGCATCTGCGGTACCGTCAGTTTCAACCATCATAATTTTTTTCAATTGCTCCTGTCACAACGCAAAATATTTTTCGCTTCTTGCTTTTTTAACTTTAATTACCAGCAACTATGTTGCACTAAAAAATGCACTACGCCGATGTCGTTCAAGAACTTGAACTCACTAATTTTGATTTTTTTGTGTCTGCAATATTTTTTTTATATTACACAAATCGTGAAAAAATTGCAATAAAATAATTCACAAAAAACTTCGCGAACAAATAATAATAATAAAAGTTACAAGCACAATATAATTTTTTCTCTCGACGAATGTGAAATTTTTATCTTTTTGATAAATACCGTAAATTTACGATCTTCTGATTTTCTTTTGTCGTGGCGTTTGTTGAGTTTAAACTGCTTCCTTTTGTTTACTGATTAAAGGTGTTCAAACCATCAAATTGTTTGTCAAACACTTTGATAGCTCAACGTACATATTATCAAATTTGTCGTCAAACAGTTTTGTTCCGACCACCAAAAAGAGATTACTATGTTAATGAAAGTAGATATGTTGATGAAAAGGGCACGATTACGATATCCGTGGTGTCACGATTTGACGACGTTTTTGATAAAACACGTCAAAATAAATCGATATCGTAACCTCCCCGAAAAAGAAATTTAATTTTACCTAAATTAATACCTAATTTCCTTTTCATGAACACAATAACAATTTTACTTTGGCACAAATCCTCCAAGTTTTTTAATTTTTTTAGGGGAAGTAACGTTATAAGAATAAAAATTAATTTGCAAAAAAGTGTCGGTCGGATCTGCGGATATCGATTTCATAAAAAAGCGGTATAAGTTGGGAACTCCTGTATAGATACCCAAAACATTGGTATCATATGAAAAGTAATTAAATATGATGGCATAAAATCAATGTTTAAGTACTAGAAATTCGTTTTATAGATTTCGAAATATGACGATTTTTGTAAAATATTGCTTTTTTTTCTAAAAACCTTTTTTTTTAGAAAACTTTATTATTGACTCATAATTTTTTTTGGCATCACAAGAAAGCTCAATTCATTTGCTTTAAAATGATGCATCACTTGTACCAATTTTATTTTATATTAACCAATTTTTTACCGGATTGTAAAAATAGTAATAAATAACATTTTTTTGAAAACAATTCACTTATGCATTTCAGGGTTTGAAAGCTAAGTCAGCAAAAAATTAAACATGCTGTTTATTTCTGACTGCAGTCAGCAAAACAAACGAAACAGTATATTGAATAATTTATATGCATCTAGTACATAAAAACTGTTTTTTTAATACTTATGCAATGCATTTTATTAAAAATTTTCCTTAATTTACAAATAACTTGATAACGAAACTGCGTTACTTAAGTATCGCGTATCATAAGAATTTACAGCAATCGATTGTCAGCATTATTAGGCCAGTACTCGCATTTCAGAAAAATCTTTTGCGCAGCATGCTGTCGAAGTATTCAATTCTGCTGAGGTCAAATAATCAAATTTTGTGAAAAGCAATTAACATTTCGCAGCACAGTAATGATCAGCAGTAAGCAAAGTATTAGACATTGCTTCAGCAATTTACACCCTGATCCATTTTAAGTTGTAAATAAGCAGATACTTTTCAACTATACGAAGAGCAACCAATTACCTAAAAATGTCCTTTGCGCAGAAACATTTGATTCGTTCGCTTCACTGCTTAGTCTACAATGTTTTTGATGGATAAAGTTTTTAACCAATATGTCCATGAAAAAGTTATTTTCTTTTTTTATTATTTACACACATGTTTGCATTTAATTTAAACTTATTGTATCAAAAACTTTGAAACTAGGTTATTAAACTCGTCAGCATACCGCAAGTGTATATTGTGTTTTCCTTCCGGAAATTCATAATAACTGAAAAATAAAGGAGATTTATTTTTATTATTGTTACCATTTTTTAATATATGTGCTAACCTGCACTTTTGAATATGTTCTCTCAAATAGGGAATATGCTCCGACGCAATCATTTGGTCTTTTTTGCCATGTACTATCAAAGTAGGACAATCGATACAATCAACTTCTTGCTTACAAAAATCACCATCGCGATGTTGATATATAGCTACAGCCGCATCAATCCAAGCTGACCATAAATTAGGAAAATTGTCAATGCCATACACTTTTTCCATTGGTTCTCTCATTCGAGGTGACCATTTTTTAACATCACGAATATCTAACACAGGAGAATATTTTAATATTTGTATTAATTCTAAATTTTGCACTTTAAAGGAAGGATCCTGTCATAGGATGAAAATCAATCGGGATTACTTACTAAGTCTAGGCATTCCAGATTAAAAATTTTACTCGTACAAGCTATTTAAAAATAATTTTTTTTTTCATTCTACTCCTATTCGAAGAGGGCTGCGTGCGACAGCAGCATAGAACATATGTTATTTTTTCAAATTAATTCTAAGTGGAGGAATAGCAAATTACAAGTATTTAAGCAATTAAATTCTTTAAGTATGATATTTTTATTATTTTTTCGATTGAAGCAATAATAGATGTTTTGCAGATACTTAGACTACTTTTGGAAGTTTTTATTTTTTTTTACCATAAAAATGCCTCATATGAGCCATTGACTCTTTTAGTACCCTTCCTGACGTTAATTTTATTCCCTCTATTTAATTTTTAAGCTTGTGCACGATATTTTATATTCCGTTTGTTGTAATCTGATTCCATGTAATTTAAAGTTAAGTTGATTTTGAATGTTGGTGCTAATATCTACAATAAAGTATTTATAAATGTTCGATGGAGGTTAGGCAACTACAACTGTAACGCGTTCTTTAGAGGAAGATCCGTGAACAAAATTATGCACTAAAAACTTCTGATTGTTATTAATAACTGGGTTCTAAATACAATATGTAGTTCAATTATGCAACTGTTGATTTGATTTCCTACACTCCAAGAATTAATAAATAAATAGTTTCTATACAAACCTTCTAACATTTTCACTTCATCGGCGTTAAGGTAAGCTCCTGCACCCCAAACTACCAGTTTATCAATGGCTTTCTTGTACTTTCCGGCAATAATCAAAGCTGTTATTCCACCATCACTCCAACCCAATATCGAAAATTTGGGCCGGTTTAAGGCACTCATCAAATCGACAGCACATTTAGCATCATTTTGAAAGAAATCCAGACTGAAATTTCTGTTTGGTGGAATAGATTTACCATACCCGGGCGGATCCCATGCTATTATTGAGTAGTTCGGTAGAATTTTTGGTAGTTTTTCCAGTTGTGGTTGAAAGTCAGTCACAGCACTACCTAATGCACCTGGCATAAGTAGCAAACTATTCGGCCCATTACCTTTTTGAACATAATTTATGCCGATACCATTGACATTTATTTTTTCTTCTTTACAATAAACTGAATAAGCTTTTCTGAGTACAAATTTTGAGCTCTTCGAGACACCTGCTCCACCTAGATGTTTTAGCAACATTTTGCGGCCGTAGCAATGACGATAAACTTTTTTTTTGGTATGGAATGCTGTATGTAGTCCGTTTAGCAAATAGGCCAAATTTGCAAAAATAAGTATGTTTATTTTGGTCGGTGCAGCAGCTTGAAAGCAATCCACGCTGAAGTTTCTTTTGCTCGTAATCTCGCAAGAGATCGAAAAAAAGTAGTGTAGTGTGAAGTTTGAAAAAAGCTTCCAACTGGAATGAAAATTTTGCATCATTTTTTTGCAATTTCGTCCCAGCGTGTAAAAAATAAAATTCTAATTAAAACTACGTAACGTAAATGAAAATCAGTCAAACGGCATTTATTCCAAAAAGTGGAAAATTTAATTTGTCCGTCCGAGTTTGTTTACATTTTTTTCATTTAACATTTTTACATATTTACATTTAGTTTACAGCCAAAAATTTTTCACAATACTAGAAATGGTGTCCGCTGTATTCCCGCTAATTTTTTTCATAATTTTCACTTTATTTCAAATAAATTTGGACACAAAGAAAATGACTTTTGTGAATTGTCAAATTCAAACAAAAGTAAAAATGGAATTAGATTAGAGTTGTTGAAAAGCCAGGGCTGCCTCTGACACCTATTAGGAAAAAGTATCGTTTCATTGGGATCAGATAATTCGAAAAATTTTGCAGCATTCTTACAAAAACACTTATCAAATTATCAATTTCTAAAGCAAAAATTATAGCATATATATAATCTCTGTTTCATTTTGCTTGAACAAAACGAAATCGAATCGATGAAAATGATTGCTGACTATCGTCGAACAGAGCTGCTGTGAAGCGGCCCATCCACTGGCATCAAGAATGCGCAAAGTTTTACTTTGTAAACGTTTACACGAGGAAATTCGGTGAAACAAATACTTGTCTATTCTCTTTTGTGAATTTGTTTTTTCAACGTTTACAAGAGCAAATTCAGTCTGAGAAATTTTTGTCTATTCTCTTTTGTGAATTTCTTTTGCGTTTACACACGGAAACTAGAATTTGTTTGCGCAAGAAAATTTCAAAGCAATTACTGCGTCAACCCGCCACAACAAACGTAAATTCAAAGCATAATATCAGCTAAAGAATAGAACGAAAGGGATTTCGCGTGTACGACAAATTCTGTACACCACCCTTTCGTTTTTCCCTTCTTACCTATAGACATTGAAACTTTCTTTGAAGAGTTTCCTTGTGTAAACGCTGTCTAAAGCTAGGTGGAGCAGGTGATCGGTCAATGCTTTTTAACAAACATGACAGAGACAACAAATGGAACAATTTAACCTGGTAATTGGTGACATTCATGGATGCTAGTGCATGGCAAAATTTTTTGCGCGAAATTCATAGCAAAATTAACGTTTACACGAGGAAACTCTTGAGCAAAAGTTTTCCTGTTTGTTCGCAAGAAGGGAAAAACCAAAGGGTGGTGTACAGAATTTGTCGAGCACGCAAATTCCCTTTTGTTCTATTCCATAGATGATATTATAGTTTGGATTTACGTTTGTTATGCCGGGTTGACGCAGTAATTGCTATGACGTTTTCTTGCACAAAGAAATTCTAGTTTTCGCGTGTAAATGCAAAGACTGCGTTTACACGAGGAAACTCTTCAAAGAAAGTTTCCCTGTCTGTAGGTAAGAAGGGAAAAACGAAAGGGTGGTGTACAGAATTTGTCGTACACGCGAAATCCCTTTCGTTCTATTCTTTAGCTGATATTATGCTTTGAATTTACGTTTGTTGTGACGGGTTGACGCAGTAATTACTTTGAAATTTTCTTGCGCAAACAAATTCTAGTTTCCGTGTGTAAACGCAAAAGAAATTCACAAAAGAGAATAGACAAGAATTTCTCAGACCGAATTTGCTCGTGTAAACGTTGACTATGAATTTTGCGGAAAAAATTTTGCCATGCACTAGCATTCATGAATGTCTGCAATCATTTTGATTTAATTTTGTGATGTGAAGTTGTGTAATAAAATCATAAAATCATAAAATTTAAAATTATTTAGTAGAGAAACTAAAAGCCGTGTAAAAAAACCCTTTTAACAATTATCCAAAATTATTTTACCACAATAATTTAACTTTTATTAAATTAGTAAAATCTTGTTTTAAGAACTATGTATGGTTTTTGCCATTTTCCGCACAGAACCCAGTGTTCCCACAAGATTCGGTTTCATTTACGTGAGTTTTTTGGAAAAAATATATTTCGAGAAGAATGAGTCTCACAAAAACACTTACGAGCAAATCTATTAAAACCTAAAAAGCCTATTTACTACCATACGTTCTCGATTTCGATGAAGTATCCTCGAAAACTTATGTATAGGTATCTTCGAATTGAATTTATTTTTATGTCATCGACTTATTTAATGGAATGTTAAGGTATTCTTTAGCATCAGTTTTGAAAACTTTGGGTCGCTATTGCATGTTCGAGAATAGGATTAAAAATTTTCTGAAAGTCTTCGATTTGTTTATTGATCAGCTGGTAATTCTTTATAATCTTAAACATACCAAATCTTCGCAGAGAATTACTGTAAGAGTATTCGCGGGAACTTTATTTTATTTAAAATTTTGCAGTGAAATTGTTATGTGGTATAAAAGAGCAAACTAGCCCAAAATGACAATATGTAACATTGATTACTATAGCTTCCAGGCAATCAGTAAATCCAATGGCATGATGATTTGTATTGACTCCATTCAAACAAATTTACAACCGAAACCATTTTTGTTGTTTGCTATATTGTTGTTGTTTTCTTAATTTAAAATAAAAAAATCACAAAAATGCCTCAAAGCGTTTTTGTTTATATGTATGCTCAACTGGTGCAAGCAAAATTGTTTTTCGGAAGTTGTAAAAAAAGTATAAACTTATATTAAAAAATTTTCTTGTTTTCCTTAGAGCAAATTGTTATTTAAAATACGATAATACTTAAATAAATAATAAATAATAATTAGTTGCCCTGCTCAGATAAAGCTGGAACATTAAAATGTTTCCATTCCACATTGTTTGATTTGCTAAGCGCTTGATTCAAATAAAAATTTTTTTTTCTATACAGCTTAAATTAAAACTTATTTAAATTAGGTCCGACCTATATTCAAGTTGCCTCTCATTCTAAAAATATTTAAGCCCCTTTAAAAAAAAGATTTATGCCAATACATATTGGGAATGGAATTTTTAAAAGCCAGTATGATTTTATTTCTGGCAAGTCTACCTCCACTAATCTAATGCTTATTTTGCACTCCTTAGCTTGTGATATGAAGAAAGGTCGTCATATTGACGAAATTTTACTTATATTAGTTTAGAGACTTTTGAAGAGTCCAGCATCTCGATTTGCTAAAAAAACTTTTTTAGTTTCAATCCTCCCTGTTATTGATCGCATACAATTGGTTCGAATAATAAATAATTTTTCAAAATATGTGTGTAATTTTTCTGGTAAGCCTCAAGAAAATCACCTTGAGCCTCTCTCGTTAGGATGACTTTCAGGTACTCAGGATTATCAATCCACAGGAACGCTGTTACTACTACAAAAGAATTGGGTAGTTTGCAGAATTGGTCTGGTGTTAACAGGTTACATATTACTAAAGAAGTTTCTAATTATTGGTAGTTTTACTATCCATAATGATGGCCTACGAGAATCAATAGTTGATGATAAATCGACTTGGGAGTTGTATTCGTTAAATAATTATTTTTAAAGAGAAATTTTACGCAAAATCAACTATTATATGTAACATTTCATAGAACAAATTATAGAAATCGCGAATCAGTGTACAATATAACCCGAATATATGGGGTTAATTTCAACTTTATTGATTTCATCCAATATAGGTTTTCTTTTAAGAAAAGTATAATATTGAGTTGATTTGCTTACGGTATGCCATCAGAATAGATATTGTAACTGTACCTACTATATAACAAAATTGCTAGTAGTTGAAGATATAAATATATAAACAAATAATTCAAGACTCTTACGCGCACTTTTACTATTAATTTAGTGAATGGTATTTAATTAGCCTTGATATGTTTTCTGTGTTCTATGGCGAAGCCGTGGCTTTAAACCTTTTTATCGTGCCATAATTTCCCAAAATTCTTAAACCGCATTTGAATGAGACTGGAGCGTTATTGAAACCCAATATTAATTTTTCTTGTGAATTTTGGTTGTGTGATCGTGTTACTTCAATGTAAAAAAGACGGTCATCGCAAGATCAACTCAAGGGATAACACTGGTCAAGAGTCTAAAAAATTTTTTTTGGGGTTGCGTCCCTCCTGTGTTATAAAAAGGTTATGAAAATTGAAATGAAAATCTACCAAGAATATTTAAATTAGAATACAAAAAGCATAGTACAAATTCAATTCGTCTTTATGTATTGCAAGATTAACATTATTTTATTTTAGGATAAAGTTATTTCAACCCAAAACTTTATATGTGTACATTTACGAGTTCAGTTAAGTTGACATTAAAAAGTGTTTTCCTGTTTCAATATCGTCAAGGAATAAATGATAATTTTTTAACTCAATATGTACATATATAAATTAAGATTGAACTAAATACAACTTTTCTGTATGTTATATTTATGAGTAATTGACATGAGTGAGTGAGAAATTAATGACAACAGCCCCTGTTGCCTCAGCAATTGTAAAAAAAAATGATGTTAAAAATAGCTTATGATAGAAAAACTAATCAGATTTTATTATAGTTTTAATTATTTTTACAATTTTTTCCTGCAAAATATTAAATCGTTATTGTGAAGAGACCCTACCTCGAAAATTTTTGTAAAAAAGTATATTTTTAAAACTTGAGTCACTTTATGATTTTATTAACTTGGCTAAGTCTGAACATAGTTGAAAACTGTGAGGCTAACTAACTATGTAAATACATAAAATAATAGCAATATCAATAATTTTTAATTCCATTTTAAATGCACATTTGTCATATTTAAGCAAACCTCAGTGTTTCATCATGATGGAAAATACTAACAATGACTTAAATTAAATAAGTTGATTCAAACTTTACAATATGACTTTACAACTTTACAATTGTAATATATAATAATATAATTATGCATATATTAATTAAAATAATAAATTTATGCAATTATCAATTAGTGACAATTGCTCTATTAGAATTATCAGCAGGATTAGTTTGTTCATTTTCAAAACTGCTATTTGGAGGTTCCGGAAGTGTTGATCTTGATTTTGCTGGCGCCGCAGGTGTTGTTGGTAAATCTACCGATTTACTTGTACCTAAAATTTAAGTAATTTTCATGAAACATACATAAATAAATAAAATTCTTATCTTACTGCAAAAGGAGCCCATTTTCAAAACACTCCGTTAACTAAAGCTGACTAATTGAAACTAAAATTTAACTTTGTAGTAAACACTCAATGAGGCTAAAAGAAGTTAAAAAAAAAGAAAAACAGAGTGAGAATTTATTTTGTTATTTAATATTGAAACAAAGTCGAATATTAGATGCCCTACAAAAGAAATCAACAGGTATAACATAAAAGTAACTTTTACCATAGCCATAATTATTGATTCTTCTCCTAAAAAAATCGGGTGCAATATTAAGTGAATAAAAATATATTTTGCTTCATAAATAAAAATTGCAGAGTGCTCTTTTATTGCCACATTACCAAGTTGAATATTTTCGATTACATACTTAAATTATAAGAAACTAACACTTACATAGACTTTATTTATATCTTAGAGAAACTCTCTAATTTGATTGATAACGTTATCGCTTTTTAAGCTCGTTAATACGATTATACACCTACACAGTATATACCAAAAAAATAGAACACATGTTTTAACACACTGAGGGAAAATTGCGATCAAAAATCAATGTTGAAATTTTAATTGCAGATTTCCGATTTGTCTCTTTCAAAGATAATATTGCATTAATGTTTTGACAGCACTCAACATTGGTATACTTTAGCTCACTTAGTAAGACAGGTGCTCCAAAACGGAAAATATTTGAATAGTATTTCTGATAAGGAATGCTTATTAAATTTTTCTATAGTTAAAAAACTTTCAAAGTAAGCTCTGCTGCAGTTTTTATGCATTTGTTCCACAGTAAATTTAGTTATATTCGGAAAGGAAAATAACTTAACTCCAACTAAACCCCCATATTTCAGTGCTGTTGTCAATTGATCAAGCTTGTGGAAAACATGGGTTGGTCCCAGTGCCCAATTTCGAGCCCGAGAATAAGACCTGGAAAGGGAAATTTTAACCATAAAATAAAATTTACATTTTATTTTACTACAAATTAAATAAAAATATAAAAGGCCTTCCTGTTTCTTTAGCACAGAACATCAAGAAATACATACATCCTGAACCTGGGGCAATAGCCTCTTTTAACTCTACCTTAATCCAGCGCTGGTTGACTCAATACTCAGTTTGGACTGACATAACATACATACATATGTTCGACAAGTATGTCGTTAGTTCAAACTATTTTTTTCATGAAAATAAGCTTACATTAAAAAAAGTCGTTGCAGCAACTTCGAATTTTCACTTTGAAATTCACTATCTTACCCACTTAATGTTAATAAACAAATTTAAAACAAAGATATCAATCTTAAATTGGGATTTTTGGATTTTGATTGGAGTCAATAACGAATAATTTGAATTTGAGGTGGAAAATTTTCATTTACTGTTTTTCCCTGATAGTGTGCATATTTCGGAATGCTTTTGTTAAAGCTTGACAAATTTTCGTCTCGGTTGTCAACTGGTATTTAAAAACCTAGCACACCGTATTGAGGGATCGTTCATAAGCCACGGGGTGTCATTTTTGCCCTTACCACCAGTAGACTAACGTGATACTCGAAGGGGGCTTCAATCACTCAAACCTTTTTTAATCGCTTGTACGGGTTTGTAGACGACCTATTTGAAGTTTTCCAAACAGTTGCACGGAAACTTACGTCGCACATTACGTGCAACAGAATCTCGTTTCAATTTTTGTCAGTTTGAATGTCGGTGGATATTCGTAATAACAAAAGACAACGATGCTTAGGTTCAACCCAATCTGCAACGAAGCTTCTGACAAGCCCCGCTTCCCATAAATATGGCACGTAATTGATGAATCCTCCCTTATTGATATACATATTTGCAATTATGTGCAGCTTTTGATGTTAATCGCTTTAGGGCCAGCGATGACACACAATTTAATAAAAAAAAAAAAATAAAATAATAAAATAAAATAAAATAAAATAAATAAAATCGACCAAATAAGTAAATGCGCATACCTGCAATCAAATAGTTGTCCAGTTTTTTAACTTAAAAGAAATGGTAAAATCGGGATCAGTTAAATAACGTAATAGTTAATTAACTAATCAATTTATAATAACTTCTTATTGTTAATGGTTACTGTGCCACAGATTCTAAAATGCATTTCGAATAATAGAATTAATTTTCGAAATATTTTTATCTCTGTTAAGAATAAGTTGGTCTTCCGGAAAAAAATTTCAAACACTTATCTTCTACAAGGAAAATGATAATTTGAGCACAAAACTCGCAAAATATCAAAAAACAAGTTTAGCGTACGAAATCATAAGATTTTAAGATAGTTAACAGAAATGATGGGTGTCGTTATTTCGTCAACACAGCAAAATTATTAAAATTTACAATTCACATGAAATTTTTAACTCTTGTGCAGCGTTGCCGAAATCGGTTACATATATAGAGAAAATTTTACTGCTACAATTTTCAGCTGCGCGTTGGAAAACATGAAATATCGTTATAGGTCTAAGGTACAATCGGTCCAAGGTACATGCACTTTGCCTACACAAAATCGAGGTTTTATTTATAATATTTAAAAGAAATTTTATTTTGTTTGCCTGCCTATGCCCTTTTAAATGAGGCACATTGCAGTCAAAGTGATTGACCAGGCCCACAGATATCAGACATTGAATTCGGCTGTTTTTGCAAAAATAGCCGAACTTTGAGGAAACAGTCCTCACGACTCCGACTACCTTTGCAGCTGAAATTTATGCTGTGGAACTATCATTCAAGGTTGAGTACAATCGGATGTATTTTTAATATTTCTTAAAAACAGTGAAGATAGAATTTAAAAAATAGCTTTAGAGAATTTTTTTTCCTTTTAATGTGTACCAACTATAAATAACGTCCCAAATAATTCCCCGTTGGTTAAAGCCAACCGTGACCTAATAGTGGTGAGCTAATGTACGCGAACGCGGCGGCGTGCGGAAAAACTTAAAATTTCATTGTGGCAACAAAGTCACATGTCGTCAACTTACGTTATATATTTTCACGTAGGTGAAAATACTCGAAAAAGTTCCGCTGCATGTGTTAATTTTAAAATAATCGACTATGGTGTAAGGCTTTTTTATAATTTAAAATTCCTAATATAGTTCTGTTGAATATTACCGATTACAAATTCTTAAAGATACTAGCACCATCCCTGGTATTTTTCATTTTTATTTTCTTTATCAACCATGTACTTTGTAATTAGTTTAATTTGGACAGTCGTTTCATTCTCTGGTCGTGAATATATTGGTGTTGGCGGTGTTTCGATTATTTATATGAAGAATTTGTTGATACGTCCGGTGAAACTTAAATTATTGCTTGAAAAACTTAAATCCTATACATTTTCAGTGCCTTTTTAAACGTGCAATCCAGATTTAGCACTTTCGCCAATTGTTTTTGACGTGCGAATACGAATGTCAATAAAATAGAAAAAATAAAAATTGTTGTAAACATTGAAGAAAAAATTGCAGAGACTGGATGGTGTAAAAATTTTGTCTTTTTTTGGATTTGTTTGAAAGGAGAAAAACATACAACATGGATGATGAATTTAAACTTTGTTGGAAAAATTTCCAAGATAACATTGCAAGTGGGTTTCAGAATTTGTACGATCGCGGAGATCTGGTAGATGTTACATTAGCCTGTGATGGAAAACTCTTGCATGCACATAAAATTGTGCTGGCCATCTGCAGCCCATATTTTCAGGAGATATTCATAACTAATCCTTGTAAACATCCAATTAGTGAGTATCTTTATAATTGTAGAACAATGGCTTGAGTGAAATATGCAGTTATAAATTCATTGAAAAGCTTATGTCCTGATTGTTGAGTCAGCTATCTAACATTCTATTATAGGTACAGATTAAACACTTGCACTCATACCACATAATTTATATCTTAAGTTCTTATTTTTAGCAAAGTCCGACCTTGCTGTATGTTATTTTTCGCTAAAATACTTTTGGTTGGAGCTCCAAATACATTAGCCCTATGATAAACCTGAAAATTTGAGTAAAAATTCAATTATGCCCAGAAAAGAACTACAAACATACTTCGTTCTAACGTTGGTATAATGTTGTTTCGCTGCAATGTTATTGGAATCTTGTCTTTTCTCTAAAACGTCATTGATTAAATATAACTTAGAGCTTAAATTAAAGTTCCAAGTTTAATGTTAATGTGGTTTTTTTATCCGGATATTTCCAAAGATTTTGGTTTAAAATTAATGGTCTTAAGTGGTCTAATTGTATATATGTATGTCTTTAATTCCTAATTTGCTTCTGGCAAGGTAAAAACTTGGAGTAGCTCAATTTGCTTTTCGGTCTGGTCATATTTTGCGATTGCTCGACTATTATACTATATGGTTCCCCTACAATTCGACATAGTTATTCAAGTTTTTCGTCAAGAAACCGAAAGATTTCATCGCTCGTATAGAAGATTTTCTGACTGATTTTTACAAAAAAAATTGGTTGTATATAACTTAAAAATTATTGAAGCGATTATGAAGTTTTTACAGCTCTTCATACATAGATTGATTTAATATTTTTACCATAAAAAAATGTAAAACTAATATGTACATATGTATACTTTAGTTTCCACTACTCGACTTCTGATATAATGCGTTCCAAATGCGGTATGCCGTTCATTAATACATATTTTTTGGACGTACTGTAATTCTTGCGAAAATAACTAACAGAATAAGCATATTTACATAGTGTTTTAAAAAGACTCCAAAAAACAATCTTTTAAGCAAATAAAAATACAGGGTGTTTTTTTTAGAGGTTTGTTTTTCGAATAGAGATAAAACTGGCATTTTATGGTCAAATCTGGCAACTCTAATGTCATTTATGTTCAGTTTGGTTTGCCATTTCATCATAAATAGGTTGACAAAAGAACAACGCTTGCAAATCGTGCAAATTTATTTCGAAAATAATGGTTCAGTTCGCGAAGTTTACCGCAAGCTCCGTCCATTTTATGGTCGACATAATCGTCCATCAGAGCAATTAATTCGGTTAACCATGGATCGTTTTCGCACTACGTTTACTCTATGTGATAATACGCATCCGCAGAGACGTCGAACAGTGCGCACCGAAGAAACAATTGCCGCTGTAGAGCAAAATGTTGAAGAGGACCCGAATGAATCGATTCGCCACAGTGCACAGCAATTGGAGCTTTGTCCATCAACTTTATGGAAGATTTTGCGCAAAGATCTTGGCTTGCGACCTTACAAAGTCCAGCTTGTGCAAGAATTAAAGCCGCGAGACCATGCAATGCGTCGTGATTTTGGTGTATGGGCCGAAAATGAGATTGATCTCGATGCTGATTTTCATCGCAAAATTTTGTTCAGTGATGAGGCTCATTTTTGGTTGAATGGCTACGTTAACAAGCAAAATTGCCGCATTTGGAGTGAAGAGAATCCACATGAGACCCTTGAGACGCCATTACATCCACAAAAACTGACTGTTTGGTGTGCTCTATGGGTTGGTGGAGTCATTGGGCCATACTTCTTCCGAAATATTGCTGGAGAGTCAGTTTCCGTTAATGGAGACCGGTATAGAGCCATGATAACCGACTATTTTGTTCCCGAATTGGATGGCATGAATGTGGATGAGTTGTGGTTCCAACAAGACGGCGCTACATGCCACACAGCGCACGTCACAATCGATTTATTGAAGGAAACATTCGATGAGCGCATAATTTCGCGGAATGGACCTGTCAATTGGCCACCAAGATCGTGTGATTTGACACCATTGGATTATTTTCTTTGGGGATATGTGAAGTCGCTCGTCTACGCCAACAAACCAGAAACGTTAGGGGACTTGGAAGCCAACATTCGTGGCGTTATTGCCGACATACGGCCCCATATGCTCGAAAAAGTGGTTCAAAATTAGACCTGTAGAATTGGCTTTATTCGAGCCAGCCGCGGCGGCCACATGCCCGAAATCATATTTAAACATTAATGGCATAAGATTATCCTTCCAATAAAGCCAAATTGATGGACATTAAAACGATTTCCTTGTGTTTTATTTCAATTCGAAGCTCTATACTTCTAAAAAAACCACCCTTTACATTAAAAATTATCGGTAAAATCGTATGGAGCGATTTCGCATCTTTGAAGTAGAAAATCGACTTGTTTTTATTTTTTTCGGTCATTTTCAAAGTTTTTTATGACAAAAAAAGAACAAGAAAAACTTGTCACGGATTTGAATTCGTCGATCGATAGTAGGCTGGAAATCACCCCTACTTTGTCGGAAAATTTGATAACCTCTTTAGCTTACACCATTTTTAAAATTAATACTTTTAGAACTTCAAACAGGGGGCGCCAATTCAGTTTTCAATATTAATGAAAACCCTAAACTAAACATAATTTTTTAACGTTAACTATGGCAGAAAGAGAGAAAAAAATTGTTTGAATGTAATTATTGTAATATTTTTGATAATCAATTACAGTGAAAGCTCGTTAATCCGAACTAATGATTGCAGACCCTAATTCGGATTAACGATATATTCGGATTACTGAATAGGCTGTTTCTATGTATAATACATATATGAAATAACTCTATATTCGAAAATTTTTTATTGCTTCAATTATTTTAAGCTTATCTGCTAATGATAGCGTTCTATGTGCACGTTTTTTGGCCATATTATACTAAATTCAAATTGAGGTTTTTGCTTACAATGCCAATCAATAACTAAACGCAATAAGATACAAATATTACACATGTACTTCTCATCATATGCAATATCAATCATAGTAGGCTCTGAATCTCAATGATGTCCCGTTAGTTTTTTTATATTTCATTCTTGCTTTTGTCAAAAAAGTTTTGCAAACCTAGACACAGCAATAAAAAAACAGAAGAATAAAAATAAAATAAAGATTCGGATTACAGAGTTGCAATCAATGCGGATAATTCGGATTACACGCCTTCGGATTAACGAGCTTTCACTGTATACTGAAACTTCGGAAGTATAGTGGATTTGAGATCGAGTTGCTGCATGAAATTCCATACTGGATATTCATAAGTTTAAATATTGATCGCAAGCTCCATTCAAGCGAAAAGATTCGAATACTGAACACGAGTTTTCAATGCATACACACTCCTACACTCGAGTAATTGATACAATGAGATGATTCGATCATATTATTCTTTTTCTCATTGACGATTTCGCATCCTTTTGTATTCGCTCAATTTTTCTTTAATATCGATTTTAATGTCATGATAGCGTGTACAGCTTTTGTTCAATGTTCATAAAATAAGCCAAAAACAAAACTTTAAGCAATGTTTATAGTGTCACGTAGAACTCCAACTTCAGCATTGCTTTCGCCGGCAAATTGGATATCGAAAGGCAACTCATGTGTAAGAAATACAACATGGCATTACAACCAACATGAAAAAAATATTTTCGTTCAATGGCGAAAAGCTTAACTCCCGATTGCTTGAGGTTTAACGCTCACAACTCGTAAATAATGATATTATAGCCTTTGTGATATCTGTTAATGAAAGCATGCACGTGGCCAGAGGCTGTGGTCTTCCCTGAGACAACAACGTATGATGAAACTAACGGATGCGGGGATGGTTTGTGCTTATCTGTTGTAGGTCCCTGTTTTTTGCGGCTTTTTGGGACTTGGCTGTAAAGTAGTTGTATACTTCTCGGTTGTCTCTTTTGCAGCATGCTTTTACTACTTTATTAAAGATGCTTGCGCATCATCTCTCGCGAGTTAACAGATCTCAATTTGTGTACGATCTTCCAGGTTGCGTAACATCCAGAGTGTTTTGTTCCATAATATAAAGCCAAATCTGGTCTCACACGCTGCTAAAAATTACGTATTAATGTTTTATAATTCAGATTCGATTGAGATCTGCGGGTTACCGTACTTAAAAATATTTTTCCAAAATTGTATTCAATTATCATTTTTATTTTAACCATATGAATCGTTTGTTTCGAAATACAGGTAGTCCCCGACTTACGACCGAGATAGGTTCCTAGTCATCGGTCGTAAGTCGATTAAGTCGTAAGTCGAGTTTCATAAAAAATAACTAAAGAAAAATATTACATACATACATACTGTACTACTAGTTCCAGCCATTTTTGGGATGATATAAAATTATTCACTTAAACAAACGTATTATTTGTACTGAAATAAATCGAATCCTTGTACATATTACTGTTTTTTTTTTAAATTTTTTCTCATATACATATTTTAGGGATTCCCCGAAACTATTTTAAGCATTTTCTATGAAAAAAATTGAAAAAAAAATTGGTCGTAAGTGCGAATAGTCGTAAGTCGAGCGGTCGTAAGTCGGGGACTACCTGTAATCTATATTTTATGAAATTTTGTTAACTAAAATTTCTGTATGTAAAACATTTCAACATTTTTTTTCCAAAACACAACCTGAATAGAGGTTATTTGTTCCAAACTTATTTTTTTGCTCCGTTTTTTACTAAGTTCAGTGTCAAACTAAAAGAATTTAATTCACCTAATTCACTTCGCGCTTATGAACATGTCAGCGAGCTGTGATACGAAAAATCTATAAAAAACTAATAAAAATTAATAATTTAATATCAAATAGTAATATTGACTTGAAATATGTTTTTTACAAAAATATAAGATCTGTTCGTTATTTGCTTTTCAGCAATTTAGAGTGTCAAAAGTTTTCGTTCAGTAAAAAGTGTCTACTTTGAATTGCTCTCTCTGCTCTGAATGCTTCCAATGCTTCGTCGTAATAATTACTTCTTGACGTAGATGCTTCAAATCATAAGCGTTACATTTGTTATGGATTTTCTTTATCTTGTTTGGCTTATTTTTATTCTCTGATGTATCATTATAGGTATCTTAATAATGATAATCGATATATGATATGAAAAATAGAACGTTCGAATCGAATCGAATTATTCAAAAATTCGTAATTTTTTTTATTAACTTAATACTATATTTGTCTATGAGATTTTAAGATGCTTTGACGAACTACTTTGAAAAAACCATCAGCTTCCTATTGCAGACAAAATTATTGTTTCTTTCATAGGTAGATGGGTAGGTCAGAATGATTTTTAGTTTATTGAATAACTTAGTCTTGATTGAGAAGTTAGTCCAATAAAATTTAAGTTATTATTTTGATTGAAATTGTCTTAGTCCTTAATCGCATTTGACTATGTACTTTCTTTTTTAATAAATTGCTTGTGTTTAAAACAAGAGCTAGCTTTAAAGCTTAGAGCGTTCTTTTGATTAGTTTTTTTTTAAATCGCTTTCCTCTGATAATAAAGTAAATTCTCGCATGAATACAACGCAATCAAAATTAAAATATCTTTCCTGAGTAGCGTTTTTATATAGTAAAAAGAATCTGACATTGTACCTACATGACGATTAATTTTAAATATTGCGTTGATGTGCACTAGATATAATACACACGTTTTTTTTAATGGTCATCTTTATCCTCAGTAGAAAAACACCACATACATATTTGTAAAATTATACGGAAAATGTTAGATATGACTCATAACTTTAGCCGTTATCATTTCTGGAATTTATTATTTTTTTTTTTGGCGTAAGATATCAATCAGAGTAATGATTGAAGTCGCCATAAACTGCGCTAAACATAACTTCAATCAATTTTTTTTTTATCACATTAGGATTTTGATATATCCTTTCTTAAAAGAACTGATTTGTGCTTATGACATGCAATTGAAACAAAGACTTAATATCTTCAAGAAAGTTATCTGTATATTGTTGAATTAATGTAATTTCAACTTTCATGTAGAATATTTCGATTGAGATGTATCCGATTGAAAAGGACAAAAAGTAAAAGTTATTTAAAGAAAATTATTACTATCATCTGATTTCATAAACAAAATAAGCTAAACTACTTCCTATAAGTGTGCGATAACTTGGAATATGCCTCAAAACTTCATTGTTCGCACTTGAAACAAATATATATAAGAAATCTGACGTCATGCAGAGTTTAACGTTGAAAAATCTTTCTGACTTTGGGTAAAATGGTTATGGGCCAGATAATTCAATTTTATTTAATGAAATTCATACTTTTTGTTTTTAGCTAATTGTGGGTTGCTATCTTGTATTCGTTAATTCTTTTCAATGCACTGCTTATATTTATTTTCAAAATTCATATAAATTTCATTTAAGGGTATTCAACACGCATAAATGTTTATATCTTATGCATTAATCAATAATTTAAAATATCAAACAAGTGGTGTCTTACGATAGTACTCTACATTTTGTGTTGTTTTGACGTATACCTCAATGTCATTCGTTTGTTTGATTTTAGTTCTACACTATGTGTTTCAAAAAACACTAAATAAGAAGATGTGAACAATTTTTGTAATATGCTAACGGAAAATTATAGTTAAGAAAGCACTAGATATCTTTATTGCTACTAAAAAATAGCAGAGCAAAATCTTAACTTAATTTATTTTTGAATTTTTTGAAATATATTTTTTTTTAATTTTATTTACCTATACAAACATATATTTATGTTTGTACATACGTATGTGTTCGGAGTTTTAATTCCTTTCCTTCATCTATATTTTTATTAAAAAAACTTGCAAGCATCTAATAGTGATTTTCATTAAAAAATTCGAAATAAACCCAAAACATTTTTATTTTACCTGTAAAAATGGTGGTGGAGAATAGCAAAAAAAAAAAATTGTGAAAATAAACGAAAATATGTACAGCTCAAGTGAAATTTTCATTTGAAGAAAGGGACTATATTTTTTTTAACCTTTTTTTGCCGCCGACACTGGGTGGACACCTCATACGAATAAAAACAAAAAAAAAAAATTAAATAAATATGTTCGAATTCAGAAGTTATATAAAGTTTTCGAATCTCTCTTCTGTAGTAATTCTGACAAAACTAATTATAAAATCAAAACTTTTAATGTTGAATTTATAGTTCTGATTTCAACTTCTGTTCCACGTAAAAACGAAAAGTTTCTACGAAGGCAATGAAATAAATTTCGCATGCTAAATGCATGCAGTTGCGGTAAAATTTCTTGATGAATTACAAAAAATTAAAGGTTGTTTGTGGTCCAGATATAAATATTTGACATTTGTACAAAGTAACTAGTAAATTTGATTTTTGAAGTTTTTCTTCAGTATTGCTCAGAAGCCGCTTTATTGATCAAAATAAATTCATTATAGATAGTAGAGAGACTATAAATTTATTGCGCGGAAACATCAGGCAGCGTTCACCTTCGTCAAATCACATACGTTTCTATTGAGATTGCAAAGTCTGCTAAACTTATCGCCTCTGTATTTATTATCTTCCCCATAAAAGAACATAATCAAAGAAACTTTGTTTATAAAGCTCATTGCTTTTTCGGAAGGAAAATTTGTGTTTGTCATTTTGCTCTTTCAGTTAACATTTTTTTTTGTACAAAAATACTTTTTGTCAACAAAGTTAAAGAATTCGGAGTACGGGAACAGATCCTATGACTATGCTTTATAAAGATTTTATTCGAAACTGATTTCTTATTGAGAAAGTGGTTTTGAATAAAGTTTAATCTTGGTACAATTTTTACTGACGTCACTTCACAAAACTGTTTTTATTTTGCAATTTTACTATCCAGGTGTTATACTTATTATTTATTATGTTATGTTTGAGACTAAGTAACCTATTACTTAAGTAATCTTGCTGCTAAACTTTGCGTTTTTTTTTTTATTGAACACCTATTGATTTTTTTTTATTTTATTAAATCAATTGAGTATTACCTCTATCTCGACAATAAACATAAAGATACGACAAAATGCTACCTTACAGATAAAACTATATTGCACGCGGTTGTAGTTTAACATTAAATGCCCAAATGCTTTATCACTTTATCCTGCTGCTCATCATACAATTTGTTAAATTTAGTAACAAACAAATTATAAAACCCAAATAATGACAAAACACTGGCACTACTTTTATAACCTTGCCATTAAGTTTTACGATATTTTTTCACGCTTATTCATGATAAATGATATAAATCAACTTACAGAAGCTATAAATTTTTTAATAAGTTTATACTATATGTATATGTATATGTATATGCATTAGTACGTACCTAGATACTAATAATTTAATTGATATTGATACGATTTATTAATGTTAATGTTTGTTTTTGTTAAGTAACTGTCTTAGTACAGATCAATAAAATTGTGATAAAAGTTACGAAAAAATAATATCTTCAGTGCTTGTGTTCACATTCACTACATATTTCAGGATTTTCCGTATTTCAATACTTTGTATATAATTTTGTTACTGTCAAAATACATATGTATATCTTGAGTTATATATTTTCGATCTTTCATAATTTCTTTAAAACTGCTATTGAAATAAAGCATTACGATCAAACTGTTCAGATTATTATGAATTTCGTCATGCGTCCTTTACTTTATGAAGTATAGGTACTTGTTAATTTTAAATAAAAACGTGTACATTTGATACTAGCTAACAATAGCTTGGATATCATATAACTCACACTCGATGGTTTTATCTGATCAAAATGCAATAAACTTGTTTTTATCTTTCAAGTAGTAGCAAAGTTGCTACTAACACAGCACCTACTTTGAAAATGATAAAGAAAATTAATATAGCCTATAAATAAAAAAAAGTAGAAACAAAATATAAAAATATATATCAAAAAATTTTTACAACAACAATTGTTCATGGACTTGTTACATATAACATTCACAAGAAGAAAAACAGTTTTATCTATTTATCGCATTGAACAATCATTTATTGCTCTACTGCGCTGAAATTTATATGTACGACACTTAGCATACGGGTGGGTATAGTCCATAGCCATCTATAAAAAATATTAACCAATTACCACAGTACCTTAAAGTAACAATTGAAAAAAGTTAAAGTTCCAGTAACAACAAGAAATAAGAAAACATGGTTTATCAAAAATATATCGCGTATCGCTTAATCGTAAAATAAGATTTTGAACTTTAAAAGATAACAAATGTTTTATATTTAATTGACAGAAAAGAAACCAATACACACTACATAAAATACATGGTAGTTTTTTTTAGCATACTCTATGACTACAAACAAATAATTGTTTGACTAATATATATTCTTAATGTGTACTTATATTAAGATAAATTCTAGTATACATTTTTTTTCTCGACGCCATGTATAATTTCGAATAATTAATGTATTTGTATGTTGCACAATGTGTCACTAGAAATGATTCTAAATGAGCGTCATTATTCTTCTCGTGTCCTTTATCACGTTACTTTATCTCCGCAGAATTTATTTAATCTGCATGATTGATTGCAAGTGGTGACAATCCTTTCCAACATTTTCCCGATTCACGTAGTTATTAGTTGTTTTAGCAAGTTCCTAGGATGACTTAGAGCGGCTGTGTTTTCTGTTACCTTAAGTGTTCCACTGCAATTTATGCCATTTTTATCTACGGCTCATAGCTTTCTTACCTTGCGGTAAGTTTGCAATACTCTTTTAATAATGCTGATAATCACCTATGATTTCAATCTAAGAAAAATTCTATGGAGCTTTCTTGTCAATTTGCTGATCCCTTTTAATATCAATCATGCTCACGAAATTAATTTTTATTGACAGTTTGATTTAATTGAAGTTAATTCATTTGTTAACAAACTAATTAAAAGTTAATATCTAATTTTTGTTTCAAAATCTTAAAGTTCAGCTATCCTAATGCTTTTCCGTCGGATATGCATCGCATAAAAGTTATAGGGATACAGCATGTTTTGAAGTGTTTAAATATAAAATTTTTACAATTTGCACATGAAGTGTACTTTAGTACAGAAGGTTTCTTTAAAAACAATAAAATGTTACAAATAAATATTTTAATTTATATACATAAATCAATTCATGATCTTCTATATTTTTCAATTCGACTACGAATATTGATATTTATATGGATTTCAAATATTTATTGTTTTACATTAATTAAATTATAATTTGAATATAAAAAGTAGAATGTAATATATGGGTTATTCCATCTATAATGGGCCTATAATTACCCTCATGTTTTTTAAATAGGCTGAAACTTTTTTCAGTGATTGGTCTATCATGTAGAAGATATAAAAAAATCGATAAAATTTTTTTGACCAGTATTATTGCTTAAAAAAAAGTTTCAAATTGTGTTAAAAAAACTCGTAAGTAAAACAAAAAAATTCATTGCAGTTTTCACAGGTTTGATCTGGGAGCTGTACTCTTTGGAGTGTTTTCTTCAAACCCGATTCTATAATATGGACCTATTGGACCGGAAAAAAATCCCTTCGGGTGTATTTTGTTCGCACTTTCAGCAAAATGAAAAATGTGGCTTGCTATATCGTGGCACCTAAGGCAAACTTTTTCTACGCTTCAGTAAGTCCGTTTTTTCGTAAAATTTCAACGAAATCAAACATAAACTCTGTCCGCGCCGTTTACAGGAAATTATTTTTTAACCCCATGCTAAAGCATAGGCAAAAGTAAAAAATATTTACAAAATTTTCAAAATAAACACCCTAATGTTTATACAGGGTGGCTACTGAAAAATTGAAGGGTTCGAAAAGTCATAACTTGTTCGTATTAATTATTTTTCATCCTTTTGTATTGTTTTTTTTTTTTTTTGTTTTTGTAGCTTATAGAGCATCCATTTCAGATTCAAGAAATGGCAACCTACATATGTACATATGTATATTCTTCAACAACGAATAAAATTCATTGCATTTTTCAATTCCAGTGAATCATTAAAAATTCAATCTCGGAGAAAATACGTATAACATTTTATTATCGATGTCATTGATAACATGATTCAGAGACCTGATCACCAAATTTGAAAAAAGTGCACAGTCGGTGAAGGTCGCAGTGCTGAAAGCTGTATTAAGCTTAGGACCTGAAATATTGCGTTAACTAATGAAATTTGCTGTGAAAAGAGCCTATTTTTTGAGCAAGAAAATGTAGTTATTTGTCTATTGACTATAAAATAAAACCATTCAGTCGCTTCAGTAGCTATCTTTAATATATTTAGGTAAAAACAAAATCGGTCTTAAAATATAATAGTGCTATTTCTTATGTGTAAGCCTAAAAGACACGTTACTTTTTTCCTAACAAATATCTACCTTGAACTACCGCACGAAGATTACGGGTTCTTTGTAAACCATGAAAATTTCAAAAGATAAAAAACTAAAGGTTAAATTTACAAACAACACCTAACTAATTAAAGACCTATGCATATGCATGTGTATTTAAACACATGTTGCCTTAAGTATTAAACACTTTTTCATTCTCTACCTTCTATTAAAAATATATTTGAGAATCACAATTTGTGATCAAATTATATAGTTTTTAACATTCTACATGTTGTTTGCTATTATTGCAGCAATATCAGAAACTTTCTATGTACATATGTGTAAGAAAGTAATATAAAACGAAAGAGGTCAGATATTCTAAAGATGTTATCGCAATTTATATTAAACAATATAATGAAAATATTTCGATAAGACATATTAAATCTTCAAAGCAATATCTCTGTCTCCGTTAGATGCAGCTAAAATAGCATCAACATCTACTTAACTACAATATTATCAGTTGTTCTTTTTAACCTCAAAAACGAAATACTCTCGTGTAGACATATTAATTTCTGCGTGTGTAAGTGTATGTAAATACACACAAAAAATATATATTTGTTTATAGCTAGCAACATACATAGCGATCGGTTAACATTTATTGTGGCCCTTACAAAAATCATCGATACAACATCCAAAAGGAAATTCAATTTCAGTGTAGAAAACAAGCAATTTTTTTATATTTAATCAAAGCAGCGATATTTACTTAACAAAAGTACAGAGTACAGTAACATAAACGATGTGTGTATTCAACGCATCAATAATCCATATTAAAAGATAAACTTTGGAATAAAGTTCAATGAAAAGAGATAAATCCTTGTAAAAAGTATAAGTGGTATTCGAAAAAAAACAATCTTATTAAATGATGTCTGATGTTCTAGAAACTGTAGTTGAATAATTAATTAAAATTTCTTATCGTATAATTATAATATGTACTAGTTTCTTTTTAACTTGTAGATCAAATTGTTACAATATATAAATCAGTTTCACAAGAACCTTTCAAAATATTTTCTTCTATTGGGTAATTGTCCTAGCGTTATGTACTGAAATTTTCGCCTTCAATACAAAATCTTTGCCATTTTTCAATCGATGTTAACATTATATATATCACCCTAAAGCGCAATGTCTTTCAAGCCGAACTTTAGTAAAAGCAGACACCCTTGCTGAACACCAGAGTCGTGTTGAAAGTTTCGGACATCTTACCACAGTGTTGAGTCGAATGCTTAATTTTTACCTTAGATTACTGTAATATAAATGGTAATTATGACGTAATGAATTTCAATTATAATGAAATTTCAATTACAGTCAAAATTCCAATTACAATTACAATTGAAATTTCAACTACAATTGCAATTTCAACTAAAATTACACTTCAATTCCATTTAAATTTCCATTACTATTCCAATTGATCTCCGAATACGTTTTATTTTAAACCTTTATTCTTAATATGGTTAAACTCAAATTTAAATATTTTCTGCAAAAATCAATTGCATGACTCCACAAAAAAATTAGCCATGCCAATTGTTAAGGAAAGTAAAATCTTCCCCTTACATACATAAATGTGGCATAATTTACCAATTGTCCAGGCCCAAAAAACAAGTGGAAATTGGGCTTATTGTTGTCCTATTAGATGGTACTTCTCACACTAAAAATTAATTCATTTGAACAAATATAGACTGAAGTGAGGAAAGTACCATTTTTGGACCTTATTTTCAAACGTTTGTAACTTTTTTCCGCATGAATAAATCAAAAATTCCCCTAAATGTTTTCATTAGAGTTTTCAACCAAGTTTTAGTGATTTACAAATAATTGAAATAAAAAAAAATTAGGTCCAGTTTGTAAAATCAAAAATTAATTTAAGTCGACCTTTTTTTTCTATGAGATCACCAACTCTCAGAGTGGCAAATTACTTTGGAGTTTGATCAATTAACAGACGAATTATCAAATGCGGCGAATTTCGCCTTTTATTACTTTTTCCTCCTAAAATATAAATTTTTAGTAAATACTGCACTGAGTAAAAAATACTTATAATTGATCAAAGCATTCAGAAAAATATTTTTTTATAATAGCAACAATTTTTTTCTATGACGTCACACTTTTTTTCGTCTTGGAGTAATTAGCCATTTAGCCGAACAGTTAATGCAAATAAATATCTAATTAAAATGCTATGGAAAAAACTTTAGTTGAATATTTCCAAATTATTAATTTAAGTCAAGTACATCCTCTTTAATATGCCAAACTTTGATTCAGATCGAGTCTAAAAATGCTAAAAAGTTAACCAAATTGAGATATTTAAAAAAGATAGAAAAAATTGAAAATGTGTTAAAAAAGTTGAAAAATATTCGAAAAATTTGAACAATGTTGAAAAGTCGAAAAAGGTGAAAGAGTTTACAAAAGTCGATAAAAGTTAATATACATGAAAAAAGTCGGAAAAAGCTGAATAAGGTTGATAACTCGGAAAAAATTTAAAGAGTCGGAAAAAGTTTAGAAAGGTTGAAAAGTTAACAAAGTTGAAAGTGTTTTGAATAAAATTGAAAAGGTTAAAGGAGTTGGGAAAATTTGAAAAAGAATGAAAACATCGAAAAAAGTTAGACGTTGAAAACGTTGTAAAAAAATGAAAGGTCGTAACTCAAAAAAGCCTAAATAAGTTATAAGAAAAAAAAAATCTTAGTCGTCGGAAAAGTTGAGAAAGTTATAAAAAGTTGAAGGTTGAAAATTATTTAAAAAGTTTGAAAAAGTTAAAAACTTAGAAGGTTGAATAAAGCTAAAAGTTTTGTTGAATGTTCAATTTGTTGGAATAATTTAAAAATGGTTGGATTGAAAAATGGAAAACAGTAATAGAAGGTTGAAAAAGTCTAACAAATTTTGAAAATGCTAAAATTTTTAAAAAAAAATTTCGAACAAAATTTTTTCGTAAAATTTAGCGGTTTGATAAATGTGATGAAAATTTGCAGTTTCTGCGAACTCCTGTATGGATTTTTCTTGCTACCCTCCAGTAAAGATGTCAACACATTATTAAATTATGTAGTATGCATTTCTAAAAGATTTCAATAAGCTAAATTCGTTCAGGGCTCCGATATACTCTGTTATTTCTGGTTTTTGAATCATCCGCATCGAAAGATGTGTAAAATCCAAAACCTTAACAGCATTTAAAAAAAATTTGACACGATAGAGAATATACATTGCTTGGGATAGTCGATCAGTTGAAAATTATCTTTCCAAAAAGCTATATTTTTTCTCTTTCAATTTGTTTTGTTTTATTTTCATTCAATTATGTATGTTCAACTAATATCTCTGTATTTTTCGTTCGTTTTAGTAATACTAAAGGATGTACACTTTAATATAATGTGTGAGCTGCTAGAGTTTATGTATCAAGGTGTTGTAAACGTTAAGCATACTGAGCTACAATCTTTCATGAAAATTGGACAATTGTTGCAAATCAAAGGATTAGCTACCAATTCATCAGCATCTACACTATCGGAAAAATCTCCGAATGACACACAAAATGCAAAAAATCTTACATCCAAGCCTTGTGCAGACTCTATTACAAACAATAATGTTGTGAATGAATCCAAAATTGAAAATGAAGGCATGAATAAAAATGTTCAAAGCAAAACTGACGCAACTTCTATGGAAGGAAATATTTCGCCATCATCATCACCCACGCCATTGTCGACAAATCAGCAGTTGAAGAATACATCTGATACACCAAATTCACTTCAATCCTATTCGAATTTGAAGCGCAGCTCCGACCTTAACGCTGATTCATTATTGATCCACTCTAAAAAGCAACTGCGTAGATCTATTTCACATGACAATTCTGCTGAAGAACAAAGTGATGAACATGATAATGCTGGTAGTGGTATGGAACATGTAAATCCGGAAGATTTTTTTCTATCAGCTATACCGCATATATCGATGGGCGAAGGAAGCAGCCGATACGAATTGAGTAACGTTAAAAGAGAAGGTGATCACAGCAATAGCAGTTCTTCAATCCGTAACTCATTTGGGTCATCGTTTGGTTTTGAATACAATCTTTATAAGAATGCTAGTGGTTCAAATACCGGTACTGATTACTCAAATGATTTGCACTTACATAATGACTATTCAAAGAATTTTGGCAATCATATGGACATACCCCCAAGTAAGTGTATTCAAACTAAATACAGAATTGGGTTACTACTAACGCTTTTTTATTTCTCATATTTTGTTTGTTTGTACACATATCACATTGGAAATTGTATTTTTAACAGTCATCCATTTTAGTCATGTAAAGCTTAGACAGTTAGTATTTAAAATATTATCGCATAAACTTTTTATTTTCTCATACAACTTAACAAATCAACTACATTTGCATATTTTATAATTAAATTTACAAACAAAAACTGGCACTTTATCACAAGACTTTTAACTTAAGAATAAAATATTTATAATACTCGCAATAATATAATTATTATTTTTATAAACCAATAAGCTCCCAAATTCTTTTTGTCAGTTTTCTTCCAACATGTCTGGATCTACAGATATAGTACATATCTCCCCTATTTTGTAAAAACGCATACTTGTAAACTTGTCCTTTAGAGAAAAACCTGTTTGTTTTTAATTACTCGAAATAAGTAAACTTGAGAAGAGGTGTTAAACTGCTCGAATAGCGCGCTCATACTTTTTTATTGAACTGAAAAGTAAAAAAAGAAAAGAACATTCAAATACAGATTTACTAAACAGACTATTGGGATTCTAAAAAGCCAAGCAAAAACGCATTGTGTGACGGTAATAAGCCAGTAGGCAAGGGCAGGAGCTTGCAGGCCTTCCTTGGTAAGATTAAGGCCTTGCCACCTCCTTTCAAACTTACTTTCTTTTTTATATGAAACGTCCCGATAAAACAGGCCTTCTTTAGCAGGCTTGATAGAAATACTCTTTAAGCAGGTCTTCCTACATCGCTTGCGTCAAGAGCCCTCCTAAGAGCACTTACCGTAGAAGGGGTCACAGAAGTACTTTGAAAAAATTAAATCTTAATACGTCGTGAGACTCTTAGTTAAATGTTTTTTTTTTTATCTGCGTCAACCTCCATTTATTTTTAATGTTTATTTTTTGTGACGTTTTCTTAATTCATAATTTGACATTGAATACACAACACTCTACCACTTTAACATAACATGAAACAGAAGACCAGCCTAGCAACATGCACACCGTTCCTTACTTCTAACCATTTATCTACTTTTGATGTCGTTTAAGTACAATGAAATGACAAAAAAGTAATGTCGAATCATAAAACATTGCAATGCATGAAATAAAAAAATACATGAAGGCCTTCTAATGTCAGGCCTTATAGCACTGCTGCTGTGGGAAGGCATAATAGCACGACTGCTGTGGTAAGGCATAATAGCATTTCATGAGTATACACTCAATGCAGAGTAACTATTCTGCTACTTATAAAATTTACTTATTGTTAATATTGACAGATTGTAAGTAAAAACAAAAATCATAAAAAAAAAAAATTTTTTATTTGCATGAAAATTTAGTTTTTAGAAGGCCTCTTACAATCAGAGCAGTGCTAGCAGGCCTTCTCCGGGGAAGGCCTTGCTCAATTGCCTGCTGGGAAATTTTCTCAAGGTGGGGAGATATGTATGTACATAAATATTACATACATACATATATGCTTGTTTGTTTTTTAAGAAAAACATTTGTTCTCAAATCTACATAATAATCTTTAAGTACACAATGTTGTAAATTTCCGAATTTGAAAAACAGAGCCTCATGAGAAAACCCCTAATATACACCCATATTTATTAATGGTACAATAAATGCTGTTTTGAGGCTTTTGCTTACGTATGAATAGAACAATTTTTTGGTAATTATTTCAGCATCGTGCAACACTAAACTATTTTTTGAAACTCAAATTTGTGTGTACTCTTGCGATACTTCTTTCGGAGCTATCGTACATTGAAATGAATACGTCTTCATCTTCAGACATAGCGATGTCTCCGAAAATCTATTTGATATCGGAACATCAAAAACTAATTTCTACGGGAAAACAATTTAAACGAAATTGTCGAATAGGTTTAATGTGTAACATAGAATAAAACTTATACCAGTGGCCCCTGGTAAATTCGCAGAGCAGGGTCTTCATAGCATTAAGCTCATCGGTGCTTACTTCAAAACAGGATTAGTGCCCCAAACATAATATGTATATAATAAGGTTTATGTTTGTCATATAAATTAAGACTGTCCCAAGCCAATATATGCTATCTATTATAAAATATTCAATAAAACTATAGACCCATAAAATTAAAAAAAAGAGATTGAGTCCCTAAGCAACTTAAAGACAAGTGATATTTTTGAAAAACTTGAATATATATACATATGGCAAAGGTTTATTTTTTATAAAATGTTTATGAAATTATTATTTATAGTATTTACCCTATACATACGTAAGTCATTTTTAGTGATGAAGAGTCATTGGTGGTCTTAAATTCATACGACACCCTTAAGAAAATAAGATATACAATTTATACTCAAGACATCTGTACTCAAAAAAAGGGGTACTAAAAAGTTCCAAAAAGGCGATGACACTTTCGAACTTCTTATGACTTTTATTAAAAACGAAAAATCAATTTTTATTGATTTTGTGCTCAAAATGTATAAGTGAAGGGCTTAAAAGAAAGAATCAGGAACATTTTTTTCGAAAATATCGTCCAGATCGAGAATCAATAATTTTAAAATTGTGTCTTGAAAAAGAATTTGTTTCATATCCCGCCAATCACAAAGTAATTAAAAATAAATTATGTTTATTACCTCCAGAAAGTTACAAAGAATCAACGAGTTAGCTTGTTTTCTAAACTGTAGATGTAAAAATAAATCATTTATTTAGTTTTGAAGTGCTGTCCCAAAATGAAATGAGTAACATAAGACTCATGTACAAAGATAGTCTTCACATCAGATGAAAACTGACGCAGCATATGCAGTACCTTTAGAGACATCAGCATTTCCAAGCCCAAAGTGAAATGCATTACAAAGAGTGTAATCGGTTCAGAGGGGTAATCTAATGTATGCTGACATTAAATATGACTCCGATGGGACTATTTTCTGTATCTCTGTAAATCACATACCGTTATCTGTCTCACAAAAAAAAAAAGGGATTACGAACCCGACGTTGACCTGTGCTGAAGACGTGCTACATTGCGCGTCAGTGAACTTTCAGCATGATAGAGTGTTGATTTGATTTGAATCCTTTACACAGATAGAGTGCCTACTACAAAAGCTCATTATATAACATAACCATAGGTCCGCGTTTGGCATTTTTTGATTTTATTTTAAATTAATTGACTTTTTTTGCTTCCTCGGCTAAGTGCGCAGCAAAACATTGGTTCGGCTTCTCAAATTAATCTCTTCAGATAATGAAGCGCTACTACATAGATTAGAAAATCTTCTGATAAAAAATTCAGCTTAACCTTTCCAAATGATAATATCAGTAGTTTCTGGTCTTCTAATACATATTTTTAGAGTCATTAGTTTGACTGAATTTCTAAGTAGCCTGTACGGACCTGATAGCTAGTAAAATGTGTGCATATTCGCTTTTTATAAATAGTTTACCAAAAAATATATCAAAATGTCCCGTCCGTCACTAGGGAATAATATAAATTTTTTAAATTGATGGTTCAAACCAATTCATATTTTATAAGTTTTTTGGGAAGTTTTACCCAAAATTCTCAAAAAAAAAGTTTTTATTTAAGTCCTTCATTTGAACAACATAGTGTAATTTTTTGTTTTATTTTCATATACGGTGGTTTTAATACTGAGCAAATCAATAAAAAAGATACCATTCAATTTTCATAACAATGTAATTTGAGGGGTTTGAAAACTGACTCCATTCCGTACTCTTTTTCATATCCGATTTCTCTGATTTTGACCAGAGACTAAATTAATCTGTACTATAATGTTGATGCATAAGCGCTATCTATCTTTCCCTATTGTAAATATTCTACAAAATTAATAATTTTCATTATTCTACATAACTGCACTGCACTACAAGCACACTAAGGAGCTAGTTGCAAAACATATTTCTTTCATTAATTTATGTTGCTTTCAAGTAGGGTTTTTTTTGTTTTTCAAAACTATAGTTGTTAATAACTTTACGATCTTCTTTAAAAAAAAAACCAAAAAATTAACAAAGTTTATACCAACTAATCTAACTTATAATAACTAATTATATTTAATTTGCTGCCGCATCGTCTGATTTGCTTCTGCTTCAAAGTCAGTAACAACATTACAATGCTCTCTTCCACGTCATTGCTGCATGGAAATTGTGTATTCAATCGAAACAACACTGTCGCCACGCAACAGGGTATGAAGACCTATTGGTTGTGTAAGTCATATCGCATCAGCATGTGTCGTGCACGCTGCATAACACATCAGGGTCGTGTGATATCTGCAACCGGTGTACACAATCATTCACCACATATGCGCAATGGACCGCCTCCCACTATGCCCGGTGCTGGATATTTTAATGATAGTTGCACTCCAACTAGTCTTACCGTATCAGCAGCTAACTCACATTGTAGCAGTATGGCTGCAAGCCACATACCGCCATCAGTTACTTTACAAAGTGGAGCTGCTGCTGGAGGAATTAGCAGCATAGGAAGTGGCGGATTTTCAAGTTTACGTGCAACTTCAAACATGTTCCCACATAGCATAGCTATACAACAACAGCAAAATGCACTATCGACTCAGCAACAGCACCAGCAGCATCATCCGCAAAATCAGCTTCAGCAATCAAAGTCTCCGCCACAACTGCATCCGCATCCGCATTTGCCACAATCACTACATCCTAACCTTATGATACAGCAACACACTATAGCGCCAGCGCCAAATATCAACAACAACAGTTTAATGTTTAGTCACTCAGGCGCAACAACAAATTTATCTCCTCCAATATCACAAACTCAAAACAACGTCACACAAAATATGATGCAGAACGTTAATATAATGCATCTTCCATCAATGATAAACGTAGCGTCAACAATACATTCGCCGCGCATTCGAGACAATTCAAATTTAAATTCCAATCAAGTGCTTATATCAGGAGTGCCACCAACCACGACAAGACAATCGCCTCAACAATCGATACATAGTCCTTCGAATTTGAGTGACCACAACTCACAGCATCATCAGCAACGTTGTAATTCAATTGAATCAGCAGTTTCTAATGGACGTACTATGAAAGTTTCTCCCCTTACTCACTCCCATCATTCGAATGAACATAGAGTTGGTAGTGGTCGTGATAGGTGCTTATCAACAAATATTACCGAACATAATGTATTGGTACAAAATGCCGCTTCATTATCACCAAATTATATGCATTCTCCTGGGGAAATTGATGATGATAGAAATAGTTCCTCACTTGCGGCAACCGCTGCTGCTGTCAGCGAATCACGTTGCAATGAAACGCAAATTATTGATTCCATAACGATATCACCTGGTACTGGACATAATTTCAAAATAGAAGATATGTAATCTTAGTCCCGCTAATATATGTATGTTTTTCAAGATTTTTTTTCTAATTTCCTAGCAGAAAAATTAATGTACAGTAAGTGAAGAGGTAAAAAGAACTTTTTTTAAAGTAATTTCGTTATATACTCAAGTACACAACAAGATCTTACATAAATATTTATGTAAACTCTTGAAATAAGCAAAGGTTCTTTAAGAGTTCTTGTCAAGAAAATATTTTTGTCCACTGGTGGCCTTTTTTTAGTTCTAATTTCATGTTATTGCCATTGTGTGGAATAATTTCTTTATTGTATTTATTACTCAAATTGTATTTTCAACATGTAATGCATAGTTCATAATGTAATTTTCGTTGTTTTTTTATTTAGTATAAAACGTTAACATTTTTTCAAGAAATTTGAAATTGTTGTCACCTAAAGTAAAGTATAAGCAAAATTAAACTTATAATTTGTTTTTGTATTAAATAATATTTTAGTTATTTATTGGATCAAATTTCAAATTAAGTGTTTTATTCTTGGCTTATTAGCTAAAATTGGACTCATATAAACCCAATCTCGTCAGTTGTCACTAGCTGTACTTTTATAGTTAAATATTTGTTAAATCGGTAATAAACTAATTTGAGAGAGTTAGGGAGCAGAGTTATTCTCAAAACGGGATTCAACTAAAAAAGTCAGCGTTTATATAAGGGAATTCTATGAAAAAATTCTTGCCTTGTAACAATTTCCTGGGAAAGGAATCAGTGCCATGTTTTTCAAATAGGGATTGAGAAAGTTCTTCCCTCTACTCCGAATTTGAACTCAAAAACTAATTTTAACAACCATCGCATGGTTATCACCCAGCACATATTCTTTTCAGCACGCCAATGCAGGTGGGGATGATACTGGGACAAGCTGCATTGACACATAAAAGGAATAGTTGCATTTCGATTAATTTCGTCTTCTGCGTCGAGTACAAAACGAATTTTGCCGAAACTAATTTACTTACAATTTTGAACTTTTTGAGAAGACCGAGCTGTTTGTTTTATTTGATTTTGCCAAGCAATTTAGTTTTTATTGTATTAAAATTTAAACCCACTTTTAACTTTGACACTTTGACAAAATTAAGCTAAAGAAATCCTTTGGGCAACTCTTGTTAACTATTTTTCAAAGAGTGAGCTGTTTATTTCTCTCATTTATACGCTCTCAATAAACTAAATTTTTGGGTGATTTAGGCGCCTTAAGTTAACTTAAGGCGATTGTACATACACAATTTATGTTATTTAAGTTCAAAGGAACATACACAACAGTGGGAGCAGGTCCTTAATTAAAAGTTTCAAACGGCTGTTGTGAATGCGTTATTATCAGCCGCTCACGTGTTTCGCCATATGTAATACGAGGTTAGATTGCTTAGCGTTGCCCAAACCGTCCATTGCGCAAATAAAATTGAATATCAATGTAATACATAGTTACTCAATTTTTATACGCGATTTTGCAAATGGTCTATACGTGCTTTGCAGTTTAAGCGACGATTTGTTTCGTCTTGGCACTAATGAGTCCAACAATTAAATACCGGATCTGAGCATTGATAATAAAAACGATTTTCATAGCAAATTATAATCTCGGCGCATTGCAAAAGTGGGAGCCAATGAGTAAAATACGAATATGACACCTGTCGAATTTGAGCTTTGAACCACAAGCTACAAGGTTCCCAATGTGAAAAATCGTGCTTGATGATTGTTTTTGAATAAATCGCCTTAATTTTATTGAAAGAAAACGTAAGACAAAAGAAAATTCAAGACGAAATTCAAAAATTATGCCTAATCCTCCCAGTACTACTTATTTAAGAAATCCCGTATATATACTAACTATGTATGTACTTATATATGCACATATACGTACATGTCTAAATACATATAATGTAATTGGGTGCATGATTCTTTCAGGAGTTTTTTTATAAATGCATTGTAAAATGATTTTTTGGTAAGTATAGTTTATTAACCCAATAAAGGAGAATGTTTGGAAATATTTTTATTACCTTGTTTTTCAGTACGTATTTCACTTGGAAACTAACTAACTCACGGAAAATTTTTAAATTATTGAATATTATATTGTAGAATAATCGAAATTGAACCCCTCATATATAAGCTGTGGAAAACGTTTGAAAAACACTTTATATAAGTGCTATTAAACATTTTGAAAATGTAAAATATTTATTGAAATTGTTTTTTAAACATTAACTCAGCTTGCCAACAAGCATATTAACTAACATAAGTTTGTTAATAAGCTTACACTCTGGATAGTTTGTATACTCGCGAGCATTACATACATATTTCCAAGCAAAACGCTTCCAAACTATCTTGAAGTATGCTTTTTAAAAAATTTTTGTTGCAAACTATAATATTGTGTAAATTAATATCAAGTATGTTTTATCAAAAAGGTGTAGAACTTTCGATTTGAAAATGATAATTTTGTTAATGAAGTGGAAAGATTAGATCCCACTCCCAATTTCTCGGACAAAATGCATGCGATTTAAAAAAACGTGAAATGGTTAATCGTTAAACATTTTCAAAAATGTTCTGTTTTAACCTTCCGAAACGTTTATAAAAATGTTTAGTAGTTAATATTCGATCATTAAATAAAACATTTGCCAAACGTTCAATCGTAGCTTATAAAAATTGTTGCAAAAAAATTTGGTGCTAAACATTTTCAAAATGTTCTAACTTAACCTTACAAAAAGGGTTACGAAAAAATTTAAGAATTAAATTTTTCCTAATTTTTAGTCACAAAACTTATAAATTTGTTGATTGGGAAATATATAGGTGTTTCAAATTAATGAATGCTGAAAATGTTAAGGTGCAATTTTTCCCCTTTTGGTTAGCTTAATAAAACGACAAAAAATAATTTTCAAAAAATTTTCATGTCACACAGTTACTGCAGCATCTTGCTTTCCAAGAAAGCTGAGTGGAAAGTTGAAAAACTGCAGTTTCTTAAAGCTTTGATATCTGCAATGTTTAAAAATTCTAAGATGCACTTTCTCATTTCGATAGATGGCGGTTGGATAAAATTTCTATAGATTTTATTAGTACTGTTTGCTAGTAATAGAGGAAAGGAATACAATTTTCAATATTTTATTTTTAAGTTGCAAGGAAACGAAACCCATGTATAGCTAATGCATGACTTTTCGGAAAATCTTACATATTTCGAATAAATTACACAAATATCTGTTTACTTATAAATTTTCCAGGGAACACTTAGCACAAACTATTTGAATTTTTAATTTTGTCGTTTGCTAAACACACCATAAGTATTAAAAAGAAAGCTAAAGTGCATTAACTTTAAGCTAATCGTTTTTTTTTATTTTATACAAATGTGAAGCGCTCTAATAAAAATAAATGGAAGATGAAGGGCTTATTTTAAATATACATATGATAAAATCCATTTCTATGCGGATACAAACAGTTCAGCTTAATAGAATATGTAGATGCATAACTTTTTTTTCGAAAAAATGTGTTATAATTTTTTTAAAATATGCCTTTCATATAAAAAAAATCTTAAAGCTGGGATCTTCATCCTCAAAGGATTTACTCATAATCGTTGTTTATCTACTATTTATGTCTCATTGTCGTTTTAATTCATCTGTAATGCAATTCATCACAAATGAAGTATGTACTGAAAATAATCTAAACTGATCTAGTTGCTTTAACATATCCTTCTGTAGTTGCTCCAGGTGAACACTGGTTTCAGGGTAAACTGGAATTTATGCTCAGCCAAAGGGGTAAGCCACTCTTAGTACACGATGGTCACACATTCGGTATACAATACGTTCGCAAGGATAAAAAATACTGGCAATGCAATTTATCGCGTAAATTTAATTGCAAAGCACGGGTGACTACAACTGATACAGGTGAGATTATCGTTACAAACAACGAACATTGTCATACTGAGATACGACAGCATTTGCGTAAAGATTATCAACGTAATAAAGTTATGATGAATGCTCTCATAAATTTGAGTTCGAATCGGTTGGCTGAGAATCTTCGACGACAAAGTGTTAATAGCAGCCTCAGCAACCTTCAAAATTTATCAGCACTCGTTGGGAATGCAACGACAGCAATGGTGAATACAAGCTCGCCACCACCAATAAATCTACACTCAAGTAAATGTGAAGAGAATGAACGTTCTGCTTCTTTGCTAAATTTCAGTGGCAGTGAATTAGAACCATCCAATATGAAAATTACGAATTTCCAACATTCCTATAACAGCAGTAGTCAGCAGCAGCATGATGATAATGACCTTCCTTTGGATTGTGGAATAAAAACATTAAAACATGAAGAAAAACAAGATTTAAGCATGACGGCCAAAAATAATTGGAGTCCGTGCAGTAGCAGGAACGAAGCCATCAATTAAGGAATTCTGTAGTTAATTTTTTGATTGAAATTTTTTTTTTACCAAAGAACTTTAAAATAATTTATATCTAGGAATTTTTATTTTATTGCTGAATACAATACTCTTCAGATAAAGATACAAAATCTGCAAAGGTTCTTGGTTTGAAACCAAAAATCGTTGAACTGTTGAGTGAGTGAAATTTTTGAACAAAAAAAAACTTGAAAAAAATTTTTTTTTATCCACGCTAATTTTACAATTCACTCTCAAAGAAATATTTTATAATTGAAATCAAACTTGATATTTAGAATACATTTCTGCAGCAGTTAAATCCTTAAATATATTCAACTAAAGATTGAGAAACTTATTATTCAATGTAAAAATCTTATCCAACCCTTCACAAATACCTTGAAGTTTGTTTTTGATTCTCTATTGCTCTACTTTCTTTTAAAAATTTGTTAATATTTTTTTCTTTATTGACAAATTTGAATAATTTTAATATCACTCTTAATGACTTATGAAACTACAGCTCAAAACAAAGAATAGAGCAGACAGGACAATACTCAAATTACAATTTTGAATTTAAAAGTACTAATTTTTTTGAAATGCAAATTAATTGTTTATAATTGATACATATTAAATGCACACACATGACATTACATGAATTCAATACATACTCTCGTAGTACATAGTAAGGAGCTGTTCTAAAAATACCTTGTTTTTTTATAAAAAAATTTATAAACCAAAATGTTAATTTTTAATAGCATAGTTTAACTAACCGTAATGTCTAAGTGCAGCAGAATTTAAAAAGCAGCCGTTTCTAAGATTTGGAAACATTAAATTACGAATTTACTTTTTATAATAGTCTATCTAGCAAATACTTTTTTTCGTAATAAAAAAAAGTTTTTATTCCATTAAGACAGAAATTTACATTTGTTATAATTTTTTTTTTAATAAATAAAGTTTTGGGGAGAAATTTTTTGTTTTATTTTTTTTTTGTTTTGTTTTGAAAAGTATATGACATGTGCAAATGTATTACATTATAATAAGTTATATGTTTATAACTCTACTTAACTTTTGTATACGATTCAAAAGTAAATCACCCTGTTTAATTGTTGCTTGATATTGCCAGTTCTTATTGTCAGGACGATTTGTCTCTACAATTCCACCGACACGATCAACCTTTGCATGCAGCCGTCCGGCAGCTATAAACCGAGAAAGTTCTTGATCAATGTAATCCACATCAACACCAAATGCAGCGGCCATATATTGCAGCGTTAATGATCGATATGACTCCAAGAGTTGAGTGTATGTTAATATACGCATTTCACGTACATAAAAACGATAATGTGGGTGCGCAAGATAATCATTGCGTAATATTGATTCAACTTCCGCAAGATGAACAAAGAATTCGGCATACTGACAATTATAAAGCGAGAACAAATACTTCTTAACATCGGGTAGACCATGAAGAACTTCTTGTATTTCCGAACCTTTAATGACTTTGTCACGTAACTCATTTCGTGGTAGACTTATCATGGCTACATAGACAGTATAGCGCACAAACGTTGGGTAGTCCATTAACTCATACGAAGTGAAAGTACTGACCGTATCAAGGAAGAAAGTTGCAGCGCTCTTGAAATCGCGAATTGCTACTGAATATATACCTTGATAAACCTGTAAGAAACAAAAATTAAATGGAAAATAAATAAATTGTAGTAAACTTAACTACACTAATTAGTTGGTCATTAGTCAAAAAATGGTTTCTTCACATACGTTGTATAAGTTTTTTTATATATTGGTTCCTGTTAATTTTCAACACTTTTTCAATAAAAAATTCCGCTGCAATGCGCATATACGCCACCATATAATTTAAATTTTTTTATTATTTTTATTAAGTATATTACCATTTGGATATAATTCAGTTCCTAAAAAATACTAACTTATGTTCCAACTACCTTTTTCTTATTGCAAATTAAATAAATGCTTCACAATATTTTGGTTAAACCAAATATATGTACTAATAAACGATTTTAAAGAGTCTTATAAGCGAAAGTTAAGTTAGGAAAAGGTTTTCCGAATCGATTCTTAAGTTGCTTGATTTTTTTTTTCTAACTCTCCAATCACTTAAATGCAAATTTTCCTTAACTTACAAATTTACGCTTTCGATGGTTTTGCAGACTTTTTCGATTATTTGAAAGTCCACCCGATTACAGTCAACAAAAATTGGCCTAAAAATCGGTCTAATCCATCGACTTTTGCAAAGCTTCTACTTAACTTCTAAAGTATATGAGTCTCCCCTCTATGTGAACTCCTATTCTAACACTTTACTGACCTTTAATCGGTTTCTGCGATCCCAGTCACCACCTTCTTCGATTAAATATTTAGCCTTGTCGATGTTACGTGTAATTAAATCATGATCAAGATAGAAAAGTCCCAAGCGAATAAGGTGGAAAACAATATCCAGACGATGACCAAGAGAAACCGTCTTCTCATAGGTCTTGCGAAATGCGGTTTCTGATGCTGTTTTGTCACCTATGCGGCACAAGTATTCCGATTTCTTCAAATTCGCTTCACGTACTTCCATTTCACCCAAATTCTTTTCAGCATCCTCGATTGCTTCATCGAGTTTCTCTAATTCTACACGATTGTTTTCCTTCATGCGTGCAAGCAACTCTTTATCCACAACCCAATTCAATTCCTGGCATATATGCTCGTACCACGGAGCCATATTGTCAGTCTTTACCGTATCGAGTAATTTCGTTTTAAGCACTACATCATTTTTCAATTCTGGTAATGACAGCAGAAACTTTGTTTGTGCCAAATCCAAATTAGGATTTTTCTCTAGTCCTTGCTCTTCCAGATTTTCAATCGGCATTTTTAATTTTTTCTAAGCAAATCAACTAATTGAATGAGTTAAAATTTTTTGACAGCTAACAACAAAATATAAAGGCGCAGAGTCATGTAAGACTTGAAGTTAGCATTGGTTCAAGCGATTTACAATAACGAGCACGAAATTTAACTCGTTATTTTGAAGGTATTCGTTAATACCGCAATATAGTTGGGCAACTACTGATCGAAATCGTTATCATGTACAAAACTAGCCCGTCGGAAAATACAAATATTTTGATTTTCATCTGACGGAAGTACGACCGCAGTATAGCATATATATATATATATATAAATATATATATATATATATACACAATCAAATCGGGTGACTCAGACTCGAATAAGACGAATGAACAATGAAAGTAATCACGAAGTCGTGTGACTTGATCGCACACACTCAGAATATTCGGACAACTTAGGATAGATCAAACTATTTTGATTTTCATACGACTTCAGTTTGCTGCAGCGGTTACACTGAGATAACAATTTTTACGAATATTTATTTGTTCATCTGAAGTGAACTAGTACTTATGTGCTTATGTAATATATATTATGTATACGGTTAAAGTGCATGTGTGCTATCTTAGCGGTTGCTCTGATACGAAAAAAAGTTTTGTTTTCTATCAGTCGGTTGCAGGAATGCATGGAGATAAATCATGGATACTGAAAAATTAGTTGCAGATGTTTAAGACATGCGGCCTCAATGGGATCAAAAATGTAAACAGTATCATAACAGTGATTTAAACAAAATATTATGTGGGGAAGTGACGAAGGAAATGACATTAATTTGTTCTAATTTCTTCATATAATCTTCCGATGAGAAATAATCGGCAACTCTTAAGCTTACTCTGTTTTCCAATAAAAACAATTTATCAAATTCGTTGCCAACAAGTTGCGTCTAATGTAACCACCCTGCTTATACATATTCATATGGCCAAGTTCTTAATAACTCGCACGAACGAATTTTCGTGTACAGTGTAACGCTCATAAGTAATTAAAACTATGGTGTAATAACAAAGGTGTAGTACTTATGACACTTCTCTCATAATTTTCTGGGTATTGGCCATTAATAGAGTCACATTGATATTTATCATCAATTCGAGAGGAATATGTTTTCATGATTTAACTATTAAGATTCTCGCATGCTGTCAAACTCACATCTGAAAGCGTTGAGTGTCAGAAGACTGGAGTGTCCAAATTGATATCCAAAAATGGAAAAAAGTTTAATACGATTCGACACTACACTTACTTCTGGAAGAAGCAGCATTTTATTTTTGCAGTAACCTTATATAGTTGAATCATGTTTGTGTTAAGCGTTTTAAAATTCTGATACGAACAAAAAACTACGCTAAATAGTGCAGCGTGTTTCAATCCAACAGCAATAAATGTTTTTTGTTATTAATTAACAACAACAGCGACTAAACTCTCAGAAATAAAGTAGTTTGCAACATTTTCAGCACATCGAGAATTTTCAAGAGCTTTATGCTTAAGCGCTGCAATTCGTCAAAGTGCTTACCTTTGGTGAATGGGCAATTGATATGCTATGAATGTCAACGAAAAAGCAAATAGGCGATCTACTCTCGCGCTCTAAAAAGGGTTCCCCATTCCAGTACGTATTGCACTCATTAATTACTTCACCTTTATTATTACACCATGATTAAAACCAAAAAAAAAAGAACAAGCACCAAAAAAATATCAAATAATGGTGATTTTTCATACGATTTTAAGAGTTTCATGTGGTTTGACGTACGATCGTACGATTTGAAAACCACAAAAATACCACGCTACGACTTTTAATAAGATCTGTCAAAGTTGTTGATCAATGAGGTGGTCAAAACACGAATGTCATGAAATTTTTTCTTCAACTCTGAAAAAAAAAATATTTAGTAAGAGGGTGTTGTTAATCAATATTTGTCTTAAAAAAGAAAATTTCGTAATTTTCACTAGTGTAATTATAGTTATTTTATCAAAAATTTATTTTTAAATCTAATATAAGCTTTAATAAAAATGATTGGTGGTCTGTTTGTGTACAACCACAAAGGTGAAGTTCTTATCAGTCGTGTATATCGCGATGATATTGGACGAAATGCCGTTGATGCATTCCGGGTCAATGTTATCCATGCCCGACAGCAGGTTCGTTCCCCAGTGACCAATATTGCACGTACTAGCTTCTTTCACATTAAGGTAAGTTCTATTTGAATTTCTGGCCACCCATTGTTGAATTACTTCCGCACTGACGCATACAAACGCCCCTTACTTTCAGCGAGCAAATATTTGGTTAGCTGCGGTCACTAAGCAGAATGTCAACGCGGCAATGGTCTTCGAGTTTTTACTTAAGATCATTGAGGTCATGCAGTCATATTTTGGCAAGATATCAGAAGAAAATATTAAAAACAACTTCGTACTCATTTATGAGTTGCTGGATGAAATTTTGGATTTTGGATATCCCCAAAATACCGATTCCGGAACTTTAAAGACCTTTATTACCCAACAAGGTATTAAGTCTGCAACTAAAGAAGAGCAAATGCAAATAACATCTCAGGTGAGAAATTAAATGTGTTTTTATTTTTAAATTTTAACTTTATTTTTGATTGATTTCTGCGAAAAAGAATTCAGAAAGACATAAGCATCCCTCAAAGCTCAAGAAAGATTGTATTGTAGAAATGTCAAAATGGCCATAGGTATTATTTCAAAGAAAAAAAATCAAGTTCTGTGAATTTTTCGCTACATTGTAAACTTCTGAACGACTGCCATTTTCTTTTAAATTGAGAGGCGTAATTCAATAGGGGCATCATTGACTAGCTGTCTTAGCAACATAAGTTATAGGGTTCATTACAATGAACTATTTTTAATCAACATATAATATAATGAATAAGAATCTTTAAAAAAAATTGGAACGGTCAGTCTTATCTGGCGATGGAAATGATTGAAATATGGTTAAACCTTTATTAATACATATAGTTTCACTGACCAAAATTCAGTTCGATCTCATTCCGTTTTCCAATAGAATAATTACCCAATTATTACGAGAGTAAATAAAGGTTTTCACCAAGTTTTATCCATTTCTGGGCTATGCTTCTCTAGATCATTTTATGCGCCTGCAATATTGTTGGTACATTTTATCTAAATCTAGATAAATTTCAAATTATCTGCGAAAACATATATTAGATTTATTTTAATGAATAAAAAATTTCAGATTACGAATTTAAGTTAAGAAAAATATTTCAATGGGTTAAAATGTTAGAAATGATTTTTCTTCTCATTTTTTTTAAATTAAGATTACGTAGTTTTCGAAATATGCTATCGGATTAAGAAATTTTTATAGAAGAAATGGAAAATATTAAACTTAATACAAATATTTAATGAATGCATACATAACTAAATACCATATTGTTTTTAAGGTTACTGGACAAATAGGATGGCGACGCGAAGGAATTAAGTATCGTCGCAATGAACTGTTCTTGGATGTCTTAGAATATGTAAATCTTCTAATGAGTCCACAAGGTCAAGTTCTATCTGCTCATGTTGCAGGAAAGGTTGTAATGAAATCTTACTTATCTGGTAAGTCTAGACTGATTTATTCTATTTCAGGAAATATTTGCAGTCAAAAAAATCCATTTTGTAAAGTTCTTATTTTAATTTTCTTAATCAAAATTAAATTTAAAAAAATTATTTTCAATTTCGAAAAAGGCACAGTAGCTTTACGCATAAATTACATTGGACCATACCCTCTTATCGTTTTATGCTAGAAATGTATTACATTGACACTGACGTTTATAGACCCGTATGTTGTTCTATTTCGGCATTATCGGCATTATAATATCAAAATGGTTGGTCATCGAAGTAAATGAATATCACATTTGAATATCCTTCACGCAGCGTATGGTCATATTGTCATTCCGTTTGTAACACATAAAAGAGGGCGTGACAGGCATAGACAGTATATATTCTCAAAAAAGTCACTTTCTGAGTCCATTTAGTAATGCCCGTCTATGTGTCTGTTTGTCTTCTTGTGGAAATCCATATAAATTTTCAAAAAAATTTTGTTTGTAAATGTCGGTCATTGCGAGAAAGTCACACTTCGTTAACAAATTAAGGTACCGCTTTCCTAGGAATTTGGTTGGCACTTCCCAAAAGCATCACATACGACTGTTTTCGACCGCAATCGTAGCTCACAATCAGATGAACATATCGCCAACTGTTTGCAAATTCGCAATCGTAATGCAGGCTATTGATTTTGCACAAAGTCAAGCTTCAGTTACTTGGCTTAGCCAAACATGAAATCTATGGTTTATGAAGATAATGCTAACAATTTTTTACAATTTTTAATCTCTGGGGGTGGGGGTGGGGGATGGTTGCTGTTGCCTAATTATTATTTTGATTAAGATTTACTTTAACGTGACGAAGAACCTGACTCCAAAATTCCTCATGCTAGTGCCATTCGTGAGCTTTATACTAGAAATATTGCTTTGCTCTAATAGCATTATTCACAATTATTCATACAGTGCAGTCTATCGTATGTCCAACAACAGGTTCGTTACCCACAATGATTTTGCATTAAAATTAAATTGCATACTTCGTTTTGGGCTGAATTTCTGTCCGGTCTATATGAAGCGAGATATAGCGAATTGTTTTTTATTTTTGTGATCTTTAATATCTTGCATAGGAATAGGTCTTGTTTCTTTGTTAGTTTTGATGAGAAACACTATTTTTCCTAAACTAACATTCTTTTTGTTTTCTAGGTATGCCTGAATGCAAGTTTGGCATTAATGACAAGATTGTTATGGAATCTAAAGGACGTGGACTTTCGACTACTACAGAGACTGAAACTTCCCGTTCTGGCAAGCCGGTCGTTGTAATTGATGACTGCCAATTCCATCAATGTGTGAAATTAAGTAAATTCGAAACTGAGCACTCTATTAGTTTTATTCCACCCGATGGAGAGTTTGAATTAATGCGTTATCGCACTACAAAAGATATTTCATTACCATTCCGTGTAATACCACTTGTACGTGAAGTTGGGCGAACTAAAATGGAAGTAAAAGTGGTATTAAAATCGAATTTTAAGCCATCATTACTAGGGCAAAAAATTGAGGTGAAAATTCCTACACCACTCAACACGTCAGGTGTTCAATTGATTTGCCTTAAAGGCAAAGCTAAATATAAAGCATCGGAAAATGCTATTGTCTGGAAGATAAAGCGCATGGCCGGAATGAAGGAAACGCAACTATCGGCAGAGATTGAACTACTCGAAACGGATACCAAAAAGAAATGGACACGTCCACCTATTTCAATGAATTTTGAAGTACCATTTGCACCATCTGGATTTAAAGTGCGCTATCTGAAAGTTTTTGAACCGAAATTAAATTATTCCGATCACGATGTTGTCAAATGGGTGCGTTACATTGGACGTAGTGGACTTTACGAAACTCGCTGTTAAGGACTTCAAGCGCATTTCATATAACGTACGTACACATTGATATTGTTAAAATCCACATACACACATATATATTTCGTGTATTATTTCATATGAATCTTGAACAAAAGAAAGAAAAAGTAATAATGTATTCCACTATTATAAAATAAATATATAGATATTTTAAGCATACTTTATTATTGTTTATAGGACAACCTATTATCTTTTTTCTAATGCATACCTAGTATACAAAAATTGTAATTAACTTTTTTTGGAGTATAAGAATCTTTTCATTTAAAATACTTTAATATATATATATATACATAGAAATATGCAAAAAAGCATATGCCAATAGTTACAGTAAAAATCTCAAAGAATATAGTATAGATAAAAAAGTGTTTAATCCATTAATGTTATTATTGGTTGATTACAATAAAAAAGTTATGAAAAGTCTAAGTTGATTTTAATTTATAATATTAAAAATATGTTTAGTTGAGCGCAAGTAAATTATTATGTTAGCAAGATCAAAACTATTTGGGATGACTGTAAACAAATAAACAATTTGACAGACTTATGTAGGCGATACTGCTATCAACTTGACTTTTTCAATGCTCAGTTGAATTTAAACTGTGGCTGGATAAAAATTCATAAATAGAATTTGATAAACGTCTTATAAATATTCTCAATAAACTGGTCACAACCTTTGAATTATTTTTATTATTTGTAGTTTTAGTAGTTAAAACTTTCTGAATTACTAACATAGACTTCAAAAAAAACACTTTCATGTAATATTATCTTATCTCAAAATACGCGACATAAGTTCGAAGCAAAAAATGATTAATTTTTTGATTGATTACAAATTAAACAACACCTTATGGAATTGAAATTAACTAATATTATAAGTTTATAGATATCATTTTTGTTGATTTATTATTAATCACTGCAGCAGAGATACTTTACGAGCCGGCAAACGAAACTGTGCTAGTATGGTAGGAATGATGAGAGCTAACTATATATAAATGAAAAATTATTTTAACTAACCACAACACTGATCAACACTTTAGGTCTTTAAAAAAGCGTTCAGGGCATGCTAGGGCGCACCACAGTTGACAGAAAATTTCTCTTTCGAAAATTGGATCTTTGCGAAATGTAATGTATTTTAAATTTTTGGTTTTTATTTAAAAAAAATATTTGAGTATAACTTTTGCTAACAGCTGTTGGTATTTTGTTCAATGATGAAGAAAACAAAACAATAAAAAAACTTAGATTTTTAATTTAAAAAATTGCACATCAGCTCAAGTGGAAAACAACGAATATAAGCCAGATGTCGATTTGAATGCTCAGTCAACTGACCCAGAATTTTATATTTATGCAAAATGCACATACATTTATACAAAACTTTGACTTACAACTTTGAAATACATAATTGTTATCTACAATACATACATAGGTATCAAAATTCAATTCTTACAATTAAAAAGAAGAAATTAATCTGAGTGAAAATGTTTAATTGCTTTTAGAAATATGAAAAAAAAAAAAATTAAAATAAAGAAATTGAGTGAAAAATAAAAAAACAAATAGTTTAAGAGAATATCGTACTATCACATTTATTAATTCGCGTTCTACATCATTGAAGAAAACGTTAAAATTCGTATCCATTTATTATATTCAATAAAATAAGTTGTTTCTATGCAATGTCTAATTGTTAATGCTTATAAACGATTCATTTTATTTTAATTTTGTTTTCTCAACTCAACGGAGCAAAACAAAAGCTCAGTTAATATTAACTTAACTTAAGTCAACAAATAATTTTCCATATGCATTGCAAACGAACCATCCCCTACGCAAACTGAAGTACAGAGAAATTGATGAAACTCAAAATTATCGAATTCAAGTAATTTTTTAATAATCTGTTAATGTATATAAAATTATCTATTCTCTTAATAGAATTCCATGTGTGTGCTATAAATTCATTTATTGCTTATTCAATTGCTTAAATGTGCATATCTGTTTACCAGTGTTACTGAAACCAATAACTTTCTATTAAAGCACAAATACAACGCTGATTCTTTATCATAACGACTATCCCTCACCCCCACCTGTTTGCTTGTGATTAACAATTTCCTATATCATGTACACATATACTAGGAAACAAATGCTCATCATAGTACATGAAGCAAATATAAGTACACTAGTTGTTAAGTTTGATTTTGTAGTTAGACCAGTAATTTTCAAGGTAGAGCATCAGTATGGATTCAAACGGAATTATTCCAGATATTATAGACACTGCACCTAAAGAAGTTGCGCAGGTATTTTAAAGTTAAAGTTAAAGTTAATTTGAAATTGTGAAAATTAATTAAAAAAAGAACACAGATTACCTATCCATCTGGTGCTAAAGTTGAACTTGGTAAGGAATTGACACCAACTCAAGTTAAAGGTATACCTGAGGTTACCTGGAAGGCAGACAGTGATGCTCTGTACACTTTACTGATGGTTGATCCTGATGCACCCTCACGTGAAACACCTACCTATCGTGAAATTTGCCACTGGCTAGTTATCAACATTCCTGGCAATAAAGTAACCAATGGTCAGACGATTGCTGAATATGTTGGTTCTGGACCACCAGAAGGCAGTGGCATGCATCGTTATGTATTTCTTGTTTTCAAACAAACAGATAAAATAATAAGCGAGAGATTCATTTCTAAAACGTAAGTTAACCCGTGTGACATGTTGGAGAAATGTATCAATCAACGATTGTAGTACGTTTGTATGTGGAGTAATTATAAGAAGGATAGGGTTATAAAATGGCATAATGCTAAGTCAACGTTTACACGAGCAAATTCGGTCTGAGAAATTCTTGTCTATTCTCTTTTGTGAATTTCTTTTGCGTTTACACACGGAAACTAGAATTTGTTTGTGCAAGAAAATTTCAAAGCAATTACTGCTTCAACCTGCCACAACAAACGTAAATTCAAAGCATAATATCAGCTAAAGAATAGATCGAAAGGGATCTCGCGTGTACGACAAATTCTGTACACCACACTTTCGTTTTTAACTTCTTGCCTACAAACAGGAAAACTTTCTTTCAAGAGTTTTCTCGTGTAAACGCTGTCTAAGCAACTGCATTTTTTCATATGACTTGGAATTTAAAAATTATGTTTTCATGATGTTAAAGTCTTCCGTTTTTCTGATAATTTATGCCGAAAAAGTTCCGAATTACTGAATGTTTTAAAGCAAGTCGACCTTGCTATCGGGAGGGCGGAAGACTTACTATATCTAATTTTTAGGTTCCAAGTGACTTGCATACGTGCAAACATTCAGCTGGCTAGATTTTATGTTGTTTCAAAGTATTTTTTTTATTGCTTTTTCCCATATTCCGTATTTTTAAATATCAACATTGTGAAAAGGCCTGTCGTTGAGCGATAGTTTTTTTTATGAGTAAAAATGTATTTTCATATTGTACTTAATTAAACAAAATATTTTACAGGTCACGTGAGGGTCGACTCAGTGTGAAAACTCGTGATTATATTACCAAATATCAATTAGGAAACCCAATTGCTGGAAATTACTACGAAGCTCAGTATGATGATTATGTGCCCATTTTGAAAGCACAAATGAAGTAAACAATTTATATTTTATCTAAATTAAGCATTTATTTTAATAAATACAACTCTGTTTTAGTATAATTAAGTCTTTGTATTCTTATATTGATAATTACGCAAATACTATATATACAATTCCATTCTAAGTTGAAAATATGCAAATATGTACTTTCAAATAATATGAAGATCAACCAATTATGTGGAAAAATCGTTTCCTCAGAAGTACTTATTTGATTCGTTCTCATCACCGATCATTCTATTTCTCCTCTCAATGTTTCTGATGGATGAATTTTTAACCAAACTGCTTCTTGAAAAAACTATTTTCTCTTTTAAAACTCTTTTGAAATTATTTACAAATGTTTGTCGATTTCTATACATTGAAACTCATTGTATTAAAAACTTTGAAACTAGGTTATTGAACTCGTCAGCAAACCGCAGGTGTATATTGTGTTTTCCTTCTGGAAATTCATAATAACTAAATAAATAAATTATTATAATTATTAACATTTGTTATTAAAGATGCTAACCTGCACTTTTGAATGTGTTCTCTCAAATAGGAAAAATGCTCCGACGCAATCATTGGATCTTTTTTGCCACGCAATATCAAAGTGGGACAGTCGATACAATCAACTTCTTGCTTACAAAAATCACCATCACGTTGTTGATATATAGCTACAACCGCATCAACCCATGCTGACCATAAACTAGGAACATTTTCAATGCCATACACTTTTTCCATTGGTTCTCTCATACGAGGTGACAATTTTTTAACATCACGAATATCTAACACATGAAAATATTTTATGTGATAATATTTATTAGCGAGCAATGAAATGTCCTACTTTTAATTTTTGCACTTGAAAGTAAGAGTCCTGGCGTACAATAAAAATCAAACGGATCTACTTAGTCTAGGCTCTCCAGATTAAAAATTTTACTTTAAATTTAATTAAATTCATTTTTAAATTTAGGAGACAAAGGAGAATTCAAAAAGCAGAAAAAAGGTTATCTGTGAATGTAAGAAGTAAAAAAGATTTTAAAAAAGCTGTTCATGTGAGCAAAAAAAGTCAGGCGATAAAAAATTTTAGATCGAGATTTTTTTGACTCTGCCCTAAATCAGGCACTGCTCGCAATAATAGATATATATACACACATACATTTGTTACACTAGGGCAATTTCCATTTTTTTTTATATAAAAAAAAACATTTGTGTATCCTTTTAATGATGAAAATTTACAAACAAAAATTAACAAAAAATAATTATTTATTTATTACATCTTTTCTTAGCCCAATTAAAATGCGCTTAGAATATAGTTAAAAAATATGTACTTGTCAATATCAGAATTCAATCAATGCCACGAGCAAATTAGATTAATTTACATAATATGTACTAAAAACAAATGTAAATATTATATAAAAAAAAATTTTTCAGTGTAAGCAAAGGCACTATCTAAAGATTATACTTAAAATTAACTAATTGGCGTCACGACACTTAACATAACAGTACTATTATATACCTTAAGTCTTACATCATTTTACAGTTTACAGCCTTTTAAACAAGTTTATTTCGCTTGTTTTAAATAATGGCATATTAAAATTATTTTTATTTCTAATGTTAAACTTCTGTTTATCACTAACAATTTGAATGATTGAGTTCGAGTATTCTTGTGAATTTTTCATGTTGCTTATAAAATTTATTGCATGATAAAAAATTAATTGCTTTGCATTAAGACCTTTAACGCTCCCTAACAGGAAGAGAAGTAGGTTCGGATAATGACACAGTTTGTGACAGGGGAGGGAGGGGTTCTTCAAGAGCTTAGCGCAACGATGTTTCTCGCTGTGTCTTCTTTCTTCGATTTTGGTTTTCTGTTTGATAAAGTGCGCGCAGCAAACGAAGTGCACCGCAAGCTCTACAAGAATAAACCACCGCATATTATCCATAACAGAATGGAAATTTCAAAAAATTAATAAGTAACACCCAGTAAAAATGGAATGATACTCTGGACTCCGCGTTCGAATCACATTTTTTAAAGCAAACTTAACGTGTCATGTGTGTGTACATAGGTATTGAAACTGCTAATATTACTATGCATCCAAATGTTATTCCATATGTCTACCATATTATGTTATTGTTTAACAAGTAAATTAAACAATATTCTAAAAAAGTTATCTATTTTTAAAGCAATATTTCAGGTTTTTGAGATTGAATATTACTAATAAATAACAGCATAATATTAATCACCAATTTTTATTTTCTATTCGTATTTATTTACTGCACCAGATTCCCATATTTGATTACCTATTTAGATTTCAGTCTAAAAGGCGAACATATGACAATGGAGGTTCACGTGTATAGGTTGTGATCCAAGGGAGAGAGAGGAGGGTGTAGTCAAAAGTGTCAAAAAACACCGTAACATAATATATATTACAGTTCTAAGCCACTTAGAGTTGTAAAATATCTGTTATGGATGTATACTTTCTTTTTTTTCAAAATAAACCGCCTCATTTATTTCGAATTTTCTGTAAACTTACAACTTTTTATTAAAAAAGTATTATTGGACAATAAATAAAGTGTGTTTGATTATTGATCAATAGAACGTACATATGTTAATACATATACATACCCAATAAACTTTGCTCAATCATTTACACGTTATTTTTATGGAGAATATTTTTGTGCTATTTTGCTAATTGTGAAGTCAATACGATCATTAAATTATAAGATATTGTCTATTTGTATGCCCCGATATTTCATTATGTTTGCCAATTCATTTTCACAATGTTTATGACAATATTCTTAATGTTTATGTTATTTATCGTGATAACCATAAGTTTCGTTACATCAATATTTAACTATATGCGACCTGCCAATTATATTAATTGTTTAAATCAGATTGTGATTTCAGCATATATGTATATTGCTGTTAAATGTTTTCGAATCGGTAAAAAGCTTTTGATCCGCTGTAACTGAATATCTTTAATACCAATTAAAGATAATTTATGCAATAATCTGCCTAGGTTAATTGTTTCAAAAGTTATTTTTAAGTCAACAAATAAGGCTGAACTAATTCTTTCCTCATTAAGCTTTCTCTACAAATTGTTGTTTTACCCCAGATTCACGAATTTTTTCATCACATGGCAGTGTGTTTATTGGCTTCAGTTCATCCATATTGTTTTTTTGTTTTTTTGACTGATACAATAAAGAGATTTTCCAGATATGATTGAAACATCTCTCTATTACTCCTTGAGCATAGAAATACCTCATAAAGGACATTAACTCTTTTAGCACACTTTCTGAGAGTAACTTTCTTCACGTTTTAAGTATATATACGATATTTTATATTCCTTTAGTTATAATCTGTTACCATGCAAGTTTAGAGCTGCATTGATTTTGAATGTTAGCACTAATATCTACAATACTTTTCACAAAAGATCTGTTTAAGCCAATTACGATTTCCGTCTGATTTTAATAGGTACAAATGTACCTTTATTAAAATTTTGTAAGAGTCGTCTTCGCGTTAGACTAATGGAATATTTGACTTAAACATTTTTATTGTTTTATTATCATGACTGTTTATGATTTGTAGTTACTACATACATACAGGCACCTTATCTCTATTCACTGTAACACAGTGTAAAAGCGTTATCTGTATGCGAACGGACCTAATATAACCTTTAATATCGAATATGGTGAATAAATTTCCTTGGGCTTCACTACTATATTATGTAGATCATATCTGATACTGTTCTTTTGATTATCTACCTACCTAAGAATTAAAAAATAAATATATTTGTGTACAAACCTTCCCACATTTTCACTTCATTGGCGTTAAGGTAAGCTCCTGCACCCCATACTACCAGTTTATCAATTGCTTTCTTATACTTTCCGGCAATAATCAATGCTGTTATTCCACCTCCACTCCAACCCAATATCGAAAATTTTGGTCGGTGCAAGGCATTCATTAAATCGACAGCACATTTAGCATCAGCTTGAAAGCAATCCACGCAGAAGTTTCTTTTTGGTGGAATAGATTTACCATACCCGGGCGGATCCCATGCTATTATTGAGTAGCTCGGTAGAATTTTCGGCAATTTTTCCAGTTGTGGTTGAAAGTCTGTCGCAGCCGTGCCTAACGTGCCCGGCATAAGTAGCAGACTATTCGGCCCATTGCCTTTTTGAACATAATTTATGCCAATACCATTGACATCAATATTCTGTTCCTTATAATAAACTGAACAAGCTCTTCTAAATGCAAGTTTTGATCTCTTCAAGGCACCTGCTCCAATGAGAGGTTGTAGTAACATTTTGCAGCCGTAGTAGCAATGACTTTAAACTTTTTGTTTCTGACCTCGAATACTGCCGCTCGTATTTGTGTAAGAGATCGAAAAAAGGTAGTGTAGTTTGAAGTTTGAAAAAAGATTCCAACTGGAATGAAAATTTTGCATAATTTTTTTGCAATTTTGTCCCAGCGTATAAAAAATAAAATTCTAGTTAAACTACGTAACGTAAATGAAAATCAGTCAAAACGGCATTTGTTCCAAAAAGTGGAAAATTTAATTTGTCCGTCCGAGTTTGTTTACATTTTTTTCATTTTACATTTTTACATATTTACATTTAGTTTACAGCAAAAATTTTTTCACAATATTAATTAGAAATGGTGTCCGCTGTATTCCCGCTAATTTTTTTCATAATTTTCACTTTATTTCAAATAAATTTGGACACAAAAAAAAAAAATGACTTTTGTGAATTGTCAAATTGAAACAAAAGTAAAAATGAAATGTCAGCTGTTGAAGTGTCAGGGCTGCCTCTGTAATCCATTAGGAAAAAGTAACGTTGCAATTGGGGAAGGTTTTGTATTGGTTGGGCAACAACTTTGTTGCAAATTTCGCAACGATAACACTAGAATTTTATACCAAATTATTAATTTATAAAGAATTAAACTACTTAAAAATATAAATTCAATTTACATATTTTGTTTGACAAAAGCGGAAACGAATCGATGAAAATTATGGCTCCATAAAGCGCTGACTATTGTCGAACAGAGCTGCTGTTACAAAAAAAAATTAATGATTGTGTTACCAGTTTGCTGATAGGTTTTCTCCGCCAAATAGGCCCTTGTGTGAAATATTTCTTTGTCAAAGCGTTCCACTATTTCAAAAAAATCGTCATATGGAGGAATAATTTTGATCTTTATGAATGGATTGATTGCTGAGGAATAAATTGTTGCATGAATTGTTTTAGTACTTTGATAATTTGGACGAAATTTAACCACTTGCTCTAGTAAATGGGCTGTTACCGAAGTTTGATGGTGTTAACTCTGCGGTGGAGTACCGGTGTCAATTTTGAATGTTGAACGCAGGTCAAGTTAGATTAGTTGTAGTCGTGACACTCAATTTGTTAAATCGTTGCAATTAATGTCGGTGGTGATATCTTTTCATAATCCCATTATTATTTTCATGTCATGATGACAGTTAGCTGCTGTTATGTCGGGCATTGTTGTGGCGTCTGGCCATCTAATGTCAAATTGATTGTTTTAATTCTTCATCTGATTTCAATGAAACTGTACATGTGTCTAATGCGGGTATGCGTGACACCAAGTCGGCTTTAACCTAACGGAAAATCTGGAAGCAGCTTCTAAGGTGAGCTGGTCGGATGTGCTTCCTCGGACTCATTGAAATCGAAATACTATTTAATTTAAAAAAAAAAAAATTTTCGTATCCACTGGAGTTTAAACCTGGCCATTTCTTCTTCAGCCAAGTTTATTGCTATTGTATGATTATTTGTGTACCCCCACAATGACACCCTATTTTAAATATGGTATACAGTATGGATGGCATTGTAAGCAACTTCCTGTTTTCCTTGAAGCATATCTGAATTGCTTTGTTCCCCTGTGACAATGGTTTGTGATCCGTTTGCATGTGAAACGAATGCCTACGATGCGAACGGCTAAATACATCGCGGTACGATATCGATCTTATGCAGAATAGCGCTGCTACGTTGATGAGAACTTTTTCGAAGAAGTAAACCGCAATGTTTTTAATCAGCTCATTCAAAACTGCGCCAGATGCAATATTCGATGCGGCTGTCACTAAACTCAACTCGGAGTCGGAAAAAGGATGCGAGAGTTGTGCGGCTTTTACTGAAATTTAGTTAGTCCACATATTCGTACTTAATATGTTCCTTATGTATTTGCAGAAGCTGAAATTAAAAGTAGAACAAAAACATTGGCTCAAAACAGACTGTAACATTTGAATCGATTTCCTAGAATTTTTTCAAACCCTGCATATTTATGCTTCATTTCAGATTTTGCATTTTACTCTTCAAGTTTCTGGAAATCTTTTTAATATAGTTAAAAAAAAGCCATTCCAAAACTAAATGCAGAAAAATTGGAGACCCCGAGGAACCTTTGGTATTGACATGAAATGCCTCATATGTACAACGTGGCGTATGAGTAACCTCGATCTATAGTATGGGATGTTCAAATTTGAGATATATCTTTTTAAATTTAAAATAAAGAACATAAGTTGTATGAGATTTTTTTTCCTTTTATTGAAAATTAAATTATATTATATTATTATGAATAATTTTTACACAAAATATTTGACATAAATCATAAACAAATTGACAGTTGATGTTAAAGCGTCCTGTCATCGAAGAAAACTATCTTTCGCGTTCTTAGTAGTGCGTGAGTACAACAACGAGACTGAGTTGCAGAGTAAACAAACTTGCTGGTGGTCTTGAAAAATTTAAAAAAATAAATAAATTCCGATTGCAATATTTCTATGTTGAAATATATGAACTATTTTATAATTGAGAGAAATCATATTTTACTTTATTGTTTCTATTTTTAAAGTGTAATTCAACATTGTGTGCGCTAAAAATAACAAATACAAATATTAAAATTATGCAATTAGTTTTACTTTTTCGCGTCAAAAGTATTGTTATGAATAAAAAAAAAAAAATTTAAATGAAAATAATTGCGAAACAAAGTGTTACCTTACTGTTTTCCATAACTTTATTCCAAAAGTTAGTTTCGAAAACTCATTCGGTAAGACTTCGAATTGTTACAGCAATTCACTTGTACACTTATGCAGGTAAACTTGTGGGTTGCTGGACTTTATTTTCCTATGGGCTCTATTTTAGTTGTTATTTTGTCACATGTGAGTTCATTTGACGACGACACATGCGCTATTTCTCATATAATTTTATGGCAAATGCAGTGGGCTACGAATAACAATCGCATTATTGAATTTTTGCATTATCCGCATGTTCGAAACGCTCTTAATAATTGAATGCTTTATGCAGTACACACTAGACCAGTGGTCAGCAAACTCGCGAACCTCACGGACCACTAAATTTGTAATATTTAATCCAGCGAACAAGTTTTTTTTTTTCAACTTTTTCATATAATATAATATGTATAATATATCCAAGCCTATATTATTATAAAAATATAATAAATGCTAATTTAATCCTAACAAAATTACTACAATTCTTCGACTGCGATGAGTACATGTAAATGTCAACGACTCAAATAATGGAAAGTTAAAATCATTTTTTTTTTATGCATCAATTTTTCAACTTTAACAGGCTACAGTTTCGATAACTATTTACTCAATTGGGGTTAATCGACTTAGATAATGAAGAACATTTTACTTTTGCACATCAACTTTGGAAACAATTTTTTTTTTTAATTTTTTCATTTTACTTTTGCTCATCAACTTTGGCAACGATGATACAAGTTCAAGAATTGCTTTAGAGTTTTTCTGCAAGTCCTCGAATTATCTGTAGACCACCATGTTACCGTAAATATACCAACCGGTGATGGCATCTTCGGTACATTTATATTTTTTTTTCGGTACATTTGCGTCCTGAAAAATCGTCGTCAGCATATTCAACAAGTTTTCACTACCTTCGGTACATTTGCCGTATTTTTAGTAAATTTGGCAAATATTCACTACTTTCTCAGTAGATTTTCGGTACATTTGGACAGTTTATAATTATTAAATTTTTGTTTATGCTAAGTGAGAAACCTTTTTTTTGGTTTTTTAGTAATTTTTATAACTATTCACAGATTTGGATATCTTAGTGTTTCGATATATAGTGAAACTTTTTTTTCAGACTTTTTAAAACCTTTTTTATAACCAAAGCTTTCTAAAATTTCTTTAAGTTTATTTTTGCAATAACTTTGTTAAAAAAGTTATTAAATAAAATGTCAAGAACTTTTTTATGTCTCATAGCACCGTTTTTTCAAAATTTCTATAAAAATCATGATCGTCGTTTTATTTGTGCAAATTCTACTTATTCTGAACCAATAGTGAAGCAAAGCATAATATCACTTAGAACTACTTAAATGGTTGCTCCAAAATGAGTCTAAGTGTCCCACCCGTAAAACGGAATGGCCCAAAGTTAATCCAAAACTTAAATAAATAAATTGCATAGCGAGTGGCTATGCTTTGTCAATATTTCCTTAGCTGTAAAACAAGTTTCAATTCATTTCGAAAAACCTCTTAACTTCACGTGCACATAACTGAGGCTGTAAGTTACACACGTAACCGTATGTGCGAAAATTCGAAATTGCCTTGCTTGCATGTGTTGAGAATATTGCTCTTAAATAACGGTAAATTGCGAATTGTCTGTTCAGTCGGAATTCATTTGTCATCGCTTAATGTCATAGCCTAAAGTAGTAAACAACGGTTAAAAGAATAAAGAAAAAAGAAAAAAAAATAAAAAAAAACAATTCTTAATGAAGAAAATAATAGTAGTATATTCTAGAAAAAAAATCAGCAAGTTAACGTTTTATTGTGGCATACTTTTAGGACTAATATCGTATATGTATTACATAAGAAACTCTGGTAAATACAGTACTATCCAGAAAATTTGGTAATACCTACATCAAGTGCTTGGATTTTAGATTTTGCTACCATGCAAACTCTTCAAATATTGTTCAATACTAAATGATAATAAAAAATGTTTGCATACTTTTAAAAGCATAATAAAAACGTAAAATCGTTACAACACTTCCGGTGCAACGTGTGTGGCTGGAAAAAATCGAATTATCCGAAAAATTCAAAGTGAAAAATTTTCATTTTCAAAAAAAAGAAAAAACTTGTGTTTCGTGCCACACACATTTTCATTAAAGCCTCTTCTTCAGCTAAGCCTCTTACCACAGTGCACCTCCCTCGCCTTGCCCGATTTGCTCAGAAAACGCGCGCGTGTTAACCAACAACGAAACGGAAGTAGAAAAAAAAGGTTAGCAAAATAAGCAAAAAGAAAGAATTAAAGCAACAAGGGCGAGGCGCACGGGTCGCTTCAATTGACCCGCATGTGTCTATTGTGTGTGTACGTATACCAGTGTTTATGCAAGAAAAAAGTGTTTTAAGAAGCAGAAAAACGTTAAAATAAATAAAACAAATATAAAGTTAACCACAAAAATTCATTCCATTAAAAAACTAAGTGTGAATTAATCAAAAAAAAAATAAAAAAAAATAAAAATAATAATTATGTGCTTTTTGAATTAAACTTCACATCCGTTTAACCGTTGTTCAACTGCTGAAAGTTAAAAGTGAGTAGCTTCTTTCATACATAATCTTTACTTCTACTCTTCTCCGATAGTTCTTTCTTCGAACCTTTCCATATTTCAAATTTTTATATTTTTTTTCGAATTCGAAATAGAAATTCGCATGACTTACGAATTCATTTCATGCGCTTACCGCACAGCATTCTTAATTTTGTTTCTTCTTCTCTCTCTCTTATGCTCTCTTTCATTGATTGTGGTCTTTTTTATCGCATTAATAACTTCGCACATTGACATTGTCCTGAATAACGGAATGTAGCACGTGTTACTTTCGAATTTGTTATATAAACATTGAGAGCAAAATTTATAGGCCGTCGAATGCGCCAGTATTGTAAGCTGAAGGGCATTGGGGTGTTTGAAGGGAAGGTTTGGTAGATTGGGCCTAAGCGTTTTTTTTTCTTTTCTGATATAATGCAATGCGGGCCTATGGTGCTCGTGCATTAGATTTCACTTTATTTTGATGTTTTAGTAGTTTTTTCATGAAACTAATGACTTATTTGTATTTTGTATCCTTTGTGCCTGCTTTGCCCAGATAACATTCGTAACATTCATATTAGGCGAAGAGGCGGCTGTAGAAAAGTAACGTGTTTAAGAATTAAAAGATTAAGTTTTCTGGAGAGATAGTATTATAACGGGTGATTTTTTAATCTTTTGGTTTTCGAAAATTGAAAAAAGAACAGAAAATTGCAAAATTTAATGAAATATTTATTTGGAGCGATACATATATTGCTCCGATTTACTTTTTATAGAATATTTCATGTAAATGTCGCCTGCAGCTACACCTGAGGTGGTTCAACTGTAAGCTCCAATTTTGGGAGTCTTTACAGCATTTCGCTGGTATTTCACCAATGACAACTGTAATGTTTTCTTCCAGGGCTGCAATTGTAGCTGACTTATCCCTGTACACAAGAGACTTCACGTAGTCCCACAAAAAAATAGTCAAGTGGGGTAAAATCGCATGATCTAGGCGGCCAATGGACTACTCCAAAACGTGAGATTAAATACTCACCAAAATCGCCTCTCAATAGGTCCATGGTACTCGTATCACGTGCCATATGTCATGTGGCCCGTCTTGTTGAAACCACATCTCAACCAAGTCCAAGTCTTCCAGTTTGGACAAAAAAAGTCGGTAATCATTGCACGGTATCTTGCTCATTGAATTGTAACGTTGCGATATTCATTGTTTTTGAAAAAGTACGGTTCAATAATGCCGCCTGCCTATAAATCGCACCAAATAATGCATTTTTTAGGGTGCACTAGCAGCTCTTTAATTGCCTTTTGCTGCTTTTCACATCAAATTCGGCAATTTTGTTTGTTGATGTACGTACCCATTGAGCTAAAAATGAACACATTTCTCACAGAGCACGAATTTTGATAATAAAATTCAATGATTTGCAAGTGCTGTTTGTTTATTAGTCTATTTATAGTAAAATGGAAAATTTTATTAAGCATTTTTGACGTTAACACATGTTACAAATCACGCGCAAAGTGTCAACAAACTAACATTGAAAAAACAAATATCAAAAAAATCACCCGGTGTAAGTGTGTACATAGAAATGAACTCGCAGGGGCTCTTACGTTGACATATTCATCCAAAAATATTTAAGGACAAAGGTTATAAAAAAACAGTCTATAGATTAAACAGTTATAGATTAAATAATTTCACGTCTTCAAGGCAAATCTTTAAACCTAATTTTCGCTAATCAGACCCGTTCCGATTCCGATTTAGTTTGCGACGGAGTTTGCGATGAAACTCTTTTTTTGAACTTTGAATTTGAGCTGTTATAGTTCCGATAATCTAAGGGATTGCCTTTTTTTGTATGATCCTGAAATAAACTTCGAATTTGAATTCCATTTCCCAAGCAATACCGACTTAGAGAGTTATTATTTACATATAACGCACCGTGCAATTGCGACACTCACAGGTTTGGTATATTTATTGCGAAGACTATCCTTAAAAAAAAAAAAAAATTAATGTTGCTTACTTTTCAGTGCACTATGAAATTTATAGTCCTATGTTTTGAACAAACCACGCACAGTTCCAGTGTAGTGGAAATTTATAAAAAAAGTTTTTGTCTCCAAATAACACAAGTTCAATATCATTCGTCAGGTAATATTTCTATTAAAATAAATCCAAAATATTTCTGTTCCAAAATTACGAACGTAAGCACAGCATCTTGATAAAGTGACTAAATATTGAAGAGTTTCATAGGTGGTGTCACATGTTTCTTGTGGCTCAGAGATAACGCTCTTCTAAAACACAATTTTTAACAAAAATTAAAAAAATATTATATATTTATTTGACTTTAGAATTTTTGAAAAACACTAAAAAACTAAAAGTTGGTAAATTTTCAAACTTTAGATATATATATTTTCTATTTCGACTTACTTACACGATTTTTTGAAGAAACTATCTTCCGTGTAAGTCCTGAGTTCAGTGTATATCATCCTTCAATCATATATGCTACTTTTGAATTATTGTATGTGTAACTAATACATGAGGAAAATTACGATAACTGATTTATTCAGTTTTAACTTAAGAAGATGTAGCATTTTAGGTGCCACACCCTGTTGTCAGACCACAACCTAATTTTTAGTGTGGTTGGAAATGCGAAGGCGAGTTATTTTTCATTCAGTTAAGTTAAGCAGCTTCCTACTTAGATCAAATCTGTGAACGGCACAAACCCGATGATGGACGCAAGTGGTGCGAACGGTGTAGACCAGAAAAATGGCTGTAGCATTTTTTAAATGCAAAAACACTAAAGGTGTAGGGGCTGATAAATATATTATTAGCACGGTTTGGTACCACTCACTTGCACCAAGTTATTTGTGATTAAGTTCAAGATATCAATAAGTCAATTTGTTGAAATTTTTCCAGCTATAAATCCTATTCCAGTAGAGATAGAAATCGGTGGTTACCTTGAAATAATCCCTCGAATATTTTCAAAAAATCAAGTATTGGATAATTCGAGTGAAAATGCAATTGCAAGCCACACATTTGTGTATGGTCGTAGGTAGTAAATATTTACTTTTTTAAAAAAATACTACATCATAAAAAGACAAAATTATGTGCAGTATACATACATAGTTTTCTTCTACTATGCCACTGGTAGCAACTTACTGCCAGCGAAAGTTTTTCTCTGATTATGACAAAGTATAATTTTTATTATCGTCTCAGCAATTTTCAAATAAAACTTAGTCAACTCAAACTTTATATCTTGATGTTGAATCAAAAAATAAAATATAGTACTTTCATACAAAACAGGAATTGATTTTTCACCTATACCAATGAAAATTTCCCAAATCAGTTCAAAGAAGTTCCCGGCACGTGCCAAAATTATAAAACCCTCTACTCATAGCACGGTTCGTTTCATGTGAGCTAAAAACTATGCTATACTTTTTGTTTTCTTTCTTTTTTTTTAGGTCGTTTAATTTAATCCTCTTGTTTTTTTTTCGGTGTTTGATCGCGCATAGCGTTGTCTCTTAGTCCATTGTTGAGCTGTTGCGGCGTCTGTCTGTCTGTCCGTATGCTTGTCACTCGAACAGCTTGTACGCTGCTGTTCTTTCAATTTCCTATCACCAATGCGGGTGGGAATATTTACATTTTAAACGTGGTAGGTACATATCTACTGTAAAGGTAAGAGGATATTGAGCAATGCAAAAAAATTATTACAGTAGGTAGGGAAAGTTATGCAAAGTAACAAACACTCAGCAGTTCATAACTCCGTGAAATAAAATCATGTACACATACATATGTACTTACATGCATACATATTTAATGCTTATTATGCAAATTTTTTCCATTCAAAAGTTTTACTTGGAAACAATATGTGTGAAGAGAAATAATAAAATGTTGACAATTTTTTAGTTTTAAAATATGTCCTCTGCTTTTTGGTAATGGGCTTTTCCAGTTAAATGACCAGTCAAAAGTTCCATTGACTTTTTAAGTTCTATTATTGCTTATAGTCCAATAGACAGCAGATTTTTTTATCTGATCTGATTCTTCGTTAAAAATTTTCGTATTGAAAATAGTTTAAGGATCTCATCTGACTATAAATTGAAGTTGGTGCTGAATGGCAGCCGACATTCTGTATATAAACTTTAGCAACTTTTTTGATGAAACATTTTTAGTCGTAAAGGGCCTTAATCATTATATTTTCATAAGAAGTTAAAATGTTATTTGCAAGAGGAAAAAAAAATTCTTGATATGGTGCTTTTTTGGCCACCATATTAAATCAGCAACGTTGTTTTTTATTTAAAAATACCACATCGTCAGTATCAATTAGTAATTTGAGTCAACTGTAATTTTTGTACGTTCCGTAAAATTTCGGCCAGGTAGACCTATTTGTGCATTTCTGTCAGTATTTAATCTATTGTGCTGACCTGTATTTAACCCATTATACTTTCAATACAATGAAGTTCCATCTCTCCGTTGTTGACGGTTGTCTCTTGGTTGCAGGACATCAATATGGTATGGTGGTATGTACTTATGTGTTTTTACGTTTTAATTTTCATGCTGCAAAATCTGCAGATATTGCCATGAGATGGGCTAGTTTATCTTAGCTGGTGATATGAGTCTGCTTTTAGAGAGTAACAATTTTTATTCGTATTTACCTACAATAGTACAGGCCCAATGAAGGCTCTGTATGATCATATTTTTATCTAAGCAGTCAGCCCTCTCGCTGCCTGAATATCCTTAATACCCAGCATATGGTAATTATATTTAAAAAAAATTGGTTTCAGTGACTGATTATTTATTATATTAAGCATTATTACATTGAACTTACAGTCATTTCGCAAAGATCAATATGATCGTAAAATTTTTACTTAATTGATCAATGCTTTTTATTCAACAAACATGATAAAGATAACAAATGGAACAATTTAACCTTGTGATTGGTGACATATGTTTCGGCTATTACCACACTTATACATATTCTTATACATATATACATGGCCTCGTCAGACCAGTTTTTGGTTAATGTTGTACTTGGACTCGAACCCCTGACCGTTCATGAATTGCAATTTTATTTTTGACGGCCGCTCTTAACACATGAGTTGTTGGGGACATGACATTGAGGTGTACAATGTGCGCTTATCTATTCCAATCCGCACACAATGTTCCATTTTTTGTTATCTACATACTCAAGGTCATGCCCCCAATAGCTCAAATGTACTAATGGGTAATTATATTTTCCTAACTTAAGAAGATGCTATTGTTAATTTCAGGGCTTAAAAATGCGTGTGCCTCATATGTTTCTTCGAAGAAATTTGGTCGTGAACTTACTCATGAAAAGACTTTTTTTGGAATCCAGTTCCAAACATTCCTGAGACTATGCTCCTATATTGTAGCTCACTCATTTTTATATCAAATCTGCAGCTTCAGTAGATCAGAATAAATTGTGTCTCAATTCTCATTTGTTATGAATGAAAAGTTTCTGGAGACTTTGAGTGAAGAATATTTTATGAAATTTGCATTAACTTTTATATGATCCTGTAAGGATGTGGTCTCTGAGGGTTATGACACAGAGTGGAAATTTTCTTTATAATTATTATTAGATGTATGAAGAAGAGTCGAAAAGTCTTCACGTAAGTCCCCGAGAAGGAGTGAAATAATAAGTCTATAGTCTTTGATGTATTTAACAATGTATGGGGATTGAATCGTTCATTAGAAATAGAAATAATAGAAACTTTCTAGTCTTTTAACATATTTGATTTAGTTTAGTAAATAATTTAGTGCTTCTTACTTCTTTTGCCGTTTTCCACTTATTTGGTAAGAATTATGTTCGAAAATGGCGACTGAAGTCATGATCTTTTTCAACGCGCCAAAATGCATTTTGAATGTTTATAAATTATTTCCAATTCGAAAATGTTATTTAGAGGACTACGACCCTCTCATATATATTTATTACAAAAGAAATAATGATTAAAATATATATATGTGAGGAATTTGAAAGTTTGAAACATGAATTTTGTTTGGTTTAATAAATGATATCCTCTTTTAAATAAATTTTAACCAAAAAATCTTAAAGATCACACCTCCTAGTTCTAGGAGGAGCAATTCGTCCAGACGAAAAGAGTTTTTTTAGACGGTTTTACTGCTTGTTAAACCATAAATGAAACATTTTATGTTGCAAATGTTATTGATGCTCAAATTATTTAGTAAGAAAACAATAAGCAACGAATTGTCCGTCTCAAGGTCAACATTATCATCCTTTTAGCCACATTCCTGATTTGTAACAAAAATATTATTGGTATAATTTTTATATGACAACAACTTGATTTATATCGCATTAATGTCGTCTATTATTAACAATTAAAAAAGAAATAGAATGAAAATCAAAATCATTAAATGATAAGAATATCTGAATAAAACATTAAAAATGCACGAAAAGGGAAATTGCTCAAAAGAACGATGGATGGATGCTTGACGATAAAATAGATGCTGTGATTTATTTTCATTCCGTCAATATAACAACACACATTTTTTCATTCTTTTTGAGCTGCTATTTATAATAAAACCTCAACGCTGATGTGAAAAAAGGGGAAAAAACCCACTGCAATATCCTACATAACTCTAAGGATCTGCACAAAAATATATTTGAAGCAGCGAAAAAAATGTGTGCGTTCATGCCATTGTGGCGCATTTTAAATTTTCGTTGACATTCTGATGATTTTATTTTTTGTTATTTTTCATATTTCCATCGTGCTTTGATACGGTTTTGGTTGATTCTTCGCATACTCATGCAGCAGCAGACATCAACCATCAAATAAAAAAAATTTAAATTTTTATGGTTTTTTAATTTGATTTTTGATTTCGATGATGGTATCAAGAAATGAAAACATAGCTTGTTTTGTGTAGGAGTTTAACAAAAACACTACCGTAAAAGAGTAAAAAAAGAGCTTTGAGCATGGTGAGCATATTCCCGGAAATGATTTTGTTATAATCATAACTTATGTATCCATTGTATACTCCATGTGGTACTGGTTGAACCGCTATTGAAATTAAGACTTTGCTGCGATATATCTTCAAGGTCATCGTATAGTTGGTTATAGCAAGTATTTGCAATATGCACAACAACAATGACAGATATACTCTTCTATATCAGGACTCTTGCCGCTTCTACAAAGATCTTCAATTGCTGAAGAGTTACACCTAACTGTGTGTCTGACAATGAGATAATGAATAGTGATTACTCTTATTAAAGAGCGCATATTATTTCTGTCTCGAGATACTTGGCATTCTTGGGAAGTTTATGTTTGTGAAAATTGAAATTAATTTTATATCATCAACTTTCATTTCGATTCATACTCTGTTGATTTTAATCGCTAAAAACTATTAATAACCCTTAATCCCCTAATTCCTAGTAAGGATGCGGCTTAACGCATCATCCAGCGTAATGAAAAATAACAGAGAGGAAAAGAAGCAGCCCTGTATTTACTTTGATTGTCGATGGAAGATTAGGTTAGGTAGGAGTGGCAGTCGGTTACGAAAATTGACTGACTTAGACTAAATGTGATCCATTGTGATAGCACAGGGTGTCTGACTATACTCTCTCGTTGAACCAACCAGATTTCGTAATGAAACGAAGTAGCTGACCTATACTAACATGTCTAAGGTCATCCAGGTCATCAAATAAAAACGAATCAAGTGTTTTGTGGCGTTTTCTAGCATGTGCGGGACAGGTGCAGAGAAAATGTTTAATATGACACATCACACATCCTCCACATCTCCACAACTTCTACAAAAGTCAAAAGACTTCGCATGTCTGCCGATGAGGTAGTGGCCAGTTATTACTGCAAAAACTAACGAGACACTATGTCTAGTGCGAGAAATTAGTTCTGACGAACTTAGCTTAGCATCCCATTTCGGTCAGATTTGCTTAGTTATATTACAAGTTGACCCTTGATTCCACAGTTTGTTAGCACTTTTTTACCATTTCTTCTTTAAGCAGCTGGTAAGCAAGTGCCTTAATAATGATAATAAGAAAACTTTTATGTGTCAAATCAACATTCTATAGATGCTTCCGAAGGCAGTACCGAAGTACCGATTTGGTTGAGAACAGTTCTGCTGCCTACGTAGTAATTTATCGACATTGCATTTAACGCAATTATGGAGAACTTTAGAGGACGGGTTGAGTGTAGTGATTGCTTTATAGTTTTTTTAATATTTCTAGTTATTAATTTTTAGGATTTTAAAAAGTAATCCTTCAAGCCATTCATCAGAATGCCCTCTTCTTCCGAAATGGTTTTGAAAAAGGAAAGAAATAGTTGCAACAGTAAAGTTGATTGACTCTTTCTTAACCCTTTGGTTTGGATATTGCTGAAACCTGACAATATTTTCCCGGATGTGTGCGCTTGCCATGCTATGCCATTTTTTGTTACTAGTGAGTGTTTCACAATTGCGCGGACTCTGGCAGATGATAGTAGTGTGATGTGATTACTTATGATTCGATGTGCATGCTCTTGAATTTTTCTGAAAGCTTCTTAATAATGTTTTAGAGTTATTTAAAATACCATTAGTCGAACCACTTCTAGCGTCTCCACATCAGTGTTTAGCATCTCCATGGAGCTATAGTGCTGTTTTAGGGCGATTTTAACTATCGCAGTGAATTGCTGATTAAAAAAAACTTCTCTTGCGCCGGTATCCGATAGCAAACTCTTCAGATTTATAGTTGATGCTATCTGTTGAAATCAAGTTTGGAGCATTATTTTTACTCTACTCAGTTAAAATAATTTCATTTGTTTGATCCTTGAACCATAACATTTCAAAACGTTTATTTCAGTGGCTAGTGTCTTTGAGTACTGCCATCACCCGTTAACTAACTTAAGCCACAATAAGAAGGTGACCAAAACCGCTTCTGCGATTCTCATTGCGCGATCATCGAGGTAACCATGCGATGGTATTCATAGGGTCCCAAGATTTCCATTTCAATTATATTCGTATAGCATTTTTCATTGCAAAAATCGTTATTGATTTAAGGGCACGTATATTATTTTTTCTTGTTCTGGCTGTCGTGAACCATTCTGGAGAAATGGTTGAATTGTGTTAAAAAAATGATTTAAATTCTTGAATCTTTGGGCTTCGTACAGCCAACGAGCAAAGTATTACAAGAAGAGCCGTAAGCCTCGTCACCTCTTTGCTCAAAAGATGTCCCTATGGGGGCTTCTCCAGATTGAAATAATTATGAAACTAAAATTCTTTTAAATAAAGATATAAAAATAATGCAACAGATCTGCAGCACCACATTTATCAATAAGATAATCTGCTGTCTAAAGCGGCGGATTTTAGATGGCGAAAAATTTTCAAAGTTCTGTTGTCTGTGAAATGTGACCACCACATTTTTGTTGGTTATCAGAGATACTTGGCATTATTATATTTTGGAAAAGTTGGTAAAAAAAAATAGGTTCTCGCATAAATAACTACACAAAAGAGCGACATTTTTTTAGTTAGCCAATGGGTTAATATAGAAAAAATATTGTAAAATTTTAATTTTAAATAAAAACTCTCTAACTTTCACTTTTGCTTAAATAAAAATATAAATCAAATGTGGGTATTTAAAATATACACGTAAATCTACTCATAAAAGCAAAAATAAAATGTTAATGATAAAACTTCTAAATTGCACTGCAATTTCAGCTAATTGCAAATCCACGTCAAGCGCAGGCTGGCAAGCAACAAAAAAAAAAAAAAACAAAAGCAAAATGTTGGTATGAAAAACCAGCAAACACTCAACGATAGACTTCAACGAGTTGAGGCGAGAGAGTCATAGCGAAACGAAATGGGGGAGAACCACCAGTGCAATCCTTTGGTAGAATGTTGTGCCTGTTCGCCTTATGAGTTAACGTTTCAAACGCAAAATAATGCGCACGCCACGTGGTTCCTATCAAATTCTGCTAATGTCTACACCTATTCCATCTGAAAATGTGAAGTGTATTAGGGCGGCCCTAAAATAGGTCATTCGAGAATTTTAAGGATATTGGTTTGATATAGCATTTTTAAATTTATTAAGAATTGTGCCTGTTTGCTTATTTTGTTTTCCATATAAACATGAATGAGGATGGCTTTTCCATTTTTTTAGAAAATTATTTAATTGGAAAACATTACCTATATAAGTTTCCGAATGACCTATATTAGGTCCGTCTTAAAATGTAATTTGTTTTTGTTTTAGTGTATATACCCAGTATACAAGAGTAGGAGCAGGCATGCTTCCATCTAACTTACTTTCTTTTTCATATGAAATAAAATGTAAGGGAAAAAAGATGGATTTCATAAAAGTACACTGAGAAATGAGTATGAAATAAATGTATTTGGTTGATAGATTTTTAAAATATTTGTTAGCTATCAACAAATTTTGGTAGTTATTACCATGTCTTTAGTTGAACTTTAAATTGCTGCTTATTGAGCCAAGCGTTCTATTAGTTTGAGTCGATTGAAAAAATTTGATTGGTTGAATATACATTTGTTAACCCCATTTTTATTTGATTTCACTTCTCATTAACATGAAAACTTTGTAATTCACAACATGTTCAAGTAAATCACTACTTAAGTATATTCTGCTTGGTACGCAATTTAGGTATTTATGATTGTATAAATACAAACGACATCCTATATAAGGATGTAATGATATTGGAAAAATCGTTTTTGGTCATCGGTTTTTAGCTCAAATCTACATTGATGAATGATTTTTTTAGTCAAATACATGATTTAGTGATTATTAACAAACGAATGATTGCTGCAAAATAATATTTGGTAATTATTGCCAAATTTGGGTATATATAATTAAATTGTTTCCTCAGCTTTCCATGGAGGAGAAAATGTTTGGCTTTCATTCTCGCTGTTTTGATGATTATCGTAGAAAAAAATGTATTAACATGAATGTTTATTTCGATTTGATACGTAATGATATCAGTACATTCGAATGTCGGTATTATACAATATTTTGTACCCTATATCAGATAAAGGACTAATTCTGACAACATCCTGTAAGTCTAACTAATTCTGACAAGTTCAAGAATGGAACTATTATTTATAACAAAAATTCCATAAGCAAATTTAAAATTACAAAAAATCGGTCTTTAATGCAAGTGATATTAGAAGGCCTGCCGTAAGGTAATTTTTTGGGCCGTTTGACTGGATCATTTTATCAGTAAGAAAAGAATGTACAACAGAGGATTGCTGGCAGCGCTTGTTTTCCAAGGAAGTCCTCCGAGGAAAAAATTTTTGTTTCTGTAAAATTTTGAAATCGGCACTTATCACGTTTTGCGCCCGCACCATTCGATTACATTTGTACAATGTTTGTACAAAGGCACTCATAAAATATTCTTTTTAATTATTTGTTTTGATAAAATGTCAAAGCATTCATGTGAAGCCTGAGTGTTTTTTTGAAATAACATCAGTTTCATAATTTCTTTTTAATGCAATTAGCAATAAATAATATGTTTTTCTTTATTTTTATTCATATGTATCAAAACAGCTAAAGTAAGTCCTTATAATTTTGTTAAGACAAATGCCTAAAGTTATGCAAGCTAAAATGCCTTAATTTGCCCTTAAGCTAAGCACAAAAATACAGGTTTCTTGAAGTGCCTAATTAGAGGATTTCATTTTAAAAAGATTATCCGATATTCACATAGATTATCGCAGGAGAAGTTGTTTTTGATTTAGATCCAGCATAGAAAAATTATTTTTAAATAAATTGAGGTTCTTAAAGGCATAGAAGGCAAAAAGTTTTAAGAAAATTGGAAAAAAAAATCACGCTCTTTTTTATTACAAAAAAAAAAATGTTGGTTATTATTTTCGAAGAAAAAATACTCAAAAACTTGCAATCCAATTTACAGAAGTACAGGGTGCGCCATCTAGATGTGGTCGATGGAAATATTGAATAACTTGAACAATTCTCAATAGGTTTTGGAAAACTATTTATTTTTATAAAATTTTAAGCTTTACAATTTTTTCCATTCAGTTTCCAAAAACAACATCGATCAGATGACCACCTTCATTGCGGATACAAAATTCAGCTCTTTTCTGGCATTTTCCATGACATTTGCCAGCATCTCGGGTGATATCGCAGTGATTTCGGCTCGAATATTGTCCTTAAGCTCGTCTAAAGTCTTCGGTTTGTTGGCATACACTTTGCTTTTTAAAAATTCCCACAAAAAAAACTCCGGTGCCGTTAACTCGGGCGATCTCGGTGGCCAGTCAATATCCCCCCCTTTCGATACCACACGTCCTGGGAACTTTTGACGCAAGAAGTTCATCGTTGATTTCGCGGTGTGACAGGTCGCGTCGTCTTGTTGAAACCAAACGCCTTTAAGACCTTTTTCACGCATTTCTGCTAAAACAGACTGTGCCATTGACAGTTTCCCTAACTCTGAAGAAGAACGGACCAATGATGGTTTTTAAGCAGACACCGGCCCAAACAGTCACTTTCTGATCATGCAGTGGAGTTTGATGTATAGCATGAGGATTTTCTTCCCCCCAAATTCTAAGCTAAGCGACGAACACGCTGTGTTGCAACAACTGAACGATTACATTTAATGAGCATTGTTACTATTTCCGCGCGTTCTTTGGGCGTGAATCGATTCATGGTTAAAATTGTAATGCAATAACCTTTCCGAAATGTGTTCGACGACGTCAATCGGCGTAAATCTGTCAAAGTTATTCAATCCATCCATCAACCACATTTAGATGGCGCACCCTGTAGAAGTTTTCTTTGTTTTTGGATAATTTTTCAATTTTATTTTATTAAAATATGCAAATATCGAGTTTATAAAATTTAAATGTTTTCGTCTTAGTTAAATATACCCTTGCCATAGGAATTCATAAAAAACTTAGAGAAATTTAGCAGGATACTTTCAGCTTCAGGAATGAAGTGAAATGAAATAGTTGAAGCTCACACCTTAAAGCAAAAACTTTGACAATCAAAATATGCGCTGGTTGTAACTGCATGAAAAATCCAAAGCTATTCACGCAACAAAGAAACAAGAAATAATTTTCGCGCATTTTTGACGATGATAACAATGATTACGCGTTTCGTACAAAACTTCGAAAAAGCCAAAAGTTTTTGATTGACATAATAAATTACTGACACAAGCGTAGCAAAGTGTTAATAAAATGGTATGTACACTTAAAGAACTATTTCCTTAAAACGAGCATAGACCCCAGTAAGTCAAGTGGTTTTTATGCAGAACTAGTTGCAATGAAAAGTATGCAATGAAATTTTAATGCTTAAGCACTGTGGCTAGCACAGCTAGCGTAGAATGATAGTCCTGAGCCACCACCGAAGGCTGCTCACTTGACTTAGCTTTTATATTGAACTGGCTGTTCCCGCGGCGTTGCCAGATCCCTCCTCATTGTATTACAACCTTGCTTACATTTTCCGCGGTACTTACTGCAAAGTATTGGGTCTCTGCTTCCAAATTTCACAGCTTTTTGTTGTATGGGAGGTGCCGCACCCCAAGGTTCAATCCCATTCACATTTTGGCGAGTTTCTTGGTACACTTAATGTAGATCCATGTATTAAGTTTCACTATTGTAGATGTCATAAATGCCACGTTACGTTATCTTACCTCGGCCAAATTTCGTGATGAGCTTAGCATAGGCAATATATGTACCTCCTAGTATCAAATATCAAAGCTCCTGCTACCATTTTATGTGATTTTGTTGTTGAATCCCATTCACGTTTTGTTAGATGTTTAACATAGACAATATATATCTTAGCACCAAAATTCTTGCTATCATAGGCATCAAGATATGGCAAATTGAGTATTTTTGTCATATGAAAAGTGCCACGCCCCGTTTCCTAATTCCATCCAAATTTCGTGAGGCGCTTAGCATAGACAATATATGTTCCTCCTAGTACCAAATTTCAAAACTTTTGCTATCATAGATGTCAATATATAGCTTTTTAATTATTTTCTCTGTATGAAAGGTCCTGCTGTCTAATCCTCTCCATATTTTATGAAATGTTTAGCATACATCATATCTCTCCTAACAGCAAATTTTAAAACCCTTGCAACATAGAAGCCATGATATAGCGTTTAAAGCGTTTTTATTGCATGTATAGTGCCAAGCCCCTTACTTTTATCAAAATAAAATCTATCAGTATCTTACACTTCAAGTTCGATAGCAAGAAATTACTTTGCAAACAAAAAGCTTTTAATCTGTGCTCCCTTAGAACGATAAAGAGTTAATTTTTAAAAATTTCAGTAAATAGATAGCGCAGGCTCCCAAAGATTGAATCTGGTAGACCACAGAATTTTCTGTGCTGCGCAAAACTTAATTTTCCTACATGACAGGACTTAGGATGATTCTTGATTAATAGTGCGGAAATAAAATTCTAATTTCTACATGAACAATAAGACAGCCATAGCCATGGTATTCAAACCTTAAGCATCGAACTTTTTAATAGCATGCTTCCTCTCTAAGTTATCGGATATAGAAGAAAGATGTGTTGAAATATGACTGAAACGGCATATTACGTACTTTAGCACAAGGATAACATAAAACTTGGAAGTGTATGGAAAAAACTATAAGGAATTTGTTTACTTTCACGATTTTCTATTTCTTTTGGGCCTGTATAATAAATTGATTCAACAAGCATACACATTTTCCAATTTAGAACACAGAAGAAGTCATAGTAGCAAAAATCAGCTATAAAATTCTTTAGACAGTTTCCAGTTGTATAAAAAATTTTACAACTCACTAGACTTTAACGAGCTGAAGAAGGAGTAAGCAATAAAAAAATATGTATGGCATAGCTATAGGAGTAGAACGATATGACGTAAATAGCAAAAATGAACAGATTTTTATTGAGGCATAAAATTAGCAAAAGAAAAAAAAAAAGAGCACACTCATAAAAAAGAATAAATTAGCAATATCGTTGTGATGTTGCTTGCTACATTTTCCTCTCTATTTACTACTTGCGGTAGTAGTGAGTAGTAGTGGCTAAATTTAACCTTGGTCAGTTATATGAATTTACGAAATATTTTTGTTGTAAATTTCAATAATTTTTTGTCGTTGCCAAAAGCAGACAGCAATTGTAATGTGTAGCAAACGCACAAAATAAATTAGCCATGAAATTAAGCCTAAAAGTATGTTGGCTTATTTTCAATTTTTTCTATAAGTACATTAGTGTGATTGGTTACTATATATCTTAAATCAAATTTAGTAATTGATTTTTAATATGAATTTATCTAATTTTAGTGTGTTGAGTGCCAATTAAATTGATTGAGTAAATAAAACAAAAATTTGAAAAATGTGGATCAAAATGGATGTCAATCAATAATTGGGTTTCTGAAATGAGATTCCCCTGGACGCAAAATGTTAATATTTTTCGGCTATATTTATATTTGTTGCTCATCAAATGAAAGGTTAAAATTTAAAAGACTGGTACCTTTTGCGACTCTGTTGGATAAGCACCTTTTGACCTATTTAAGTTTTATCTCGAAAATTGTGAAAAAGAATTTGTTTTATTAATTTTGAACTTATAACATATGTCCCCGATAAATTTAGCTTGTAAACGAATAAAAATAAATGCATAGATAATAAACTTGTATTGTTTCTAATGCTTTGAAAAGTGGGAAGTTGTGGTTAGATAAATCTATTCGTTGCGAAATACTGCCATCGCTTATCCACAAAATATGATTTTGTAATGATAGCTGAAATCACGTGACTGTTGATGGGTTCACTCAACGATGCCAAATTCCTCAACCTCTGTCTATGCTTTCCAGTGTCCAATAATTCATTCAGATTTCAGAAATATCATAAGATGGCGCTTGCACGTCACAGAAATATAGCGTGAAAATCACTGGCATAAAATTGTTCCTCCTGTACCAATTTCACCACGTGAATTTTTAAAGTTTTTAACACTAAATCCGAGGATCAAGTATTCATTTTTTCTATCACTTCTGGTTTTTGAGATACATAAATCCAGTGGAAAATATCGGTTTTGACCATTTTCGTGCACTAACACATATAAAGCAAAAAGACTATGTTGAGTGACGTGGCGGAACGTAAATGGTTCGTGCTTCATAATCTCTATCACCTTAGTACATTCAAATTAACAAAGTATTTTAACATTTTTGAATAAAATTATGGAACATGGAGCGGTGGAAAGAGTTTAAAGTTCGATAAACAACTCCTAAAGATTACGTAGCTTGTGTTTTTATTAATTAATGTCGTACCTCTAGGGAATGTCGGTCAGTGACTTCCTAGCTTTAATAAGTCAAATGAAACATAATTTGCTGTCTGTTAGTCACTTCTCCTAGCTCACCTAATGTCGTTTTTACTAAAAAGAAATTTACTCAGAACTACCGAATTAAAAATTTGAAATCAAAGCTAAGCATTCAAATAAATAAATAAACGCAGTAGGTAACAATTACAAAACTTGCAGTGTCCACTTTAAAAACTGAAAAGTGTGCACGATGTCAGACAGTGTGTTGACCACACATACATAATTGCACTTGTGAGTGAGTATTGCGTATCCGTTTTATACGCTGCTGTGCGTCTGTGTGTGGAGCAAAAGTTGACAATTGCAATTTGTAAACCACTTAGCTTGAACACTAGAGATAAATACACAGACACATAAGGACTAGGCGCACAACAACATTGAAGTTTCAATTGAATGCGTTAAAATGATCAACGTAAGGAATTAATGACCGCATTTTAATGACTTTCAATGGAATTGTAAATTTTCAATGCATTATTTCATTTTATTATATATTTAATTGCATGCTTGTAATGCTATGTATGTACTTATACCATATGTGTTCATCAAGGACATTCATAGTTTTATTTGCGTATGCTTAAGCGGTCAATAGTAACAGAGTGTAATAATTTTTGTTACTCATACGTCATGTTTACAAAGTTGGGTCTTAATAAAATAGATAAATTGTTGCATAATATGAAATTAATTAAGTTATTGATTAATTTGGAAAGTAAAATCGAGTTTATTTTTTGCAATAGCTATCCGCTTTACCTAGTGCACTAGCTCACACCAATAAAAAGCTTGTTTCTCATAGACTTTTTTATTCTGTCTGTTTTGTGGCATTGATCTAAAAATGCCAAGCACTTTTCTCAAAAAAAAAATCCATTTTTGGCACTTTTTTATCTGATCTGCATAAATTCGTTAGTAATTCGTAATAATAGTACAAAAAGTACTTGTGTATTCCCTTGTCTGCATGCCACGTGTAGATCGGATAAGATTCAATTGAGTTTCAAGCTATCAATATTAAAAAAAGAGAGTTTTTCTTTGAGGCACACTAAGTTTGCTTTTCTTTGCTGTTCTAAGTACATACAGTGAAAGCTCGTTAATCCGAAGGCGTGTAATAAGAATTATCCAGTAATCCGAATTGAATTTATGACGCGTTACATACTCTATACTCCGCATTGATTGCAATTCTGTAATCCGAATCTTTATTTTATTTTTATTCTTCTGTTTTTTATTGCTGTGTCTAGGTTTGCAAAATTTTTTTTACAAAATCAAGAATGAAATATAAAAAACTAACGGGACATCATTGAGATTCAGAGCCTACTATGATTGATATTGCATATGATCAGAAGTACATGAGTAATATTTGTGTCTTATTGCGTTTAGTTATTGATTGGCATTGTAAGCAAAAACCTCAATTTGAATTTAGTATAATATGACCAAAAAAACGTGCACATAGAACGTTATCTTTAGCAGATAAGCTTAAAATAATTGAAGTAATTATTCGCAGATAATCTGGAAAGATTTTAGCGGAGATATTTGGTTTAGGAGCTTCAACTATTTATGACATAATAAAAAATGCTGAGAATATTAAAATCTAAAATATCTGTGTACCAAACGTATTCTAAAAAACAGATTAAATTAATTTTTTTTTAAATTTGTTTTGATATCTTTGAGTTTTTTTTTTCGAATATAGAGTTATTTGAAAACAGCCTATTCAGTAATCCGAATATATCGTTAATCCGAATTAGGGTCTGCAATCATTAATTCGGATTAACGAGCTTCCACTGTACATAAAATTGGTGATGTATGTAATTTGATATGGTCCAGCGTTGAAAATGAATACTTCATTTTTGTGTCCAAAGTTGAATTCTCTGTTGTTGGCAAAGTGGTTTATGTTCGTGTGATGTTGAATGTAATTTGTATTTATGTTGTTTGTTGTGTGATTGTCGAAAATAAATGTTTGCTGGCGCCATTTGCCGCTTGCATGAAACTACAAAGCTTTGTCTTTGCTCCTAGCACTTGTGTGACTGCTGATGGCAGTAGTTAAGTCAAAGTGTTAGGCTAACGTAGCGCCTAAGCACTGACTATTCCAAACTGTGAACTGTGAAAAACGCAGCATCTACAGGATCAAATCATCATTTTTCATCTTCTTAAGAGCAGAATAAATCAGCATTAATTTTTGGTGAAAATGTCAGACGTAGAGAAGTCATCTGCTGTTTCGTTATAAATATGAAAAGGGATATGTCTCTATGCTCTGTACTATGAGCAACGTATTGTAGGGCTTGCTATTGGTCTGTCAAACAAATGGACATAACAGTCCTAGCGGATTTTTAACAATGCATTCAAATATTAGTGTTGAAGTGGTGGCATCTTTGATTGACATTTGACTCACATTTTAAGTACATACTTCGATTTTTAGGTTGTAATGCCATATTAACCATTTAAGGCTAAAAATTTGCTGCTGCTGGCGTGTATAATGCATCGCTGGTTTCAATTACGCTACAGAGTTTGCCAAGCTTGAATAAACTGCGTAATGGAAATAATATGTGGAGATGGTATGCATGTCCTATCGGAAGTCGCGGACTTGGCTTGGTACAAAACAAAGCAATTAAGAGCAGTCATTGTTAGCCCAGATGCATGAATCATCGTAGTCATTTACAATAGGTTGAAACTGGCTGGTATTAATAATTTCAATAGATTGACAAACTTAATACATGTGATTTCATGGACAACCATAGTGGTGTAAATTACCTTAGGAAACATTTTTAACTGCTTTCATTTTTAAAATGACGGCATAGATAAGAAAACATTTACAATTTAAAAAAGTATTAACTGATTGCTTTGATCAATTTTAAGAACTTTTTCTCAAATTAACTTTTACAGAAAGTCCATAGCTTGGAAGAAAAAATGTAATTTTGATCAAAAATGATTTTTATCAATGACGCAAAAACTAAAAATTTTAGGAAAAAAACAATAAAAGCAAAACATATCTATTTATCTCCATTAAATACAAATATGCAATAAAAATATATGCTTTTTTTAAGAAAACCATGACCTTGACCTCGATTTGAGCTTAAGATTTGGTTTCAAGGTCAAGAAAGTCACTACTGACCCCCTAGAAACCTTATAACTTTTCCCTAAAATATTTATAACTATCTTACTTTGTGCTCGAGGTATTGAGCTGGTCAAATTAAAATGGAACCCACTGCACATGACAGTAGCTTAGCGGGGGCGCCTTTAACACTGTCAATGCAGAGATTTTTCCGAATCGCATTAGCAAAACGTAGTCATTTTCTGAATGACTTTCTTCTTTATTGATCATTGCTATATTTCTTTTATATTTATTTATGAGGCGCCCCTTTTAGTTTTTAGCCACAGACCCCATCAAGTCTTAATCCGGCACTGGCTCACTGGCTATGGGTGCATCATATGTACCGTTAGTTATATCGTACAATAGTCTTTATTAAAGTAGGTAATGCAATCAAGTTTATATTTCAATTTAAAAATAATCAATTTCAAATTTTTATCAGAAATCCTTACAATGTTTTTATTTATTTTCTACAGTCTTTTAAAGTACATTTTTCTTTCGTTTATTTTCCCACCGTTTTACATTCAATTAATTTAAGACAGAGAAGCAATTTGTCCATAGAATAAAAAAAAATAAAAATACAAATTAAAAAAATTTTATTTTTCTCAAGTATTGTTTTTAATTCGCTCGCTCTTGTAATGCTAATTTGCCGTTGGTCTTTAGCTGGAAATTTGCAACTTGATGATGTTTTACATTTAAATGTTTTGCTTTGTAAAGTGGCGACACCAATTTGCTTTATTGCAAATGCTTCAGGTTACACAAAAATTTCTTAGAAAAGTTTTGAATGTGAAGAATGAAATCCAGCAAAAAATGCAGCACTAAAAGCATTGGTTACTTGAAGTGTCAAAATAGTTGAGTACTTTGAAGGATATAATTGTTTTTCAGCTTTAAGTTTGTAAGAGGATTTGTATGCTGTATAGAAAATTATTTTCTTACAGGTTTTTTTTGCTGAGCAGTTTGTTCACATATCACTTTCTATTCTCTGCATCTGTTTTCCCTTAGATTCCAACTAGAGATGAGTGCGTGTCAATTTTTTCAAGCACGACACGAACACGAATTACAAATTTTAAGTCCGAACGCAACACGCATGACAAAAATTTTCCCAACACGAACACGACACGACACGCACGATTTTTTAACTGTTAAACATACATTTTCGTTCACACGAAAATACATTTTTGTCTTACGTTTACGTGTTTATTAATACGTTTACATGTGTATTTACAAACATATTTTTGTTAAGAAAAATTTACTTGTCCAGTAGAGCTGGTGAAACATCGATATCAATCGATAGATTTTCGATAGATAGAAGGAATAAAAGTATTAGGATACATTGATTTGGAAATCTGAAACACAAACGTAGAATTGAGAATGAAATCTTATGAATAGTGCTTCAATATTTTTCTCTCTATTGGCATTGTGGTGGGGGAAGATGGTTATCGATAGTAATCGAGAGTTATTGGAGACTATCGTTAGCTATCAATAGTTTTACTTGCTGCTTTTTCCAGCCTTATTGTTCAGATTTGCGCTCGATAATCCTATTTGTTTTTTCGATTTTTTTCCCTTTAAGGGTAAAATATACTGCTCAAACAGTTAGCACTGTTTTTGTTTGTAGCTGACAAACTGTTTGTGTGTGATAAAATGTTTATTGTATTGGATCGTGTTAGTCGTGTCAATTGTGTTTAACACGAAACACGGACGAGCACGCATGAATTCAAATTTTCTAACACGAACACGTCGTGTGTGTCGTGCGTGTTTCGTGTTGAACACAATTGACACGACTCCAACAAAGGCACGCATTGTCTTGTAGACATGTTTCCGCACAGCCTTTGCTGATCTTGTGGCCTTTTTATTGCCATCGTTTTTTATAACCTCAGTTAACATAGAACCAACCATACGGTATTCAAAAAAAGTTTGTAATCCGTGATCGGAATCCTCGAAATCTGTGTCATCATTTAGGAGCTCACTAAAGTTTGTGAGCTCCTAAATGACATCAGTGTATTTGTGACAATAACTTCCATATTACTGCTTTGTGCTTCTTCGTCATCCGCGGCACAACCTTTAGTAGTGAGATCACTGCCAAGGAATCAGAATTATGTATTGGTCTCTTAGTATATGATAGTATTTGGGTGTAATTTTTTGTTGCTTCAATTTTCGGAGTGGCTGCTTTGTTTCTGAGTCGTGTAAGATTGGTTTACATATCGGATGGTCTTGATCACGTTCTTGAATGTGAAAAAAGTTTGCATATGCTAGCGAAATATTTGGCTTATGGAAATCGTTACCTGAACGTTCTGGTAATAAAAAAACGTCGAGAATAAAATCCATTTTTCCTGAAAAAAAAACCGAAAAACCAAATTTGTTTTCATCAGACTATGATTTCGTGCTTGCCATTTTTTTACTATCAGAGAATTCAGAAAACGATTCCCATGCGCCGAATCTTTTGTTAGCGTCGGCAAACTTCTTTCATGTTCAAGACCACCGTGTGATGATAACAATATGTTATTGTCGGCATAAGCTATCGCTTAGCGGTGAGAGATTGTTGTTTTGGATGATGTGGCATTTAAAGATCTCGTAGTGTGCCATAGTGATGTATGTATGCACATCAGAAGCTTGTACGGAATAGAGCTTTTCGCCTATGCAGTGAGGTCTCCAGTGGTTAGCTTTAAATACTAGTAAGATATCCAAGGCATTTGATCCTCATACAACAGTTTGAGAACGACTGACTTACCATCTAAGTGCCATATTCGTATTGCAAGAATCAACGTGATTTGCACTGCAGACTGGTGTGGGCTAGATGCATAATATCTAAATACTTCTTTAAATTCCTTCTGTCCTGCCGTGATAAGCTAAATAGATTCTCACTAAAACTCTACAACTGCCATTCCCTTGTTAGCAAAAGGTTTAGATCAGGGGTGCACAAAGTGCGGCCCGCGGGCCATATTTGGCCCTCAAAGATGTATCTTGCGGCTCGCAACTGACCAAATACCATTTTCACACACATCTGCAATTGAAACTAATAGATCTGACTGCTGGAAAATATTAAGACAAAATACAATGTTGATGGGAGGGATTAATTTTAACAAAGTGCGAATAAGAATCCATACCCAAATTTAATATGTATACAGAAAATCAGTAGATTTTGTTAGGTTTTTGGTCCGCCGTAAAATTGAGTATTGATAATTTGGCTCCCCGCTGAAAAAACTTGTGCACCCCTTACTTAGATCTTTTGCAAAACCCTTATTTAACGTACTCGATAAGTTTGTTTAAATTGAAATTGCGGCGCTGTTTAATTATTTTAATAGGACTAACTGGATGTTAGCTTGGTAATTTGATTTTTGACAATCGCTTGTACCATTCTGTCGGATATGGTATTGAAATTGACACAGTTAATTTGTTTTAGGGCTTTCAGTATCCGCTCGAACTTAAACTCCTAACCTAAATTATGGGCCACAAATATAAATCAGAATCAATAAATAAAAAAAATCAAAACCCAGTGGGACATGACAATTATTTTTTTATTCTTCATTTAATAACATCTATTGCAGGAGTCTTTGAAAAGGTTGACCTTCTCATTTGACCTTTGTCTTTAAATAATAAAAAATATCAACATAGCTTCTTCCATAAATTTTATGACGTTGCAAAGTTGGAAGCATTACAATGGCGTGAATTAAATATGTGGCGCATTAAAACAAAATAAAAAAACAATGCTGCAACTTTATTCCAACAGAAACATATTATGGAAGAATAAAATCCTATAATGTTTGAGCTTTCAATCTCTAGAGCTGGGGAACTCCTGACATTCTAGCAGTATAAACGCTACTGGAACAGCAGATAATTATTAAACCAAACGAATTTCTGCAATCAAAAATCAATTAAATCCCATAAAGAAATCATGAAAATAAAACGCAATAACAACAAGCGTAACCTTCAACTAAATTGTTGTGGGACACGTGCAGAGGCAAGAGAGCAGTGTGGGGGCATAACGGAAATTGGAAGTCGTATTGACGTGACATGACGCGACATTTAGAATGTAGCGAAAAATACAAAAACAAATAATAAAATAAAGCACACATACACACATAGTTACCCAGATATAAGCAAATGCTGCTAAATGATGCATGTCCTATAAATAAAATAATAGGTAGCATTGTTGTTGTTGCACCTATCCTAACGGGAAAATAATGCAGTAGTGTGGCAAATTGGAGTTACAATAAACCACACGATTTTTGTAGAATAATTGAATTCAAAACCTATACAAAATTGTTCAATCTTCCAGGCGATTAATTTGCAATACTTCTAAAGTAGGCGTAGAGACCGCTGTAGAAAAGTCGAAAGTCGAGTGTGTATGATTACAAGATTGCATGTACAGAAACAGGTGGTGAGGCATTTTGGTGGAACTAACTAACCAAGGCAGCCTTGCAAAAACCTGTCACGATGCCTGAAAATGCTCGAACTGTAGCTAATTTTGTTGTTTTAATTAAAGGTGCATAATATTAAAGCTCAAAATGTATGCCAAATGATAGAACTCGAAGGTGCGTAAATGTAATATGTAGGGTTGCATTGTTGAGTCTTGTCCCAAACATGGGTTGCCAACAGTTTTTTGGGTAAATTTTCATTAGTGAAGATAACAGCTGGAAATGTGAGCCAAATATTAGAGCTCGAAGAGCTTAAATAGAATATATAGGGTTGCCTTGTCGTTCCTGTCACAAACATGGGTTGATGCCCATTTAAGAAAAATTGGCCCTAGAAACGGGTGGCAACCGAAATTTAAGTAAGGTGAAAGCTATTCAGAAGTTGGAAGAAAGTTTCGTTTAAAATACGGTAGAGAACATCTTCATACAAATGCTTACAAAATGCAGTTAGCACAAGAATTAAAGCCAACTGACCACGCATTGCGTCGGCAATTCGTTAATTGTGCCAAAGAAAAACAAGAAGAAATTGAGAATTTCTTCAAGGAAATCATCTTCATCGATGAAGCTCATTTTGAAATTGAAAAACAAACCAACAAAACTGGCTCATTTGGGCTGAAGAAAATCCTAGGAACCAATTACTTTACAGTATGGGTTTTGATGTGGTGGTGTTGTGTGTAATTGATTCATATTTTCTCCAAAATCAAAATGGCAATGCAGATACTATGAATGGAGCTCAATTTTGAGAGATAGTAAGAAACTTTAAGTAGAATCAATTGGAAAGTATTGTTGCGCAGAATATGTGGTTCCAATAGGATGGTGCCACATGTCACACAGCAACGGAATCAATCGATCTTTTGAAATAGAAGTTTTATAGTCGATTAATTTCTTGAAGAATAAACGTGAATTGGCCACCAAGATCATGCGATTTATCACCATTGGATTTCTTCTTATGAGGACTCTTGAAGAGTGAAGCTTATGCCGATAATTCTCAAACGGTTCAACACTTCAAAGACAACATTATCGAGTAAATGACACAAACTGAAACTTCATTATGCGAAAAAGTTATTAAAAATTTTGGTAAAATTTTGGCCGAGTTAGCTCAGGAGATAACTTGAACAACATTCTCTTTCATCACTAACCGAAATCAATTTACTTTAATTATCAATAAAAATAAATATAGACTTCGTAGAATTAATGTCTTTTATTTAAAATTTAAAGTGATAGCACAAACTTCAACATCCTCTATTAAGATAGCACCCAAAATTAAAGGCTCAAAATTTATATCAAAAGTGGAACACAAATGGAGCGGAAAGGAGCAATTGAGGAATAATAAGAGAGCAATTAATTTTCCTGTTGGGATGTAGTGGAAATATATCCCATAAAAGTAAATGTATATGTTGTGTTTTTATTGAAAAATAAATTGAGTTTTTTACTTAAAATAAAAATGTTTTACACGGTTTTAAATGTGCAACGTGGTCTTTCGTTATTATAAGTGGTATGTTGTGCTTGTTATCTTTGGCCTCGCTAAAAATTTAGTGCCCTACACCGCATTGTCAGTAAAAGTGCGCGTATGCCTTACATTTTTTTCTTAAGTTTATTTAGCATAACGCCACGTACTGACTGTTTCCATCATGAATTTGCTGAAAGTTATTTAAATACATCTCATTGAAGCGATCTTAAATTTCTGATTGAGTTGTCTGAAAAAACTCTTAGCATTTGTGTGAAATTTGATAGCATTACCTTAAATAATTAATTCAGAACAGCTTGTTTGGATGGTTCCACGCCTTTTTGTCAAAATTCATTATATGCAAAGTAAGACAGGCAGACAGGCAAATATGACTAAATTCGCTCGCTGATCAGAATACACATACTCTTCTATACCTGCTACGCTCAGTTGTATGTGTTACAAACGGAAATACTACATGAGTATGCATACTCCGTGTGTAGGGTATCAAAATGTCATCGTAACGGTGATTTTCCACTTGAACTACTCTGCTACTGCGTGATTGCAGTTCTATTCAAAAACTGTCAGCTGAAATATTTAATTTCTTATTTTTTTTATTTTTATCTTCAAGTTGTCGCATTGCAGCTGTTGCAGTTGTTTGCTGTTCCAGATTTGTGTCGTTTTATTGCGATTTCAGCTTAGTCTGTTTACATACACACACACACACGCACATTTGGTTGCATCCCAGCAAACATTTTTAATCGCACAATATGTACATGCAGATATATCAATTATAGTGGCGATAATTTGCTCGGTAGAAACTGTCCGGTTATATCTCCTTGATAAAACCCAATCGCATTTGAATCAGTAGGAAGAGTTTCAAATGCCTGTTGTTGAATGCGAAGTAACATAACATTAATACATGTTTATTTATTATGTCGGAATCATTGTTCATTTTACTCACAAAAATACGTGATTTGTTGCTGTGACATTTTATTTATACAATAGATGACCAATATAGCGTATAACGATATAACGAATTTCTATTTTAACGAACAGTTTTTCAAATTGGAATTTTCCCAATGATGTCTCTAAATTACGAACACTTTAAGTGTTCATTATTCCAAATAACGAACGCTGTTTAATTTAGCAATAACTGTTGAACTGGAATAACTTTTTTTTTACCAGTAAAGCTGATCGCAAGTTAATATAGGATTCCAAAATCTAACTTAACTTTTATGATTAGATATGTATGTGTGTCTATGAATAAATAAAAGCCAGTTTCTTCAATAAAAAATTCTTCGATATAACGAACTTTACGATATTACGACTGACCCGTGCATTAATTAGTACCTTATATTGGACGTCTATTGTAATTGAAAATTATAAATTTAAAACTCAACTCTGAAAACAGAGGACTGGCCTGGAAATATTGACTTGCATATATCTTGCATTTGCATTAATGTACATCACGCATTTACATTTGATGTCAATTGTACATTTGTACAATAAAAAAGACAATAAAGTTTAAGTGTCAAGCCATAATGACATCAATTTCTTCAAATTTTTCAAAATTCTTTAAATTTTTACATAAAGTTCTATTATAAATTCATCGTCTGGAAGATGAAAGATGTAACATGCTTAAAATTATTGACTGGGATGTACGAAGTGTCTATATGTTCAAGTGTAGTAATTTAACCCATTGAGAAATTAGTTAGAGTACTTAGCACAATTATCGTTGCTGAGCGCTTAACCATTTAAATTGACAATAAAACCTTAGTCTGCAGTTTCTTAAATGAACCTTTGCATTAAACGGAACCGGTGGCCATAAAATCATACCTTATAATTTTTTCTGGAAGAGAGGTCGAAAATTTTAAAAAATGTTTCAAATTAAAGTTTTCACCAATATGATAAAATATTGATAAATATCTCAAATCAAAGGTTGTTTTACTATTTGAACTAAGTAGTATAGTGGCATATATATTAAGATTCGGCTTATCCGTGAGAACTAATAGTTTCATTCGAGTGTCATACCTCTCACTGGATGATTGCAGCTGCCTGAAAGTGTTGTTATATTTGTAAATGTAAGTCTTCTGTACATTTCGTATGTTTGTTTCAATACATCAGCAACTGACAGTTTTATTTAGTGCAGAAACAGAATCAGTTGTTGTCACACATAGACACTGACACGCATGCACACAGCCGCAGATTGAACAATGCAAATCTGTTTCAACCTTTCTTTGTTTTGTTAGTTTTGTTGTTGCTAAAGGAAACGGATAAAACAATTTAAAGCATTCAGATATAACCGTAATCATGGATTTAATGGTATGCAAATTTCAATGTGTGTGTGTGTGTATCAATGTTTGTGTGAGCGTTCTGTCAAAACAGTTTTATGCAAGTTTCACCTGCTGCACACAAAATGGGTGAGTTTGGATTTTAAAGGATAATGTGTTTTGGAAAATGCAATGTCTCATTTGGCACTTTTCAAAAAACTTACCATATTGTTATTTTGAGTAAAATTCGCGTTGAAACTTTTTTGATGTTGTCATTTAGTAAATGGATACTTTTAAACCCAGCAGGCAATTGAGCAAGGCCTTCCCCAGAGAAGGCCTGCTAGCACTGCTCCGATTGTAAGAGGCCTTCTCAAAACTAAATTTTCATGCAAATATCAAAAAAAAAATTTTTTTTTTTAATATGATTTTTGGTTTTATTTACAATCTGTCAATATTAACAATAAATAAATTTTATAAGTAGTGAAATTTTAATTAGCAGATTAGTTACACTCCATTGAGTGTATACTCATGAAATGCTATTATGCCTTACCACGGCAGGCGTGCTATTATGCCTTCCCACAGCAGTACTGCTATAAGGCCTTCCAATAGCAGCAGTGCTATAAGGCCTTCCCACAGCAGCAGTGCTATAAGCCTCATAATAGAAGGCAAAAAAGAAGGACTTCATGTATTTTTTTATTTCATGCATTGCAATGTTTTATGATTCGACATTACTTTTTTGTCATTTCATTGTACTTATACGACATCCAAAGTTGATAAATGGTTAGAAGTAAGGAACGGTGTGCATGTTGCTAGGCTGGTCTTCTGTTTCATATTATGTTAAAGCGGTAGACTGTTGTGTATTCAATGTCAAATTATAAATTAAGAAAACGTCACAAAAAATAAACATTAAAAATATCAACGCAAGGGAGGTTGAAGCAGATAAAAAAAAAAACATTTAACTAAGAGTCTCACGACGTATTAAGATTTAATTTTTTCAAAGTACTTCTGTGACCCCTTCTACGGTAAGCGCTCTTAGGAGGGCTCTTGACGCAAGCGATGTAGGAAGACCTGCTTAAAGAGTATTTCTATCAAGCCTACTAAAGAAGGCCTGTTTTAACGGGACGTTTCATATAAAAAAGAAAGTAAGTTTGAAAGGAGGTGGTAAGGCCTTAATCTTACCAAGGAAGGCCTGCTAGAAGGCCTGCAAGCTCCTGCCCTTGCCTACTGGGAATATTACGAAGCTTGAGACTGCAATAATTAGGTAATGTTCAACATTCTAAAGTGCACTTATGATCCATTTGTGTAGGTTAGGTTAAAAGAGTTGCTTGCATATAGCAAGATGCATTCGGAGGCAGTTTGCCCATTGTGTTACCCTAAATATAGATAAAAACAAAAATTCTCTCCTTCTACTTTAATTGTCACCTAGAATATTTGGTTCATCTCCTCATTAGTTTCGGGCATTCGCAGAGCAGGTAAATATCTGTCTCATTCTCTTTGTCATCTTCGCAAGTCCTGCAGAAATCTCTGAAAGGGGCACCATATTTGGCGGCCATAGGGAAAATAATACAGTGCCTACTACAAGAGTCCTTAGCGCTCCTCTTCTGAATCTTAAAAGTTTTTGTGTCCTTCCTAGATTCAGTTTAAGACACATGATTCGAGACGTTCTGCATCCGGCGGTAGGGTTCCACCTAGAGCAGAGCTCTATAACATGCTCTCGGATTGAACGTAGTGATTCCCTGCAGTGTTCTACACACCTAGACTTCACGATTTTACCGTTCAGTGCTTTGATCGTTGCCTGACTGTCCACAGAAATGGTAATGATGGAGCGAGTAAGCTCCCTGTTTCGTTTTACCTGTGCGGCTTGGTCTATGGCATAGATTTTAGTGTTGAAAAACACTTCAGTAGTTGGGTAGTCCATTTGTGTGGATCACTTTTGAATTATTTAACGATTTCCATTACAGCCCGTCACTCTTGCTGTGAGTGGATGGGTCGCTTTAGCGAAGATTTTTTAAATACATACACACATATTTTGAGCAATTCAAGGTCGATCATAGTACATATACAATATTATTTATAAACGTAGGTGATTTGCTTGTAATTTTATTTAATGACTACAACAAAAAAAATGTTGTAGCTATGATAAAGACCCTAGCAACCGTTGTATCTAAATAAGGACGCAACGAGAACGCAATATGAAGAAAACCTCTAATTAAAAACAAGAGATGCCATCATTTGTAACCGCTGAAAACGCAAATAAAAACCGAACAACAGCAACCGCTGGAACAACATTGATGTATGCGCTAGGGTGTCTCTTATACATGAACATTTTTGAACCATAAGTTCACGCCAATGACTTTGCTGAACAATTTTTCTTGGATGTTTGCTAACATTGCCTGAGAGAAGAGACTTTTTTAACTGAACCAATTTATATATATATATATATATAAATATAGTATATATATTTAAGATTCGCTTGGTTGAGTTTTCATGGATTCGAAAAAAAACGATGAAAGTTGATTCCATGTTGTATTTAAAATACAAAGTCGGATTCAGAGTGCAGATTTAAAGCGTGGATGGCTCCTGCTTCCTCCAGTTTTCACGAATACGCTTTCAATCGAAACAGATAAAGGGAATGAACTTAAGAACTATTGCAAATTGATTAAATAGAACAATTTCACCAGTGTATGTGTATGTGTGTGCATCGAAACAGCACGCTCAATATTCCAGTTATTATCTTGCATAGTGTTGAAGGACTATGTTCAACATTCGCGCTGGTACGTATACGTGGTACATGCAACGTGAATTATTTCAGAAGATTAGTAATACTTAAAAGATCCAGTACTGAATTTCATCTACTGTATTTATGTAAGTTGCTCCATGCGGATGAAAATGTTTTGCTCCTTTTACATTCAGAACTGGATAGAGCACCACCAAGGTTAGGCATTATCCAAATTTTGTTTTTGTGCAAATTATGATTCCAAAATTATACACCGAAAAAAGATTTTTCGGTGTATAATTAACACTCTTGCTCGTATGCACATAAGCGTTTTTTAATGGGAATTTTCATGATTTTGTTGCATCCTCTTAACTGAAACTTCAATAGTTTATTCCAAAATTTTGTGCTTTATTGCATTGATGCAGTTAGTGCTAAACTTTAATGCTACAACTGATGGTGCTGCTGTTCATGTTGGCATTTTTTTTTCTGTGTTTTTCTGTGTCATGCAAAACATTTGCATTTCAAAAACTTTCACTGCACAATCTGGATAAATCACAATATAAGCAAAAACAAAAATCACAACAACAACATGTAATCAACGTTATGTATGTTCCAGGACACACCTATTCGTGCAACTAAATAATGTTGCTACAATCGACAGATGTTTAAAATAACTTACTTGCATACAAAATATAAAGAAATAAAGGGTGGAATATAGCGACAAACTTCCAGTTATTGCTAGGTCTATAGCCGGTATACATATATTCAGCTAATATGATATTCGAGTTTCGTACGTCAAAAAGGAGAGTGTCGTATTTAAGATAAGGTTTACAATTTAAGATTTATTTAATGAAATTATTGTAAAATATTACAAAGTTCGTTCGCAATTCATGATCCTTATTTTCTTATGTTCTTTATCTCCTCACGGTTCGTAGGGTCTCCATAAAACTTTTCCATTATTTACGTTATTTAGCACTTTCCAAAGCTTTTCCAATGCACGCATAAGATTTTTGTTTCAGCGATCATTTAGGACATTTGCGTTACCAGCTACTTTAAAGTTTCCTACCCAAGGTTTGTCGAGAGATTTTAATTAGTGTTTTAGTCACTGATGATCCCATTTAGCAATGGATGAACCTACTATATCATACTGTACTGACCAGTTCGAGTATGTTTTAATACAAAAAAAATTACATTTCGTTTTGATTCGCCAAGATAGCTTGCAACGAAGTTCCTGCACGAAAAGTATAATATCAAATGAGTTACAAAAACAAAGATAGGCAACAGAAAAAAGAATTTTTGCTTTGCTTTCACTTTTTCCTAGAGTTCTCAACAGATTTATGCAAAAAGGAAAAGGCTTAAAAATTCTGATTTTATTTAGGGTCACAGATGATTTCTATTGAGGAATAGATGAACCTACTGTGATGTTTTTTTTTTGGTTTGATTTTTGTTCCAGTAATTGTTTTGTTGCTATAACATACTTATTTGTTGCATTATTTCTTTGTTCCGATACATCGCAAAAAAATACGATTCAATACCTTTATCATCAAAACATCTTTGAAAACATGCCATTGGCCACCATAAAGAAAGTTAAAAAAAAACTATTGAGAGCTACGATTTCCTTAGTAGCTTATGAATCAACTAAATGGGCTGAACTAAGTTTCAATAAAATTTATACATTTAAAGTTTTTTTCGTGAAAAAGTAGAAAAGAAAGCACTAGCGCATATAGCCAAACAAAAACCTAATAAAACAGATTCAAGGAATCAATCGACAGACTACCAGCTATTGGCTATTAATAAGTACAAGCTCAATGATTTAAGTGAGCAGGCGACTTGACAACAAAGAACTTTTAAATACATAGAATAACAAAAAAAATCAGGGCATGTCCTTGTGATATCCTGCTGTTTTCTATTGTTTGCGTAGAAATTCAGAGTTTGTGGCATAAATGGCACGAATACGACAAGAAAAAAAGCCATTAAGTAGTTGAAGCAGCGAAAAAAGATGAGCAGTGAATAAGATTAAAAAAAGTAGGCAATATTTGAGAGCTCAAAAAAATCCGTACACAATGCAACTGTTTGAGATCGAAGCGAATAATTAATCACTGTTGACGGTGCCTTTTATGCAAAGAATAAAAAAAAAAACTAAACACTCTGGACTGTGTAATTTAAGACCATATAAAATGGTCTTTAATTGACGATGATTCAAGTAGATCTCCTACTGTTACGGCAATATATTTCATTAAAAATATTTGTTAGATTCAGTAGCATACCTAAGGGGGTGGGGCCGAGGGTGCTGCTGCCCCGAGCGTAAGGCTTGAGATAATAATTAAAACTATTTTTATTATAGCGCGCGTGCAGCCCAGGACATCTAAGGGCATCACAGACCTGTTATTGCTCAATCTCACGGACGCAATTTGCCCATTTAAGAAGCTAGTGTCCGGCGCCACTCATATAAACACATTCAAACACTTGTTATACAAGCTTCAATACCATAATCCTGAAAGCACCTTTTTAATATATTTGAGTCTCGTTCGTTATCGGAATTAACCAGACAAATCACTCCACGAACTAAGAACGGCCATGCACCACCACCCATTGATTGGAGAAATTGCTATCAATCTGTCTTACTGGCTTATGTTTGTACCTGGTTAGTTTTTTCATGTTGAGTCAAAGCCGCAGGCTCCACTCCTGGTGGTGCCCTGCCGTCAATTTTTTTACGTTTCAGCTTTACAATCAAACTTCCCCTGAAGCCCAAGAACTACTACTAGTAGCTACACCCAATTGCTAGCTGGCATCGTTTATGGTTGGAACTAGGGTGGTATCTGATCGCCTTCGAACCTCTAACTTTCGTTCTTGATTAATGAAGACATCTTTGGCAAATGCTTTCGCTTAAGTTAGTCTTACGACGGTCCAATAATTTCACCTCTCGCGTCGTAATACTAATGCCCCTAAACTGCTTCTATTAATCATTACGTCGTGATCTAAAAACGAATGAAAGTAGATCAGAGGTTTTATTTCATTTTTTGCAAGCACAAAATATTCAGGCCTGCTTTGAGCACTCTAATTTGCTCAAAGTAATTGTACCGGCCCACAACAACACCCGGTGAAGAGCACTGAAGCAGTGCTTGAATAGGAGGTGCATTATTCAATTCGTTAATTTATAATACTTCCCTATGGCTATCTTCATTTCTCTTGAAGCCACTGAAAAATAAGCAAATAAATAGTAACTAAAGGCTACGCTTTTGCTACACCAATATACTTCAGGGGATGTTATACAACACGGGTCATGCGGACAAGTCGTTATATTGCAAACTTCTCAATGACCACTTGAGTCATCTTTCTCGAAAGTGCAGAATATTAATTTTATTTATTGTAGAGCTTTGTTGCTAAACAAACAACAAAAGGAGTTCCTTTGGAATGCGAAAATACAGTGATTCTATACTTCAATGGCGATTTTGGTTTTTTATTGCAGGCATTTCCACCTTTTAGAGCTTGGAAACCGATTTATACTACCCTATCCGCGCCTCTTCAAAGGCCTGTTTCTATTTTCGAATTTTTGTTTTCATGAGATGCCTTCATGACTTGGAAATAATAATTATTACATATGTAGATGTGCAAAATTTTGGAAGCAGGAGCTACATACAACAAAAGCCACAAAACAGAAAAAAACTCCACCATAAATTCGACCTCAATAGAAACTCTTTAACCTCATAAGTATATTTCGAAATTTTAGCTTAAATGCTGCCAATATTGACATTTAAATGTCCAGTAGTTATAAATGACCCAATGTATTGATTGCCATGACAGTCTCACCCCCTTTTATGCGTTGCAAATGGAAGACAAATAAATAAATTTTGTTTTTATTTTCTTTTCAGAAAAGGCTCAAAGAAAGATACATTAAGAAATGACAAAAACATCAAGAATCAAGTGAATGAAAAGCGTAGGCGCTATGATATCCATGGAAATAATTTCGGCTTAATATACCATACTGCACATAGTACCATAATCATTAAGATAAATAAAAAAAAATCAATTAAAGGAACACCTTTTCTTTTCTTTTAATAAAAACAAAAAGTCAATTTAAACGTAACGCTAAAATTAAAACATGCAAACTGCTATCGATTACAATGGTAGCAGCAGCAGTAAAAGAAATAACATCACCAACATCACAACAACCACCACCAGCAGCAACATTTCTGTCATGGAGAACATGGGCACCGATAATATCACCACCGCAACGGTGACACTGACCGCACCGACAGTCACTCCAACTCTAGCAATAGCAGCCTCACCGATAGTCTCATCAACAGCAACAGCAACGACAACACCAACATCACCATTTTTACCCGAGCAACAATCGATTGTGCAACAGAATGTGCTCCGTAATCGCCTTCAAATGGGAAAATCAATGCACCAACCATCAACACTGCAGCCGCAACAACAACAACAACATATTTTTAATAGTACATTAATGAATGCTAGCAATAATGGCCACACCCATTTAAGTTTCAATGTTGCCGAATATCTGGGCAGTAATGTTGAGCAAATGTCTGTCACGCCATCACCATCACCACAAGTTTCACCAGAGAAGAAATCCAACTTGCAGCCGAACTCGAAGGTTATGGCTAAAGTTGAATTGAAGAAAGTTCAACCAGCAACTGCACTTCAATTACCTTCGTCATCATCATCGCCACCATCATCAGCATCGTCCAGCAATTCAGCAACGAATTCTAATTCCAATTCAACCAATTCATCAGTCATTGCCACGCCTATTTTGACACGTAATGGCAATGCAACAATTATGCATGACAATGGTGATTGCGGTGCTGGTGACATTGGCCGCACTGCTGGCAGTCTCGAAATTGATGACGATATCAAAAACATCGAAACCATAACACCAATGCCAATAAAATCAGCTTCATTTTCAACATTTGCTGATAATTCGACGAAACCAACATCGCCAGCTACAGCTAAGTCGGCAGCATTTATTTCAAGCAATTCATCATTATCGTCATCTTCTGGAGCGACCACTCCCAGCATGCTGACACCGACCGCCACAATGACAACAACAACAACAACTACATCAAAGTCAACAACCATGGAAGAAGACGAACTGCTGCATTGGAATGATATGCCGGAGTATTTGCAATTCAATCCGTACGTTCTCAAAGGTTACCGTCCATTGCAAACATTCAAGGGCTGCCTGTTCAGTTTATTCTATTGGCACAATGAGACCATTAACATTCTAACGCATGGTAAGTTTTGCAAACCTTTTAGGAATTTCAGTAATTTATGTGAGTCTTTTGCAATACGAAATGACCCTTTTGATTTTCCTTTTGTTTACTTATACATAGATAATTCTACTCATACATGCACTCATATTGGAGGGTTTTATTCGTTGTTTTCCAAATTTTTTTAAAATTAAATAAATTCTTTCTAAAAGTATAAAAATATTTCTGTAGATCGATCTTATTTAGTCTAACATTATTCCAAGGACAAAGACTCAAGGAGCTAAAACAAGGAATCACTCTGTGTAATATTTCTGAGTGTACATAAATGCCGAAATCGATTTTAGCATTCATTCGTTTAACACTCAATACTATGCATTAAAATATTATATTTTTAGGCGCACAAAAGTTAATTTTTAATTTGTTGTTTAAAACTTCTCATTAAAATTTAACTGCATTCATTATGATTGAATTACCAATGTAAGTTAAACCAAGTTTAAAGAGAGGTAGCAATTTTAAAACAGAATACGCAGAAGAGAAAAAGTATGGATGGGAGGATTGTGATTGCACGTAAATAATGAAAAATTCAAAAACTTATTTCAAAAATACTTTAATGCTCTCAGTACGCTTAATTTGAGTGGATATATGATTCCAAGATATATAACATACTAGCGGTTCTTGCGGCATTGTTTGCTCACTGCCCGTTGTACGATCTCGCTTACATTTTACGCAGTCCTTAATGCAGACAATTGGGTCCATGCACCAAATTTTACAAATAGGTATAAGTACCAATGATAGTAATATAAGTCACTCTGTTGTATGGGGGGAGCCACACCCCAATACACAATGCCGTTCACACTTTGCAAGTAGCTTGGCACAATCAATGTGCATTCATGTATCAAGTTTCGCAGCTGTAGTTGTCAGATATACCAAAATATAGCGTTTTTGTTGTACGGAAGGTTCTACGCAACATTTTCTAATCGCGTCCACGTTTCATGAGGTTCTTGAAATAGACAAACATCCTTCTTAAAAATTTTAAGACTCTTGCTACCATAAGCTCCCAGATATAGCGTTTTAATTGTTTTTATCGCATGGAAGATGCCACGACCTGTCGTCTAATCGCGAGGTGCTTAATATAGACCATATGCATCCTTACATGAAATTTTCAGGCTCTTGCAAAGGAGCAAAGATATAGCATTTGAAGTGTTTGTTTGTTTGTTTTGTGTTTGTTGTTTAAACCCGTCCATATTTTGCGGGGTGCTTGCCATAGACCATGCGAATCCTAACACCATATTCTAAGACTCTTGCTATCATAGTAGCAAAGATATAGCTTTTTAAGTTTTTTCTCATATCAGGCTCCATTGCCTCATATCGTTCATATTTCTTGAGGTGCTTAGGATAACCTATAAACATCCTAACATCAAATTTAAAAACTATTGCTATCATAGGAGCCAAGATAAAGCGTTTCAAGTGTTTTTCTTGCATTGTAGGTGACACGTCCCCTTATCTAATCACATATATACTTTGCGAGGTGCTTGGTATAGACTTTTTGCATCCTAACAGCAAATTTTAAGACTCTAAGGAAGGTGCCATGCACCTTATATTTATCGAAATAAAATATTACTAATGTTACTCAGGGGCAGTACTTCTTCCAGAGATTACCGTCTATATACAAAATAACAAACTTTACCTCGTTACACAAAAGTATGGATAGGTAAAGAGTTTTTGCAGCGCTGCATCGACTCTTTCTAAGCCATTAAAATTTAGATCATTATAAAATCCTCAGAAATCATATAGGCTTTTGTTGGGAAATGATTAAAAATATGTTGTAGCAATCGGTAATTGCCTTTATATCTTTCACGAAAACTGTTATAAGTGGAGAAATGCTTAATTTATTTAAACAAAATTGATGCCATTCGAAAGTGTATATATATAAAGAGTTTTTAATAAACTTTGTTAAGATCAATTAAGGAGTCCTCAAATTAAAGCAATTTTCACCAAGGATATATTCGCAGCTGCCAATGGCTATATTCTTTTTGTTGGTTTTTGGACGTAAGTTCAATAAGTACTTAACCTAAAATATTTGAAAATTCTGTTGTGGTGGGTCGAATTTGAGGTCATATTCAGATTAAGTGCAAAAAATTACTTCGAAAAACAACGCTCAGCAGCCCAAAAACATTCATCATCTCTTCATTCACAGGCCTTTTTAATTAAATATAGTTTTTCAATGCAATTTACATGAAAAGCTATCAGGTTTCGGCGTCACCATTTAAAATTGAGCTACAGAGCTGCGTTTGCATGCAAATTTTCATAATATCACAAACTAAATCTTTTCGCAACTGCAACTTAACCAGTCTTTTTCTATTCTTTTTTTGATGAACTATTATATAAATACTTAAGAGTTAAAGTTATTGATCTAAAAAAAAATTTTATTCATAGCGAATTGTCCATAATCTTCTTCCTCATTTTCAATTCTTTGCTCATTTTGTCAGAATTATTATATATCCTTCAATAAAAACGCGTATTAACTTCAAATATACCCCAAAAAAACTTATTTTGACTACAAGAATGTCTCAGAGTCTGGATAAAAAGTTTTCGCGGCTGTAATTTTCAAAAATATTTACGTCATAAACGGGCACAATACAAAAAACTATGTATTGAATGCAGGCTGGATTTCTTTTGCTTCATCGGTGCCATTTATTTGAAATATATAAACAAACCATAAAATCACAGAAGAAATATTTTTTTGTTACTTCATTAAAAAATAAACAAACTTTTAATTTTGTTAGAGATCGTTCTTATATTATTTTAAGTTGTGATATATTAACATTAGTGGTATTCACACCAGTATTCGTTAATTGGTAATTTGGTAAAGCTTTTAACTGTGAAGACCTTATTCTAACTCCCAAATAATACGAATTTTCTTAACTAGCACACAATTACTTAGTAAATATTGCACTTTTTGCTTGGATTCATTACAGTGTCCTTAGCACAATTAAACTCTTTCGCAAACTCTGGAAAGTTCGATAATGGTCCTATAACTCGGAACTTTCCTGGCATGTGCGTATCAACGTTGACTTGTGCAGACCGCATAAAAGAATTAACGTCATTGCACCAGAGTTGCGCATAGCTAATGAAGAAAAGCTGTTTATTTGTATACTCCATAGTGTGCAAAGTCTCTAACTTCTCTTGGTCCCCATTGGCTTGTTGAAGCCATCTCAAATAGGATTGATAGGCAATATGTACACCACCATTATCTGCTATATTCTCTGTTTGCGATTCACTACGTGGTAGTTTTCCTGCGTTATACGAGAAGTTGCTATATTGATCAATGAAACATTCTGTGCGATTTTTAAATTCTTTTATCGAAGATTCATCCCACCAAACAATTTGATTGCCGAATTTGTCATACTTTCGGCCACTGTCATCGAAGCCATGTATAAGCTCGTGAGCCATTACTGCACCTAAGCCACCATATTTTAAAGCACTTGGATAATTTTCTGCCCAGAGGTAATAGGGTTGCAGCAGCACTACAGGCAATTTCACTACGTTCTCTTCGACAACGTTAACTGGACTATATGAGAATATTACACCGTCTTCAATTGACTTGGACTTCTCATGCAACATTTTTCGTTTCTGGCGACTCTGGAGCTCATAAATATTTTTAACATTGGTAATAAAGTCATTGTTCGTGATGTTCAGATCCCCAAACTCTTCAGCAAAGTTAACATTTTCATAGGTATTAAGTCCCAATTGCATGGCATCTAGTTTTTCAATCGTAAGTTGACGCACGTTTTGCGTAATCCACTGCAGTTTTTTTGATTGCAGTTCCAATTTGAGAGATTTTTTCAATTCATGCCAAATTAACTTGACTTCATGCTCTAAGCCTTTGGTGTTGTAACGTCTGTAGACCATGTTATCTAAATTTTTTGCAAAGTAGTCCTTGTTTTTCTTAATACATTTTTTCTCGTGCTCCGCCGGTGTTTTGGCACCATCCACCAGAAATTTTTCAATTAGTGTATACATTATATAATTGGCTATAGTTCTTTTTGGTGTCATTTTGATTACTTGAATAAGATGCTCTTGATATTCCGGCGCATACTCATATATTGGCGCGAATACTTCTTCACCTAAACTAATGCGTGTTAATTTGTTGACATCAAGGATGGGCGCATATTTCTCTTGCAACTGTGCCACCGTTGTGCGCACTGATAGCTCACCCAACTCCAGACCTTTGGTGTTATCCACCATACCAAATGCCAACGCTGTTTCGAAATCAACAATTTCGATTGAGGTTTGATTTGCTATTTTTGATTCCATACCTAAATATTTTTGTAATTTCGAGGCAACTCTCAGCTTCCACATATCACGCCAAAACGAGGTTGAATTTTTCACATACATAGCACGGCTAATAAGCGGAAATTCCGGATGTTGAATGTACACACGATTTATTGTGTTCTCTGCAAAATCCGGCATGATATTTGCTCTGAGTATTATGCCTTTGTCATACTTATGCGCAATCTTTGCCACAGTCTCTATCCAATCGAATGTGTCTGCATTCCAATCCAAACCTCTCTGTGCTGGCATCCCACCGAATTCGTTGATTATCTCACCCAGTTGCTTGTCCGGGGTCACAGCGCCATATGCGTTAAGTTTACTAAATTTCATACAAGACACATAAAAATCTTTAACCTTCTTATCGACTTCGGTGTCTAGTTGCGCTGCATTATCTGCCAGTATGCCTACAATTTTACGATCAAGCGACTTGGCCATATGTTCGAATAAGCCTGTTGTTGAAGTTCTGATAGCCGGATTAAGCTTAGGCCAGTTACCACAGCTGAATTCATAAAAGTTAGTGCACGGATCAATCGATTCGTTCATGTAGGTACGCATTTCGGCTGCCTTGGAGAGCCTTATGATCTCTTGCGCAAAGGGTGTATTGTTTTCGTTCGGAATTTTTTCAGCACGTAATGTAGCAGACGCATATTGCAAAATTAAGACTGAAATCGCAATGGCCGTGGCAACTGCTGTTGGTTGCCAAATGTTGCTCATGTTGAACCGCAGCTGTTATGGTTTAAATTGATACTGTCGCAAGTTTTATAAATCAGAAAAAATTACTCTTAAGAAATCAAATCGAATCTGTTTGTTCATTCAGCTGCTATCATTCACAATATCGCACAGTGTTGTGCATTTTGACATCAATAAATGGAGTGAGGTAGCACTAAAGTAGCACTAAGTAGCAAGCTTTTTTTTTGTAGAGAGCGGAAACTCTGCGGCATTTGTCCAGTTACAACAACAAGCGCGCTTATAAGAATCAGCTAAATGGTGTCATTAAAAAAGCGCGTATTATATCCTGGATGTTCACGTTATGTCATGATAAAAAAGTTTTTAATTTCCTTATAATACATAAATGACTTTTTTTTTAAAAAAGCCATTTATTTTTCCAAAAATAAAAAGATAGGCAAAAGTTAGATTCAAGGAAAAAATCGGTTGTGCCACGCCTCCAGAATGAAAAATGGCCAACATTTTTTCAATCTCAGTAACTATTTCAGGCATATGAATGAGACTTGGTACATACTATACATGCATAGAAGGCAAGGACTATAACCAAATTAAATTCATTCATGATTCCACCTAATCAATTGTTCATTTATACACCAATTGGTTAAACGGATAAACACTCGCGTTAAGATATAATATATGTATATAAAAATAATTTTTACATATTTAATGCACCTACTAAACATATATAGGGTGATTCATTTAGAGGTTTTTTTTTCATTTTTTTTTTTTTTGACAGATCACTGGTGTCATGTTGTCATCATATTTTTATTCACTATTATTTGAAATATCATCGTGGGACGTTTAGCGTGAGAGCATTGCTAGCGAATTTTGGAAATTTAATGAATTCACTAAAATTTCAACTTAAAATTCTCCTAAAATTCACATGATTTTTCTCAAATATGTAGTGAATTGGCCTCCTAGATCATGTGATGTTCAAACCCGAATGACATCACTGGTTGGCGTTGTTGTAAGCAGAATTAAATATCCAATTTTGACGAAGCGTTAAAGCAACTAAGATGCTCTTGCTTAGGTTTTGTAGCGCCTACTTACTACAATGGTATTTTTTTATTTATAACTGGAGGGCTCGGTCTCCTGCTCGCTTCGCTCACCAACCAAAGCGCTGGGAGCGTCTTTGACAGCTTTCCTTTAACTAAATATATGCAATGGATTCTTTTTTTTATTCTTATATTTGTTTTGTTTTGTTCATTCTTCTTTCATTATATGTTTGTGGTCTGACACTGAAATCAATATTATATATAGTGATAGAATGATGATTAATTTTTCAGATGAAATTAATTTACGAAAATATTCTACGCCACTCTAATGAACCAAAACCGTGGTGATGTTTTATAGTATGAGCATATAATTTGGACCTGCGCAAGAGGTTATCTGTTATTTGTAGCATGTTATTGATAAAACAAAGAAGTGTTCAAAATATAATATTTTTGTATAAACGTACACAGGAGTAAATGGTGTCATTTCAAATAACATCCTTAGTTCTTATGATAACATGAGATATAGAAACTTATTTTTTATAAAATCAAAATCACTTTTTGTTCAGATACCACAATCATTACTCATTTTACAAGAGACCATATCTCAAAATAAGTCCTAATTCGTAACAATTAATCATCTTTTATTCAAATATTTACGTGTACACTCCATAACCTTTCCAACCTTTAGTTGTGTTGTTGAATTGAGTTTCATCAGGTTTCTACCTCTGTATTGGCTCTTATCTATTTTCCGGAAGGTGACTTGATATTAAAGGTAAAAGCTAACAGATTCATTGTTCTCTAGTGTAAGATTTAGAGTGATTTAACAATTTTGCAAATGATGATGAAATTTTAAAAAAAATCATATGCTGATTATTTGAATTTTTTTTTCTTGTTGTTGGTAAACCAAAATTATCTGACTTGAATTGCTAGTTTTTCGAGATTAGAACTTTTTAACAAAATTTCATAAATTTTAATGGCGCATTGTGCATGAATTTATTAAAAAAGGCATATGACAAAAGTAGGCAGACAAGTCAATGTTCTTGTGTGGTCTTTATGTTTGGAAAAATATTTAATTGCATCAAGCGATGTGGAATGGTGACACAGGAGGCTCCATTTTTGAAAAACAAAATCCTTAGAGAAATAGATTTTCGGCATCGCTAGAGGCAGCTTGGATTACGAAAGACGGGTTTTCAGCATTTCTTTTGGAACAAAAAATTGACTGCACCAATTTATGGGAAAAGCTCAAAAATGGATTTTAGGGTCAACGGATCGGCACCGTTTATGCAAGAACACTTTACTGAACCAAGCTATAGGAAAAAGTTGGATATAAACATTCGTAGCTATGGAGAGACTTAGGGGTGTGGCTAGTTCCCATTTTAAGAAAGAAGTCCATTTTAAAATAGTATTATGTTTTTGTTTAGTTTACCCCAAAAATACTTTAACAAAATCTATTTTACCATAAATCTACAATAAAAACAATTTCACATAACATTGCTGTTTTAATAAATTTCGCACTTTTTAATTCTGTTCATCGGTTTATCATTGCGACAGTTGAATTCTTTCGAAAACTCCGGGAAATTAGAGAGAGGACCAATTACACGATACTTTCCAGGCATATGAGAGTCCGTTGAAGCCAGCAAGAGCTGCATACTCGGATGTACATCATTGCACCAGAGCTGCGCCCAACTAATAAAAAACAGCTGTTTGTTGGTGTAGTTCAATTTCGGCAATGTCTCTAAATACAATACATCCTCTGTATCCTGTTGCAACCATTTGAGATAGGACTGGTAAGCGACACGTACCCCACCATTATCTGCTATATTCTCCGATTGCAAATTGCTACGCGGTAAGAGCTTACCGTTGTAGTGATATTTACTATATTGATCAGCAAAACACTCGGTACGAACACCGAACGCATCAGTTGATTGATCATCCCACCAGTTAACTGAATTTCCCCGCTTATCATACCTGCGTCCCGTATCATCGAAGCTGTGTATGAGTTCATGACCAATCAATGCACCTAAATTTCCAAATTTCAACGAAGTGGGATAACTTGCTGCCCATAAGTAGTAGGGTTGCAGCATTGATACTGGAACCTTAACTTTATTTTCAAGTACACTATTGACTGGCGTGTACGAGAATGTTTCAGCATCTTCAATCTTGGGTTTCTCATGAAGCTTAGCAATAGCTTTACGGCTGCTGTGTTCCAGAATGTTTTTAATGTTTGTCAGATAGTCATTGGGAACAATGACTAGCTTACCGAACTCCTCGGTAAAGTTGTCATTCATGTATGAGTTAATTTCGAAACTCATGGCATCCAGTTTTTCAATAGCATATCCACGTACGTCATAGGACATCCAGTACAGTTTATTGGACGAAAGCTCCTCTCTGAAAGTTTGCTTGAGTTCATCCCAAATCATGTTGACATCACGTTCCGTTTGATAAGTGTTATAGCGCCGATATACAATGTTATCAAGATTTTTGGCAAAATATGTTTTTAATGTTGTCATACAGTCAGCATCTCGCTCAGTCTCTGTATCAGCCGTTTCCAGCCAAAAGTGCTTGAGTAATGAGTACATGATGTAATTGGCTACAATATTTTTTGGTGTTACTTTGATGACATCAATGAGATTTTGTTGATATTCGGCCACATACTCATAGATCGGTCCGTCAACGACTTCCCCAAACGTAATAGTGACTAGCTTCCATATGTCAATAGAATTTTTATATTTTTCATTTAACTTAGCCACTGAAGTGAGCTCACAAAGTTCAGATATACCCAAACCTTGCTTTGCGTCGTTCATTCCAAAAGCCAGTGCCGCTTCAAAATCCATTATTTCGCTTGCTGTTTTGTTTGCCAGCCTCAGATCTAGATTTAAGTGTTCTCTCAAGTCTTTCGCAATTTTAAGCTTGAATGCCTCACGATATATTGCAGTCGCCTTATCCACATACATTTCGCGAGATTCGAGATCGAATGCTTGTTGACTAATGTACACACGATTTACTGAAGTATTTTGAATATCGGGCATGACATCTCCGCCCAATATAATGGTATGACCATATTTATGCGCAATTTTAGCTACAGTTTCCACCCAGTCGAACTTATTTTCATTCCACTTATCACCACTGATAGCTGGCATTCCACCAAACTCTTCAACTATTTGCGAAAGCTTATGGCGGTATAAAACGCTGTTGACTTTCAATTTCTCCTTCTGTCTGCAAGATGCATAAAAATTTCTAACTTTGATATCGGTCTCTGTATCTTGTGGATCTGCATTGCTCTTCAAAAATTTTTTAATTTTTCGATTTAGTGCTTTAGTCATTAGCTCAAATAAGCCCGTTGACTCTGTTAGGCTTGCGGGGTTAACTTTGGCCCAGTTACCACAGGCAAATTCGTAAAAATCATCGCAGGGATCAATACTCTCATCCATATAGTTGTGTATTTCAGCCGCTTTGGCAATGCGCATTACATCCTGCACAAATAGTGAATTACTGTGATTGCTAAATGGATCATTCGCCGGCATTCCATAAGTTGGCAGTGCATAGGACCAAAGTAGCGCGAAAGCGGCAATCACAATGGTAGTTACCGGCGATAGTGGGGTCCAAGTTCCACGCATTTCGAAGCGTTGTGTTTGCTGTTTAAATTGATACTGTTTAGCGAAGCATTGGTTTATCGTTCTCAGAGCAAAAGATGAGAGCAACTCATTGATCACAAGCAAGAATAGAACATATTACTAGCCGGTTGGGTTAATGTCGCAAAAGGTTATCTCTTTACTAAATCATCACTGCAAATATTTACAGTATGTGACGCTGGAAAAGGAGCTATCAAAATATACATAAATCATCTACTGAGCAGATTTTGTCTAACGAAGTGCTATTATTTTTGTATTGCTGAAAATACTGATGTAGTGATGTTAAAAAAGCTTCAGTAATCTCATCATAGGTAGTGCTGCCATTTACTTTCAATGAAGCTTTGTATGGTTGCTACAATATAATTTAATATTTTTAATGCTATTCGATTCCTATCGAGCTCTTTTATCGGATAGTATTTTGACTAGAGCATAAAAAAAAATATTTTATGTCGAATAACGAGCATCGAAACTTTTACTGATTTGGGAGTTTTTCAGTTCGTAGATTCAAAAATGTCATTCCGGACTCTTATTGATTCTGGATTTTGAAATTTGGAGACTTTACTTTTGACTGTAAAAATGCCAATCTCTACAATTTAAATAAAAGGGAAAACTTAAAAATTTGACTAGTTGGATACGGCGACCGATTTTGGACCCAGCACCATAAAAAATTCAGGTTATCGTTAGAACGAAAACCAAACAAAAGAGAGAGCAAAAATATTCAAGCAGTTTACTTATTAAATGCTTGAGTATACTGTTTACTGAAGCGAGTACAGCGGGTGCAGCATGTGCTGTAGTGTACAGACACAATATACTAACGTATAATATAATGTATTTTTCGAAACTCGCCTTATAATTTTTTATTATAAAGATTCAGTTGCTGGTACATTCTAGCTCTTACAACACTGATAAAAAAGCTCTTGTCAAGCTCTTTCCATTATCTGAGTTATGCGTTCGCATGCGTTTTGTTTGTGTAAGTTAGCCTCCAACGCACTCTTTAGTTTATGCGATTTCCGCTTAAATTTTTTTTTACGCAAAATATTTTTGAGTTCTTCACGCAAACTGATGTTGTTATGTGCTCCCAAAGCTGATTTTTGTGTGCATCTCTGTTGCAACAGTCAGCTTTTAACTGAATTAGCTTCACCATGAAAGTATGAATATTTTAAACATTCGATACGTAGAGAGTTTTGTGGTATAACTTTGGATATCTGTGATCTGTGTGAGGTGATAATGCCACCACTTTAACTGAACCTACATATGCTTCTAAAGGCTGTTAAAATCATATGAGTATTAAATAATTTTGCTTGTCAGTTCCGCTTGTATGAAACAGGCACGACATATATATATAAGCTAAATATGTTTTGCCATTCAATATTGATAATTTATTTTTCTTCAATGACGTATACGTACAGAAGAACATTTGTATATTGTTTTTATACGATTACACATCTAAGCTTCTAATGACAAATTTGTTGCAAAACGAATGTTTATGATGAAAGTGATATAGCAAAAAAAAAATATTTCAAAAAAGAACCGATCATTTTTTTTTTATTTTTTAATTATTAATTGCATACAGTGAGTTGTTGTTATAATAAAATATTACCAATACTCCAATCAATTCCTTGGTTTGTTTATTTTTATAAGCTCATTACTATAACATATAGTGATAAAATAAACATAGCAAACATATTTTTCGATTTATAACACAATAACTTTGTTGATTTTTATGATGAATTTGTTTGGAATTAGAAAATTTTTTATAAAAAAAATTCAAGACAGCTACTCATGATAAACATAACCCTCCTTTACCAACGTCAACTGAAAATGTCTCTTAAAAAATTATATTTTTGGAACTTCAGTTTGGTATAGCGTTTTGAAATACGCCTAATAATATCCACTATGTCCTTGGCACACGCAACGAACTTGAAATTTTCTAATTTGTTCTAAGTCTGTTAAGGTTACTCTTACTCTCTCTTTTTCTTACGTTAGTTTTAATGTTTATACCTAGTTTGGAATCAGAAGTTTGAAGCGGCAAATGATATAGGAAGAGCCGTATACATCTTTTTTAAAAACCGTTGTGAGTTAGGAAACTTGGAATCGATTTCAGAAGCACGGGTATAAAAAATTTTAAATTTGACTAAAATTTTGCCATTTCGTTTTTGAAGCAAACACTATTTTTAAAAATCTTAATAAGCTGATACACCTTAAGAAGGCCCAATTCATTTCCTTTCATTTAATATGCACCTTGTTAGCTAATCTTTCTTTATTCATCTTTTCTTACCGGAAAAGAACGAACTTTATTAGAATTCCTATCTTGAGCATTTCAAAAACTATGTCCTTGACTTTAAAGTTTTCGTGTAGAGATCATGTCTTCTTTTTATTTCCAAACTTTGACCCGCATAAAAACTTAAGGAAATCACTCAAAATGCTGGAATGTCCTTTTTACAAAAATTAAGTCAAAATTTCAATTTTCACTTACAATACTTAACAATTTATTATTTAGTCACAAATTTGGTAATTATTTTTTATACATTTTTTTATTGTACTATAGGCTTTAACAACTTACAATCTCGACAAGATCATCCCCATCACTTCTATGTAATTGCATGATAAAACTAATGACCATTAGTAAATTTCACACTTCTCATTTCTATTCATCAATGTATTCTTGCCGCAATTGAACTCCTTTGAGAAATCTGGAAAATTTGAAAGCGCACCAATGACACGATACTTTCCTGGAACGTGTGTGTCCATTGCAGTCTGCAAAAGTCGCATGCGTGGATGTACATCATTGCACCATACTTGCGCATAACTTAGGAAAAATAGTTGCTTGCTGGTGAAGTTCAGATTTGGCAGCGTCTCCAAGTGCATATTCTCTTCCATGTCTATAGCATGCTCTAGCCAACGCAAGTACGATTCATAGGCAATATGAACGCCACCATTGTCTGCTATATTCTCCGCTTGCAAGTTACTACGTGGCAAGTACCTGTTATTGTACTTATAGCTGCTATATTGATCGACGAAGCATTCGGTGCGTTCATTGAAAGCATTGGTCGAGTTATTATCCCACCAGTTGAGTTGATTGCCCCGCTTGTCAAACTTGCGCCCATTGTCATCGAAACCATGTATAAGTTCGTGACCAATCAGCGCACCCAAATTACCAAATTTCAAAGCATTTGGATAGTTAGCTGCCCACATATAGTTCGGTTGTAGCATCGACACAGGAACTTTAACCTTATTTTCCAGTATACTGTTGGCAGGTGTGTACGAAAAGACTTCACCGGCCTCCATTGGTTTGGTCTCTTCGTGAAGTTTCGCTATACTTTTGAGGCTGCTGTGTTTGAGAATATTTTTTATATTTTCAATATAGTCATCACGATCAATGACAAGTTTACCAAATTCCTCCGTGAAGTTGTCCTTCATGTAGGAGTTAATCTCTAACCCCATGGCATCCAGTTTTTCAACAGCCAACTGACGCACTTCATTGTCGATCCATTGCAGCTTACTTGACTGGAGCTCTTCCTTAAATGTTTGTTTTAGCTCTTTCCAAATCAGGTTAACATCTCGTTCCGTCGCATTCGTGTTATATCGTCGATATATCATATTATCCAGATTTTTTGCAAAGTATTTTTTTGTTGTTGATATACATTCCTTATCCTGTTTGGCTTGAGTCTTGGCCGTGCGTAGAAAAAACATTTCGAGCAATATGAACATTATATAATTGGCTACTATGCTTTTGGGCGTGATTTCCAAAACTTCCACCAGATTTTGTTGAAATTGGGGCTCAAACTCGTAAACTGGATCTAGCACTTCTTCATCAAAACGAATGTGTATTAGTTTCTCAAAGTCAATAGCACCCTTATATTTTTGCTGCAATTTAGCTAACGTAGTACGCTCAGAAAGTTCATCCAGGCCCAAGCCTTCCTTTTCATCTATCATGCCGTACGCTATGGCCGTTTCAAAATCAACTATTTCATGCGCCGTTTGATTTGCCAGCTTCGTGCTTAAGCCCAAGTGTTTGCTTAGATCCTTTGCAATTTTTATTTTATAAGCATCACGATATACTGCAGTTTCATCGTCTACATACATTGAGCGAGACTCCAGCAGAAAGTCCGCATATCCAATATACAAGCGATTAACTGAGTTCTGTGTAAAATCGGCCATAACCCCCGCGTCCAAAATAATGCCCTTATCAAATTTATGTCCTATTTTGGCTATGGTCTCCAGCCAGTCGAACGCATCCACATTCCACTTATCACCGCTAATAGCTGGCATACCACCAAATTCATCAGCGATTTCCAGCAGCTTATCTCGGTACTTTACGGCTTTATTTTCTTTGAGCTTTCGCATTTGTGTACAAGACATATAGAAATCTTTTACCTTAATATCAATTTCAGTATTTTCTGGCTCAGCACTGGCCTTCAGCATGTTCTGAATTTTTCGATTCAGCGCTTTGTTCATCTGCTCAAACAGCCCAGTCGTTAGTGTCTCCATGGAGTTGGCCGGGTTTATTTTAGGCCAGTTCCCACAGGCATACTCGTAAAAATCATCGCATGGATCGATTTCGTCATTTAAATAGGTGCGCATTTCGGCCGCCTTAGAAAGACGCATGATATCCTGTACAAACAGTGAATTGTTGTTGTTTGCAATACTATTCGTATGCGTAGCTTCCACTGGCTTACCATGTGTGGGCAGCGCATAGTGCCAAAGCAAAGCGGGAATTGTTATCGCAATGACTGTTGCCGTCGGCCGTGAGGTCCACGTTTCACGCATTTCGTACCGTCTTGCTCCCAGTTCAAATTGTTACTGTTTGAAGACTCATTGATTTGGATTTCTCAATGTAGAAAATGAGCGTCGTTAAGCGTTAATAACAAGAAGTTCTCCCAAATCTATTGCTTTTATGTAGCTCTAATTGCTTCGAGAAATCGTTATCTCATTGCTACACCATTGTGCACAGTAGGCGTAACTTTCAAATGCTGCGATCAAAATTGATTCGGTTTGAATCGTGCAGTTTACAAAATGGTGGATATGGCAACACAAACCAATTAGACTGTAACGGAAATGCATTTGTTTTTGTTTGTTTTTCAAAACTATTCCAGTGTGAAAAGTCTTGCATTTAATGTGGTTTTAGAGATTGGCACATAAGAAAATTGACATTTTATGAATTCCAAGCTACTTAATGTTTCTTTAAATACAAAATAAATTACTTTTTTATATTTTTTTTTGTTTTTTTGTTATTGTGCATACCTGGCATGATGAGTAAAAACCGATTAAGGCTTCAGAATCAACAATTAAAAATTCATTAACCCTCAAGTTTTCAATTGACAGTGGGGAGCTGAAGAAAACGGCAAATTCCATGAGAACTTGGTCTGGTTTTATCGATCTATGTGTTGTGTTTTTAATGTTTTTTTCGTAAAAAATCATTGATTTATTTGATTTCAAGAATACTGGTCTTTATTGCTGAAGAGCAGTCAGTTGCTATTCACTCTTAAAATCGGCGCCTGGTACCCTTCGCTCCATCGAACTTCATAGCTTGAAATTAAATATTAAATCACTCTGTAATGGTGACAGTGAAGTCTCATCTTGATATTAACATTTATTGCAATTTTTAATGAACTTCGTTGTAGATGTTAGTCTCAAACTATGGAAAAAAAAATCAGCAAACAAGATCATACGAAATTAATTTACAGCCTCTTCCTATCAATTATGGCACTAAGTAACAACGTACGTATTATTCTTCTTAGATTAACACTGTAATTATTTTACAGTACCTACTTTTTTCACTAGAGATCTAATGACATATGACTGTCATGGCATATCTGTTCGGTGCTGTTTGACAATTTCGACAAATTATTCACCTGTATTACGAAAATCTCCGGAATATATTTCATGCTATTACACTAAGCTATGGTCCACTTTATCAAAACTCATTAGGCTATATGCGACTTAAAAACAAATAGCATTCACAAAAATATAGCGGCGGTAGCGTAGGCGATGATCGTGATGAAATGATTCGGCGACCTTCTTAATAACTTGGCTTGTCTTCTGTAACAGCTTCGCATATTTTAAGCAAGGATCTTGGCTTAGGAGCATACAAAATTTAACTTGTGCAAGAATTGAAGTTGGCCGGTTACAACACCGTTCCAGTCCACTATTTTCACACAAAAATTTTGTTCAGCAATAAAGCCCATTTTTGGCTTCAATAAGCAAAATTGTCATATTTGGGCTGCAGAGTAACCCTGGTTGTTATTTCTTGAAAAATAAGGATGTCCAGACCACTATCCACAGAGCTGTGGATAGCGTCACTAATCGCAATAACGGAATATTTGTTGCCAAAAATTTAAGCCCATGATCTCCAACAAGACAGCACTACTTGTTCGTACCGGAGCGATTTGATGATACAGCCGTCTAGATCACGTGACATCATATCTCGCTATTTTTTCCTTTTGGGGCTACATAAAGTTCAAACACTAAATGGCTATGCGCGCTAAGAAAGAGAAATTGTAAGTCTATATTACTCATGCCATTATTCAAAAACCACTCAAAAGCCTCGAACGCATCATCGAAAGCTGGAACTTCCGAATCAACCATATTAGTCGCAGTTGCGTTACGGCGCATTACATGGGGGGCGGGAGATTCAAAAATCTTCACAAATTGTGTAACGTAATACTTGAACGCCCCCTTAGTGGTACTCTATCCCCCACTAAAGGTTCATTGCTAAGCTTTTATTTACAACATAACCAAAGTTTGTACCTCTATTTGTAACTCTTTTTTACATCAAAACTGCCCGAATACAGTAAACTTTTGTTCAAAATGTAAAACCTTTCTTTCGAAAAAGATAATTCAATTACATTTGACTTTCTGTAATTTCTTCGATAGTTTGCGAATATTAGAATTCTTTCGATGCTTTTCGATAAATTAACATTTTTGTTTTAATAGTTTTCTGTAGTTGTTCGGTGTTTTTGATATTTTTTTAATATTTTTGATTTATGTAGTCTTATTCGATTATTTTCGATTTTCTTGGTTAGTAACGAAAATTTTCGACAGTTTTCGACGTTATCAATAAGTTTCGATAGTTAACACAGCTTTCTACAAATATCGATTTCTAGATGAGTTTCGATGTTTTTCGATTATGTCCAATGCTTTTCAAAAGTTAATAATTTCTTTCCGAGAACTATTGAATGTTCGAAAAGCTTTGGTTTTTTTATGCTTTTCAATAGTTTACAACTTTCGAATGTTTTTGTAACTTTCCAAACATATTGCGACACACTTCGACTTATCAAAATTTTTCGAAAAACTTCGCATATTCGGATAGTGTTGAATTAGTCCAAAACTACAGAATTTGTATTATTGAAAAGTGTCATGAGAACACTGGAAAAGTCGAAAAGTAGCGCACAGTATCTTTGGACTAGAATTGGGCAAATAAAAAAATATTATCGAAATATCGATGATCGATATTTCTAAAAATTAACGAAATATATAGAGAAAGTAATATTAGATATATCGATAATCGATTTTCCATATATTGATATATCGATAATTGATTTCCGATATATTGGCTGAAAAAATTAAAATAGAAAAATTGGCGTTCCAACCCCTACTATGCGCATTTAGCATTGAAATTCTGTAAATGTAATCGTATGTTTCAACTTGCTTTTCAGTTGTTGCAGCAATATTAATGGCATTTGGAAAATGGCATTTCTCACCAAACACATAATCATAGCACTTTGTACTTAAGGATGTCGATGTACTTTTTACTTTTTAGACATTTTTAGAGTATTAGAGCCCAAATTCGGGAATTAGCTTTCTGCTGTTGTTAAAGGTGTCCCTCTCTTTTTTTGAGTAATAACTGAGAAATAAGACGAAAATAGTAAAAGTGCATTAGCAAGTTGAAATTTATTAAGAGGCATGTGATTTCCTTTTGTCTCAAGCAATCTCAAATGCTTCCGAAAAATAAGCAAGATAATTATCTAGTTAAGCTAGGACCACACGAGTGCATTATCAATTGGATACGGTACTATCTTTTAACAAAAATATCTAAATTCGATAGTCGAAAAATAAAATGGTGTTTCGATATATCTAAATTAAAAATATCATCGATAACTATCGAAAAAAATATCGCGAAATTCGGTAATCGATATATTTTCCACAAGCCTACTTTGGACTTCTCATAATTTGAAGAGCAGTGCTGAGTGAGTTACAACAAAAAAATTAAAGGCCCAAAACGCCTGCCGCTGATAGAAATAGAGAATAATGGATATATTTGAATTAAGAACATACAAATCCATAATTAAAGTGATATTTTATCATATATTTTCATTTTGTGGTTTTTATTTTAAAAATCCATAAATAATCGTTATATTTTCATAATCAAAAATAATTGTTATTGTGGAGATTTATATTTATAAAATAAAAATCACAAAATAAAAATCACGTCAAAACAGTTCGTCAATATTTCAAAAACTAAACGTTAAATCATTTTTCAAACATGAATTTGGAAAATGAGCGTTACATTAGGAACTATTATTGATTTGCTTGGAACTTTTTTTCATGTAATTTTGTAGAGCAGTGTTACTTAGCAATTTATTTCAGGTTATTTAGGTTCATTGCTAAAATATAAAAATACACGCAAACGTACAGAAATTTAGTTTTATTAGAAAGGCACCAAGCAAAATAAATAGTCGAGTATTTGCTTTGACTTCAAACGTTGCAGTTCAAAATGTGCAACGGCCGGGGCTTTGCGTTCACTGTTGTCATAGCTATAACGCTATCTCTCATCTCGGCGGAATATATTGACGACTGCAAGAACTCTAAGCTGTTATCAAATGACACACTTTTGGACAAGGCGCTCGAAATGCAATCCTATATTAAAGACGAAGTCGATCCTTGTAACAACTTCTATGAGTTCGCTTGTGGCAATTGGGCTCGCTTATATCCGGCAAGTATTAAAAAAGCTACCGGTGCATTTGAGCAATTGTTGGAATCAATGAAATGCAAAATTAAAGATTTGCTCGAAGGAAATCTTGATGTTGGAGATTCGAAAACTTTCAGCAACATAAGAAACTTTTATGCATCTTGCGTAGGTGCCGTTGGTGAGAAAAAACCCAATAGCACAAAATTTATGGAAATAATTGATGAATATGGCGGCATGCCAGCAATTAATGGCAGCCATTGGCATGAGGATGCATTCGATTGGATCGAAACCATAGCTAAAATATCACATATATACGATATAAATATCATATTGGAGTTGATAGTTTTTACAGATTTCTTAAATAATACAGTGAATAGTGTCTTTATTGAACCACAAACATTCGCACTCTGGAGTCGTTCAATGTATTTTGATAATGCCAGTGCACCGCACCGCGAAGAATTCAAGCATAAAATTTCTAAAAACTTTCATAAATACTTGGAATTCGATGAAGCACTTGCAAACCAAACGGCACAAGAAATTGTTGACTTCGAAACAGCGCTAGCGTTAGGACTGGTGGATGATGATGCAGAAGATCTAGAAAACGATGATCTTTATTTTCATGGGATTTATGAGCCTACAAATGTTACTCAGTTGCAACAAAACTATGGTGATTTAATGGATATGAAAAAACTGTTTAGTATACGTTTTGGGATGGAAATACTAGAGCCGATTTACGCATACCGCGAGCAGTACATGAAAAATCTCTATGAACTTATAATGATAACGCCTAAGAGAATTGTAGCCAATTATATCATGTTTAAGCTGTTCAATGCATTTCTGCCGCCTACGAAAGACACTGAAAGCGAAAATATTAAGAAATGTTTAGGAAAAACAGAAGACCACTTTCAAAAAGTGGTCAGCAATATGGTCTACCAGCACTTTGTTACTGAAAAGCAAAATAAAACGCGGCAAATACTTCATGTTTGGCAAAGAATGAAGGAAACTTTTAGGACAAGCTTGCTGTCAAAGCACATAGACTGGATGAGTGATAATGTGCGTGAACTTTCAATTGAAAAGTTGGAGGCTATGCAATTAGAAATCAGCACATATGAGACGCATAATCTTTCCCAGGAATTGCATGGATTAGTTTTTGTCAATAATGACTTCATTGGCAATATCAAACGATTATATGAATTTGAAAGCCAGCGTGTAATTAAACAGTTGCACGAGAAACCCAAGCCAAACTCTGGAGCGCCATATTCACCAGGATATGTTCGACAGGAAAATATGATACTTTGGCCTGTTTCATGGCTGCAGTATAACTCATTTTTGGACACACGTTTTCCGAACGCTTTGATTTATAGTTTTGTGGGCGAAACTTTAGGGCATGAGATGATACATGGTTTTGATAAGGGAGGTCGCAAATATAATGCAAAGGGAAATGTAATTAATTGGTGGGATAAATCATCCAGTGACGCCTTCAAAAATCGAACTCAGTGTCTAATCAAACAGTACGGCAACTATAACTCTTCCGTTGGACCTTTACCAAGTCGTAGAATGCTATCAGAGAACATTGCTGATAATGATGGCCTGAGGTTTGCATATCAAGCATTTTTGCAGGAACTGCAGCAACCGCAGAGCACGCATGAACAGCTACTTCCACCGCTGAACTATACAGAGAAGCAGCTGTTTTTTATTAACTATGCACAGCAATATTGCGGAGATTTAGTGGAACATGATCTGATTGAAGTGATTTCAACAGATACTCATTCGCCAGACGCTTATCGCGTTAATGGCGCACTTTCAAATATCCCGGAATTTGCAAAGGAGTTCAATTGCGCCAGTAATACAAAAATGAATAGAAGCAACAAGTGTAAAATTTACTAAGAGATCGTCATTTATCTGTTTGTTGTTTGTGTAGTGTGATATATAAATAAAAATTTTGAGGATTTTTCAAGCTATTTTTTTTTTTTTTGGAAGAGTCCTTAAATATTAAAATAAAGTCTTATTAACAGGTATAGACAACCTATATCACCGCTAAGATTTTAAACTCCTCTTTATAAGCGTTTTACACTCAACCACCATTCCATTAGAGCTGGAAAAAATCGTACATGTGAGCCGTTGAGCATAAAAGTGGTTAACACAAAATTTAAAAAATATATGCCATGCCTGTTTTCTAACTTGTTATGTTAGTAATTATCATTAGAGAAAATGCTTTAAGTTAAGTTTGTGATATGGCCGCTAGAGAGCGTATTGGAAAGTTATAACCATGAGCGTTATTTATTATTACAAAATTAATATTCACATTAATTTTATTTCAGGTAACTAAAATTAATGTGAAATTTTATTCACACTAGTGATGTCGCTCATGACGTATTCGCTTACGATCTCGTATTACTAACAAAATGCAATGAAAGCGTTAAATTTGTTTGCCAAATATCTTCAATGAAATAAGGAAAACGTATAAGGTCACCATGACAACGCGAGCTCTCACACATTGGCCGAAACAATTCAATATTTGACTGTTAAAAAGATCGAATTGATCGGTAAACCTCCATACTATTCTGATTATTTAGAACCTAAGAACCTATTTAGCACCTTCTAACTCTTTTTGTTCCAGACAATGCGTTGAAAAACTGTGTTTTATTGAGGTAACTCAATCGAAATGGAAAAAATGCTATAAAAATCGGTTTAACCGTATACTAAGAAGTATCGACCTATGCGGAAAATACTTTGAAAAACAATAAAGCCATTTTTAATAAAAACAATTTGTTTTTGCTCTCTGAGTTCGGTTATGTAAATAGCAACATCTTTGAAAAGTATAAGCATTTCAACTACATGACATCTATACTATACTATAGAAAGCTATTGAGTACTATTGCCGTATTTTGCTTAAAAGAGCTAAGCTCAAATTCATTTGCGAGTACATTCTGAAAACTTTTCAATAGCTCTTCATAAGAGGATTATGCTGATTACTGATACACAAATTTGGTTTTCCAGAGTATTAAGTTCTTGGAAGTTATTAAATTCTTGGAATTTCCCATTTCTTGCAACTCCCAAGATGTTCGCAAATTATTTATTTAGCAAATTCGTTATTTTTTTTGCACTGTGTACAAATAGTTTGCTTATTTTCTTGATTAATTACCTATTTGTAGCAAAAAGAAAAAAAATTGCTGAATAATCTTATAATTAACGTTGGGTTGCAACTATAAATTGATGTTCGCTTTCTAGCAGATAATTTCAGACAGAACGAGAGCCAGAGAAAATACATAACTTAAGCTAAGCGATTGAGGGCACATTGCACCGTTTGAACTATAGCTAAGGCCATATGACACTGATTTATTTTTGATTGTTACTGTTAAAAAATGGGTAAATTTATAATATTTAACTAAGTTAAGCTGTAATTTTTACCACTCCAATGAATGGTTCGCCCAAAAATGTTTGTTTGGATTATTCAAAATATTTACAAAATAGAAATTAAAAAAGTTCATTTTTTTTTTAAGTCCGCGCTAATTTTACGAACACAATAAATTTTTTTTTTATATTTTTGAAACAATGTTGAATAATTTTCATATTTTCAAAGTTTGAACTCAAATAACACAGTAAATTGAAAATATTTTACCACACTCTAAAGCAGTTTTGTAAAGTTAAAACAAATTGTGTCCAAAATTAAGCTTAAAAAGTTTAAGTGAAAAAAGTACATGAAAAATTCAAAACTAAAGAAAAACTAGCAAAGGTGATATCTTTGGCCAGGCCGAAACTCACACACTGCATTGAAAGTACTTTCTAAATAAATCTTAAAAATAAATTGAAAATTAATTACCCAAAATGTTCATGAAAATCGTATGTGCCAATTGTGAGTTATACGAAATCAAAATTTTCAATTGTTGAAAAGTGCCACGCCCACTTTTCCAATTCCGCCCACTTAATGCAAGATTTATAAGATCTGTAATCGTGTACCAAAATTCATCACAATATCTTGCACGGTTAACGAGTTATGGCGTTACTAATGCTAAAATTTAGGGCTGTGCCACGCCCTTTTAAGAGCATTTGCAAATTTCAAACCTAGCCTAATCTTAATTTTGTTCACATGTTCCCCAATAACCAAGTTCCATCAAAATCGCAGCAACTTTTTTCAAAATGTGCGGGGGTATATTTACATAGAGATGGCAGCTTTTAAGATGGAGTGACCTATGTGCCAAATTTTATTGAATTAATTTGCTTAGTTTTCCCGTAAACTTGATTTCAACAGGCATACAGACAGGCAGACTGGCAGACAGACAGGCAGACAGACAGACAGGCCTAAATTTCCATAAGATTTTATCGTGCAGCATAGGTTGAAAGTCATAAAGTTCTAGGTAATATAAATATTACGAGCAATCTCTGCCACTGCGTTGTCACCGCGGTGGCTGAGACTAACCTTCATAGTTTATTCTTCTCTGAAATTTCGTTAATTCGAGTTTTTAACATAGGTCTTCATAAGTTCGGAAAAATGCGGTGTCCCTAAAATTAGTATACGAGCTTGACCAAAATTGACGATTTTTACATATACATACAACCTCATATTCATATTATGAAAACACGTCTGCCTCTTGCATTTTCACTATGTAAGGGCAAGACTGAAGATAGTGAAATTGTGAAAGAAAACGATAAAATTATTTAATTGATCTTTTTACATATTGACAATTACTGATATTAAAAAGTGTGGACGTCTGCCTGTCATATTTCTGTTAGATATACTATTCTTAATACAATTTATCAAAGGCAGACGCAATAAAATAATTTAATAGAGTTTTTTTTCCAACTTGAAAATAGCGGCGCTATCTTTACTTAACTCTTAGTTTTTCTAATTCGCATGAATATGAGCTACATTGCATATCAATACCAACGACGAAAAAGTCATGTACTTGAAATGTTCACCGACTCACTAGCTAAGAGGCAGGTGCACTGAAATTTTACTATAAATCATAATTTACAAGAAAAAATATCATTTATACTTTTTAATTACGACTTAAAATTTGAAAAAATTTGGTCATAGATTAGGCCGTTACCGATTTCTATCGCTTATAAAGTGAGCCGCAAGATTATCTTGCACACTAGCCGATAAGTTTTAGGTACAAGCTCTGAAATTTAAATAAAAATTAAAAATAATTAAATCAAATAGAAAACAGTTGTCATACAGCCTTAATACATCAAGTGCCACACTTAGCGCTCAATTGTAATGTGATAACATTTTGAACTCGATCACAATGCTTACGTTGATGCTGCGAGCAGTTAAGGAGAATTTCGCGCTCTTCGGATGTAACATGAAATACAGATAAACAGTTTAATTTAAGGCACAGTGCGCGCAACAAGCTGTGAAACCGGTGCCAACAAGAAAAATTAAAAATAAAGCAAAAAATACATAGAGTGACCGATCGACCGACAGATATGAAGTTTATTTACGTGCTATTGATATATGTGGCGATAATATTGCAACTATATGTGGCATATACGAGTCTATCACCAGTGATATTGCATTTACAGGAGGATCGAATTGCGAATCACAACGACACGCGTTTTGTGCGCGAGGTAATGCGACTGTCCAAGGCGGCCGAGATGCAAAACTACATGAATACTGAGGTGGAGCCATGCGAAAACTTTTATCAATACGCATGCGGCAATTGGGCAAAAATAAATCCAGCATTGGATGTACGAACGTCACGTGAGACAAGCTTCTTCCAACTTCTGACAAAGGCCTATGCACTGAAGCTGCAGAAACTGCTGCTGGAAGCAAAACAACCAGCAGATACTCCTGTGGATGCCATGACTAAGGATTATTTTAGCGCCTGCATGCAAATGAAAAAGCTGCCCAAGGATAAATATCACTCTGAACTGCGACAAATAATAGCAGAGTTTGGACAAATGCCGGTACTTGTTGGCGATGCCTGGAATGCCAGTAACTTCGATTGGCTTGGCACAATTGCAAAGTTGCAGAATCGTTATGGCATGGACATCATATTGTCGCTAGCAATATTGAAAGATTTCGAAAATCCAAAAGTGCTCAAGTTGTTGTTTGGGCAAGCAACGCTGCCATTAGAAACAAAATCAATGTACTTAAATGAAGACACCAAATGGCATCGAGACTTCTATCGGCAAAAAGTTGCGTACAATTTGCGTGAGCACTTGGGCGTTGAAAGCGCTAGGGCAGAGTTAGTTGCCACACAAATACTTGACTTTGAGGTGCAGTTGGCTAAAGGCTTGGTGGACTTACATCTGCGTGCCAAGCTAAAGTCTGCTTCAAAGCTGCATACTGTTGATGAATTGAGCGCCACATATGCGCCCGAAATAGATGTTAAGCGATATATAACACTGGCGCTTGGTCATGAGCATAATGATACTGTCTATGAGTATCGTGCCGAATATCAAGTGAATCTCGTGCAAGTACTGCAGAATGTATCAGCCGAGCACTTAGCGAACTATATATATTTTCAGATGGCGGCTATGTTTTTCTATGATGACAGCGATTTTCTAACAACAGAGAAAATGTGTCTCGCCAAAACAAAACACTTCTTCGCAAAAGTTCTGGACAATATGGTATTTCGGCGCTATAATAGCGAAGACACACGGCGCGATATAAACCTTATCTGGCAGCAGATCAAATTAATATTTCGACGTAATTTGGAAGAGTCCGAACAGCTCAACTGGATGACGACAATAACACGCAAGCTAGCGATAGAAAAGTTGGGTGCTATGCGCTTGGAGATTAACTCCTATGAGCATACAAACCTTACTGAAGAATATGGAAACCTAACGCAACTGATTGACAATAAGGACTACATGAGAAATTTCCGCATTGCTACCGAATACAGCATACGTCGTGCCTTGGCTAGTCTATATCAGCCACCAAAGCCTGATGATCATCCTGAGCTATACAGCTATACGCCAGTGCATATAGCGGCAGAAAATTTGGTAAAAATGCCTGTGTCTCTACTACAGCCAAACATACTTTGGTCCAATCAATATCCTAATGCCTTGAAATTTGGCACACTCGGCTATCTGGTGGCACATGAACTTTTGCATGGTTTCGATGATTTGGGTCGTGATTTTGATGTTTCCGGTATTGAACACAACTGGTGGGACTCTAATTCAACAATTGGTTTTGAGGAACGAAAGGAATGCTTTAAGCAGCAGTATTCGCGGTATCGATATGGCGGCAAATATTTGCCAAAAAGTGAGTTTCAATCGGAAAATATTGCAGATAATGGAGCTGTACGTTTGGCTTATAGTGCGTATATGGACTGGTTGAAAAATGGAGATGCCACCAACGATTCGGATGCGGAAGTGTTACCAAGTATGCCATATTCAAATCGGCAATTATTTTTCATTGGTTTTGGCCAATTCTGGTGTAACGATGTGAATGAACATTTTAAGGATAAAGTAGCTTTGACAGACGAACATTCACCAGCCACGTTTAGAGTTATCGGCACGTTAGCGAATTTTGATGAGTTTTCCAAAGAGTTTAAGTGTCTGAAGGGCACCACAATGAATCCAGAGAAAAAGTGTCATATGTTTTAAATGATGTAAATTGTCAAATCTATAAGTCTTAAATTAGGGTGTAAGCAAACATTTTAGTTACATAGATGTATTACTAAATATGCGGCGTGTGTGTGGAAAATAATTATTGATGTATTAAAATGTACACTCAGTTTTTGTATAAACCGAGAAAATCAAAATATATGAATTGTATGTTTTTGAAATGTTAGGAGTTTTCTTATATTTCCTCAGTTATAAAAACAGTATAGAAGTGGCTATTAAATCGATGTTAAGGCATAGTTTTGCATAGAATGTACTTGGTGATTGCAGAAACCCATCTATTCTTTTCACTCTTTCCCGCATTAATATGCAAAGTTATACGCAGTCATGCGAGAGTCTTCATGAATTCAGATATTATGAGGCTTTATTTTGATTTCATAGAACTCTTATGCAACTGCCTGAAATACAACCGAAAATTTTGTATTAAAAGCTATTTATAGAGCTTACAACTTCAAGGTCAAACAACAGAAGTTAATCAAATATCGTGTATATGTGTGCATCCATATGTTTTCGTTTTAACTGCACTACTGTCACTTCCGTTCTAGTCACAGGCTTGCACAATTTCATCTAATGCTGCATACAATCACACGTACACACACACAAACACTCCATAGTAGTGGTAATAATTTCTGATACTGTGTGCAGCACATTTTTAGCTTTGGTTTCCTTTATTTGTGCTCTTGTACTTAGGTTGAATGTTGGTATTTTTGTTTTTGGCATTTTTAGTTGAATGCTTTTATCTTGTCGTCTGTCGTATGCAGTTTAAGGTCAAGGTTCCATTTGTGTACAGTAACTCTCAGCTGTGCTGCCTAGAAATATGCAACATAAGATTTTCTACACTTATAACGCATAACCGAATTCGGTAAAAGTTAAATTGATAGCTTATGTGTTTCAAAATCAAACAAGCGAAAACATGTTACTTCTACGTATATATTTCTTAAACTTTTATCGATAGATAAATATAAATACATATGCACATACATAATCAATGAGCTATCACAACTTGTAATCAAGAAGAATGTTGAAAAGCGCAATTGTTGGAGTTAGTTTGAGACCAGAATCAACAATCTTTTGTTATGTTTTTGAGAGTGCTGAATCCAAAAGTGCTCATTTCATAATCCAGAACGATATATTGCTGAGAGCAATGCGTTCTTTGGAGTAAGTTATTATTGTGAATACTATAGCATTCAAAAAAGGTGTGGGTATCTATGTGGAAATTGCAATGAAACTTAAGGAAATACTATACTGATGCTTGATGACCAAAAAAAAACTTTTCAAAATAAATGGGCGAGACTGTGCAAGTGAGCGTTGCCCCTGTCATACACAGGAAAAGGTAAAAATGAACATATAATGGAAATCGGAAGAGAGACGCTGGACAATATAATAAAATATTGTGAATAACGAGGGCGGAGTGCAAGAAAACACATCTCTTGAAAATTTAAGAATTAGAGATAGTGAAATGCAATAAGAAATTATATAATAAGATGGTGTACATCTGTTTAATCCTTTGCGTATATACGAAATAATATTCCCACTTGACTAAGTCCTCTAATTTTCCCGCCAATGTTTTATAGTGGCGCTAGTAGTCCATGCCATTAAACTTTACTTTTTGCTAAGGCGTTCCGTTTGCGATAAGATTTTTTTGTGGGGTCATCAGAATACATATTTTTCCAGTATTTAAATCTGATTATCACGGATGGGAGGGTATATGGTACATAGACCCATCTACTTCCGTTTCCGCTTTTCTTTGTATCTGCCGTCTCTTAAGATTTCTTTCTTTCTCGCACGCAAATCTTTTTTTTTGTTTAAAATTTACTCTGTGGTAGTAGCTAAACATACGATAGAAAGCAAGACCCCACCCCATTAGCCAACGAGCTAGAGCCGGAATCCCATCGTGCATCCGCAGCCTATTATTTGTCAAATAATAGTTACTATTAAAGAACGTTGTATGCTACAGTTTTGCGTGTTACCCTGTAACTTCGTATCAAGTTGCATAAAGGGGTTATGCCAGTGTAACCCATGAAAAAATTAGGCGATTTTTGGGAACTTTTTTAAAAGAAAGCACTCGATAGAATGTTTTGAAATTTTTTGGATATAATAAGGTATATATTTAAACAAAAATATTGAAAAAGTCTTCGGAGGTGCCAAAAAAAAGTTCCCCAACTGCTGACATGATTCCGGCCGAATGAGTAGCTGAAACAAAAAAAAATCAAAAAGATTATTAGAGATTTCTATACAATGACTTATGATTTTTGAAAAATATCAAAAATTAACAAAATGGCGTAGTTCTGAAAAAAAGTGTCGTTTTTTGGGGTAAAAAAATTGTCGTTTTTTTAATGCCAAATTGACAATTTTCAACCAGTCAAAAAGATCGTAGATCATTGTATAGTAAATATATTCAAGAATACTCAGTTTAAATTAGAAGTCGATCTGTCAATTAATCTTTGAGTTATGGTGTCAGCAATTTTGAAAAATGTCAACTATCGGTTTATACCTGCGAGCGGTCGATCCTTAGAACGCTGTCATTTGAAAACTATTCAAGATACGACCTTGCCGCTATCACAGGATAGTTTTGAAAGTATAAAGTATCGAATGAACGAATATAGTATAGCCCCTTAATATTCCCATTTAGATTTTCTGAAACGTTGGTACAAAGCAGCATCACTCTACTAAGATTCATCACTTTGATTTGACATAAATTGTTCTTTTTTTTTGTCACGGCTACTTACGCAATATTGTTCACTACCATACTAACTTTAATTGTTAAACTTTTCAACATCCTCCTTTAGAGATTAACCTATGTATTTCTCTTAGGATCGCTGTCAACGTAGACAATATCCCGTTCACATCTAAAAATATTTCAAAGTCAAAAGGGTCACGAAACTCAGTTTCATGGAAAAATTCTATTTTCTATGACTCGGTAATAGTTTAAGTCCTAACCAAAATTATAAAATTTCTTTCAGAAAATAGTTACAATAATTGTATACACTCAATCATCTTTTGTGCAATAAAGAGTGGCAAATTCTTAAGAATATGATACCCTAAAATTCTAAATATGATTCTCAAAAGTTAATGGCACACTAAGGTGCATTTGAGGTACTTGAGAATGAGTATTAAACGATCGCTTATTCAAACCATACTGATTTCTTAATAGAAAGAGATATAAAAGTTAAAAAATTAGGCTATATCAAACACTAAGGACTACCAGTAACAATTGATATACTATGTTTGTATGTTATATAAGTACTTTTTTTTTGAGCTGTACGACAGGCCCAAGTATATATGTGTAATCCCAACTGCGAAGTATTGTTCTAACTTAACAGCATATAATTTTTTGAGAGCTTTTTTTAAGCGCCAAGTTTCGTGCATGCAACACAAACTTGCAGTTAAGGCTGCTCTAGCGTCAGTGGCGTCAATTTAGTAAGGCTGGGGAGGACATTGCTCCCCCCCCAAAGGATCTGATACTAGTTATATTTCAATACATTAATTTGATAAACCCAACTAATAGTGGTGGAATTATAATTTTCGCCCTCCCCCCAAGATTTGGTGAAGTGACGCCACTGTCTTACGTATACTGGAAACTTCAAGGTAATTTCAAATGTTTAACCTTTCTCAAAATTAATTTTCATGTCTCCGATTTTTAAGAGCTCGTTTGTCTCCGATTCAAAACTTCTTTTGAGAAGTGGAAAAATATGAACCATTTAAACGGCCTATATTCTATGAAGTTGTAAAGTGAAATAAATAATCTCTTGAAATATAATTAGTTACCATTTATGGTAGAGAATATTAAATTCAATTTATTGAAAAATTGCAAAGTTTGTGTATTTAACAATACAAAATTACAAAGTTTTATATTTTTTTATTTTTCAATTTACAATAAAACTTTGCAAAGTTCACTGAGCAAAAAAAAAATGAACAAATGATATGTACCATATTGAAATTTTTGCTGATGTAAATCTTATTTTTGAAATATTTTTTTTTTCCTTGCAAGAAGGTGAAACACAACGACGTTAGGTGAGCTGGCTGGCTGGCTCTTTTTGCAATAAATTACTGCGGCTTTAGAAATTAATAAAAAACAAACCGATGGCAGAAAATGTTTGCAACATTTTTTTTTCTTTTTGGTCAATTTTGTTTTGCTGAATAAAAGAAGAGAGAGAAAATCTATCGTAAGCAATGATGCGGTTCGATAAAATTCTAATTGTTTGCAAACGAAGAAAATAGCTTCAAAATAGAAATGAATAACTTTTTGTCTAAAGGTCGGAAAAATCAAAAAAAAAAAAAAAAAAAAAATATGGGGAAGCAAAATGCAACATTGAAGAAAACTTTTTTCAAATATTGACATAACGAAAAACTTTTGCATTGTACTTTTCCCTACTTTTATCGTAGTTTCTGTATATTTTCTTTAAAGGAGCATATTTTTTGTAATAAATTGTTGAGGGAAAACTGCTTGAATAATTGCCAGAAAGACGAATATACGTAAAAAAAAATACTTTTATAAATGAATAATAGTTGAAGGACAGTTATTAAGGTCACGCGGCGACGGTCAGCATTTAACAGTTAATCAAAATGGGATTCATACGCATTACATGTAGCCTGGTAGTAGAGAATAATGTTGGTCGAGCGGTTACATGAACTTTTGAATAATATGAAGTCTGAATACATTCAGTAGCCTGTGCTCGAGATGCCACTAAACTTTTCTGATATGTTTTGGCTCGCTAAATACTGTAACGATGATTTCTGCCGGTGTATACACCAGTTGGTGTCCAGGATCATTCTACCCATATGGGGTCGTTATAAAAAATATTTATATTTGTTTAGATTTTAAGTATATTTTATCTAAATATTTATTCCTCGAAGGTAAGGCTTAGTTGACGCGATCTACAACAGCTACAGCAACATATGCTATATCAAATTGAAGTGCTCATCGAGCAGAGTTGCGGAAAAATATTGGATCCAGAATCCGTTGACCAGAAGCTGAGATATAAACGTGGAAAGATTTCCTTTTTTTTAACTCTTTCAAGCATTGCACTGATTAACTGCAAATGCCTTGCCATAGAGAGGAGAAAAAATTTACATGCCTACTACTTTCTCTGTCTCTCTAATTGTTATTGTTTTCCAACTAAGCGTTGTTTTTATTAAAATATGAAAAGCAACAATAGCAATGATTAAGTGTGTGTGTGCGTAATGTAAGTGGAGCATGATATTTGGTGAGAAAGAGCAAGGGAAAATCAACTTCGTGTTACACATGTTATTGTTGTATGGAAACTATTATTTTGGATTCCTATTTTTGGAAGATTTATGCATTTTTTTTAAAGATGTTTCGGTTTCTTTATTATTAAAACTAAGGGGGCGTTCAAGTATTACGTAACCCAAATTGGAGGTCTTATACGAGGTTATGTTGCGTGGCATTACGGGGGGGGTGTGGTGGGGGTTGTCGAACGACGCGTTACGTGACATTGTTTTTGAAGTGAAACTTCTTTAGTGAGAGTGATTCTAAATTAGGTGTGTATTATGAAACGCTTTCTTTATATGTTTATTGAATAACAACAATGAAAATGTTTTATTAAAATGATAAAAGTTTACGGGATTCTAGATTAGCTACAGCAATAAATAATACCATAAAATTATCAGCTTTGAGATCGTTTAACCAAAAGCTGAGATATATAAGCCTGGAAAGATTTCCTATTTTTAACAATTTTTTCACCAAAGCCCTACCATAGCGAAGAGAAAAACATTTGCTGTTTGGTAAATGTGACCACTTGGGTGATACATAATGTTTGGGGGGGGGGGGGGGAGGGTTAAAGAAAAACGTTACAGCGTGTTACATGAGGAGGGGTGTCAAAAATCTTAAAAAATTGCGTTACGTAATACTTGAACGCCCCCTAAATCATTGAAATCGAGTATACATGGGGGACTGTAAAAAACTCTCGCTTTTTGCGTGCGGGATATTACTTAAACTAAATTTTGCCCTACCCTTGAAACCAATCTTCTCATATCTACTCTTGAACATTCCACCCAATTTTTAAAAAATTCTAACTACATATTTTAAGAACCTTCGGGTGGATGTTTATGGGTAAAATGCCTTTGGCATATCCCAAGTGACACAATTTAAGAAAAATTCCAAATAAAATTTACAGTAGGAATAGCTGATACAAATATGTTTGGAGCTCTTAAAAGCTTAGTATAAAACTTTAAATTTTTACAACAACAACAACAAGATTAAAATTTTACCATGGATTTATGTAAAAATTGATGTTTCCTATATAATGGCTCACAAAATTTGTAAGACCGTGTTTGAAAGAGCTATGTTTGAAGCTATGTGAAATATTTATATTAATTCGGTAAAAAAGTCATTTAGAACCTAGAAAAATAAAGGGGCAAATCAGTTAGCCTCTGCCGTGATATATGACGGGCTTAGAACCATAGAGTACGTCATCTTTTTTTCGAAATTGAGTTAAACTAACGTGACTAGATATCTGTCAACAAAACGCGTAGCAAGAAACATTTGATGAAACATTTTTGAGGATTCGTTTTTTTTGCAAAAAAATTTGATATTTACTAAAAAATAAATGAAGTCCTTGCTTTTTTAAAATCACTTATGTATTATTTCCAAAATTAAAATTTCTTATTTCCAATGAAAACGCGATGTATTTATTAATATTTTTGTGTTTGTAGAAAAATGCCACCGGGACCGGGAAGGCCAGTAAGGGTTCGTCAAAATCCAATTCTAAAATTCAGATCTGGTTAGTGTGTACAGAACACTCACCCGATTTTCGGGGGTTATCACTAGTTATTATTATTTGTTTTATTTTTAAATAACTTAAATATAAACTTAAGTATACATTACATTTTTTTATTATTATTATTATTGTTCTGCTCAACAAGTTTGAGCTTGAGTCTTGATCTCGAACAGTTTGAGAGTCAAGTTGGGGTTCAAAGACGCATAACCTGTATTAGCGTAGAGGACATAAATCCCTACTACGCATTGATAGAGGCGAAAATACGATGAGTTGGTCTCGAAAAGTTCGAGAGGTCAGTTGAGGTTCGAAGGCGCGTGACCTGTATAAACGTAGAGGACCCAAATCGCTACTACGCATTAATAAAGGCGAAAATACGGTGAGAGTCTGGTTCGATTGATTACGCGAGGCTTATAATACCGTGGAGGACCTAAATCGCTACCAGGCGTTAATATAGCGAAGCTACGATGTGAGCGCTTTAAGCTTACTGCACAGACTGTCCCCTCCTCGATTTTAATTGTCGTTTACTAGCTTCAGATCTGTTGCTAATCAGCTGGTCGTGAGGTTTGGTTGCTTCTTGTATGCACATACTTTCAGTCGTGTCGTTTGATGTTGTAGTCACTCATGTCGTGGTTGCTCGTTGCTTTGTAGTGGCTCGATTTAAAGCTCAGCCTAAAATAATAATAACAAAATAAGTAAAAATTACGATTTTTATGTGGGGCGATTTTTATATAAAAATCGTCGTCACAATACAAAAATCGTAATATACATTGTTTCGTATTGTCTATTATTAGACACTTTAGTCATTCCACTAGTAGCGGTAAGATTTTGAAAGAAATGCAAGCTGCGCATAATGTTCCGAATCACGTGCTAATACAGGACATATCAACTCGTTGGGACTCGACACTGGAAGCATTAAGGCGACTTCTAGAGCAACAAGTTGCAGTACAAGCTTGTTTGTCGCACATAAAATGCAAAGTAGAACTTTCAACTGACGAATGTATCATGATGGAGGATGTGGTAAACATCTTGAAATGTTTTGAAAAGGTTACAAAATCTATAAGAAAAGCCACTGCTGTATTATACGTCGCTATTCCGTTAGTTAACAGTCTTCGAAAAGTACCGGAAGGCATCAAAGGAAAAGAAAACCAGCACGTACTCCAGCAAGTAGCCACCGATCTGTTATTGGCTCTTGAAAAAAGATTTAATTTGGAAAGTGAAGAATCTTATTATTTAGCAACGGTGCTTGATCCCCGATATAAACTACGAACATTCCAATTGCGGTCTACTATTTCAACGGCAAAAAAGCGCCTTGCAAATTTAATTAATTTACCACTATATTCCGAAACCCTAAAGAGTTATGATCCAACCTAGTACGAGTTTTGAGCCAATTACAAAACGGGGAAAATGAAGTGTTTGTGCAAATATTATTAATGAATCTAAAGAAGAAGAACTTTTGGTGCTCCGATACTTTCAAAGAAGAAATTGAAAGATATTTTCGATTTCCCAATATTGGAACAGATGCAGATCCTCTCAGTTTTTGTCGTAATGAGGTCAGTCTCTGTGACAACTTTTTATAAATATCGGTATCGGTATCGGCGTTAAATTTTTATGAATATCGGTATCGTATCGGCCAAAACGCGTATTGTTGCATCCCTACTTTTCATATTGAAGAGATATGCCACATTTGCAATTGATATTTTTTCATAGCTCATAAATTTGACAATATATATGAGAACCTTGAAATTATTATTAAAACACATTTTATGGGATTCAAATATAACGAAATATCCGGAGATAATCAAACATATGTTTATTGAGAAACTAATACTGGAAGCTCTGCTCCTATTGTCGTTGGTTGGTAAATTAAATATTTCATTAATTATGAAGGAAAATTCTTATTTGATCTACAATTTTCAACTAAAAGAAAAAATTTTTAGCTCCAATTTACCTTTAGCACCCCGCAATTACCTTTCGTAAAAATTTCAATGCATAATAAAGATGTCCTTGTTCAACATTTAAATTTTCTTACAAAAAAGAAACACAAAGTTTGCAGTTTGATAGACGGCATGACTATAAATAAAAATGATTTGATTCGTTTAGGTTTTGCAAATAATAAAACAAGAAAGCCAAAGAAGAAACGATTGATTTTTTCTTTTTTAGCGTCATAGTCATAGTCATAGCCCCAGCCACACAAATAAAGAGGCAACCACAAGCAAAATGAACATTTTACGACATTTCATTTGGCATTTCCTGATGCAAAGCTTTGATTTCTTGCAAATTTTACTTCAAACAAAATGTTGAAGTTTTGTCTCGTTCCTTGATCAAATTTATGTCAAGGTTTAGATTGCTTAAAATTGGACTTAAGCCAATATTTAAACAATTTATTTTTGCAACCATTATTAATGCATCAAGGGTGAAAGTGGTAAGAGGTAACTACCTCGGTGACGTGTGGTGAATTTTTAGGATTTTAGGAAATAAAATGGAGTAGTGTTTTTCGCTGTTGGTGGATACCTACCGTACTTAGCGACGCCATTGCAGAGTACACTCACAGAAAAATGCTTAGTTGAGTCAATTGTATTTTGTATTGGATTAATATTAAATATATAAGTATTTAATTGAAACACATACATAATTGCCTTAACGGTATTTTACTAAAACATTTGCATGAACATACTTTCATGCGTCGCACAGTGGGTGGGTTTTGTATGGAATGATGGTCATAAATAGTAATAATGGCGTTGGACTCTTGTGATTTGATACAGATGCTAATAAGTTTAAAATAACGAACATTTATGAAAATGAAACAAATCGCTACACGAAATCATCTACCTGCTATACTAAGGTTGGATATGATTGAAACATTTTCATTAAAATGAGTATCAATTTCCATTAACTTGGCAATGCTTATTTCAAAAATGTTACAAATTGTGCGATATCTTTTATAGTTTTCAAGTTATTAAAGAAAAACCAAAAACGGTGACTACTTTGACCCTTAGATTTAAACAATAAATACTGTGAATATGGTAAAATCGGCTTACAAAGTTTGGAGGTGGTTAATGCATTTCTTTAAAATGTATATCAATATCTATTATTTTGGCGATAGTGATTTCAAAAATTTTACAAACTGTGCCATATTTCTAATAGTTTTCAAGATATCAGAGAAGAACCGTTCAATAGAACATTTTTGGTATGTAAAGTTCAACTTTGAGCCCACTGTGTCACTTAACGTAAAAAAAAATAAAGTTTTAATAGTTTTTTTTCCCCTCATTAAATATTATCTGACGATTTTCGCAAAAAAATTTGAAATCGCTGGAACTTTAATTTTTTTGTTGTATTTATGGCCACGATTTCTCACCGTCCAACGTCGAAAAATATTGGAATTTCTTAATTATTCACTTTCTTGTGACAGTGAAAAATAGTTGAAAATTACGATGATTTTGTAGTTTTTTTTTTTGGATAAAGCAAAAGTGCAGGTATGCAGGTGAAGTTGATTGAAGCGTTTTTTGAGAGTTGTGAATTTGCGAATTTACATCGGAACAGCTACGTGTTTTGTTATTTTAATTTGAATTTTTAATTTTAATATTGAATTTACTCACATTTTATGGATCTTAATATATTTGATTGATCAAACATTGTTTATAATGATAGCGACCTCTATATATATATCGGAATTTATTTGCTCTTGCATTTCGAATTTTTTTAAAGTTTTTTTCTATCGTTTGTTAGATTTGGTAGGAGGGAACCTTGCCGTCGAAAATGTTCTCTCAGTACGCATTTGAATACAATGCAAATTGTTGAAAAGCAGAAGCAATATCAAACTCATAGTACACTCTAAAATATTTCATTATCCCATATAAGTAAACAACTGCAAATGCATTGTACATTCAAATATTTTGCATCGTCGCAAGAAAGTAAACAATAACAGGTATTTTACTATATCTTATGATACGTAAAACTGAACAATGAAAATAGTAAATTCAAACGATATTTTTCTATTAATCCAAATATTTTCAATTAATCCAAATAAAGTAAACAGGGTATTTTTTTCGGCATATTTTAAGTTATTTCATGACTTAAAGGCTTTTTGTCCCCTTGTTCTAATGATTTTCATGCTAAATTTACTGCCTCGGTTTGACTTTTAAAGAAAAAGTATCGAAATCGCATTCCCACTAACACGCAGCAGGTTGATAATTAATAAAAAACATTGTTGTTATTTTTTATAATTTGTACATATGGTAATATAAAAATGAGGGGAACATTTAAAAGTTAAGTTAAGGTCTATAAAATTAATTCGCTCAATAAATGGCACATTTGAATTCTGGATCCATTATCGCATCTGGTTTACATTTAAATACCCATGAAAATTCTTGAAAGTTTGATAACGATCCGATTACGCGATACATACTCGGTGCATGTGAATCCGTTTCGGCCAACGATGATTTGAACAAAAATTGCACATCATCGCACCAGACTTGGGCAAATGCAATAAAGAACAGCTGTTTGTTGTTATAATTCAGTTCGGGAAGTGCCTCTTTAGCCAAGATATCATCATCTTTTTGTGCATTCCACCATTTCATATAGGCAGTATATGCCAACTTTATGCCAGCATTATCAGCTATATTCTCCGACTGTGAGATGCTCTCTGGTAAATGTGAGCCACCATATTTGTAGTTGTGATACTGTGCCTGAAACAAAAGATTTTTGCACTACATTAATATCTTCAAAGTACTTAATCCAGTGTAGGGTTTTTTTTCTATAGAACACTTTCGATGTTCCAAAATTGACGCACTTTCTTTTTGTTATTTACGAAACTACGTCAGTGAATGTGGCAAGAATTCAAAAAAATTTTTCTCAAAAATGGCTGCAACGATTCCTACAAAATTTCTTTGTAGATATCAAAACCGAAAATTATTCATAATGATGTGACTGAGCTTAATGTTCAGTACGGTGTGTGATAACAGTAAAAAAGTACATAGAGCAAAAACAATACAACAGAAAACAGCATAGTTTCATATACTGCTAAATGGAATCATCAGTTTGATATGTTTTCCTTGTTGCATAGATTTGTTGATAGCCGAAACGAAGAGTGAAACAAATAAGTTGTGTACTTTTCTTTTTGTAACTCATTTACACTTTACCTGCAATCGCAGTAAGGGGACTGACGTTCTATGTAGATTTACGGCAAAAGTAAATATCATACTTTGAAGAAGAGAACAGAGGAGTTCGAATCAATTCTTCTTAAAAATAACGAAGGCAAAAATCCAATATATTTCTCTTACCTGAAAACACTTCCGACGACTATTGAATTCATACGTAGACTTTGGGTCCCACCAATCATAGGTATTGCCGTTCTTATCATGCTTCCGTCCATCATCATCGAAACCATGCACCATCTCATGCGCAATTAAATAACCAAGTGTCGCATATTTAATTGCTTTTGGATAATTGACGTCCCAGAAATATAGTGGTTGCAACAAGGCAACCGGTATCTTAATGTTATTGTCCAATATATTATAAGCCGGTGTAAAGGAGAACACTTCAGTGTCTTCCAGATGTACGACACTTTCATTTAGTTGCCTTATAACACCAGCTGTGTGTTGCATGCTCACTGCCTTAATATTTTCAACATAACTTAGCGCGCCTACCGTCAGACCCTCATATTCTTTGGTGAAATTTATCTTTTCATAAGAATTAATCTCTAACTGCATGGCATCCAACTTCTGAAGCGCATATTCACGGGTTGCATTCTGTATCCAATCGTATTTATCACCTTCCAATTGATCGTGGAAAGTCTCTTTGATTTCTTGCCACACCTCGTATACATCCCGCTCCATAGTTGGTGTCTTGTAACGATTATAAACTAAATTATCAATAAATTTTCCAAAGTATTTTTTCGTTTTCTCCATGCATGCACTATGGTCGTCCATTTCAAGTAAAAACTCTTGCAACAGCTGCCACATAATGTAGTTGGCTACAATGTGCTTTGGTTTCTTTGGCATCACCACCAACATATTCTGCCAATATTTTTCATCATATAAATAAATCTGCTCCGGCGCAGTGCCACCAAGCACAATTTCAAGATATTTCCGCACATTTATTGTTTCACCGCTCTCTGTCTGCAGCTCAGTTACTGTGGTGTTTGTTATTAAGTCTTTCAAACTCAGACCTGCGTGACCACTGGTGCTGCCATGCATTAATTCTCTTTCAAAGTCTACCATTTCTTTGGCCAACTTGCTTGCCAGTTTAGCTTCAAGACCCAAATAAAACTGCAAATCCATAGTCGTTTTGGATAATTGCAGCACCTTCATAATTTTTGTATTCACATTGCTGGAATCATTATCGGGTGTACCCAGATAGATGCGATTTTCTGTTTTATTTTCAATATCACCCATTATTGTGGCACTCAATATGATCTCTTTGCCATATTTGTGCCCGATCTGTGCTATAGTTTCCCACCACACAAAATTGTCAGCATTCCAAGCTTCTGTCATAATTGGCATGCCGCCAAACTCCTCGTAGACACTACGCAGCTCTACTATATACTTCGATTTATTATCATTGTTTACTGACTGGCAGGCACCGTAGAAGTCCTTGACTTGATTTTCGATTTTATTATCATTACGTGGCTCACGCAGCAAATGCTTAAGTTTTCTGTCGAATGCTGCTTTGATATTCTGAAAGGTATCAGTCATAATGTTGGTGAACAGCTGTGCTGGATGTATGCGATGCCAATTGCCGCAGGAAAATTTATAAAAATCGTTACATGGATCGATTTGTTCATTCATATAGGCCTTGATATCTGCAGCCTTGGCGATGCGTATGATTTGTCTGGCGAAATCGGTTGTTAGATCATCGGTTGCTCGAACTCTAATTGTGGTGTTCTGACTGCGGGTGTCTCTTCGTTGCTGCAGCGGCACAGCTATTGTATGCAATATTTGACACAATAGGATCACAGTCAAACAGCGTAGTAACTTTGGCGAGACGCACATTTTGCTTTGTCCTTTTTGTTTTTTCGTATTAATGGAATTGCAAATGATTTTCCAAGTTATACGAATGATTTTTTGAAATATACTAATTCGTGAATTTTGATTTGGAGAGACATTTTTAGATTTCAATTTTCTTATCTGAATAGTGCTGTTCACCAGTCACCTTGTTATCGCTTTGAGGTCTGGCAACTGTTGATTTGCTTACTCTGGGAGAGCAACAGCGCGATTGTACTTTTGCACGATTGTGCTCGCATAGAAGAGCAATTAAAGTTGTAATAGACTTACTATAGGAGAAGCACTTCTACACGAAACAAAGATCTGATATATCAATGGAGGTTTTCTGCTTAATATTGTTCACCCTTCCAGTTGTTGATCAAGAATTTTATGAAATTTTCATGATTTTTGTTCTAATTTCTAGTATTTCATTAGCAATTATCAAAGTTAGGTCCAAGAATTTTTCAATGGAACAGTCATTGCCAGAAGGTATCTAAAGCTATTGGAAGCAGGATCAACAAAAATTTGGTAGTTTCATATAATTAATGAAAATATGCCAGGTGTATGCATAAGTTTTTCCCGGTTTAACTAAGAGATGGCGCCAGCGCAAAGTACCCCAGCAGGCAATTGAGCAAGGCCTTCCCCGGAGAAGGCCTGCTAGCACTGCTCCGATTGTAAGAGGCCTTCTCAAAACTAAATTTTCATGGAAATTAAAGAAATTTTTTTTTTTATTATGATTTTTGTTTTTATTGTCAATATTAACAATAAGTAAATTTTATAAGTAGCAGAATAGTTACACTGCATTGAGTGTATACTCATGAAATGCTACTATGCCTTACCACAGCAGGCGTGCTATTATGCCTTCCCACAGCAGTAGTGCTATAAGGCCTTCCCATAGCAGCAGTGCTATAAGGACTTCCCACAGCAGCAGTGCTATAAGGCCTGACAGTAGAAGGCAAAGAAGAAGGACTTCATGTATTTTTTTATTTCATGCATTGCAATGTTTTAAGATTCGACATTACTTTTTTGTCATTTCATTGTACTTATACGACATCAAAAGTAGATAAATGGTTAGAAGTAAGGAACGGTGTGCATGTTGCTAGGCTGGTCTTCTGTTTCCTATTATGTTAAAGCGGTAGACTGTTGTGTATTCACTGTCAAATTATAAATTAAGAAAACGTCACAAAAAATGAACATTAAAAATGGGGGTTGACGCAGATAAAAAAAAACATTTAACTAAGAGTCTCACGACGTATTAAGATTTAATTTTTTCAAAGTACTTCTGTGACCCCTTCTACGGTAAGTGCTCTTAGAAGGGCTCTTGACGCAAGCGATGTAGGAAGACCTGCTTGAAGAGTATTTTTATCAGGCCTGCTAAAGAAGGCCTGTTTTATCGGGACGTTTCATATAAAAAAGAAAGTAAGTTTGAAAGGAGGTGGTAAGGCCTTAATCTTATCAAGGAAGGCCTGCTAGAAGGCCTGCAAGCTCCTGCCCTTGCTTCTGGGACATACGTCATTTTGTTCGTCTGACATTTAACTACAAACACACACAAGTTGAATCCGCCCAAAAAATAGAATCTTTGTTTTATCTTTCAGTGATCATGTCGAGTTTTGTGCCTGAAAAAGAACATTTGCGGCACGCATTTCTTTTTTTATTTCATCAAAAGAAAAAGGCTGTTGAAAGTCATCGTTTGCTGGTAGAAACATATGGTGAGCACGCTCCATCAATTAGAATATGTGAGACATGGTTTCGGCAATTTAAAAGTGGTGATTTCAATGTAAAAGACAGTGAGCGCTCTGGTAGGCCACGAAAATGCGAAGACGAGCGATTGCAGGAGTTATTGGGATGATGACTCAACTCGAAGTCAATGGCAAGCCCGGCGACACCGTTAATACACAACGCTATCGCCAAGAAATGATTAATTTAAGCCACGCATTAATCGAAAAATGACCGGAATGGGCCAGAAGACATGAAAAAGTGATTTTGTTACACGATAACGCGCCGTCTCACATAGCAAAACGCTTGAAATCGCTTGGATGGGACACATTTCAGCACCCGCCGCACTCCCTAGACATGGTGTCATCTGACTATCACCTCTTCGCATCAATGCGGCATGCGATCGCAGGGCAACACTTCAGCGATTTCGAGGCAGTTGGAAAGTGGCTCGACAAATGGTTTGCCGCAAAAGACAAGAAAGATGGGTGAAATGTATAGAAGCCGATGGCCAATATTTTGAATAAAAAAAAATTAATTTCCCTAGAAAATTGCGTATTGTTTGTCTGATGATATCAAGTAATTTCATAAAGTACCAGAAGGCTATTCAAAGGACCTGGAGGGTTAAGAAATATAGAAAATCAGAGTGTAAATGTTTACCATCACATGGTATCGAATGTTATTTGAAGTTACGACATGCTATCGAAAAATATTGAAACGCCTCAGATCGAAATGTAACGATTTAATTGTTATCGGATGACAAAAAAATGTGGTACGAACGCCTCAGATAGTATCTGAACGTATCGATTTAAATGAGATCGGGTGACACAGAAAGGTGACTATTGATTCTCTTAAGCCCTTGCCTTGTACGCTGGGAGCATCGCTTTGAGACTACGTTTTGTATATGCTTACCCCGTCTTTGTTTCTTTTTGTTCATTTGATTTAATAGCTGTTAGATGATGGACTTTTCACATAAATGGAAAGAGCTGAATAGTCCTGACAACCCAGTTCAACAAACCTTAGTATTTGATACTAAGGCATACTTTTCCGAAAGTTTTCGACCCTCTGAATTCGAGTCCGAGGTCAGAATTGTTCGGAATAAAGTGCGAAAATCACAGTATTTCAAGGCATTTGGGGTTATGTTACATTGAAACGTAATTTTTATTTATGAAACCTTTAATTTAATTCAAAAGAACTACTTTGAAAATACACTTTGAATTATATCGATACCTCTATTTTTCTCTGGATGAATGAATAATTAATCTCCATACAAATCAAATTACGTTTCTATAAGAAAATGTGTAATAAATTTCAATTTACGATATTTCGGAGAAAAAGAGAGATATCGATATAATTTAACGTGTATTTTCAAAAGTAGTTTTTTTGAATCCAATTAATGTTTACATAAATAAAACATATTTTTCGATGATATATAACCTCAAATACCTTGAAAAACAGCGATATATTGGTGTCGAAATCAGCACCTCAAAAAACATTGGAAAAGTACATTTGGGTTTCCGATACTGAAAAGTGAGCAAATTTTGTCGAACTGTGCTATTTATTCATAACAACAATAGGTCTTGGCGCAGAAACAAGAACGGCAAGCAAGCGGACTGTTTTTGATGCCAGTGTGAAAGCTTTATAAGTTAAAAACGTATAGTGCTTTGCAACCTAGTTGAATAATACTGAGTTGGCAACCGAACTATAAGATTTATTCATTTGTATATTAAATTTCATTCATTTATTCTTACCAGTTATGGAGCTATGATTTTAAAGTACAAAAATTAAACTTTTCTTACAGTGCTCAACTCCGAATTGATTACATAAATACTCGTATACAAAATGAGGTTTCCCTCAGCTGTTTCATTATATAGTGCTATATACAAATCCATAGTCCATTCGTCATTGTTAAAGACCTTAATCTCACGGCACTTACCGTACTATCAAAGTAAACATTTCTTACGATTCATTGCTTGAAGGAACAAGCACTTCAACTTTACTCACTGCGCAAATTCGATTCAACTCGTTCTACTTTCAATTATAGAGGAAACACAATAAGGACCTTTTCATTATTCCAAGAATGCCATCTTTTCTTTAGTTTTTTTTTTGTGACTTTGAAAATTTCAAATTGGAAATACTTAATGTTCATCGACCATTGGAGCACAAGCAGTCTAATCAATACAACGCCAATCAATTGAAGATGCTTATCGCTTAACGCTAACCATCAGCGCATTTTGCTGGTCACTTTCACTGTCAGAAGTTGCTCTCCTTGATGCCAAAGCCTTCTTGTCACAACACCGTACTATCTAAGTAATTGATTCAAGCGTCGAGTGCTCTTAAAATATTGATGCCACTCTAAGCATGTGACGCACAGTGGTCTGATAACTTAAGTTAAGTTTTATTAAATATTTTGAGCTACAAGGAAATTTGTGTAGAGTAAAACTTTTGTCTCGCTGCAACCAAATTTTGCTGCATTTTTCTTCGTACGGGGCATGAGATCGAACCATTTTCTGTAGATTTTAAAGTGCTATATACAAATCGAGTGTTATGTAGTTCAAGCATATATTGCTTAAAGGAAAAATTAATAACTATTTATTCCTACTTGCAAAATGATTTATAGTAAATTGAGATTTCAAGCCACTGTGCGGCGTATGAACATTTTAAGCTATGATGACATGACTTTCAGATATTTTTTATTTGAGGAGTGATTGGCTGCAAAGTAAATAGAAATGCAGTAATGTCTTAATGCACTAAGGAAAACTTTAAGAAAGTATTCTTAACAAACTTTCTATTGACATAGAATAAGAAATTGAGCTCTTCACAATATCAATAATGACACAGGAAAATATAAAAAAGACAAACTTAAAGCTACTTAGATTAGAGCACAACTATTTGTAATTTTTGTAAAATTAAATGGCTTATGACAAAGTGACATTTTGCCTACTGTCTTGAGGCTTCCCCATTACTTGCGTCGTAAATTCGATTTTTCCTTTCCATCAATGACAGTTTTTCGGTTTTCAATGTAAATTTTGTTTTTTTGTTGTTGTTTTTTTTTTTTGTTTAATAAATTGATAACCTTTTGAAGTTTTTTTTGCAATATCCTTCATGCTTGGAGGGCTTCCACTTGTTTTGTTACAAATTTATATGTACGGCTTTAAATTGTTTTATTTATTTAATGGAAAATTTAACTAAAAAATATCAATTTTCCAGCAACTACGGAAGCAGATAAAATTAAAAACAAAATAAATGACATTTCTAACGAAAAGTGGTCCTTTGATATGGAGACAGTGGAGTTAGAAAAATTTAAAGGACATTTTCTTTTTAACTTTTGAAGTATACAGCCTTGAGCAACAGAATTTAGAACTTCGGTATATATTTTATTAAAAATTTGGTAAACATCTTTATAAAGTAATATTTTGTTTAATCGTACTGCGTAGTAAGCAGTTCCTTACTTTCTACCGCGTTTTATTTGGAAGGACTGAATGGAAAGCTGCTCCTTTGAATTCAATTTGTAAGTAATAGCGATCTTTATTGATCAGTAGTTATGGTGATGAGGTAGTCAACAGGTTTTTTGAGATAGTACGATATGGCTTGGACACAACGCAATGCTGTCAAACTGTTTTTTTTTCTTTTTCTATGGAAAAGGTACCTTTTAGATATACAAATATTTTCATCTTACACCATGCAACATACATTTTGGGATGACAATCAATTCAATCTTGAACGCAATTATATGCGTATGGTTCTTAAATCTAAGCTGCGCCTTACTCCACCTCATCGCAATTTTTTTATCGCATCCTGAAGCTCCTAAGCCGTTCAAAGCTTTGTCTTTTAGTCTTCACCAAAGCTGCCGATCTTATTATAGCCCAACGAGAAAAATTGATAGCTCTACAATACATTCGTGAATCGCTTACTTCAGCTGAATGAATTGCTTCATTTGTGATTCACCTTCATGTCAATCTTTAGATCGAGTTTATATCGTTAGTACAAAAAATTTCGTATATTACTTTTAATCGGTGATTTAATAGCCGATTACACGACATAAGTTATCGAGCTATCTATGTTTGTGATCAATGGACGATTAAGAACAAATCTCATTTTAATCCACGATTTAATTGCGACACATAACAACCCATTCGGCATGTAACTTTTGAGAAACTATCAGAAATACTCGTAGTACGTAATGTTTCAAAAACGTTTCAAATGAAAACAAAAAGCGTACATTGAAACATTGCAGAAAGCTTTCTGACATGAAAATGAAATTTTTCTGAAAGGTTTCCAAAACCTGTGATTTGATTATTTTTTTTTTATTTCTAAATGTAAAATTAAATACTTCGAAAGAAACACAATTTTTTGTAGTGCAACTGAATGAAAAAAGAATAAATTTATACCATAAACATTCTCAATAAGCAAATATTATGAACAGAGCTTATAATTCATTCATTAAATTCGTCCAAATATGTCACCTATATGTCTGAACTTATTTTTGATAGTTTTTCATCCTATGTACCAAACTTTATTTTTGTATCAAAATCACCAACACACGCTGAAGAATAGAAGTGCGTAAAAGCAGATGTTAAAAGTGTTTCCACGTAAACAACATTGGATGGCACCTTTTTGTAAGTCGAAGAAATGTACAGAGTACAGAGAGTACAGAGAAATACATAAAACATTGTTATGGAAAATGTTTAGTGTGTATTTTATTTAAGACTTAAGCAGACTCTTACTTGCACTTACTTGTACACTTGAACAGTTTATTTAGATAAAATAACTGATACGAATATGCAAACAAACTCTACTGGTGTACGCTTTGAAAAAATGAAAAGAAGGAAAATAAAGAAGACTGGCTCAACGCACACAGGCAAATTTGTGCAAGCTGTACTGAATATCCAGTATTAATATCCAAGACATAAATTTTTACCAATATTTCATTGCAAGCACAGCCGATCGATAGTAAACATTCAAGCAAGTGCCTTCAATTTTCAACAATATTTCACTGCCTCACGTATTTCCTGCTCTGGCGAACGCAGACAAAGATCCAAATCTGAGTTTTATTGCTTGTCGAAACATTTACGCCGACCATTGTAAATAGAGTTTCCGATGAGAGAACAAATTTTCATATGACTTTAACTTCAACGTTTTTTTGATATTTCGGGTTTGCTTTGAGAAAATCATAGCAAAGGAAAAACAGCGTTGTACCAAATCGCGGGAAACACCTAGTTTTATTAATAAATAAATATATAAATAATTGATTAGGAATATACATATCTACACACACATGCATCTTATAAAATGAAATAAAACTAATGAAATTGACGCAGGCAAAACAAAATGCTGTGAATTATTTCTGTTTGCACATGCCATTGAGAAAATGTCAAATATTTAGTAGGTACATACGGCGGAAATCAAAATAAATTTCTCCCATGTCAATTGCAAATTGGACTATGTAGTTGTCACTTTTTTTTTGTGTGCGTATATACCTGTGTGTATGTGTGTGTGTGTTTTTCTAAGTATGCGTATTTGCGTGAGTAGGACTTTCATAGTAATTGGCAGCATGCAGTAAGCAACAAAAATTTTAATATTGTTGTTGTTGTTGTTGTTGCTGTTGTTGTTGCTGTTTAGTAAGTGACAAATTGCAAAATGTCACGTTCTTTTCCCCCGCCAAAAAAAATGCCAGTGAGAGAGCGACTTGAATTTTTAAATGTGTGAGTGAATGAGTATCTGAATGTTTTCTTAATGTATGCATGTACCCAACAGGAAGTAATGGAAGCTGCTTCTAGCGATATACTAAGGTTCACTACCACGAAATAATTTGAGTTCCAAAAAAGTTGAGTTTGATGACAATTCTCTTATTGAGTTATATGGCTTGAAAATGGCTTCACATCACTGCGCTTCCATAGCTATTTTTTCCCACAACATCCCACTGTAATTCTAAGGATTGATTTCCCACACTGACGTGTTGTATTGAAAAGGATATACTGTAACAATAGCATTGGAAGCAGTTTCCAACTCCATCGCATCAGAAGTATTTGTAACATGCTACTTTTTCCTGTTTGGGTTATTTGAAAAAAGTTTGATTTATTCATTTTGCTACATATATCATGTAACCCAGTCAACATTTGCGAGATCATTGAGCCTTTTAACTGGAGTGAATTTTTAACTCTTCTAAAAGAATTAAATTCAACATATTTTTTATAAGACATTTTTAGGCATTTTTTAGAAAATTTCGAGGCGATTTTTTTTATCCAGGCTAAAATTTACAACAGCCTTTGAATATATTCTAGAAACAGACAGAAACTATTGCTTAACTTAAACCTACACATAGATTTGGTAATAATTAACAAAGTCCATACATATTCGATACCGGCAAAATAAACATTTGCTATAAGTTAACAAGTCACACATTCTACCGATTTGAGAAATATTATTGGCTTAATCATATATTTGGTAATAATTACCTAATTATATTTGGATTCATATATTTGGTAATGATTAGCAAATAATGACAAATATTTATTTGTTGCAAACATTAACATGTTCATAATCAATAAATAATGTATATGGCGGAAAAAATATCGTTTTGTCGCTAACTTATACATTTATTAATATCGATTTAGATCAAAACCGATGAGCTAAAAACCAATATTTTAAAATATCGGTCCATATATAAATCTTTATTTTCCCTTATCGTGACATCCTTATATTGGATGCCGTTGGAGTTTGCAAAATCATTAAAACCTGAATTACAGACATACCAAACAGAAGGTAATTAAATAGGGTTTTACTTTAAAACATTTAAAATTGCTTAAATATCATATTAATGTGAAATAGAATCAAATAAAATACGATGCCAAACCCATTTAATCTAATCACTCAACTCAAAAAGATATGATGTTTGGCTCAAAAAACAACATGGAGTTTAAACTAAGGGTAATTAAGAGTAATACCTACGAAAATTTTTTTGATAGTTAACAACTATTGTAAAAATCTATCAACCAAATACGTTTATTTGAAGGAAATGTGCTCTTTTCTCAGTGTAGACTTAAAAATGACTAAGGATAAGCAGCGATTTTTCCAATAAACAATGATTTGATATCAGAGGTTATTATGTATTAAGAAACGAAGCATGATGTCAATATCGTCAAACTGGTTCAGGGCCGTTTTTAAAATTTTAAGACAAAAACTGGAACAGTTGCTAAAAAATTTTATTATCAAAATAAAAAAAGTTCGTTTTATTACAAAAGCATACAACTCATTGATTGATGAGCAAAAATAAAAGATAAGCTTCTTCTTTCACCAAATTAGATTCCTCGAAAAATCAAAGCCAGGGCTCTGTTGGCCCTTGCCTTAAGACGCCACTGGACTTGGCATCATATTCCATAATATGCTAAGCAAGCTTATTAATCATGTGGATAAAATGAAACATTAATTCTCATTTTGACGACGTAATATATATTTTTATTGCACTTTCAACTTATTAATCTCTTGCTGATTTCTTCTGAATCGCTTTGGCAAGTCGTTACAGGAACGACGATCAAAATGTGATCTCGCACGAATAAATTCATGGCCTAATGACTCTGCCGTGATTTAAAATGTTCACTGGGTGTACCACAGGACACTTGGAATTTATGTGTCTGTGTATAAGTTTAATGAAGGCAACTTCTGCTGTCTGCTTTGCCTTTTGGCATTTTCAAATTATCTGCTTAAAATGGCAAAACCGATGTCTCAAATACCATGCACAAGAACGAAAAAATGAAGAACAAAAAAACACGGTGGGAAAATACAAAAAAAAAAATAATTTTTCTTCTTTTCCTTTTTCAACCTTGATGATAATTGCATACGTCAGACATATTTTGAAGCTTTTAAATATTTACTTAACATTAAGTAAACATAAAATAAATATATTTGTGCTTTGTATGTCATAATGACAGCAGCAAACATGTGCGGAATGTGCATATGCGTTTGTGCTCTGAGGTGTTCCACTGTTGGGAAACTGTCCAATTGATGTTTAAGAAAAGAAAAATTTAATTGAAATAGGAAATTTATCACTCTTTATCACACAGTAAGGTTAAATTCTTTTATGGCTAAAGGCTCGTAGATGAGAGACAAAACGAATCGAGTAGACCTTCGATTAATTTTATGTCACTTCTTTGGGCCATTTTTAGAGTCCATTTTTACGTATATAATACCTTTATGTGTCTCAACAATAGTTATAGAAAATTCTTAACTTATCGATGACATAGTCCTTATTCTATTTTTCTTCTGCCTTATACAAATAATATAGATATCTGAAAACTGTTATATGATTTTTTCTGCTGGGTAAATGGAAAAATATTTGTGTGTCGAAAATTCAAAGCTTTATTAAAATACTTCGATTAACTTAACATTTGCTTTCATATTCATTTGATCCATATGGGAGTATTACTGGCACAATCAATTTAAATGTTCATTGAAATGACAGCACAAAGCTGCTTATTGATGAGTTAAATTGTGGCATAAATTTTCAGCATGCTCTTTGCTATTTTTTAAGTCTGATGATTTATTAAAAAAAATGAAAATGTATGTATAAACAAGTACACTGTTGTAAAGAATTTATTTATTGCAACTTCCTTAAAATCACAAAACCAATGTATTAATTTAGTTTAATGTCCATAAAACTATGACAATGTAGAGAAAATTAAAAATTCCCTACTACATGTCTACTTCACATATTTTCATTTTTATTTATCCTTTACTTACAGCCATACCAATTATCTATATATTGGCCATTGTACCTGGTCTAATGCCTTGGGAGCGTGGTTATCGTTTTCTGTCTTTTTGCCATGTTTTTGGCTCGGTTGCACCATGGTGTGGCAGCTTCGTTTATCATCTGTTCATGAACATTGAGAAAGGTGAAAATGTCTACTATCGTCTGTTGAAATTGGACATGGTCGGTATTTGGGTCAGCCAAAGTTTCGGTAAGTATGATTACACAAATGTAGCTATTTTTTTTTTGTTGTAAGTTGTAAGAAGGTCGCATATATGAATACACATACACATAAATTAAGAAATGTAAAGAAAAAACAAAACAAATTATTTAAATTTTGGGCAAAAGTCCTTTTCAGTTCGCATCTTGATTGTAGATAAGTAATATATCTACGTTAAAATAGCGAACCGACCCGGCTTTTCTAGAGTGGTAACAGTTAAGTAAAATTTAACAATATATACAATATATAGCCTAAAGTAACAATCAACTGCATAAAGCAGCATAAATTTGTCTCCTCCATCTATCAATGGATCGATTAAGGTAATCCCACAATCAGCTCTTTTGAAAAGTTTTTCTACTCAGGCCGAACAGAAAACGGTCTACAACGCGACGATGTTGGACTGTTGGACAAGAAACGTATCACAAATTCATTAAAGAAGTTACTGTCTCAGTGCAGTATCACTTGCCAAAAACATTAAATAAATTGGTACCTCTATGTATCGAGAAAAAGCTACATGTTGAGATCCAGAGTCATCTATACTTTTCAGTTTGAACGACAATTTTCAAAATGCAGACATTTAAGTGAACAATTTGTGATATTTACTAAACAGAATATAGAATTGAGCGAAATTTATGTCTTGAAGTCAAAATCTTTGTAATTATTAATGAAATGAATAAAGCATGCGCTTTAACATAATTTTAATAATTCATGGAATGTACCTACAGCACACAAGCAGCAGGATTAATAGAATAACAAATGAGGACGTTGTGTCGTATGATTAACTTCAATTAATTATTATCACTCATACGACGTGGTGTGCAAATATTCAAAGTAGCATTTAATAAATTTAACATTAATGCTGCAAATAATAAATAACTTTAATAAAATTAATGTTCGTTCCAAAGCAATTTAATTCAAATTAATATTTTTTAATTAAATTCATATGTTTTTATTGCGAAAGATATGAATATTTTAACTGAAATTATTTTTACATTAATTTGATATATTGTCAAATACCACATTTAACGTTGAATTGGTATTTCATAAATTAAATTTTATTAAGACGCAATACGCCATAATATATTGCTGAGTTTTCGTTTGAAATTTTCTTCTGTGAGTTGCAAGTTTATAAGTGTAGCTCAAGGTCTCAACAGGAAATATCAATTGTAAACATCAAGTTGACAAGTTAAGTAAATATTGCATTGTTTATTTTCACCTGAGGAAATAAAAAATTTTAATGTGCCACCAGTGTGGGAAATTTCACGAATAATCACATAAGTAAATATAAGATTGTTCAATGTGTTGAATATATCTCACACTGAGGTGTTGGGATTTTGCTTAAAAAGGCGCGCAACCTTCGTTGCTACCTTTGGGTTAGAAAATTGTAGTTTCTGCCTGAATCTTTTTTTTTGTGAAATAGGTAGACCCTTCTTATCATTAGAAATAACCGTAAAGACAGTTTTTTTTTATGTACTAACTATTTTTGCTATAGCTGAATATTTTAATTCTGGATTTTGCATGTATGTGAACAAAATCAGTTCGCGGACTTTTTGGTGCTAGCTAAACATCTTTGTCATTAAAAGTGCTATCTTCAAGTGTTATACATCAAATTAAACTTCACTTTATATAGAAAAAATATTGTGTCTTTTTAGACCTATAAGATTATCAGCTAGAGTATAATAAAAAAACAGTCCTTATTTATGGAATAACCACTGCTAACCACCTTTCTTAATTCCTCAGTAATTTTTTTGTTGTTCTTGCTAACAAAAGAACATTTTGTCATTATTACATTCATTCAAATAAAGTTACTTAATTTTAAAATTTCATCTAAAATAAGGTCACTTTGCTAATTTATTTATTATTATTTTTTTTTTGTGTTGATTTTGATTGTTCTCTTTTTAGCCTTGACCTTATCTTTTACATTTTCGTCATTCAAATTAATTTTGAAACTTCCCCTAAGGAGACAAAACTTCAATTCAACATTAGGGACGACAGACTCTTAAGTTCCTTGCTGTGTTGTGTAGTGTCAACTGGTGTGCGTTACTGAGTTGCTTGTTAGATGCATTAGGACTCATTTTAATATTTAATTCAAAGAGGTCAAAAGGAATGTCACTGTCGGATTTACTAACGTTATTGCTGCAGCAAAAATATACGACTAAAAATTTTGGTTTAATTTTTAAACTGTTGATGTACTTTAAAAAAAATTGGTGGTTATTCACAAGGAATGTATTTTGAAAACATTTCGTTTATTTAAAACTAATAAAATTTGTGTCAGTATGTAACGGTTCAGTTGTTAATTTGGTATTTAAGTTAATCAGTACCAGAAGACCGTCCATAGTTCGGTTTTTCGATTGAAAAAGTCAAAAATAATTGAAAGAGGATGAAGCAGTTGAAAAGGGCCGGTAAAATATGAAATATATGGAAAAAACTTGGAAAAGTGAGGAAAACTCAAAAAAAAGTTCAATGACTTTGAAAAAGTCGAAAGGAAAATATTGAAAAAAGTTGAAATACTCAAAAAAAATATTTGAAAAAAAAATAAGAAATGGCCACGCATACAACTTTTTGTTAACATGAGAGATGACATGCCACGATGTGCACTTAATAAAACATTGAATATTTTTAGCTTCTATGTTAGGTGCCACGCCCACCAGTGCGATCCCGTTGAGTTCCATTTAATAATTTAAGTTTTTAGCTGCCGACCAAATTTAACTATGTTCCCATAATATTTCAAATATATTATTAAACAATGTTTGCTTGTATGGTAGGTGACACGCCCACCAACGCAATTCCGTTAAGTTCGTGTAGCATGCCAAATGAATTGCTTTCAAAGTATTTACGACGATAACACTAAACTCAGACTTTGTATCAAATGGCATAAAACTTGAAAAATGATACTTGAATTTTTTACCGTGTATGTAATGAAGCAAGGATAATAAGCGATAGCAGCTGCTTTTGCAGTTTCCCTTCCTTTTTATGTATTTGTGTAGCCTTTCTCACTGTTGATTTTGTTGTTGTCGTAAGCATAATTACATCTTAATTATGCAGTGATTTAAGATTACCTTGGTGATAGCAAAAAGCTTCGGTGCTTTAAGCCTCCTGTAAACAGTAGCGAGTATCTCGTTTTAAGGAAGTTTTGCACAATCAAATGTAGCTCACAGCTGTCGAATGCAGTGATAACATATTTTTTTACTATCGGAAATGGTTAGAAAATATGCACTGAAAAAGAATCAGTAAAATAAAATTTATAGACCTTAAAGAAAAAGGCCCTTAGGAGTAAATAGCTATGAATATGATTTTTGTTTACATATATTTAAATACAAATATTTGAATATTCGTCAATCAATTAAATATAAATCAATAGCTGACGCTAATTTTTTGTTTCCTTGGAAGCTGCATTGACGTTGTTACTTGAAAGCTATGTTTTCGAAAGAAGTGCCACATTAAATTGTTAAAACGGTTTTTTTAGAATGTTTTTGATCACTTTGTTCGCTTGTGTCCAGTTCTACAACATATTTTTCGAAAATGCTTTTGATATAGTCAGCTATGCTTGAAATATTAATCCTACTTAGTCAGTTGGAAAAAAATATTTTATTTATTTTATCAAATGAAAAATGTGATCAAATTAGATCAATATGCTCATTAAAAGTTAATTTAACATCAAAATGTATTCATAGGTCTTTGACTAAATCAACACGACATATTTTCTTATCTTTTAATTTATGAGCAAACTCCACTAAATTTTTTTTTTCCTGGTGAAAATCATAGATTGGCATTTATCAGGATTAAGATGTAAGCTATTTTTAGAACACCAAATCTTGAAAGATTTCAAGTCAGACTAAAGTGGAATAGTATCACCAACCCCCTTCACGTTCCTGTAAATTTTCAAATCATCTGCATATAGTAACAGATGGGAGTTTTTAATAACATGTGTAACGTCATTAATTGCTAAAACTAACAGGAGTGGCCCCAGGTAGCTTCCTTGTGGAACATCTGATGCCGCTCTAAATGGAGAGGAAAACACCCTCCAAAATTTTATTTGATATGAGCGATCAGATAAATAAGATTTAATCCAGCTGACAAAACTTAAAGGAAATCCAAGCTTCTTTAACTTAAACAAAATCAAATTATGTGGTAGTTTGTCAAATTCTTAACTGAAGTCAGTCTTGATGCAGTCAACTTGCCCATCAGAGTCAAAAGAACTTAATGCAAAAGAAGTGAAATCAAGGAGGTTAGAAACTGCCATTAACAAAACCATGATGACGAGTTGTTATGACTTCACCACAGCACACCTTAACCTGATCGTATATTATATGTTCAAAAATTTTCGGTATTGATGATAACTTAGCCACAGGTCTGTAGTTCGAAACATCATTTTTACAGCCTTTCTTGAAAAAAAATATAATCGGGAGTGAGCAAATACTTTAAGAATCGAAGAACTTGGAATTTGTTTCGATATTTTTCCAACTTTGTTTTAAAGAACCTTCTCAGAGCCTTCTTTTTAATATGTTAAAAGCTTTATATATGATAATAAAAGTTGCAACTGTGGTTCAAATCTCGTCAACATTGAACAAACTGACGGATCAAGGAAAACCGTAGTAATCTGGGTGTACCTTGGAAGTAATGTGCTATGATTTTTCATGAGCATCAGCCTGCATTTATTTAATCTCTTTTTATTGTGACGTATATGTAAGTTGACCTCAACTGCAATTCCAACTTAGGCCTCCAGCTCGTGGATCTCCAACTCGTAGTCACGTTGCTTAGTATATTTACGATCTCTTAGTAGCATCTTAACAAAGGTTTATGTAATATAAAATATTAAAAATTAAAGACAGTTTAATGTTTGACCATCAACTTTATTGATCATATTGAATTATCATAATAACTAATTTTAATTACTTACTAAAATATTTATAAAAAATAAAATATTTAAAGTTTGTATTTATTAATGGAATGCTCCATTTCATAAATAAATGCCAAAGAATAAAAAATACAAATTAAAAAAGTGTTGTTGCAAATTAAAAATTCTGAAATTTTTCATTACAAATTGCTGGTCATTAACTGAGATAATTTAAATGCAAAACATAAAAAAGTTTAATTCAAATAAATGTTCTTTTATTTCTCATTTAGAATTTTAATTCCAGCACGAATTGCAATAATTTACGACTACGAATAAAATTACATTATGCATAAAATTATATAGGAGTTTGCATTGTCTGTCCATGCCATTCATAATTTATACGAATTCCATGGTCCGGGAGAGAGCGTCACGAAACATATAATACCACTTGCGCACTTTTTGAATATTTCTAAATAGGCCAACAAACTAAATAGTTGACTCAATATCGTTTAAACACAATGCTGACGTTTTGCGGAACAAGAAGATACAGTGGACTCGAATGAACTAAAATAGTTTGTTACATATTTTGGTTGACTCGCGAAGTTCGTTGCGACCATATTTAAGGATTCAAACTAAAAGTTGAAAAGAATGGGCAATTTTGGAACTCAGGGCATAACACTTTTTACAAAAAATGTTTAACTTTATATGCGAGAAGCAATTAAGTAACTAAATATAATCGGGATTAAGTAAGTTAAGTACAAACTTAAGGCACAGCAGAGCACCTCTACCGAATCGCTCCCACAAAACTACTGAAACGCTGTAACTTTAATACAAAATATAAGACGCTAATGCACACTTTTTCTGATAAAGCAGAGTATTCCATCCTGGTTGTCCTGCCCACATTAGGCTTGAACAGGGATGAAAAGGGTCCAGGAAAAGATGTAAGCAGTATTTTTTAGCAAAACGAAGAACATGGTGCGATTCAACAGACGTCGTGGGGCTTTCCCTTATGTAAAATCTATAACCAGTCTTTCGCTTATATCTATTCCTATTGAGTATGGAAAAACCATAGTCGCCCCTTGGAATATTTGTGATGATTTTATCTCAACCAAAGAAAAACTATCAAAAAATAACGAAAAAATCCACCAAAGTTTAAAAATATCGCATTACTATCCCATCCCGTAACGAGAGAACCTAGAAAATGAGCCCTGTGTTTTTAAAATAAAAGAAAATATTTTATTAAATGCGGGATGCAGTGATTGCAAGTTGATTATTAATTCCATAAGAATTTTTTTATTTTAAAGTATTTTTAATTTTTTATGAACGACCTTTTTAAAAACTTTCATTAAAATCGACTACTTTATCCAGGAAATATTGGAAAAATATTCATCATTCATTTTTAAAGAACATCGCAAGTCTTAAAGTGTTTAGCAAAATACCATGACCAGCTTAAGTTAATTTAATGTTACTTTAGCATTAGCATTAACAAGAAGTATACAGCTAATCTTAACTTTACAACAGAGTGCTTAGTGTACTATAAAATATATCTTAAATTTAAGAGCATCTTATGCGCATACCCTTAATAAATGACACATTTCTTATGCGGATTCATTCTCGTATCCGCTGGACATTCAAATTCCCTGGTAAACTCATCAAAATTCGACATCATCCCAATGACACGCAACTCCTCCGGTGCATGCACATCCGTTGTAGCTAAAATATGTCGCCAATTTTTGTTAATATCTGTACACCAGACCTGAGCGGCGCCTATGAAAAACAATTTTCCATCGGTATAGTTGAGATGCGGTAATTGCTCCTGCTGCACCAGAGTATTCAGAGCATTGCGCTGCAGCCAACGTTGGTACGCTCGGTAGGCAATTCGTATGCCAACATTATCTGCAATGTTTTCACCCTGTGCGTTGGTTTTCTTCAATTTGCGACCATTATAGCTGAATGCACCATATTGCTGCCGTAGGCATTCTTTGCGTGCGACAAAAGCTTCCGTTGAATTCTTGTCCCACCAATTGTTGAGGTTACCACGTGCATCATATTTGCGTATTGTATCATCGAAACCATGCGTTAACTCGTGTGCAATGATATAGCCTACTGTGCCGAACCGCAGCGCGCTGGGGTAGACATCATCCCAGAGGTAACGTGGTTGCAGAAAAGCAACCGGCACCAAAACGCGATTCAATTCCGCCGCATATGCAGGCGTAAAAGACAGTGTAGTGCTTTCCTCCAACTTCGGTGGCTCTTGTATACTTTGACGATAATTTCGTCCTGCCAATTCCAATATGTTAATTACATTCTCGAAATAATTCTCAGTGCTAATGACAAGATCACCGAATTCTTTATCAAAATCTTCATATTGATATGAATTTATGGCCATGGTCATGCTGGAAAGTTTCTCCAAGGCTTTAACTCTTGTGGCGTTAGTCATCCAATTGGTGGTGTTGGACTCCAGCGTTTCCACAAACGAACGTTTTAGCTCAGACCATAACTCAGCAACATCGCTGACTACCGTCGCAGCATATGAGTCAGTGATGTGACGAAACACCATGTTGTCCAGATACTTGATGAAATGTTTTTTTGTTGCATCAACACATTTACGGCTTTGTTTTTGTGCTGTCGCTTCTACTTCCATGCGAAAATCTTGCAGCAATTCCCACATAATATAATTGGCCACCACATGCTTGGGTGTATCCATGATCAAGGTACATAAATTACGCTGATAGCTCTCGACATACTCATAGACAGGCAGTTTGTATTCATAGCCAAGCCAGATGCGCACGAAGCGTGCAAAGTCGATTGTTGGCTTGTAGCTCTCGGTCATTTCCTCGAGTAAAAGCAACTTAGTTTTATCCTCCATGCCAAGACCCTCTTCTGCATTTGACATACCTGCGGCAAGCTGCCGACTAAAATCAGCCATTTCGGTAGCAGTTTGTGAAGCCAACAGCTTGCTGACGCCCAACACTTGATGCAGCTCATTTTGCCACGACACCTTTAGTGCCGCATAATATTCACCAGCTTTGCTCGTTACCAGTTCATCCAATTGTCCTATATAAAGTCGATTGATTTCATTGTTTGACAAGTCAGCTGATATTTCAACGCCAATGATAATCTGCCTACCGTAACGCCGCAAAATCAATGCTATAGTCTTGAGCCAATCAAAACTCTGCTCCTGCCACTGATCTCCTTTAAGCACTGGCATGCCACCAAACTCTTCGATGACACTCAACAATTGTTCACGATAGTTTTTCTTTATTGCCTCGCGATCTAAGCAGGATTCATAGAAGTATTTCACCTTGCGTTCCATATCGCTGTCGTCTGTGTGCATTCCGGTTCTTAAGAGTTGCCACACTTTGCGATCATAGCCCTTAGAGAGCACATTAAAAATACCCGTTTTCGCCTCGCGATAGGCTGGATTTATTTTCGCCCAATTACCACAGGCGAAACGATAAAAGTCATGACATGGTTCCACTGTAGTATCCATATAGTTAGCGATTTCTGCTGATTTGGCAAGACGCATTATTTCACGCGCTTGATCTGAACTAAAGTCTGCCGGCTGACCCATTGAGCTGTGGAAAGTTTGACCAATACAACTTAAGATAAGTAACGTAAGCAGCTTTTGTACTTTGCCCATTACGTTTGGCATCATGGCGTCATAGAGTATGTCGTTTCAGTAGTACGCGCTGCGGAAGTTCTATTGAGACTATTTTGGGTTTCACTTTTTGACAACAAAATTTCATGAGTTTTCTCTCATGTTTTCGTTCTATTTAAAACAAAACCGAAAGTTTATTAACTAATCAGAAACTTTAGTACATGAAGGTTGCAAAGGTTATCGTTGTGAGGCGAATTTCGTTTCACGTGAGACAAAAATTGATTTATTTTTGTTTTTCGTAAACAATAAACAGTGAGTTGTATTGAGAAATGTCTATGAATTAATGATGACATAAATGTATATGTATCTATGAATGATATGTTGTAAAAATATTTGTATTGTAACGCGAAATAAATCAATTCAAAACTTGAAATATTGTGCAAACAATGAATTTACCTTCGACTAAGTAAACAAAATATGTAAATTCAGTGGAGTATATGTGTGAGTGTTAGCAGAAAAAATACACTGAAAATAAAATCAACATCGATTTGAAGAAAAAAAAATCTCAAAAAATGAATCAATGAGAAAATTTATCATATAAAGCAAGGCTGTTCAATAAACCGTAGCAGAAAAATCGAATCCGGAGCATTTTTTCAAGGTGATTTTGAAAACATTTTTTTTTTGTTACCGACATTTTAATTTTTGTCATATCTTCAAAATTTTAAGTTTGTACGATTGAAGTTAAGTTAAAAAATGTTATCTTTTATACTTTCCAAATTCAAAATGAATTTATTATTCGATTTTAAATCAAAAAATAAAACTTTCAGTGTATTCATATCAAAATAATATGTATTTCTAAAGAAAATCCACACCCGATTCGAGATTAACTACCACACTTGACAAATACTTGGCATAAGTAAATGTGTAAGAATTATTTCAACATAACGTTTGAAGTTCATCATGGCATCCTTCAAACTTAAAGTGTTGACTTGGCAAATTTTTGCACTCTTCCTTTTAAACTGTGCAGAAAGCACAATAAATGAAAGGGAAACATCACTAAACTTAGACGATAATCCACAAGCTACTGACATTCTCAACTAACTACTCCATGATATTCTGGTTACGTTGCACACAAAACTTAAAATTAAGTTAAACGTTGTTGAGCTGGTCGAGAATCTGCTATGTTCGCACTTTAAATTCATGCGAGAGCTTAAAAATGGACGTACGTATGTGTGTGTATGTGTTACGGATACGAATACGAATACAAGAACAAAGATACCAATTTTTCTCGCATGCATCAAGCAAAGAAAGCAAGGTCACGCTAGGGTATAATAGACAAAATTTATGTGCGAAATTCAGGAGGTTTAAGAAACTACCCCAAGGGGATAGTGCAAAATACACAAACAATACGAGTATGTGTGAAAGTCCATATCTTGTGGTTATTCTTGCGTAGGTGTTATTGCATAAAGCTTTAAAGCTAAATGCTCTTAACTATGTATTTATGTAGGTTTAATGTAAAGCATACATACATACATACCTTGTGGTTAATTATTCAATGAAAATGGGGTACTAAGCAGAATTGCAAAGTCATTCCATTGAAATGGGAATGGGCATTACAAAAAATAATCGTACTCGTATGCCAGGAATGTCATATGGAATGACTTGCTTTTCTTCTGTATTCCAAAGAAATTGGAATTCCCTTAAGGAAAATAAAAGGGAATACCTATTCTACACAATAGACAAGGGATTTCATAAATGAATTTTTTAAAAACACTTCATAGCATGCAATTGAGTTGGCCTGTCAATAATTTGATATTTTTAAAGAGTTACAAGTCAGACGTGCTGATTACCGATTCAATTTCGAATTCAGAAAACCAATTTCTGGAACCAATAAAAATTTAATAAGAAATGGAGGTTTGAATCCATTGAAATTAACTTCGGGAGGGATTTTTTCTTCTTGGAGTATTAACTTATGTTGTATTTCGAGAGAAGAGACTCTCTCCTCAGGCTAAAATCAATAAAGCATTGACAATGTCAGATCCGCCAATTCAAAATCCATCGAGATTTATTTTTTTTTTTTTCAAACAATAGTTGAAAAAGGACACCCATCACAAGTATCTGAGAGTTTATTTGCTGCAAGTTATGAACTAAGTAGATCGAATATAAATAAAATTATGCATCCCATCGGATATAAATGAGAATTCTCTTCTTTGTTTATGGTAATTTCATTTTGGAATACATATATTTTTTTATAATTATTTCATTTCAATCTCTTCGGAATGCAAAAGAATATGTAATTCCACTTAGAAATGAATACAAAACTATTGAGTTATCCTTTTTAAATCCTCTTGGGAAAGGCCATTCCGAATAAAATTCAATTACACCCCATTCTTTTTTTTATTCCTTGACGTGATATTAATAATATAAACTATAGACGCTCCTAATCGGAGCATAGGACGAAAACGAACTCCTTCCAGTGTCGTCTGTACTGCGACAGTCTTTTGATTTCTCGCAACGTTCCTGTGGTTTGGCATTCAGCGGTTGTGGATCGAATCCAAGTATTATTTGGACGTCTTCGTCATCGTGAGCCTTGTATGTTCCATTCGAAGACCATTTTATCTGTATCATTGTCATCTTTCCGTAGAGTGTGGCCGTTCCATCTATTTATTCGATAATAAAATTAAGTTCATTTTCATCCATAGTATTTTTTGTTGGTATGTCTGGAAATCCTGCTTTGAGCAGCATTAATCATTACACTTGCTGAAGATTGAGGGCTATGAAATGTATGCATTCTGATGGCTCTTTTTTCTTTATAATTAAGACAACTTCTGCCAAAGAGACCATTAATTTGATCTTATTTTTTCAGTTTGAGATCTAAATCTGAATTAATTACTCTTTTAGTCTGATTTAATTCGATATTTTTTAAAGATCTTCAAATACACTTTTCGAAAGACAAAAGGAAACTAAGCAAATAGTTTAGGAAAATGTTATAATCCCATTACTGTTCTACAATTCCTGAGTTCACCATAATCCTATAATTCAATAGACTAACCACAGTTTCTTGGATTTTCTATTTAGCACCTTAAAATTAACATTTAATACGGTTGTCGGCACAAGCATGTGAGCATTTGCAAAACAAAAATTACCTACATCACTTGTCATGTTGATGCCTTTTCTAAGGGATGTCGACAAGAAATCGGTAACATAGAGCTTTTCTAACAAAAAATGTTGAAAAAGTAAAACATCTAAAAGGATTTAATATTGTTTTCCCCAAGTGCATTGCATAAAGCTTCTTAAGCAGCTCAAGACAAGAGCTTTTTCTTTTGTGGCATTAAAAAGAACAAATAAGCGACATTAAAAATTTATTTTTAGCAAAAAAAAATGTTGACAATTCTCTGTCACCTTTCATTCAATATTTTTTTTTCTTTTCTTTTTACTGCTCTTTAATCAGCCACAAACATAAAAGTAATTTGGTGTAAGGAAGCAGTTTGAGTTAAGTGGAGAAAAATGGCTTATTCGATATAAAATGGAACTTCAGTGTACTGTGAACACTTTATGTCCAATTCTGAAACGTTACCATAACGAATTTCCTAATGTATCTCTTATTTATTAATTCAAATTTTTTACTTTGCTTTAGTTTGGTCCCATCCGCTCATCCAACTTCGCTTACATTTTTCTTAGGGTTTTTGACTCACCAAAATTGTTCGTACCAAATTTACTTAAAAATACTTTTGTTAGCATTGCGTTTTGAAGACGTAACTTGCATAGTGTGTGCCACGCCTTCACATCTTATCTGCCCAATAGAATAAAGTATAGCTTAAGACAAACATTTTGAGAGTTTTTTTTAATTATATGCATTAATTAATATTGAGTTCTCTCTGAGTACCCTCCTTTATTGGAAGTATTGTAGTATATTTTTAATTATTTCAAATCGCTTGCTGCACGTGTCAGTCCCAGTTCGAATGGACAAAATCTAATTAAAATTTCAAACTTAATTCCACAGCTGTTGGGAATGCATTAACTTTTGCATATAGCGCCACCTATGATGTAATTTTGGAAGTTTTACTGTCAACTCATTTCTGATTTTGTATTTTTATATAGATATGATAGATTTCAACTTTTGTCAACTGAATGTTGGATTATTGGAAAATTCCCTTTAAATGATAACTTTGAGTTACTGTTTCGATACGAGGTGCCACTGCCATTTTTCCAATCCCATACACTTTTTGTCAGAACAATAACTATGCTGCTGTGTATTTTTGTATTAAGTTTTATTATATTCTAGTGGCGAAACTAGGGTTGTTGGCATCTAAGGCTAAATGCCACATTTGCCGCTTTCTTCCGTGGATAGAATTTTGTTACTTTCATTAAAAAATAAAAATACTCATTACGCATGTTTCATCAAATATTCAAAACTGTATGCCGAGGACCATTTTGCCATCTCCAAGCCATAGTCCCCAAGGGAATAACCTATTCTTCGCTTAGCTACCTTACTGTTATATTCTGTTGGAAATATTCATAATTATCAAAACTTAAAGTTTTATGTGTAAAGGCTAAGTTCGATCTTTTCCGATTCATTAAAATCGAGTTAAAACATAAGAAATTTTTTAACTCGATTTTAATAAATCGGAAAAGATCGAACTTAGCCTTTACACATAAAACTTTAAATTCTAAAAATATCGCGATCTAAACTAAAATAAAATATATCAAAACTTAAAGATCTAACTTCTATAGAAAGTGTTTTTTTTTTCGATTGCTAGCCCCATTTCACCCTATTTCCACCTGACTGTTGCTTTTCATATTCTGTACTTTGTCTGGGTATATACCGTTGGGAAACTCTCGTGATATCATAACTTAAAGTTATTATTTTAATGACATTTTAGATCAAATTTCGTAAAATTATTTCTTAAGTGTCAGATTCACTATGTCATAATCCCGTGCTTTAAGCCTGAAGCTTATATGCCTGTGGTCTGGGCGATGCAGAAAGATATAGATATGCATGGAATTTCGAAAACTCCAATTTTCCCACTAGACATGTAACGTTTCAGAAAGTTTCAACGTAACGTTGCAAAAATGTTTCATTTGAAATGTTGCAAATGAAAAATTACATAAATCTTACTTATATATTTCAAATGTTATGTTTCATCTATAATCATGTTGAAGTGTTTCGGTAACGTTTCAGAAATGTTTTAAATGAAAGCAAAAAAGCGGGTATTGAAGCATTGCAGAAAGTTTTCTGAAACGTTTCTGCAAGATTTTTAAAAGGTTTCCGAAACGTTGCAGGCTGCGTGGAATAATTGAAGACTACGACGTAAAAGGAATATATTCTTCAAATTTTTGGTTTCTGAGCGGTTATAGTAAGTCAGTAGGGCAACGATTTTTTAACATATAGATTATAATACTATTAGTAGTGAAACTGGTTTCACTTTCAAAAATATGTTTCAATTTTTCGACGACATTTTTATTTCGTACCATTACTTTGAAGCGATCTCATAACTATTTAGTGACAGCTGTATTAAAAACTTCAACCATTAAACTTTCATAATTCGATTTCACGGTTCGTGCTTGAACCGACCATAAATAGTTCAATTTGAATGTTGAAATTTTTTAAGTGATTCACTATACGACACTCAGCTAAAGCCAATATCATTTATTCTTATAATCAAATAGAATGTTTTTCTCTGCACTCATGTGCAAAAACTTGACATTGACCTTTGTAAAAATTATGTGAAGGAAATGAAAGAAGGTTGACAAAAAGAACTGCAGGAAAACTTTACCAAAAGCTAAAAATATTTCCGCATGGAATAATTTAAAAGTGTTGAAATTTTTAAAATAAATATTTTTGCATGAAAGTGCTCTGAGGTCAACACCAATCTGCACGTACATAGCGTATATTTCCACAAAATTATATGCACGTAACTTGATGAGATATTGCCATACTTTTTTGCACAGTTTCTGATTTGTTTTGTCAACCACATTTTGTAGTTTTTCTCACACTTAAACCACAGCAATGAATAGAAAAATGGTCTATAAAGTCTAAGTTTTGTTTTGTTTTGAACACGACAACATGCCACTTTGAAAGAGTTGCCAACATTCATTTCTAATTTTAATTATGTAAATTTTATATTTTATATGTGCCACAAATTTGTGAACTTTTTTTTTCGAATTATATTAATATATATATATTTTATTTTATCAATTTCAGGTGCGCTTCCTTTGGTGACTGCAACCACATTTTGCTTCTCTTACAAATGGAAATGCATTTTTATAGTAACCTACTGTTTAATGTCCTTATGGGGTCTTTACAAGGTAATGAGAACAAAGTTACACTATTAAACATATCAAAAGCTGGAGTGATAAATGGGACATTTTTTTTAACGCACGTTAGATTTTGTTTTTGTGCTGCTACTTAGAATTCTTAAATAAAGAATATGGGGAATAGTTTTCACAACGTTCTAACAAACAAAGTTCCAGGACTTTTTGTAATTCAACTGAATTAAAACCTGCACTGGTAAGGTAATAGCCCCGGGCTCCGATCTAAAGGGCGCTACCAACCAGCGGTAGATTAAAATATTCGGTAGAAATTTGCACCTGGATCCAACTCAAGCATCCCAAATGACAACAGCAGGATTGATTTATGGTCAACAAGATATATAAATGACATACTGTGGTTCTAATGATATTTTTGTCAATTCCAGTGAAACAATATTATTATTATCATAAAGACTTAAATTGAACGACCTTAATATTTTTTTTGGTTCTGAATATATAAAAATTAGTGACAAAAAATATTGTTTGTAATTTCAAAATTGAAATGTTTTCATGTTTTTTTACGGGGCCCTGTTTCACATTTTAGCCCCTCGCCACGAAAAGTCTTAATCCGGCGCTGGTTAAAACAATATTACTACATATAGATTAGACTATATTTGAGTAATTTTTTAAAAAGCTTTTGTTTTAGCAAACATTGTGTATTAATATGTTGAAAATAATTTTTAGCAGCTAAAATAAATGGCCCAATATAAGCTATCTACCAAAAAAGTTTAACATTTCTAAAGAATTGAATTATTTAAACTCAAACAAAGTTTGATGTGTGTTAAAATTTAATTTTGTTTGTTTTGTTTTATTCCTAACATCTATTATTACACCTGCAATATTGATATTTTTTGCAGGCTCTGACAGCAAGTTCTCCATGGCAGCGACGTCTCTGTTTTGCGCTTCCTTTCACTATGCGATCGATTTTAACTTTTTTGCGTACTTTGGGTGTTGTAGGTGGTAACCAAGTGGCTTTGTCGCATGTCTATCTACAGGTAAGAATTACACATCGAGTGCTCCAATAAAAACCAAATAATACTTTTAAACGCTCTTTTTTAATGTTCAATTTAATACCAACTTATTTACATAAAATATCGTGCCATTATGTTCTCTTATTTGTTATTTAGTAATGGGATAGGCTGAAAACCCCTTTCTTTATAAATGTTATATTGTGGTATATTAAAAAAGCTATATAAAATTAGATTTTGAAAGCTTAACACATTTTTGATGTTACACCCACTTTTAGTTCATTGCTTATGTGTAACATCAGTTTTTCGCGTACGAAGTATAGTAAAACGTTTGACAAATCGTTTGAAGATTTGATATGGTGCCATTAGAGAAAATTGCCAGATTTACTTTAAACTCCAGGTAGTTTCGATACTGATGTTAAAAGCCTTCGAATATATTTGCCGTTTGATCGGCAATGTTTCAAAAAAGGAACACATAAATTTATAATTTTAAAAAATTGCAATATTCGTGCAAGTCACAACGAAAGAACTTTTTTACAAAACACACGGAAAAGTTTAAGAATACTAAGAATAATTCACAGCAACAAACAAACCCTGAGAATCTTTGTCGGTGTTATTACAGGACACTATTTTATTGGCAAGCGTGCCTCAAGACTAGGGCTTTCTGACCTAGGGGATCTTTGTAGAAGCTGTACAAATCCTGATGTCGAAGAGTCTGTCTTTCATTATCTTTGTGAATGCCCAGCGCTGACAAATCGGCGTTATAAAGTTTTCGGGTTCCACTTCTTCGACTCTCTTGAAGACATCCAAAATCCATTGAAGTTTATACAAAATTCGAAATGGCTTGCATAAGTTGAAAACGAAGTTATAAATAGTTATGAAAGACAATTGTCATCTCCCATGCTAACCTAACCTAAGAATAATTCACAGCAATGAACTTTGATGACGCAGCTGGCAGTTTCTGAATTTAATTTAGATCTGGTGAAAGCTTTAGTAAGCACTGATATCTCTTTCAGAAAACTTCATAGTGCCGTTTTTTGTAACTTTTTGAGAAAGTATAGTGCAATAAAATCGTCTCTAGGTCTACATTGCGCAAAATATATTTGGGGCATTTCTATAAATATTTTATAGCTAAATAAATATAAGGAGTTTATTTAACGATAAAAAAGGTTTGACTTTTATAGATGAAACCACCAACAAGGAGGGTTGCTATATACCCAGCGTAGTCGTCGGTGTGTTATCTGAAGAGAAAAAGAGTTTACAAAATTGTTCGTGGCCGACTATTGAAAAACTTTCAAAAGCCAACTAATGAAAAATTTAATTCACATTATTTGGCAGAGTAGTATAAAATATGTTATTGTAATTTTATTTCTGTTAACGAAATGCACGAAGAATTGTGCACAGATTGGCTGCCCCCTCCGATATTCTGACAGAGGTGCAGTATATTCATTTTGCCCCCTACTCGGAAATTAGTTACATCATAATTCGATCAACATTAGGATTTTAGCAAATGTTTTTATTAATGTGATTATCTCACATCTTGAGTCTATCGAAATGTGACAAAATGGACATTTAAAAAAGTGCATAAGAACTGAGCTTCAAGCAATCTTTCCATTAGTTTCCGAGTGTTAGTTATAGTCACAAACAATGCATAAAGTTAAATCGACTCAGCTGATACCAAATGGCATATCGAGTCGAAAAATATCGATATCAATAGTATCGACCGTTTCTAGTATCAACGATATTAGTCGAGATAAGAGATGCATACACAATAGGAGCTTACACATGATCAAACAACTCATTGGATTGTCAAAACTGAGCAGTTTCTCAAATCGTTTTGAGCTGAACAACCTCCGTTCTCAACTCCAAATATTGAAAAACCTAGCCTGGCAACAAACCAGCGTGCTGCGATGAAATCGCTGACCAACTTCAGAAATCAGCTGACACAACGAAACACCTACTAGATCAAGTTTATACACTGGTCAATTTGATAATGACAGTGCCAGGTTCAGCAGCTTCTTGTGAATGGTCATTCAGCGCTTTGCGACGGTTAAATACTTATCTTTGTTTCCAAATCACCCAAAAAGTCTTACCCATACAACGCTTCTTCATTTTTATAAGGAAAAGAACTGGATCCTTAGATTTTCGATTGGTTAGCAAAGAACTCATCTCGCGAAGAAATCGAAAAGCCATTTTTGGAAACATTTGAAGAAAACTTACCTTATCTTTAAAAAAACATCTTCAAACAACATTCTCTGTATGTCCCGTTCTAAAGTATAGAGTAAATCCTTCTTTTTCAGAAAAATTTATCAACCTTTTATATTTGAGTTTCAATGAAAAATGTCGTTGTGGCGCCTCTGTACCAGGCGCAACATTACTACATAGTTTGACCTGTTCGGATCGGGCATAGACTAAACTAAACTGAATAATTAGTATTTTGCATTTGATTATTAATTATTATTATTTTTGCATTTCTATTATATTGGCAACAAACTTTTACGAAAACACTAATCAAAAACTAATCATAACTCAATAGTTAGAAGTTGTGAGTGAATAAATTATATATTTTTATAATAAAAATCATAAAAGTTTGGTAGATGCTACGCTAGAAGCTCTTGAAAAACACCTCTGCTCAAAATTAGCACTGTTCACGTTAATTTATGTAATTCATCAAATCACTTGAATATAACGATTTAACCCTTAAATGCATCACGTAGCCATTTGGCAACAAAGCCTTTTTTTATAAAAAAAGGAGTTGTGTAGTGCAACAATTGTATTTTTGTATGCTGTTATAGAACAGAGAGAGATCACTTGTTTTCGTGAAGTTATGCTAAGCTCAAAAATATTGAGAGAGATTGCTCTTTTGAATTGTTAAGTAGGCGGTGAATTTGCAAACAGGTTTTGTGATAAAGTGAATTTTTAACTTGTGTTTTTTCGCTCTTTTGTCTATAATTTCTACGAAAAAAAAAAGTTTTTAAAATCAACTAAGGTATTTTTTATAATATCAGTAGCCATACATTCAATAAAACTGTGCCTTGTTGTACCTACACCAATTTTTGGGTCTGTTGCCATTTGGCTACATTGAGTGTTTAGTGAAATTTTTTTTTTAAATTTCCGTTACATTTTGGTTTAGATGAGCAGTTTTCAGATAAGGAAATAGAAGAGTTTTTGGGTAAATTTACTTTTACCATTTGATAGATTTGACAATGGTAAATTTGTGGTTAGCCTACAAATGGGTCTTGAAGCAAAATGGAACTGCGGATTCCCAAATAATGTGCCAAGCTAAATTTCGAGCAGAGGTGGCAGAGTGTTTGTGCAGAATCGGAACGAAATCGACAAAAGGGGGAAGACGAAGTTCCATTGAGCAAAATATACAAATGAAGAAGAAAGAAGGACCTGCACAGATATTCGACTAGACCAGCTTGGGCATTGGCCATTGAATGTACATGCCAAAATGCGATAGAAATACCCTAATTGTAAAGGTTTCACTCGAACAAAGTGTGAAAAATGCGATGGTGCTCTATGTCTCAACAAAAACAACAATTGTTTTAAAAGCTTTCATCCTAACTAAAAACCACTCAATGTAGCCATTTGGCAACAAACCCCTTTTTTAACAATAAAATATATAAAAAAGAAAAACAAAATTTTTCTGTGTTTTTCTTGTGATCTATGACCATTTCATTATCATTTAAAAAAAATTTCACTTAAAAAAAAATCATGCATTTAAGGGCTAAGAAACGCTTAACAAAATATATAGGTAAAGGTAACATTAGCAAAATAACAATTTTAAGCAAAATAAAACCTTCAACAGGAAGGTCATCGCTTCGCAACCTATCTAAATAAATGTCAACTAACCTAAGCAAACACTCTGAAAAACTTTGCCAAATACGTATACATTGTTTATGTGTGGTGGTGAGTTGAGAAAAGACGAAAGAGAAAAAAGTGTTTTTAAATAAAAAAGTAAATATTGATACAATTTAACTTTGATAAAATAAAGAACAAACAAAAATAAGCAGACATAAGGCGAAACCGTTTGCCTTGTTTGACCTCTTTACGCCATTAAGTAAAGCCAATGGGGTTTCTATTTACGTTAGTGGAGCTTTTAGCAGCAGTTACCTAACTCATCAGATTGACATTAATTAACAGAGAACAAGGATGTGATAGATACGCGTAGCTTAAAAAGTTTTCGCAAAATCGATTTGCTTATTAACAAGAAAATAAACTATGGCGTCTTTTAATGAGAAAATTGGTCAATTACAAGAGTTCTGAAAAAATGCTTACGATGTTGGATTAAATACATCAGCGCGCATATGTTTATTTCTAGAAAAAATATATTGTTCAATCAGGAATTTATTATTTTTATGCATTTTATGCATTTCCAAAGTAAAAGTTCATATTATTTATGTGCGAAAACAATGTACAGCATACAAATTTAATTTACTATTAAATCGACCGACTGTATATGTATATGTATGTCTACATACGCTTTTACGTCAAAGTACAGAAATTACATTAATTACATGTTCTTTTCATGGAAAAAATTTTTGATTTTAACTCTCAGTTTAGTGGTAACACAAAAGGCGATAAACCATACTTTGTGGTCTGACAGACCATATTATCTATTTTGCAGCTGTGACTTATCGAATAGCAGCATGATCTTTTCCGGGTGTAATATTATATAGTTCAAATATGTGCATTTATGTGTAGATCTTTAACCTCATCCAATAAAACCGGTGACCTAGCAGACGTGTTTTGCTTCACACTGATAGAATTTATTCGTTTTATTTCATTATTTTATAACTTATATAGAAACATCTAGCATGTTGAAGAAAGAAGCCTATGGCCAGCGATTAACAGCATGTCTGCACGACTTCAAATAAGACCAAGCCAATATATATAGCATTCAGCTTACTTCAAAAGCACAAATTCTCTGATAGTGTCCGGGCGACCAGAATGGCATTACGATTTGTTTCACGAACATTATGATCGAAAATTTCTGAAGCTTTAAGTCATTTACAAAGTGAGATTCGATACTTTTTGGCATTGTCTAACGATTGCCGTATGACTGTGTGCTAAAGAGTGACAAGTTAAAACTGGTGGAGTGGTAAGCCAAACTTTCTCATATTTGGAATGAGAGCATACTGCAGCATTGGACATAGCTTGACCAGGTAATGGTTCCATTTGCTCGCTGTCATTTTTTACGTTTATATAGCTTCAAGCTCAGCTACTCTTCGGCATCTGAAGAATCGCTACCACCATGAATTGGCGAAAAATCAAGGCCAGTCTGTTCCTCTCCCGTTCTAAATTGTTCATATGGCTCATAATCTTCAGCATTCTCCATAGGAAGAATAGCGGCAAATTGGGCGTTGTATTTCTCTTTTTAATTAGCAGAAAGATTAGGAAAATGAGTGTTTCTACGACCTCTTATCAACATCACAACGATAACACTTTCAGTGAAATTCATATTCAAAATTATACTAGCACTTGAAACCTAAGCCAGCAAATTTTGTACCCGAGTAAGGAGATTATACATAAAGACCACAAGCGAAACCTGCTAGTAGTGTCGTTATAAACACCAATCAAGTCACTCAATTCAAGCAAAAATCGATTTGACCGCTATGGTCTGTCAGACCACAACGTTAATCGGAGGGTTAATAAAAATTTTAATAAAAGTGTTTATGTACGAAATTTGGTTCAGTGTTCGATAATGTCACAAAAAGAAGCCAATTACATAGCATGAATATCGCTTATAGCTTATGTTGATTTGATCGACTGTAGTGCATTAAAAATAAAACTTATAATATTAATAAACGAAATGTACGCGCTTAAGTTGCTTCACAATAGGGGTCCTCACACGTGGTCGTCAAATAAATAAATCGGAAATTTTTACAAAATATTGTTGCCTTCAAACAGTGCAGCAGCATCCGTGTGTGTTATTATTTAGCAATTTGATATGTAAAGCAAAAACAACGCCACGTGTGAAGGACAAAGAGCTCTTTTCCCAAAGCAAAAAGTACGAACGTGTCTAAGTAGTTTGAAGAACAACATATCAACGCAACTCTAATTAGAAACCTGAACTGTCTGTCTGTTTCTCAATAAAACGTTCCCTGAAATGTAAATTCTTATTATGGCATTAATATCTTGTACATATCCCATATACGCTTTTATAGTATAAAACTTAATTAAATATTTGCATTGCTTTTATAGAACTTGGAAGAACATAAACCAGTGTATGTTTCATAATATAAAAATTTGTATTAATTTTCTTCAGGATGGTGTTTCCATAGTTGGTGGCGCTATTGGCGCTATGCGCATACCAGAAAAATGGATTCCTGGATTGGTGGATTACTATTTAAACTCTCACAACATAATGCATGTGCTGGTGGTGGTCGCTGTATACTCAATGCATAAGGTAAGGAACTTTAAAGACAAATCTCATGTGTATGTATGTAATATATGTATATATAAAACTTGTGAAACAATGTTTGTAAGGGAAACGGAAATGAATTTACATATACGGGGTGCTAAATTTTAGTTTCCGCAGGCCAATATCTCGAGAACTGAACAAGATAGTGATAAATGTTTTGGGAAAATAGTATAAGATTTCTAGAGGGTCAAAAAACAGTGATTTTGCCTTTGACCTTGAAACCAATTTTCAAGGTCAAATAAGATTTTTTTAATAGACCATATAAAACAGTTTCTATTTATACATCTCACTACCATTATAATAAGTTCGAAGGCATTAAAAATCTGTTTAGTTTTTTAAAAGCCAGGGTCGTCTTAAACTATGGTGCAAGAAGTGCATGGAACCATACTTTAAGTTCTTTTGGGGCGGCAGTAATATCTATTATGTAGTGACTTTTTCAGACGCTCCTTAAAATAGTATTAGGTTAGTTAGATTAGGTAGGAGTGCCAGTCAGCTACGAAAAATCCGGCTCACTTCGACCAAATGTGATCCATTGTGATACCACAGGGTGTCTGACTATAAACACTCGTTGAACCAGATTTTGTAATGAAACTAATAAGCTGACCTATACTAACATGTCTAAGGTCATACAGGTCATCAAATAAAAACGACCCAAGTGTCTTGTGGCGTTTTCTAGCAAGTGCGGGACAGGAGCAGAGAAGATGTTTAATATTTTCCTCTTCCTTCACATCTCCACAACTTCTACAGAAGTCAAAAGACTTAACACCAAATCTCTCCACATGTCTAATGATGAGGCAGTGGCCAGTTATGGCTGCAACAACTGACGAGATACTATGTCTAGTGCGAGAAATTATCTCTGACGAACGCTTAGCATCCCATTTCGGCCAGATTTGCCTAGTTATATTGCAAGTTGACCCTTAAGTTCGTATTTTTTACCATTTCTTCTTTAAGCAGTAAGTTGCATGCTAACACCTTCCTTGTTCTGAGGAATTTATGCAGCCAATGTTCCTACGCCCAGGCACTCAGATGAGGTGAATGTTGAGCCATCTCGTTTAGAGACGAGGAACATTGTTAGGCCACTAGTGAGTTTAGGAAGGCTGATTATAAAGAATTGATAGCAGTCTGACTATCTGAATAAATATTTATATCCTTTCTGGATACAACATTCATTCTCAGCCATGATGCTACCCCCTCTATCGCTATAACCTCCGCCTGAAAAGTTTTAAAATAGTAGTAATGATTAGGAAAAAAGATTTCTGAATTGAAGCCAAAGCTTCGAAAATGTGATTTTTATAACTTTTTATTTGTAGACCATTAAGGAACCAGAATATATTTTTACACTCTAACATTTTCAACATTTATTGGTATAATGGTGCTTAAACTAGTGATGTGTCAAAACTCTTACACAAGTTAGTGCTGTTTAAAAACTACTTCACATAATCTTATATACAACGTGGCGTACTAAGTTCATTTAAAAAGTGCAAGTACCACAGTTTTTTTAAGATATAGCAATGGCTATCACAAACATAAGAGAGTAAACAGTTTTTCCCAGTAGGTGCGTTAAATTAAGACTTGCACTCCTGGCCCTGCTTGTACCATTGGCAATAATATAATTATGCATATTTTAACTTTAATCCTTTTTTACAGGCTACCATCAAGGACTTTGAATGGATGTCGGCAACAACCTGTGAAACACTTACAAGTGCCACAAATGATACATTAGAGACCACTTTAAGTGCAAACATAGAGCTATGACCCTTCAATCACACCAGCGAATTCAGCTACTACAGTAAATTTATTTGTTTTATAATGAATTTTAACTTTTAGAAAATAGTGCAATTTCATTTAATTATTATGTTAAGAGTTAACAAAAGGCCATATATTTATATTCAAACGTTGATCGAAGTTAATGACGAATACACATACATATAGCACATACGTATGTATGCATGCATGTGTATATACATAAGATATAATAAAACTGGCAATGAAATAGATAACTGCTTTGTTAAATCGCATTCATAAAATGTGAAGAATCCAAAAAACCAAAAAGTAAAAACTAAAAAACAAACTTTTAAAGTTTATAGAAAATAGCAGAGACACGTAAAAATCTCTAAATATTAAAAAAAAAATAGCTAAATTTATTTTTATTGCTCTTATATATAACTTGTTACCCAGAATTCTATACTTTGCCCGTTTAAAGTTACGATTTTAATGTACCTACACATAACTTCGAATATACCTACTATATTTCTTCTTGAATTGTTGCAGGAACCAAAACAACAACAAAAAAAAAAAAAACAAAACAAAAAACCAAAACAAAGCAAAATACTAAAATTAGTTTATTAAATAGTTTTCTAAAAACTCGTACACTGAAAATTATATTTTAAGAAATGTTACTTATACATTGTGTAGTTAAGCATATGAGGGTATTCGATTAACGACGTATATGGTTTTTAACTTTTGAGATATGGGTGAATACGCTACGTTTTCCAATATAACAATAAATATAAAATTAAATATATACTATATATGATAGATTAACAAAGACTCTGAATGGCATAAGCTAACTTAGTAGTACTATTACTATTAAAAACAAACACTTTAAGCCAGTGGCGTCAATTTAATAGGGCTGGGGAGAGCATTTCCCCTCCCCTCCCCCAAAATCTGTTGCCTGTTATTTTTCAATACATTAATTCAATAAACCCATCTTATAGTGGTGGAATTATAAGGCTCAGCCCCCCCAAGATTTTGTGAAGTGACGCCACTGATTTGGGCATAATTAACTTAGAAGTACTTTAGATGTAGTTGTACATCCTGGTTCTAGGTCCATCATATATAAATCATCCTTTCTCAAACATTACACCCATGTTGTTCATTTTTTTTACGATCTAAAAATTATCAAAAGAATCTTTAAGTCAACAAAAATGTTTAAGTTTTCGAATGGGGCTTGGTAAGGTTACTATTATCAATTAACAGATTTACATAATATAATGATCCATAAAGAGAGTTATCTCAAAAAAAAAAATTAGTTACTTTTACCAATATATAACGTCTTAACTTCATATAAAATGACCATAAGCTTTTTGCTGAATGCGGAGAAATCTAAAACTCAAAATTATCAAAATTCAGAGGTCAAGTGAAGCACACCACTCTTCCATTGCAGTTTTTCAGCTAAAAATGTTTTAATTTAAATTTTCGTTAACTCAATTAATTAAAAATACCGAGTGGCGATTTTGATGGCATCCAAAATGGAAAAGGTCGTCACATTGTAAAATACTAAAAAAAAAGATCCAAAAAATATCTAGCTACAGTTTGTATGCTTTAAAATATTTTTGGATTTTAAATATTTTCGAACTTATCTTGGACTTTAAGTACACTTTATTTTAAGAATCACATACTTACGTCGTTATTCGAATACACCATACAGATTTTATTAATTTAAAAAAAATTAAAAGCAAATTGTGAGCGAAATCTAACAAATTTAACAAAATGAAAATTCTCTTCGACTGTGGTATTAAATTTTAAGCTAAATTTAAAAACAAAAGAAAAATGTATTAAAAACAAACAACTGCAAAAATAATGACGTATTTACAAATTAAATGAACGTAGTGCAAAACAATTGAGTAAAACTTAAATGAATAGAAAAATAATTAAAACTTCATTAAAAATACTAAACTTATAGCAATTAAAGTAACAATAAATAAATAAATAACTAAATACATGCATATGTACTAAAAAAATATATGTAGGTAAAGTGGGGTATGCATGGGACAAATGTAAAGGTTTTTTGTGTAATTGTGCGACTCTTTTAGTCAAGTGATTGAAAATATTCTATATAATTTTTCCAAATATCAGAGGTGTTTTATTAAATATAAAAATGTTTAAGATTTTTTTTGTTTTGATTTTTATTAAGATAATACTAGTTGCTAATTTTTATATCGAAATTGCTTCTTTTTCCATATATTAATTTAATTAAAGCATTTCCGCAACAATCACAACATTAAAAAATTATTTACAAAAAATATTACCAAAATTAAATCTCTATTTCTTTCAACAGAAATAGCAGAGAGGAAATGTTAAAGAAACTAAATCATTTAGTTTTCATAAATTTTGAAAAATGGCAAAATAATAGATCTACCCAAACAAAAAACAAAACGTGATCAAAACCAGAGATCCCAACACCCAGCTCTTTATTCTTAGACTTATAATCCTCCTCTCTCTCTTTCTCTCTCTCTCTCTCTCTCATACAATATGCCAGTCATTCCGAAAGGCATATATAATAACCTAGGAAAGAACTCAGAAACACGAGGTTTCTATTGAGTCCTTATTATCGTTGTGATGGTGAAGCACTAAATTACACAATCGCCTTTTTAAAGGCTAAAACTGATATCTCACTGAGATTGAAATCGTACTTAGCCTATACGTTTCACCGCTTTGAAAAAATCATGTGGAACGGGTCAGACGCTAAGACCCACGCGAACGAAAACACACGTAAACACGTCTGTACTCATTAACGGACAAAACGAAAGACCCTTGTAATCCCCATATATATACTTCTGTTATGAAAGCATTATAGAACAATCTGGGTAATTGCGAGCTGTCAAACATTTTTAATGCAACGCTGCGTTAGAAAAAAATCAACATCTTCAACTGTCAAAATCACAATCAAAATAAAACAACAACTCTACCATGATTTAACAGCTAAGGTTCTCGCAAGCTGTCAAACTCACATCTGAAAGTGTTGAATGTCAGAAAGCTAGAGTTTCAAAGTTGATATTCAAACCAAAAATCGAAAAAAAATGTAATACAATTTGACACTAGAACTACTTTTGGAAAAAGCAGCATTTTTTTTGCAGTAACCTTATATAGTTAAATCATGAATTGTACAATTTAATTGGGTTTTTTTTCCTCCAACAGCTGATTTTGACATCTAAAGAAGTTAAACTATAAGCGATGGTAGTCAAATAGTCAGTTAGAGTAACCGCTTACTCTCAATTGGTAATTTTGCAAATGGGCACATCTTACTCACGACACAACGAAACTGCTTACTCGTGCGCAGATAAAGCAGCAGTCGTAAAGAACCAAATTTTAAAGTAAGAGAGATCATATTCCAAAATTTTTTATTTATATTATTTTTTTTTTAAAATTACCACTGAACTGTGCTAAGTATTTCATATAACATAACCCTCAGCTCTTACAAGAATAGCAAGTAATATCTAGCTCTTCTAGAGCTCTTTCCATCCTTCTAGCTATATAACTGCAATTATGACTGCATAATTTTTATTTGTGTAAATATATCATTAACGCATCGGCTCGTTACTCGAGGTAAACACTTTCGTTTCACAATCGCTGCAAGCTTTTTGTTTGTGTGAATTCGTTTTCAAGTCATTTGCTCCTTCAGCTTTTTGAGTTTTTTACACAAACTGATGCTATTGTAACCAACCAAATCTCCCGGTAAAGATTTTGAGATTTTTTGATTTGTTGTCTGCATTAGCTTCTCAGTGTAATCTTTCACTTTTTTATGTTTAAGAAATTTTTCTTTTTATTTCAAGCATTTTCTTATTTAGTTTATTTATTTATGACGTTTATTTATTTTACCTTCGCAAGCAAGCAGGTGCTGCCATTTATTGCAATACTTTGCGCATTGTTTTTTATTTGGTCTCAGCATTACATTTACCCCACTTTAATCAAATAATTTAAATAACGAAACTTTTTGACAATTATGGTTGCAATAAATTAGAATTATGTTACACCAAAAAACAAAAAAAAAAAACTAAATTAGAGTATATTTCTAAATTAAAACTCGTTATAGGAATCTTAAAAATTTTATTATTACTTATAGATTTTATGAATTTTAAAATAAAAATCTTCTAAAACCTAAGGAAAATAAAAATGCATTAAAATGTAGTAGAGTTATTCTATGTCAAATATACCACTCAAAATAATACAAAACACTTCCGAGTGATCTTCGAATTTCGTTAGCATTTGTGGAGAAGTTTTAGTTGTAAAATCGGATACGGATAGATATTAAATAAATTATAATTTTTCAATAAAGATAATCACATACATACATACATATATGTACAATCTAATGATTGCTTACAAATGCTATCATCTATAAGTCCTCAGCGCCTGATACACCGCAATATTAACCTGCCCACTACGAATGTTTTTTTAAATCCCTTAAGGAAAACATGGAATGCATGCATGTGGTTACATAATTTTCATAGGTTTTGAAAATATTTCTGTAAGTTTTTATGACTGCTTTGAGAAAGTTTCCAACGCAAACTACTAAACCTATTTTGGAATCTTCAGGCTAGTTAGGTGATGAAGAACAAACTTATGACAAAATCGTATAACTACAAATTCCACAGCAGCAAAGAGGAACGTTTACTAAACTTGGACCTTTTTTGAAATACTACCAGACCTTTTTTTTGAAATATTACAAGCCGTTAAGGATTCATTCATTCATTTTAGTGATGACAAAAAAAGTTATCTCGAAATACAAAATAAATGACAACTAATATGGCTGTTTTCGTGACGTTGAATCCAGAAATGCAGACCAATTCTTAGAATTGGCTTTGACGTGAAATGGTTCATTTATGAGATACATAATCAAATAAGTTTTTCATGATGGTGTCGAAGGGGACGGTTACTAAAGTTTATATTTTTCATAAATTTTACATATTATTGTGGGTCGAAATTTATTTTTCCATCCGCTGGGTCTTAAAGTCCTAGATATCGTTATTTTGAACATCACTGTGTGCTAAAATTTTTTATAAGCGATCTTAGAGTGAGCGCGAGTGCTTGAAATTTGCTAATTTTCAGTACTTTTTTCATATCATCGATACTGGCATAAATCTCTACGATAGATCTGGCTCATATTTTTTTTCTGAGTGGTTGAATTAATTTAAAATTATATTTTTGTACATTATTCTGTGTTTTATGAATATAGTCCAATTTTGGGATACTCGCGCTCCCTATATGATCGCTTATAAAAAATTTTAACTACACAGTGATGTTTAGTATGAAGATATCTAAGATATTAAAACCTAGCGCATGAAAACAAAATGTTCGAGCCACCCTACTATACATACATATGTTATTAAAACCAACTTGCAAAAGAATTGTTTCCTATGATTTCGTAAAAACAAACAAAAACTTGGTATAATTTGACATGGAATGATTTCATAGAAGAAACTTTAATAGTAGAGACTTTTTAGTGAAAATTAACAATAATTACAATAACAAAATAATTAATTTAAAATATAAGTACGTGAATAGTTTAATTATTAGAACAAATATATTCCAATTGAACCTTAAGCGCGCAATAATTTAAAGAAAAATATTCTACTAACATTAAATTAAATCCTTATTCTCACTAACTATAGGGTGAAAACTTGTGTTGTATATCTATGACTTTTCGAAGGTCAAACCTTTTCATAAAATACAGATTATTTTTTTTCAAAACAATAAATAACATATACAAAGTTCTTCGAAACTTCAATTTTCGTAAGAGTTATTGGTAAAAATATTTTTTGTGTGACTTTAGAAACTATTTTTTTTCTACCAATCAATAGCATAAATATGTTGTTATTTTACAAAAAAATATAGTTTGTTGAATATTAAAAAAAGAAAAACCGAGTTAGAATTTTTTTTCTTTTTCGATAGTAAGTAAATATTTTCTAAATTCACACAAAAAAAGTAACTATTACAAAAATTTAAGTCTGGCAAAATTAAATTTTTTTTTTGTTTTATACAAAAAAAAGTGTATTTTATGGAAGAATTTCAACGATCCAAAAATCACAGATACACCTTACAGATTTTAACCACATAGAGAAAATTTATCTCTTATGAAATTGACTTTATCATAAATGCACTACACTTACATATGTTGAGGAGTATCAGGCTCTTTTCCTGGAGCAATATGATCATCATATTAATGCATGCTAATGATGTCCGCATCGAAAATTTTGAAAAATTCCAACTTTGAGCGCATGAAAAAAATAGTTTTTAAAATATACAGATGTATTTTTTTTCGTATCCATCAAAAACAAAATTCTTCTATAGTTATACTCGTACAACACGGAAAGTTCCTTTTACTTCCAAGACGCCAAACCTAAGCATTTCTATAAATATCCTTAAAATGGACAATGCTTCCAATAAGCAGTTCTTAAGGATCTTTCTGAACTTCTGAGCCTCTTAACCTTGTTTTTATCAATTGAAATATCACTTATCTCTTTGTTAACATACCCTAATTATTTATCTAAAGATAAACATTATCCAAAATAAATGGAATTCTTACTCAAACGAAAAAAAAGTTCTCAAAAAACTCGCAATTTTTGTTGACGTCCTCGGAAAGTTCGCCTTAATTCAAAAATTTTTTTTTCAAAGCTTTAGAAGAATAAGGCATTTACTTCCTTTTTTGGTTCTTCAAACGATAAGATTTTCCTGAGCTTCCTATATAGTAGAAAAGTCAAGTGTATAAGATTTCAGAATAAGATATACGGGAAAGATAGTAATGCATTTTGGTAAAACTAACCAACCAAGTTTACCTTGCCAAAGCCCGTTCCGATGCCCAAAAATTACCGAATTTTGTCCTTTTCCAGCTCGAAATATAAAATATGGGTTTGCATTGTTGAAACCTATCCCAAAAATTGTTTACGACCGGTTTTTTGGGTCATTTTTAATTTATATATGTTAATGCTTTAAATATGTGCCAAGCGATAGCGCGCGAAGGGCTAAAAAAAAAATGAAATATAAACAGTCTTAAACCTGGGTTACCTGTTGTGAGGTCACATTTTTCTTACATGAGAAACCCATGTTTGGGACAGAACTCGACAAGACAATCCTATATATTCTATTTAAGCTTTTCGAGCTTTATAATTTGCCATACATTTCAAGTTGTTATCTTCATTAATAAAAATTGACACAAAAAACCGATGGAAAGTCATCTTTGGGTCACTATTTAATAATATAACCCTGTTTATTATGCTTAGGACTCTTCGAGCTCTATCATTTGGCATACATTTTGAGGTGCAATATTAAAAAATTTTAATTAAATCACTTAAATTGGCTAAAATTTGTGCATTTTCGGGCATCGGGACAAGGCAAGGCAACCCTGGTTCGTTAATTTCACCAAAAGGCATTAGTATCTTTTCCGTATATTTATCCTGTAATCTTATACAATCGGCTTTTCTACAGCGGGCTCTCCGCCTATATGTATTGACCAAATGAAAAAGGATATTTGTCGCTCCACTTTTATTCTTGTACTCCACAAAGGCGATCTGTAAATAGCGACCTTATTTTGCTAGAGCAAATATCTAAAATGACTCAATTAAGCAGGTCTCCAAAGTAAGTCTACCGTGTCTGCTTTTAGGTCATTCATGAAAGGGAAAAAATGGACCATTCGTAAAAGAAAATGTAGGCAAGATAAAAAAGTATACATTTCGTGCAACTGAGAAACGGTTCGCATTCGCTTCCTACTGAAAAAGAGTAAGGGAATTGTATTGCCATCATATATATAAAATCAGCATTTTCAAAATTTTTGGTTCAAAAATAACTAAGGATATCCAGTAATTGGGTGCCATACACAGAAACTAATCGTGAAAAGAAAGAGATTTTTTGGCTTTAGCTGAAGCTGTCATATTTTTCAATTAAGGCAGGTCTGCTGTTAAAACCCCCGTGGAGCCTTTGCTCAATTGCCTATTAGGCTACTACCAAAAAAAGCCATATATTTACTTATTCGAATTATGCTTAGTTGAAACAGTGTAGTGCATTTAATGAAAATATGCCACAACATTTTCTTTAAGTGTAGACTAAAATTTATCAAAATTAAAAAAAAAATTAAACTATTTATTAATTACATTTAAAAGTATTGAGACTATCAAGACCTAATACGTACACTTAAAAAACTTTCCAGATAGAAAAAAGCCTTATAAAAGGATCTTAAGCTACAAGTTTCTTTTTAATCTAAGTTACTAATTAAATTAGTAAAAGCAAAGACATGAATCTCAATTAATTACGCATATGTTTAATTATTATCATGAAACTTATTAAACTAAAACGAAAATTCAATATATATTACGAATATTCTCAAAGCACCACGAAATTTATAAAGAAAAATTCAATTTAATATTTTCTCAACAACTAACTAAGCTTTAAATTGTGCAACTTATTAAGTGAAACAAAAAAAAAGTTAAATCAATTATATATATTGTATGATTTAAGTTAAAAACTCTATAAAAATATATTTATTAAAAATTATGTGAAATTTAATTGCAATATAACTACATTTCTTATGCATTCATTATGAAATTTTTAAGCTTTTCTTGCATATTTAAAAAGCACCAGCAAATTAAACAAACAAAAGTTCTGTAACAGTTTCGAAATGTTTAAAAAAAATCATTTTAAAAAAATGTTGTAGGAAATCAATTACGTAATGAAGTAAGCAACTCAATTGAAAATGTAAAAAGCAAAAACAAATCCATTAAAATAACAACAAAATAAATTTCAATGAAAAAATAAACCAAATGTTTTATTTTCTTATGTTTGTAGTGCATTTGAAAGTGCAAGTGCAAGTGCTCTTCGAAAGCTTCGGGGCGGACAACGCAAACTTTACTCTTCACATTCTTTGTTTGGCTCTTTGATTCAAACACCAACACCAACCAACGTACTATAGCAAGCAGAAATAAAAGAGAGGAACAGAATGTTAACGTTCTGCCCTACGTACAAAAACGTTATTCGCTTTGCTGTGGTTTTAACTCGCGATTGCTACCCGAATCCGTACCAAATGTAGTGATCGTTTTTGTCATTAGGTTCGTATTAATGATGAAATGTTTTGGAAGTCAAAAACGGGAACCATGGTCCGGTGACCTAGTTTCGAGTCATAAACGGTTATTGCCTCCTTTAGTGATGACCAAAATTTTTTTTGAGCTGTCTTTCGTTTGAAAAAATCCAAATTTCTGCTTGAAAATGGGACGGGTACCATGCAAACAAAAACTTTTTTTTTTGACCTGTCTTTCGTTTGAAAAAAAAAAATTTTTTTCTTCATACTAAACTAATGACAAAACGATCACTACATTTGGTACGGATTCGGGTAGCAATCGCGAGTCAAAACCGCAGCAAAGCAAGTAACGTTTTTGTACGTAGGGCAGAACGTTACCATTCTATTGCGCTCTCTCATGTCGCTTGCTATGGTTTGTGTTAGTGTTTCAATCATTGAATGAAATACGGAATGCAGAGGGAAAAAGTTAACGCTCATAGAACAGAACGAAACCGAACCATACGATAAAGCTTTGTTTTCATACTCTGCTACTGAACACTCCCGTAATTTGACGAACGTTGTTTTCCTTCACTTCTCGAGCTCTTGGCACTTTATGGAGAAACAAGCGAGATAGAAAAATATGTGCTTTATATATGTTTTCAGCCAATTAAATTCTATGAATTCCGCTGATCAAATTTTGACCAATTTTGTGAGAAAAATTTCGAATGGAAGATTAACGAAAATGATAATTTTATTTTGCAGATTACTGATCCTTATTTAAATCCTTATAATATTCTGAAATTTTTTGCTGCAAAGATAAGTCCTTCCAAAATAATCATAGTTTGTTTTCTCATAATTATTTTATCTCCCATCGAAATACCAAAAGAGCTAATGGAATACATAATGTGCGTTCATACGATTGCTGCATATCAACTACTTTACTAAGTATTTAACCTTAAAGTTTTGGTTTAGTTAAGAGCTAAATCGAAACTTTTGCATTCAGCTCAAATAAATAACTAACTTATTTAACACCTTTAATTATTCACTTGTGTCTCATCAATATTTCAATATAATTAACAACCACGTACTCATAACAACTGCCACCACTGTCATACACGACTTCACATATTAACTCAGCGGGAAATAAAGGATGATGGATAAGAGTACACTTTTTTATTTAAAAATAAAAATACCTATTTTTTCAGTGAGTTCTAATATTTTTATCGCATTATAAAGAAGACATGTTCCGTTTAAGTACGAAATAAAAGAGATCAGGAATTGTTTCTGGCTTATTCACATAAGCCCGAGATATCACAAAACCCTAAAGAGAGAAATCTCATGGCGTTAAATCGCATGATCTTGATGTTCAGTTGACATCAGAATTTCGTGAGATGATTTGATCTGGAAATCGTTGCTGCAATAAATTGATTGTTTCATGCGCGATGTGACGGGTGGCGCCGTTCTGCTGAAACCACATGTTCTCCAGATCCATGCCGTTCAGTTGGGGATACAAGAGCTCCGTTATCATGTTCCTGTAACGAATGCTGTTCACAGTCACTGCAATTCCGGCCTCATTTTCAGAGAAGTATGGCCCAATCACGCCACCTGACCAAAATCTGCAACAGGCAGTTGCTCGTTGTGAATGCATTTGTTTCTCATGGATCGCGTGACAATTTTCTGAGACCCAAGTTCGACAATTTTGTTCATTTTCGAAGCCATACAGATGGAAATGCGTTTCATCGGTAAAGATGAGTTTTTGCGAGCGGTCTCTGCGTAACTTTCTCCATTTTTGTAATGGGATTTCATAGTGATAATGCTTTGTTTTTATGTCTAATGCTCCATTTCTAATAATCGGAATAATTATAGGTTATAGCTGTGAAATTTTAGAATTACCACTTGCACAAAAACAAAATTATACAAAATTTAAAAAATGCACTCTTATTGGGACACCCTATAAAAGCTCTTCAAAGATTTATCTCATGTGCTTCCAATCCACACGGCCTTTCACAAAAGGGACAAAATATAGGGCTTCCCTGGAAAAGGAAAACATTTTTAATGATCTTTCAAAGAAAAGCAAAAAATGTTGGCGTAAGTATTGACACTGCTCGCATGTCTTACTCAATTTCCTACTGGGTTAGCTCATCACTTTGTATGTATGGGAATATCTTTACTTAATCTTGGCTAAATATAACATGTGTGCTATTGCTTAATCGGTAATTAGTTATCAGAGCTGTCGTAAGGTCAACTCATCTGACAAAATATTAGGTACAAAGCTGAGCACAGAAATCCAACAATACTTCAGCGTTTCGAGATATTATTACCAAAAACTGTCAATGATTGTGTTTATGAATGATATACATATAAATTTTTTAATGCTAAATCTAAAAACGTCAGTAGCATTACTTCAGCATCGACAGAAATGCACTTACGGAGCGATTTTTACAATATACAATAGATACTTGTTTGTCTGAATAACACGAGTATTATATGTACCTCTGCAATCACTTATAGATTTGGAGAGAGCTGATCCTGCAATAGCTCTGATTTAGTAGACAATTAATTATTTAATTTTATTAAGTTGATAAAAATTATGAAGGTATTATAGATAACGAATATTGTTGAAAAATTTTTAGGTTAAACTATCCACGCAACTTAAATATATTGAAGCAATTCTGCGGTCAAATATTGAATCATCAATGGAAAACTGTGATAGATCGATAGGTTACATTTGGGCACCCAAATCTTGGAATATTGTGCAATTTTAGCAATAATGACAGCTTTAAGTGAAGAAAGCTAAATCAGTCTCTAGTTTATTAAACGTTAAATTTTACAGATAGTTAAAGACTTCTTTTACAGCTCTGTAATTGATATGTCATCTATATGTGTGTGTACCCAGCATGCAATTAAGCAAGGCCTTCCCTGGAGAAGGCCTGATAGCACTACTGCGATGGTAAGAGGCCTTCGCAAAACTCATTTTTTATTTTTTTTTTTTATTATGATTTTTGTTTTTATTTACAATCTGTAAATATTAACAATAAGTAAATTTTATAAGTAGTGAAATTTTAATTAGCAGAATAGTTACGCTTCATTGAGTGTATACTCATGAAATGCTATTATGCCTTACCACAGCAGGCGTGCTATTATGCCTTTTCACAGCAGCAGTGCTAAAGGCCTTCCCACAGCAGCAGTGTTATAAGGCCTGATATTAGAAGGCAAAGAAGAAGGACTTCATGTATTTTTTTATTTCATGTATTGCAATGTTTTATGATTCGACATTACTTTTTTGTCATTGCATTGTACTTATACGACATCAAAAGTTGATACATGGTTAGAAGTAAGGAACGGTGTGCATGTTGCTAGGCTGGTCTTCTGTTTCATGTTATGTTAAAGTGGTAGAGTGTTGTGTATTCAATGTCAAATTATAAATTAAGAAAACCTCACAAAAAATAAACATTAAAAATATGAACGCAAGGGAGGTTGACGCAGATAAAAAAAAACATTTAACTAAGAGTCGTCTCACGATGTATTAAGATTTAATTTTTTCAAAGTACTTCTATGACCCCTTCTACGGTAAGCGCTCTTAGAAGGGCTCCTGACGCAAGCGATGTAGAAGACCTGCTTGAAGAGTATTTCTAACAGGCCTGCTAAAGAAGGCCTGTTTTATCGGGACGTTTCATATAAAAAAGAAAGTAAGTTTGAAAGGAGGTGGTAAGGCCTTAATCTTACCAGGTAAGGCCTGCTAGAAGGCCTGCAAGCTCCTGCCCTTGCCTACTGGGTAGTTACATGAGCAAGGATAAATATTTGCATTCTATGCACACACACACACATACATACATACGAGTATATGTAGCACATGTATCGACTTTCTTTCAGCTTTCAAAACGGAAGCATTGTCTATTAGCGCTTTAAGTGTAGGATAGGAAAAAGTTATAGGTAATACGTGTATGTTTTTGTTGTAGTTGCTTTGTTCATTAATTCCATAAATATTTAAAGGGATTTGAACGAGAGTAGACACGCAATTAGACATGTCTTGAGCTTTATCATAAAGAGTTAATTACTAATGATATGAGCTAAGGTAATTCGTATAACTTGTGTGTAAAGTTTGGTTTGGCTGAATCTGAATCTGCAAACTGAAATTTTAATGCAAATTTGTTGAATGCGACCAAAGTACATTATATTTTAAGTTTTGATTAAGCCCGAGGTATACAAGGCATAAATTAATATTTTTTAATAGCAATTAAAAATTATAATTTTTTTTTTCAAAACTTAAAATTAAATCGTGTTTTGCTTAAAACTTTTTTTGTTGTTGTAAATAGTGAGTAACTTTTTTACTGTCGACTAAAATATTTTTCGGGTGTTCAAGTATAGGTACATATTTGCATTTCTTTAGTTTGAAATGTAAAAAAGAGTATTTCTACTGTGATTTTTGAATATCTAATGAAAAAGGCTAAAATTTCATCTTCTGGGACTTTTCATCTTTCTCACATTCGTAGCGCTTACAATATAGTTGAAACGACCCATTCAGTACAGTGCTCACCAAGATCCCTAAGTCCGTCCTGTAACCCGAACCTTCAACAAACTTCAGGAAACTTCTTGTGGCGAGATAATTTAATTAGCTATAATATTTACCAGTTTGAAATCAGTCTCTAAGTTTCCGAGATGCGACGAATTTCCTAAAATTTTGACCAATTTTTTAAAAAAACCTGTTACATTTTTTTTCTAAATACAAGAGCATCAATAACTCATTATTTTATTTACACCTGAAAAAATCACGATTTATTTACAAAAAATGAGTTGCTAATAATTAACTGAATAGAACAAAAAAAAATTAAGTCAGCCCACAGCCACGACCATCTCCCATATACTTAGCAAAACAATTTAAAACGCAACGAATTGAATAAAAATAATTCGGCCACGCCGATCTGGCACACTAAATTTTCCAAGACTTAAATTTTTACAAATTGCAACTTTGTCGTGATATAGCTTTAAAAGGGTTTTACTTAAAGTTTCATATTGTGCTAAAAAATTATTATCTTGACTTTTATTAAAACTTGAAATAGCTGATCATACGACTATTAAACAAAAATTAAATGAACCTCACCACGCTCCGCAAGAAACTTTGAGCGCTTTTTACTAATCGTCAATGCCTAATCTTAAGCTTAGTTTAAAAAGTATGTCGCATTTTCGTTGTATTCGCTATATTAAACTTAAAGCCTAATGCTATGCTACAATTTTTTTACAGACATGTGCAAAAATTCAATTGCAAGAACAAGAACATACAAGAAGACAGTTTTTCCCTACTAAAAATGGCATATAGTCCGGGAGGTAGCGTTGCATCATAGTCATTCCTTCCCATTTGATCTATTTTACAATTGATAGCTTAAGTTAGGCTGATAATTGAAATAAGCGTCAGTCAGCGGTATCGTGGTGGGTAAGGCCGACGAAAAACGTTCCGATCAATATCTCCGAAAGTAAGCCATAAGTGGAAAATCTCCAATATTGTGGAGAAGACAGCAATACCCGAAAAATCTCCATACAACAAGACTTGACGCACCTTTCACCATTTTAAAGTTTCCAATAAATACTGTAATTTTGAGCATAAATGGGCGAAAAATGTGAATTTCAGATCTGAACGAGTAATGTTAATTTAAAACTTTGAATAAAAACCTTATTTTTTCGAAAATGGAGATCGTCATTAATAATATAAGGACTATGAAAAAAGGGTCATATGCGGAAATTTTGTACGCTTGAAATTGACGTGTTTTCATCTTCTCTACAAAATTGGTTTCAATATATATATATATATATATATATATCTATTTATAGCTTACTTTCCGAGTTATTGTGCGAATATTTTTTTGTCTGCCTCTCGCAACCAGGCACACCGCGACACACGTTTATTTCGATCATCAGCCATACTTAAGCTATCAATTGCAAAATAAAATTAAGCAGGAGGAAACAGTGGCGTCACTTCACCAAACCTATAAATGGGATTATTGAATTAATGTATAGAATAATAACTAGTATCAGATCATTGGGGGGCCCATGCCTTCCCCAACCCTACTAAATTGACGCCACTGGGAGGAAAATGGCTTTCCAAATGATGTTTTCATAGCGACTTTTATTTCAAAGAATTTTTTAAGCGTTTCAAGATTAATTAACTTTAAAGGTTTCAGTAAAAAAATTCTGGGAAAATTCCACCAAAACCTTATGGAAACATGCTATTTAGACAATTCTTAGAAAATGAAAAATTAATTTTAATTAATGAATTTCGGTATTAATTTCCAGTTCTAAGCCATTACCAAGCAAAGCCAATGAAAGCAAAGGTGCCGCATGTAAACGCGTAGAAAGTAGACTTGAAGTTTTCGCGATTGCGTAACTTTATCGCGATGTTGATGTATAAAATTTTTACGCACGCCGCCGCATCGGCCCTCCACCAATAGCCGTTGTAGTGGCCATACTGTTGGTCAACTATTTTTTGCATGTACGCGCTGGCCCTATTATCAAGCGTGTAGAACAAATTCACGCTATGGCAACTTTTGTAATGACAGCTGTGATGGCCTTGTACTAATACATTTAGCAACGGCTAATTTGACAGTTTGATGGAACACAAAAACAACAAAACTTGTCAAGCCGCTTCGTTGTGCTGCTAAACCAAAGAAAGATAATGCAAACTTAAAAACTAAAATATTACTAACAGATGTAAACACCGTATTGGCAAAAAATACGATTTCTAAAAGAAAGAACCAGAAAATAAAGTTCGTCTCAAAAGAAGAAAATATCAAACAAATGGTGAGTACATATTCAGCGAACAAATTGAGTTATTCAACTGCGCTAATTGGAACACCGCTACGCAAACTTGTGTGTGGTGGTGGAGGTGTATGCGGCAGATTTTCTTTCTCCGTGCAACGACCTTGAATAAAAATATAACAAGTTATTTGTTTTTCGATTTTTCAGTTCGTACATAGCTGCCTGCCACTTGTTTTGTGACCACAAAAATTTATAGAAGAATAAGACAACGAATACATAATCCAGCATGCTGCCTGCCACTATTTTTCGACAACTTTATCGCCGTCCCGGTCCAAATCTGTGTTCATTAACCGAACTGCTACAGCATGGTGCTGGCACTAGCGGCAGCGTCGGCGTCTCTGCAAATGCCGGGGCCACAGGCGTCATCAATTGTCTGAATCGCTATGCCGCCGCTACCGGTTTTATACGCATTTCCTTTCTGGACATTAATCGTTTTCGCAGCCGAGATGTGGCCACATGGCGTTTGTATGCCGACACTAAGAAACAGTCCTTGCATATGCGTACCCTAAAAGGTCGAACTCTGTTACAGGATGTGATTGATAAGAAGCGTGAAAGTTTTATTGAGCGCAAAAATGTCATTGTCGAAGATATACGTGAGGCACGTTCTAAAGTGCGGGAGAGAGTTCGCGTTAAAATGGAAGAAGTAATAGAGCGTGAAAATATTCTGACCATACCAAATCTATTGACTGTTGGAAGAGCGGTGCTATCACCGTATATTGGTTATGTAATTGTACAGGAAGATTTTAGTTTAGCTATGGGCCTACTGCTTGTGGCCGGCATAAGTGATTTGGTAAGAAGTTTTAATGTAAAATGATAGGAAAGTTATACTTTGATATTAAAATTAAGGTGTAAGTTAGAAAGTATCACTTTCACTGTGAATGTATTGATCATACTGTGGTCTGAATCATAATCATAAAAGCTTGGATACGATTCGTTCGTTTGTATCGTCAAATGTACCACCCTACAAGCGTTGTTTTCTACTAAGTTTCAAGATGGGGTGACCAGTAGTTTAGGAGTTATCGGCTATTTGCGATTGACCTTTTCGCTTAAAATGTAACTTTTCATAATTTTGAAATACAATCTTGTGTAAAAAATTACGTTTTTTAACTGCTAGTCATCCCATTTTGACCTTGGTAGATATTTTTGATACATTTCAACCTACTTTTTAAGGGTTTTGAAAAAATATTCTCTAATCTTCAAATGCAGATATAAAATTCAGGGCATGCTGAACTGTAACTTTGTTTGGTAAGATTGATCAAGAACTCGTCCTTTTTCAGGATTATACCAAGATAATCCTGTTACAAAACCACTTTTGGAATGTGTTTTAGAAATTTTTCGTGTCTTTTTGAGCAAAGTTGTACAAAGCTCTTATTGCGAGACACTTGACAAAAGTGTCCGAGTATAGAAAAACTTAAATTCTGACTCAACCACTAAAATATTTATTTTTTCTGGAGAGCATCGTCGCCTAAAGTAAAAGTCCTCGTAACTCCGTTTTTGGATGAAATTTACTTTAACTTTTAAATGCAAATTAAAAAAACAGGAGATTCTGAACTATAAATGTGCTAAGAAAAATTGATCAGCATAACGACCTTTTTTAGGGTTATACCGTGGTTTGGACAAACAAACATTATTTTTGGTGTTAGAAAAGACCGAAACTGCAAAATTGACTAATTCCAAAGCATTGAGCGTTGGAAAATCAAATTGCGTTTCAAACTGATATGTGCATCTGAAAATTTTTTCTTAATACTAAAACTATTCCTCGCAAACTAAGATCATACCTGGACAGAGTCTCTATAGGTCGAAGCAACTAATATCACTTGTGGTCGAAACTCGACCGAACCAAGTCCTCATGTCCTCTTTATTTTACCAGCCTTAAAGGCACTCATTACATTTTTTTCTGCATCTCTATGAAATAGTGCCTTTCCAATGATATAAGTTTCATTCCATTATAATAAATACTAAAAAGTGTACGATAAGTTTCGATGTTCACGTATTAATATATAGATAATAATTAAATGATAATTGAACTTACATCCAGGTAGCTAGCAGTCATCAGCGTTCATGTAAAATTTTTCAAGCTGATAAATGCGTTTTTATTTAATAAACTTTGATAACAAAAGTAAAAAAACCATAACTCTAGAATATAGACATATGTTTCGATTCTTAGAATCTCATCAGTATAATTTTGGTTGATGCTATGTCAGTACTCAAACCACGTCCACTGTATTAACGCAAACACAACGAAAATCTATTTTTTAATTCCTAGCAAATGTAAGTTTTAAAGTGATCCATTTTTAGAATTTCACCCTGAACGTCAAGTAACCAAAAATATACTGATGAGATTTTAAGAATCGAAACATATGTCTATATTCTAGAGTTGTTGTTTTTTTCCTTTGTTATCAAAGTTTGTTAAATAAAAACGCATTGTATCAACATGTAAATTTTTGCATGAACGTTGATGACTGCTAACTGGCTGTAAGTAATTCTCATTTAATTATTATTAAAATAAAAAATGTATTTACATTTTTTTTATCAAAGTTGTAATCAAAAAGCTGACTATCCATATTCATCTTGTTGTTGTTTTCAGTTAGATGGACAAATTGCACGCCGATGGCCAACGCAGGCAACTAAAGCTGGTTCCTTTTTGGATCCAATGGCTGATAAATTACTCATTGGATCTTTGGTCATATCCATGGGATATTGCGAATTGTTACCCATGTGGCTGGCAGGGACCATACTCTTTCGAGATGTCTTCCTATTAGCAGCTGGATTTGTTATACGTTACATAAGCTTGCCACCACCAGTGAGTATTATCTACTTATCATACAATTGAGTTTAGAAAGGCGATTTTTAAATGCGTTGAAAATCACAAAAAACAACATCATGCCATCTTATTTCTCGTAGTCCAAAGCCTCAGAAAAAGATCTAAATCTCGGTGAAACAGATAATTTTTGTGTATTTTTTTTACCTTTTTGAAATTTTTTTAAGCGAAATATTACAAAAACTGTAGGGGATAGGATAAGAATAATTTTGATCTCTTTTGCTTAGAAATGCTTTAGTTTTATAAAAAAATTTGCTTAGCCAATAATTTTTTTGTATAAAAATATCTTTGATATAACATCCTTTTTATGTTATTCTTAAATGGAACTTTAGAATCTGCTTTCATATCGAAATTGCCGCCATAATTTTGGAAATTATGAATTTTTTACCGATGGCGCGCACTTTGTTTCTCAAAATATCTTCGACATAAATTATTTTTTTCCTTTTTTTAATGATATTCTTTAATTAATCCCAAGAACGTATCTGATTTCTAATCGAAAATCGCGACATAACTTTGGAAAATATCAAGCAATTCATATAATAAGACTGGTGCGCGCTTTTGCGGGAATTTCGATATGAATGCAGATACATCCTTAGAATTCACAACATATTTAAAAATTGTTTAAAAAAAAATTGGAAGATGTTATGTATATCAAAAATATTTTGTGAAGCATTTTGATGAAAAAAAATTTGGGTTCAAACTAATTAATTTAAATTTTTTTATTTTTTATTATAAAATTAAAGCATTTTTGAACAAAAAATATTTCATGTTTTTTTTATTTTATTCCCCATAGGTTTTGAGATATTTCGTTTCAAAATATGTATATGAGTGTGCAGATATTTAAAGAATTGCCGATATGTAATGTTAATGCTTTTCTTTGGCATTTTTTTCGTGATTATTTTGCTATTTTATCAGTTGATCTGTGTTTATTTTTCATTGTAATATGAAAATTAGCAATGTTTTGGAAACAATACAGGTCTCAGTTGATCCGCAATTTATTGAACTAAATACAAACAAAATCAAAAGAAAATGGTCTTAAAATATTACAAAAAATTGCATGTTTTTATGCCGTACACTTTGACACCTAACTCAGATAACTAAATTTTTTAACTCATTCTTGCCCCCGTACATTTTGTAGTTAAACTTAGTTTGAGAGCCATTTCGTCACTATTATCTCAGATTATTTGACTATCGATTTAACCAATTATCAATGTGGTCCAATTTTACAATATGTATTGTTAAAATACCACAACACGTAGCCGCGAATTCAGTGTCGGAAATATTGAAAAAGCACGGCCCAATTACCCTAACTTTTATGTAGCTAGCAAAATCGGTGTTGGATATACGGTAGTGACGAATTACCGTTTTTTATTTTGATAAAAGATTGGTTCATTAAATTAGGGCATACTAAATTCTATAACATACAAAAATTTCAAAAAAATCGAAGAAGTGTCCTTTAAAGTAAACTTTTACACAAAATACGATGGTCAAATTTTGATGAAAACCCTTTGTACAACTATTTTTAGTTATGTAAAAATGTACATGCCTTTATTTAATATTAAAAAAAAATATTAAAATAGTGGAAATACGTTTATGAACAAAGGTATATATATAATAAACTCACAACATGGCAATGTATGGAAATACTGCCTAATCAATTTCAAAATTAGGATTTTAAAGTTTTTGACGACACTTAAAAATTTAATAATGCTTTAAAACTTTAACGTATATGCGTGTACTAAAAATTGAAATAAAGTTAAATCATTGTGCAGTTATCCTTAGTACTTTTATAATCTTTTTTGATTGCCTTTAATTTTGCTTCTTTTTCTTCTAACTCGTCTACTTCACTGCGCAATTTACGTAGTTTATCTTCCATTTGTTGTTTCTTTTCTTCATACTCTTTAACGTCACTCTGTAGCAGGTCGAAACTGGCACTCTTTTCCTCCATCATGGTCTTTCTTCTATTCTTCTGGTCAGAGGCAAATGTTTTGCTGCGAGCACCGCCGGTAAATTGCAAGTCATCTACAGACTGTTTAAGCCAACGTGCATTTCTTACGGAGGACTCCAACTTGCTCTGCAATTCAGCCTTCTCACATTCCAATTCCATTAATTTCGAAGCTTGTTCCTTTAAAGTTTTACGTAATTGATCTTCAGCACGTCGCGCTTCATCAATCTTATTGCGCAATTGAAGTTCATTATTGGCTGCCTTATCTATATTATCAAGTAGTTCTTCCTTAGCTTTTTTAAGATCCTGAAATTTGTAATGAAATTCCGTATTCAAATCTTGCAACTTGTAATGAAACTCTTCGCTTAAAGTTTTCTCTTTCGCTGTGGCCTCATGCAATTGAATTTCTAAATCTGCTACCTTTTGCTCCCACCACTCGATCTCTTCACGATGATTCTCGGCATCCAATTTACAGCTTTCTTGTATGGATAGCAATTCAATTTGTAGTTTTGCGATTGTTTTTTGCGCATCTTCGACTGAAATATTTTGATTAATTTCAGCTCCACCCTCTCCAGTGGCAGTAAAAAGGTTATCGGCCCCAATCGATTCCTCAAAGGTCAAGTAAATTTGTTGTTTAGAGTTGCAGTCAGCACGGCACTGTGGACATGTCGCTGAATGACGCATCCAACTTTGAAGGCACACAGTGTGAAAAATGTGACCACAAACTGTCACCGCATGAAGTTGGTCGTTTTTGGTGATAACATCCCAACAAATGGAGCAAACAGCCTGACTCATTCTGTAAATAACAAATTCTATTGTGTTTGTTATATGCAACAATCTCCTTTTTCCAATCTACAGCAACAAGAAAAAACACCAAATAAATCTACGATCAAACGCAATTCTTTTTTGATTTTTGTGCGATTCTATCAACTTCATCCAACTCTTCATTCGTTGTTCGTATTTTATTGAGGAATTTAAATCAGATGTTTCTTTGCTAATTATTTTCAATATTGCTTTGCTTGTCATCATCATAATTTTTTATTTTGTTATCGTCATCTTTCGCTTTTTTGACTTTTAAGTGATAAGCAGACATCAGAACAAATTTATATTGTTGCGTTGTTGTATTCAGTACCCGTGCCCATCCATACCAATTTAGTCCAATTAGCGGAATTTATGTTTTCTTCCTACACTTTGAAACCGTATCCGAATGTGGCTTATAAAGTACTAAATGAGTTAACTAACTCGCATATTGTACAATGGTACTACGTAAGAGTTACGTGTTGTCTTCTAAATATATAGTATACGAGTATAGTGTGTTGACTTTCACACCACGTACGTTTGTCAGTTGTGTCTTTGTTTGCAAACACACGATTTGCTTTTCTTGCTTTTGATAGAGAAAATTATATTGATTTTTATTTTCTGAGCAAAACTGGTTGCAATCTTATGGGAATACTGCAGGTTACCTTACGCCGGGTGGTAACTTAGAAAAATGTCGTGTGTATTTTTTAATTTTGTCGAATTTCGGAAAAAAAAACCTGTGAATTTGCATTAAATTAAAGTACTCTAATCTAATAACCCTAGAGCAAATACTTTGAGCAAAAGCTAAAACAGAGATATATTTAGTGACGGACGGACGGTTATAACTTTCAGTTAATAACTCTGCGGTGCAATTAACTACAAATTTTTATTGACATATAAACTATATACATATTTTCGGAAAGAATATTTGTGCTTGTCGAATTTCTCAAACTTTGTACATCACGTCAAATTTATTTAAAGAACTTTTTTAGCTCGAAATATTTCACACTTTCAGTAAAACTAGAACCGAGACAGAAAATCGGGGGCCAGATATAAACTAAGCGCATTAAAATACTTCAAAAACCCAAATTTCCTAAATTGTTAAAACTTTTTCTCTCACTATCAAATTTTTTTAGGAAAAAACCAAATTTGGATACACATAAAAAATTAATTAGCATAAACCTACCTTTCTGAAAATACATGTTTGTATGTATAATATATCTACTTTTCCAAGCTATATACATTAGGGTGTCCCTATATATATGAGTATTTATATCCCATGATATTAATTTTGGACTTCAAAAAAAAAAACAAAAATGGTAGACTTCTTTTTAAATTTTTTAGACTGTGCCAGCCTTGTGATGGAGCTCCCAAGTTAAAGGTAATATTTTAACTGTTTTATTTATTTGGAACGGAAACAGATTAGGTCAGTTAAAATCTGTACAGAGTTCAAAAACTCCAAATCAAAAATCAGCACGGGTTCTATTCTGGTATGGGTTAATAACAATTCAGCGTTTTTGAAACTGTAGTATTATTATGAAAGATAATTTTATACTGACCATACTTGGTGAATAAAATTATAGTCCAGCCTTTCCTAGTTTGTTCTACCTGTATCTCAAAATTAAAAAGAGCATAATTTCTATTTGCATCTAAAAATTAAAGGGAGCTTAAACCTTTGAAGTTTTATGTCTGAAACAAATTTGGCATTAACCCCCACCATACCCGGCCCATTAGTTGTTACAATAATTTGCGCAATTTATTATAAAATATATGAACTATCGACAAATTTTTGTGATATCACGGTGGGGAATATGTGGGTAGGGTTGACGCCAAATGTGAGTAATAAAATACAAAAATGTTTTTATGAATGTATAAAGACCTTTATATAAAGTTGTTTTATTTTATGGAATTAACTAAAGATGTAATTGGATTAAGGTACCACGTTACATTTTTCTCAATTTGCATTTCATGCTACGATTGTAGACGCAATTTTATCTTAAGTATTGAAGAAACAAGCGCACAAAAATGTTATGCTCTATACGCTGAGAAAACGATTTGTTTGAATATAAAAAAATGTAGATTTGATATAGAGCAATTAAATATTTACAATGTTTCAAATACGACTTAACACTATAAAATATGTTTGACTCAAATAAATGTTTGTTTATATTCAAACTAATCGTTTTCTCAGTGTAATAAATGTATGTGATGAAAACTTAAGAGCTACTGTATATATGTATGAAAAATTTTATTTTTGTATCGTACAACCTTTATCCACTAATGCCTTCAATTATAATTCAGTCCTTTTTCATAGGTACGAGTGTTAACTTATAAGCTATTTCTATTTTTTAAATTGTTTGCCCATGCTGCTTTTCACATAATATACATACTTTTCTTTAACTACTTGTCGAGCGACGGTAATTAAGAGTACCATTACTATTATCGGCTCATAAAATTTGAAGCAAAGTTTTGTATGATTTCTAGTTAGGGTAACGTGACCAAACGTTTTACTTTTTGGCCCATTGTACTGCGAAGTATAAGCAAATGAACTTGAGCCCAACAATCACAATTAAGAACTTATTGCTATCGCACTTCGAAATGCAAGCAAATGTTGTCCTTTGTAATTATTTTTACTAGCTTTGTTCCTTTTTACTACATACTAATAAATTAAGAAGTAGAAAAACATTTCTATTTGATGTGAATTACGTTTTTTTTTGGAAAAAAAAACAGCATGTATCGCTTCGTAAACCTTTCCGAAATCTTTCACAAGAAATATTACAAAATTTCCGATACATTTCAGAAAGCTTTAATTTTCATTTCAGAAAGCTTTCTGCAATCCGTTAAAGACCAAAAAACGCCATATGACTATGAAAGTATTTTTTTTATTCGCGTCACCTACGCTGATATTTTATTACGTCATCGGACTCTGAAGTATTGTTTCATTTTATCCGCGTAACTAGGAGCTGATATTTAATAGTTATTGTTTGTGACGGTCTCATAATTTTTAACTGAAAATAATATTTTCGATTATTTTTACCTTTCCCACTCAAACTAACGCCCCTACGGCACGCTGTAGAGCCTGTGGCGGGTTGATTATTTGCATTGAATGATTTATAAAATAAATGCATATGAAAATTAGGAACATTTGCAATTTCTTTTAACTCAAGGCATGAAAATGTTGAATTTCAGTGTTGTTTTTTTAGGATAATTTAAAGAAACCACCCACCTTTCTCGATCCTCGGATCTTTCCAGTATGGTAAGCCGATAGATCTGGTGTCGGCGATCACCTGGTCTCTGCATCGAAGGTTCTGTTTGAATTTTTCCTGCATCTGACGGCTGTGATTTGAAGACTATTTAAGCTTAAGCCTTGTCTTCAATACGCTCAATTTTCCGAAACGACGGATTTTCACTTTGTAACTACATGCACATCGTCGTAGAGCTCGCAGATTTCTTGATTGAACCTTTTTCTTAATTTGTCGTCTTCGTATCAGTGACAAAGAGAAAATAATTTCGAGATTCAATAGTAGGCAAACTCCTTAACTGCCTCAAAATTATATGTATCGACGGTAAAATTTTATCTTAGACTGTGGGCAGATGTTGGTTTGTCACCAGACACTTTGTTCTTGGATTTGTCCTTGTTGATCGCCAGCCTTGCTGGGTTTCGTCATTCTTCACTCTCAAGAAAAGTTTTGCAGAGCGGTTGCTGGAATACAGCAATGATCAATACCATCTGCCTCAAGAGTTCTTTGTTTTGTATCTTTGTTAATCGATGGAACTGATAATTCGATTCATCCCTTGCTTGGTGTTATCTGTCAATTTTTTGACTTTCATGACAACTCCAGATATCTTTTCGTTAGCGAGACCCTCGATCTTGGATTTCCTATATACATCTTTCGTGACTGTTCGACAATGAGGCCATAGATTATTAGAGATAGAACCTGCAGCCATTTTTTCGATTCTTTCATTTAGGCGTTCTAGGTAGTCGCCGGCTTATGCATAGAATATTTGGTTGAAACAGCGCACAAAAAAGCTGAAACATGCATGCACCCGCCTTAAAAAACATGAATACTTAATCAAATATTTAATTAATTGTGTATAAACTTTATATATTTCTTTTAAGAAAACACTTTCACGTTATTTCGATGCAACACACGTAACGGCACAATTGGAACCAACATTTATCAGTAAAGTGAATACTGTAGTACAATTGGCAACAATTGGCATCAGCCTTGGAGCTCCAATTTGGGACTACATAGGCATGTTTTTTGTTCTTATTTAATTCATATTTAAATTTAATTGTTCACGTCTTTCTCTTAGATCACACGGCGCTTCATGGGTTGTGGTATTTTACTGGCGCTACAACTGTTGCTGCTGCTCTAAGTTATATGCTGCGAAAAGATACGTTTAAAATTATAAAATCATCAAAACATTAGCATTTGTAATGTAGAAAGAACCAAAAAAGAAATAGCGAACTATAAAGTTAGTAAGTTTTTATTTTAGTTCAACTTGAATTGGCAAAACTATCATTGTATAAATTTTATACAACTTAAAGTTTGGAAAAAACGATACAAGAATAAGCAGGCCCTTAAATTTTTATTGCCAAAAATTTTGTAGCTGTTGACAAAAGTTAAGTTTATTTTAAATTCAAAATAAATTTTTTTTCCTAATCAAAAAAGATTTGATTGTTTACCAAAAAACTGTTGAAATTTGTTTTATTTAGTACTTAGCTTAAAATTATATTTTATATACATTTTGTTAATGTTTGCGTGCATTACTTAATATACCGAAATAATTTAAAACAAATGTAAAATATTTGAGAAGTTTTAATCTATCAAATGCATATATACATGAAGGACTGAACTTAAAATAAATACATTTTACCTAAAGCAGCTTGTTTTTTACTATTTGTACTCCATCACATGATATCAGAAAGAACCATAGTTTTTTGAAATACAAACATTTTAGACTTCTTTTTTGCCATGTTCCAAAGCGTCGGCATTTTCTAATTTAAAAGCACGCTTCTCCATAATCCAAAAATATAGTGAAGGGCACAGAAAACGCAGCCAAAAAGCTAACTTTGCCTGAAAATCACAAATAACAATATCCTTGTCATTGCGTAAGATACCTAGAAGTATTTCATGAGCCATGCGCTCTGGTGCCATACCAGTGGCTGTAGTTGTATCCATTTCTAAAAAAAAGTAAACATGTTCAATCTTTTAAGATTAATGTGTAACGTAAACTAAATAAAAAAAATATAATGAAAACTTATACATTTTCTTTTAATTTTATGTGGGATCTTACTAAAAATATATTGAAGTTCTTAATATAGGCTTAGTAATTGCATCGAAACTATTAGGGATAATTTTCTTACAAAATTTATACCTTTCCAAGCGATCTCAAAGTTTCAATGGAGTGGGTTTTGAAAAATCCATATTCAGGCATGTTTTACATTTTACTTCCGAGTGGAAGTGAAACCAAATCACATGAATTTCATGAAATTCACATGAATTTATATGAAATTTACATAAGTCAATATGAAATTCACATGAATTTATATGAAATTTACATAAGTCAATATGAAGGTTCACATGAATTTATATGAAATTCACATGAATTTATTTGAAATTCACTTGAATTTCACTCGGAATTGAAACGTAGAACATGCCAGCTATTATTTTTTTGTGCATTTTTATACTTAATGCATGTCCTTTAAGTAAAAGCTTCAATAATAGTTTAGTGGTGCAAACAGAAATAACTTCTTTCCGGGAAAATCATACCCGCTGCTCATTTTTTTTTCTAAGCAATAGGTTTCAAATCATTGACTAAGGTTATATGTATATACTTACTACCGTAGTTTTCTCCGCTAGCAGTCAATGCATTCACAGAAAGCTGCGTCCGTATATAACCTGGACTGACACAGATAACTTTTATACCCTTGTTGGCTACTTCGGCACGCAAAGAATCAGCAAAGGCCTGTATTGCATGTTTCGAAGCAGAATAAGATGAGCGATAAGGTAATGCAAACTTTCCTTGTACCGAACTGACGAAACAGACATGACCTGTTTTTCGTTTGATCATTGAAGGCAACATAGCTAAATTGACAATGAATAAAAACTATATTAGAAATGCATATGTACATATATGGGGCAATATCCATGAGAAAGGACCATATATATATGTATATACACTTATATCAGGAAAAGGGTAAAAACCTCATATAGCTTGGAAAATGTGTTTATAAGCTCTTTTTGCACACTCTTGTTTTGAAGTATTTATATTTTCATATCTAATCACCTTTTGTCAAAGCTATTGCGCCGAAATAATTTACCAGCATCACCTTTAAATCAACATCTACTGCAGAAGACAGAGCATCAGCACGTACACTTATGCCACCGTTATTAATCAAAATATCAATTTGATTGTGTACAGCCAAAGACTTGGATACAAATTCTGCAATATCATTTAATTCTGTTAAATCAAGTGCTAACACAGTTGGTGGAAATGTTATGGGATTCTATAATCAAAAGAATTTAAATTGTTTAATCACTTTTTGTGATTCCAAATGTATAAAGCAAACCGGATCGAGTGCCAATAAATCTCTTTTGACTCTTTCAAGTTCAGCCAATCGTCGGGCAGCCAATATGACTTTACAACCGGCTTTGTAGAAGACATGCGAAAGGGCTTCGCCTAAGCCTGAACTGGCACCAGTGATAAGCACCACCTGGAATAAGTTGTTGTATATTTACCAACTTTTAAAAGGATAAAACTCTGAAGTTACTTTTCCTGGCAAACAATTTCTGTATTTTTGGGCTTTAAGCTTTTTCCAAAGATTTAACACTACGAGCGGCAGCGCAATTGGCATACAAATTGCTCCAAGTACCCAATAAAGAACATTCCAATCACCACCGCCTCCTGTTGTACCGTTGCACTTTCCCACTTCGTCAAATTTCATGACTTTTGCTATTTTAAACTTTAAACTTTACGCACAATATGGCTTTTTACATACATATACATATATGACTAGATAAATAGTTCAATGGTGGTGAAGAGAGTGTACAAGGTTGCGCGAGGGTTGCATGTCAGTTTTGTGTATTTGCAATCTGAAAGCAATTATTTGAAACAGTTTCATGACAGTTCACATTAACAACGCAAAATTTTACATTTCGTATGTATTTCAAAAGCGATCGAATATTTTGGCGTTTTATTTAATGGCGGAAAAAGATTTAACAACTTTTTTGTTCATATGATAAGAGATATTTTAACAAGACGATCTTTATCGAGCTATGTACATGCAAATAAATCATCCACATATAATTAAGTATAACGAATGTGTTCCATTTGACATCTCTTTACTCATTTGAGCAGTTTTAGCACATAAGAAAAGAATTTAAAGGGTCAAATCTTGTAATTACCCCAGGCAGGATAGTAAAAAATTATAAAAATAAGAGAAAGTCAACGTTTACATTAGGAAACTCTTGAGAAAAAGTTTTCCTGTTTGTTGGCAAGAAGGGCAAAACGAAAGGGTGGTGTACAGAATTTGTCGTACCCGCAAATTCCCTTTCGTTGTATTCGTTAGCTGATATTATGCTTTAAATTTACGTTTGTTGTGGCGGGTTTACGCAGTAATTAGTTTTCGTGAGGAAAGCCAAAAATTTGTTTCACCGAAATTCCTCGTGTAAATGTTTACAAATAGCATGCAACCAAAAAAAGTTCTTTCGTGCCGTCAAACAGCTGACAAAAAAGTGTTCAAAGCTTGGCCAAACATATATCAAAAATATATAATATGTACCTAATGAACCCATATTTTTACTATTTGCTATAATTCGACAAAATTTCTTCAAAGTTTTTGTTCGAAAAGTCTAAAACAAACTCCATTTGATCGTGAAAGGGATCCAAAATAAAAAATTCCATTCCAATTTTTTCGCCCATCAGTTGCTAATTGAAACGTCAAAGCAAGCGCACTCTTAAAAATCTTAGTCCTTATCATGCTCAAAGAATTTTCATTTTAAACTCCTTTTTAATTTGTGTTACCTAAATTCAAGAAACAAAGCTTGTACATGTAACGAACAGCTGTTTTTGACAGCTCTGCACTTTTGTTGTCTGAGTTGGATTCAGATTGGTGTTGTGCTTAAAAAATGGCAACTAAAAATTATCTAATAAAAATTCTATAAAAAGGTACTTGTAATTATGAGCCAATTGTTGAGCAGAACGTATAGATCTCACATCATTGAAATTTGGCAGTGCGCACAATTTTTAAAAATAAGCAAAAGTGCCGGTAATGGCAACAGTAGAACAAAACTTAACGGCTCAAGCCGCCAAGGAATTCACATGACTGCACCATGTACAACATTTTGGGAACGCGAGAAAAAATCAGGCTACAAAACCGCACTGCCACTTCCATCAAAAAAGCAAATGATTTTGGAAGGACTGAAAGATCTCAAAGAAGAGATAAAGCTATGGCAGCAAGAAATGAAGGAAAAGCTGGAAAGTGATCCTATACTTGTATTTAGACCAGGTATTTTAACGTAATTTGTGAATTATAATTCAGCTAAACTTCCGGAACTGGAAAAAATGAACCAATTATGGCAAGATTCGAAGTTTTTGCTTAATTTTCGATATCCAATTTTCTCACGAACAACTTTTGAATTGAAAAAGTGTTCTTAGAATAAGTAATCCAATTTAAACCCTGCTCGAAAAATTTATAATTTATTTAAACAATTTCCTGAATGCACAACTTTTCCATTTTTTAATATACTGAGATCCGTAGGCTGGTTAATCTTGTCATCTCCAAAGATATACATATGTATGTGCATTACTTTCAGTATCAAAATGTGTAAGACACTTCTACTATGCTGAAACTCCTCTTAGAGCGTATTGTCTGAACAAATTTTCTACATCTATTTCGATATCTGGTTATTTGCTTAAAACTGTGACAGTTCGCTCTAATTTTTGGCATATCGCATTCTATCATTCAGCGCAACGATGTTTTAGATCTTACACTGCATTGGTCTCCCTGCGGGTTCTACCAAAGCGCTAATTGACAAGTTTATCTAGCGTTTTTCATGATGGTGTGGCGTATTTATTGCGTATTTTCTTAATCTCAGTTGAAATATGGTTGGTAGTTATATTATTTGCTTTGTTGATTCTTGTTGCTACCTATTTCGTGGTACCTAATTTATTATTGAGAACGCTACCGACAAAGCCAAATGTTGTATTGATGATTGACTTATGATACTCCGTTAATATTGCTTAAATTTTCGTAGCGTTAATACGTATTCCAGTAGTGGCTACCTGAACGGTGAGCTGTGTAAGGCCACTTTGCATATCAAACGATCTTAATAGAAGCAGGACAATATATTCGAAACCTACGAATCCTTTAATCCCATCCTGTACAATTAGAAGTAACAAGAGGACATCAAGCAGCCCCAGTTATGGATTCGATTGACGGTAGGAGATTGTTCTAGATAATTCGAAACTTACAGCTCTCATAGTGTGTCCTAACGATGTCAATGGGTTTGATGAAAATATTTATTGCTTCCAGTTCGTTACACTGCCTTACGCTCCATAGGAAGTTTTCGGATATTTCTGGTAGTAGTGCATTTCTTTTTTCATATGTTCATGTGTAGAAAACTACAATTTCAAAGCTCATTTTTTCGAAAATTAATTGAGGATATTTAAGTTTCAAGTATATTTTTCAGTGCATTCATGTATCCCAATTTTATAAATACTTATGCTCAAACAGTGTCACACTTAAAATATTTTTTTTTTACTGTTGTTCTTCTATACTTTAAACGCAAATTAAAATTTAGTAAGATTAGCGAAAAATTATTAATTAGTTATTGAGTGTAATATTAATTTTATATTGAAAAAACTTTTCTGAATCTTCGTAATAATAATAAAAAAATCTGTTTTAGGCGAAATCGATGTTGTATTCAATTTTAGTGATCCTGATGCGCTGGACAAGTGGATTGTAACCACAGACAGTGATCATAATGAAGGAAAAAGTATAGCTGCGTTAATAAAAAGTAATGCCGGTGCTGGGTTATTCGAAGGTGTGGTAAACTCGGAACATTTGAAAGATGGCCGCATCAAGCGCACAGGTTATGCGAATATGCGTACAAAGCGTGTTAGGGTAAGAAAATCCACAATGATATGATTTTCAAATATTACATACTCTACTTAAGTTTTTATCCATTACAGAAATCATTTAAACGTGAAGCCACTTATGACTGGACGCCATACAATACCTTAGTACTTAAAGTTCGTGGCGATGGACGCAACTATTTAATCAATTTGCATACGGAAGGCTATTTTGATTTAACGTGGAATGATGTTTATCATTTTGTCCTATATACGCGCGGTGGACCACATTGGCAAATTGCAAAGGTTTGTATGGTTTGAAATAACTGCTGCATTATATCATCACTATTTGATTTGAAAACAATAAAAGCTAACACATTTTATTTCGCATAATTTAAAAGACTTTCACACAATGTCATCGGAAAACTTACAATTTATTACCTGTATATTTTTCTTTTACAGATACCATTCTCGAAGTTCTTTTATTCATCCAAAGGCCGCGTACAAGATAAACAAATGCCTATACAACTAAATCGGGTAACACATTTAGGTTTTTCCGTCGGAGCTAAAGTAGGACTTGATGGTCCATTTAGCTTGGAAATAGATTATGTTGGCTTAGAGTTTGATCCAGGACATACCGAAGAGTTTGCCTATGAAATGTATAAAACAGATAAATATATTGTTGCTACTTAGTTTTTAAATACATTAAGTTTTCAAAGTAAATATAATTTATATATTAAAAAGCAAATAACCACTTTTTACACCGGTAAATGTATAATAAATTTAACGCCGCGATAAATAATCTTCCGTAAGAATTTAACTTTTAAGATTTTAAATATCTACCAAGATCAAAGCCGAATTGTACAATTGTAGCAATAGTTTTAATTTGACCAATTTAAACTTCGACCAGAATATGGTAGCTTAAGTACAAAATTCTATAAGGAAAAAATCAATTTTAGATGACAACTGTTTTTCGATCTTTTAAACTAGAAGGGAACTTGACGTTTAAATCAATTATTGATGCTAAGTGCAAGAACACAACTTAACAAGACGATTTAAAACGTTTTTGGTGACAATTTCTATTTTGCTTTTAAACTAGGAGCAACATAAAAGTGTCTGTTTTCGCTTTTAATATCACATGTGTTGCACAATTAACGTACGGACCGTCGATACAAAGTAAAAGGAGAAATTTAAAATAGGTACATAAAATTCAAACATATAACACCACATAGCGTATCAATTTGCTCAACCTGAAATACATTTTCATTTGGGTTAAAAAATAAAAAAAAATTAGTGACGCACCTTACGAGCCCATATTTATTTAATTATTTATAGCAGACTTGTAGACTCCAAAACTTCTGCTATTGCTAGTGCTAGTTGTAAACTTTGTGCCAGATGTACTTTCAGTACTCCATAGTAAGAAATCATTAACTGAGCCGTTAATTTTGAAAAATGTGCAAGTTCCTCCTCCTTGATAAGAAAAAATTAAGTAACTTGAAATGGACTAATATAATAATTGCATGATGTAGAGTCACCAAAATTATTTTTCAAATTTTGATTGATTATATGCAGTCACACTTGTTGTGAAGCCATACTGTCTAGCATCAGGAATCATGTGAACTGACCCAATTATAATGGCTGACAAAAATTGTCATACTTATTCCGGAAAGTGAAATTTTTGAATACAAAAATATCGATATTGTATAGTTGATTACTAATTTTGACATAAGACGTGCAAGCAATTCATATGACAGAAGGTTTTGACATCGCATCGACCACTATAATTGAGCCATTTTCATTATGAAAGCACCAAATGTCAACTAAACAGCTGATTGTGTTTTTTTCCTATTATTTATTTCTATTTGCTTTTTCTTATCAATTTTTAATTTTCACGGTCACGCTTTCGCATTTTTTGTTTATTTTGAAAGTATTTGCGAAAGATATTTCTTTTGCGATTTTGTGCTCTTATTCCGGCATTCTAAATCATTTGATATAGTTGCTTCGTTGGCCTGAAACTGAAAACAGGCATCCAAAACTCATTCGTAATAGTTCTATCGTTGGACTGATACTTAAAACAGTGCCTCCGGTGGCCACAGTTTCGAAGTTGGTTACGTGTAAATTGTACATCGTTTCTCAGAACGGAAGCTTTAAGTGTTGGCGTAGACCTTTCTAAGCTGAATAGCACAGAGATTCTTTATTTGTTTTAGTGTTGCTTCCATTTATGTTTTTTTTTGCTTTCGTAAGATAAAAAGATAAAAGAAATGGTGAGTATTTTTAAATAAAAACTTACATTGTTAATTACATGAAATTAATTAACTTCAGCATAAAACTTGGCTTAAGTACATACATAGTTTCTAAAAATATCGATTTTTAATAACTGTGTAGCTAGGGTTGCCAGAAACCAAAAGGAGTCGAATCGAAATTTAAGACCAAGTTGAGTTGAGTTGATGACTATTAAAATATTCTTACGTGTAAATTACTCTGTTACTGGCCTAGTTTTCCCCAAATCAAACAATTTCGTCCGAAGTGTGTTAGGCCAAAGTAGTTTTAAATTAAAATGATGGTAAGCGACTTATTTTTAGTCTAAGCAGGATTAATGTGACTATCGAAGCCGGTGCTGAGCCCATTATAGGATCAAATTCCTGACTCAGTAGCTTAAAAATTAATATTACATTTCAGAAATAAATGCAAGGATTACATTCAGCTTCGCTAGCCAAAAGTTAAACTCAAAAATAATTTATTCAAAAAAATATATATTTTAAAATTTCTAATTTTTGTTTAAAACGATTTGTTGCAAAAAGCTTTTGATAAGCTAGTTTGAACTTTCAGAAGCTAATTTTTCTTAAAAACTATTTTTTACTGAAAATTAATTTGGCTGGTAACGTACCCTATATGTTACTTTAAACATAAACAACTAAAAATATGTACTTAAAATGCATGTGTTTATTGCTAATTAAATTTTTACTTTAATATCTATGTTTTTAAAACTTATATACGTACACTTGTTACACCTTTTGTTGCGGTATTTTTTCATGATGTGGTCTCTACTTCATGAAACTGGTCACCACTATCGTGCAAATAACATTGTGTTAAATTTTACTAAATTAGTCCATTTTATGATAACTTTTTGTCTACGCCATCAAGTTTCGGAATAATTTTTTTAGCTACGACATTTTCAAGTTTTCGCAACTGAAAAGCCCACATTCGTCCTCTATTTATTCATTATATTGGAATCCCTTGCATAGTTTTGAAAAATTCATACCCAGCTTTGCAAGTTTTGGGCGGTGACCATTTTAAACCCATAAAATTTTTTTTATGTGGTCTGAACTTAATTTTTTTTTGTTGAATGCACTATTCAGTACCAGAACAATATTTTCGCTCGACCTAACATTTTTAACTTTCAAACGACTTTATTTGTCGGTACAGTAGACGTCCGATATAACGAATAACGATATAATGAATTTCCATTTTACTGAACTGTTTTTCTAAATTACGAACGCTAACAATTTTCTTTATTCGAAATAGCGAACACTATATTTAATTCAACAAGTTATCTTACTCGTCTTAAGCCCCATAGCAGACTGTAAAGCTTTATAATAAGGCACTATGTAATGCGTTGAATAATTTATATCTTGATTTCAATAGGAAATTGTGTTTCACTGTAAAGCACATAAATGGCAGCAGCTTTCATAGTACAAGAAATAATTTGATCAGATATATTGTCTTTCATAACTTTTAAAAAAGTTAGCACTAAACCAAATGATTATTATTGGTTTAATGAAACTCCTCCAAAGAGGGACCTTTTCGAAATTGACTCTTTAGTGGAAATAATGATAGGGAAGGATTTATCATAGAAGCTAGAACTAGCTACATTGCCACGATCCAGCGCGATATGTTTCATCATGAACAAAATGTGAGCGAAAAAATCCTTTCGCTATGGAAAGGTAGTAATAGTTTTTGCTCAGTTATTAAGAGACTGAATAATCAGTCCTCATCAACTATTTTAACTCTCTCAGAGAGTGTGATATCCTTCCACGTGATCGCCAACGCGGTATCCCCTGAGTTATGACCTACTGTCATCGACTTCCAATCCAATCTATTTTATCAGCGGATAACAGCAACACTTGTCATTCATATTGCTTTAAAAAGAGCCCAATCACTTTGGAGGTTCAGAAAATAAGGCGGCATATGATTGACAAAATACCTAACGATCCTAAAACAATCTCCAAGAGGAGTTGCGCTAGTCGAACTAACTTTTCCGCTGAGAAGATCCAATGTTGTCTGTTGTCTCACAGACAAATATATAATTCCCCTCTACTGCCTCGCTAATGTGGCGAGGTCAACCACTTAACATTCTATACATACCAATTCAACCAGACTTAAAGTGGACAGACCAGGAGTTCAATTTATCGAAAGAAGCGGCCAAGTGCATAGATTTCTTAAATCTATGTATATGAAACTGATAGATGAGGATATCAACTCATTTGAGCAACAGCTTAACTAAGGGTGTCTTATCTTTTTCAATAGATATTAGCACAGTATGTGCTCTAGAGAGATACCTAAACTGCATTTATACTTAGAAATAAGCACAAAAAAATGTAAATTCAATTGCAACTTGCCAATTTATAATTGGAGTTCGAATATAGTGAAAATTACTATATTTTAATGGGCAAAAGTAACAGATTCACCGCTTGTTTTAAAGTGAAGAATAATCAAAGTACTAGGTCAGTCTGCTGCTGCTCGCCTCATATATATGTAAGTAGTGTTGGGAGATGAGAAGTAAAAACATGTTCTAATTCATTCCTTGCGACATTATAAAAGACGCTGTTGATTTTAATTTAAACTTTTTGAAAAAATTATATTAATGTCCAGCTTTTAATAAACAAACAAATCTTAAACTCCATCGATTCCTGTTTTTATTGACTTCAAAATGTTTTCAAAATTAACAACTAAAACTGGCTCTGTTCACTTTAATTATTCGTATTAAATTGGCATGCCCTAGCTAAAACTTGTACTTTACAAGGACATTTAAACTATTTCAAACTAAATATTGCAATGTTGCTGAGACTGAAACCATACCCGTTTGCAATCAAAGTTCAATCAACTCTTTTCTTAAGTTTTAATTATTAAGACAACGTAAATTTATAGTCTGCTTAAAAATAGAAATGCTTTTATGGTGGTTCACCTTGAAAGCGTTTTTTTTTTGCTTGCATATTGCACCCACTTAAAGTGGTCAGTTTGTAATGCAGTAGTGTTTAAATTCCACACATTTTACCGGTTACGATATTTTAGGGGCTGCTTTGTTATTGAACTATTCATAGTTTCGTATGCTATTCTTTTACTCTTACATACCTATGCCGTTCAATATTTCTGTTGTTTTATCTATATATATAAAAAATTGTTTTGCACGAGCTTTCAAAAAAACTAAAACCTGTCTTGAACGATATCGAAAGTGACTTCTAAACCAACAACAACTACTAGAACAACAAAAATACGGGAAGTAGACTAACAACAACTGTATGTTGATAATATAACAAGAAAAATATCTTGGTAGACTAGCAAGTGTTTAGTTATTTCTCTTAAATCAGTTGCCTTTTGATATTTGTAGCGTTGGCACTTACTTTTGGAAATATGGTAGGCTTTAGTAAGGTATGGAAAAAATTAAAAAAAATTTATATTCTTAGTGCACTTAGTATTACAATATTAATTTTTATTGATGGGACATCAATCGGCTTATCAAATTTCATTGATAAGATAAATGTAGCTTTTTCATTAACTATTAACATTTTTATTTTAATGTGTACCTTAATAAAACTTAATTTCTTATTCATATTATTTTTTCCCCAATGCAGGAAGAAGAAACTTATTTGTATGATCCAAATTTGCTGCTACATTTAGATTTTCATCAAAGTCCTGCAAAATTTAATCCCTTTATTTCTGCTGCATCTCCCGGTGAAACATGGCTTAAAGTACGTCCACTAATGGATAGCGATTATGATCGTGGTTTTTTGCAATTGCTGTCACAACTGACCAGTGTCGGTCATGTAACGAGAACGCAGTTTTTAAGTAAAATTAAAATTAGTTTTAGAGTTTTTTAATCTCCACTTTATAAATATTTCTTTCAAATTAGCACGTTTCTCACAGATGAAAGCCAGTGGTGATTACTATGTCACGGTCATTGAAGACACGCGCAAAAATGAAATTATTGGTGCTGCTTCGCTCATAATTGAAAGAAAGTTTATACACAATTGTGCCATAGTAAGTTGAAATCAGATTCTATAAGTTTTAAAATTTTTTGAAGAGATTAAAATGAAGGGAAACATCGACTGATGTCAATTCCGGGTTATTTGGGGCCGTTGAGTTCTAATCTGTCATCACGTTAACGCTTCGAGATAACAGTAAATTAAGCGGTTATTGACGCGTTTACAAACGATGTTCTACGAATTTTTTAATTTCAACTCAGAGAGGATTGGTGTCTCAGGCAAAGTTGTTTCTCATGAAAACTTTTTTCCAATCACACTACCTCTCCAGCACCACTCCTTATGGAGCATTTTAGTTAAATTTTCTGAAAAAATTTACATACGAGACAAACGATTGATAATTTTTTCATACGTACTTTGCAAAAATATTTCTTATAAGAAATTAAGAGGGGCACTTAAACCACAAATCTTCTTCCTATAACTGTTGTTAGGCAGTTTAATTTAAAAATAAGTCATTTTGTTACGTTTTTTCCTGCATGTATTCAATTGCTTTATATTTTTTATAGTTTTAAATCCATGAAAAAATTTTCAGTCGTTTCTACCGTCTGTAATTTTTTTCAAAAAATTTGACTAAAATACTTCATAAGGGCGCACTGCGATAGGTTTAAGTGCCACAATACTGCTTGATCCTATTTGAATTTTTACTCTGTCTTGGCATTTTTTAAGACAGGGTGTACACTTTTGATTCATGACGCACAAAAGTTAAAAAGAGGTTCTGGTAAAAAACAGACAACCCAGTAGTTATGATTCTCAATTCTAATTATATTTACAGCGTGGCCGCCTTGAAGATGTAGTCGTTAACGACACCTACCGTGGAAAACAATTAGGAAAATTGTAAGTTAACTTCGTTAGAAAAAAAAAAACTAAAATATAAATATAAATAATTTTTTCAAAATTTCAGAATTGTTGTTACCGTTAGTATGCTAGCTCAATATATTGGCTGTTATAAAATGTCATTGGATTGCAAGGATAAACTTATTAAATTCTATGAAACTTTGGGTTACGTTCTTATACCAGGCAATTCCAATTCGATGACTATTCGTTATGATGAATCTCCAACTGATGGCGCTGTGAGGCGAAATCCAACTTCAGCGACTGCAAATGGTCAAACAGTGAGCCTTGACTTTGCTTCTTGACAATTAGCCATCAGTACTGCCTCAAAGTCAAAACTTTAGAGATTAAAAAAGATTATTGAAAGGAATAGCATTAGATGGAAAGCAAATATCTGTTACTTTTGTTTAGTATGAGTTAATTTGTTTTCGTTTCTTAAGAATGTGTTGTTTTTTTTTTCTCTTTTTGTATAAAATGTTTTGATTGTGATAAAAGCGCATAAAAACCTTTACACAATAAACAGGTTTGTTTGTATAGCGCTTTTTAGGCAGTGCTGGTAGGCGGTGGTGTTTTTGTTGTAAATATAATCCTTAAATATTAAGGACTATTTTACACAAAACATACTTTGATAAATTAAATTTTTTTTTCTCAATTTATTTTTTAAATATTTATAGTGACCGAAAGAATTATTTTGTTTAATATTTTGTTTGTTCTTTTTTTGTGCTCTCGTTTGATGATTTTGGTATAAAAAGGTAGTTGTTATTTTGCCATTTAAAAGCACATTTATAAAATGACTTAGATATTTTAGTTTAATTTCAATAAAAATTAAATAACCCAGATTTAATTAAAACCTTATAATATATTTTGAATAAAACATAATTTCTTTTTTCTATAAGTACGAATTTTCACAACACTTCTTTTCATAATATGTAGTATGTAATTACCCTTACACTTAACTAATTATATTCACATAAATGTCCGCACTTCGGGCACTTTGAATGATTTGAGAAATAGTCCATTAAATGCTCTAAGTGACCACCATGTGAGCAACCTTGACACCAAGCGTACAGGCCACGTACCACTAAGCCACAAACGCAACATTTCGAACTTTGCGTTGATTTACATTTAGCACAATACCAGCCCACAGTTCCAGTCAACGGACGTCCACAGTCTCCACAATTTGTGTGTACAGAAGTCGATTGTTGATTTAGCTCACGTATAGAACGTATCCAGGATAAATTTGCGATTGTACATGCTTCATTCCAAAGCTGATAGCTATGCAATAAGTTAATGTAGAAATGAAACCAATGCTCCTAAAGTAAAATATAAAAAACAATTAAAATAGAAATTGTGAATGTAACATTTATATGGGACCACGCATGATAAAATTGTGTATATTGTCCACTAAAAAATATAAAATTGTTTATTAACAGTCAAATTTCGAGTCGCAAAGCTTTGTTTGTTATGTTAAGTAAATGTCAGATTTTTATAAGGTGTTATGAAAATTATGAATTCGTGAACTATCTCCACAAAGAAGACCGAATAAAATCAGACATCATATTTGAACAGCAAAGGGATTTTACTTGCTACCATTCTGCTTACTCATGAATCTGCGCTTTTGCAATACTACACTTGTAAGCTATTGCTCCAAACCACAATTACATATGACAAATCAACCTAAGTTTGATGGGCAAATCAGACAAAAAAATGTAAGCATTAAAAAAAATCCGTACAGTTTGTGGCGATTAGTTAAGATTAGCATGTTATAAATATTCTCCCTGAAACTCTCCCAATTTCTACAATTTGCGTTCAAAATAGAGAAATATACTCAAAATATTTTCTGTATCTTGCTTGATTTTCTAAGTATTGAGACTATTAATATATTAAACAGAAAAAATTGTCATTAATATTGAAGTTGTTATTAGCTAAAAATTTATATTGATTAAGGTCAAATTAGAATTTTAAAGCAGTATCGTTTGAAAAATAAAGATAAGTAACAGTGCAATAAAAAATAACAATTCAAATTTAATTTTTTAAAAAAAATTTTCTCTAGCTTAATCGCCTTTAAAATACCAGGAAATTGAATTTTCTTCACTTACCATTAGCACATCTTCTATTGGAAGTAACTTTCGTGCATCACCCATGGCAATAAGAATACACAACGCTGTCTGTACATCACCAACATCACTTTGTAACATTAACGAGTCTGCGACAAACTGATGAGGTTCCCATGCTGGCACAGCCGGTATATTGGAAACTTTCAAGACATTTGGCACTTTAGTTGGCTATTTTTTGATTTTTTTTAAGACAAACAAACAAAAGTTCAATGAATCAAATTTCAAATTAAGAATATAACAAAGGAATTGCAATATTACAGCGCATAATTACTAAGATAAATTGTTTAAAACTTACAGGTGATTTCTCCCTGCTATCTTCAGATTTTATATCTAATTGTGGCCTTGCTGCTTGTACATCATGATGCAGTGCAGTTTCAGGAAATGATAAAGCTTTTGTAAAATCAGGTGGCCCAACATAAATGAAACCATTGCGTAATAAATCGAAATTATCAAAAGTTATATCGCCAATTATTTGTGTTTCCGATATAATAACAGAATTATAAGGTGGATAATTTTGTTTGCCCCCAACACCGCCTACAACACCACCAACTGATAAGGCATCTACATCTTTTAGATCATCTCCCTCTTCATCATTGTTGCCATTTGCGATAATATTATCATTATTATCCCAATTCAGCACCTCATGATTTAATGTATTGATCACTTGTGTAGGGCGACGTGAAGATTGTGCGCTTTTTTGGTTAGAAAACGAATTTCGATGCTCTGATTTTTGACTATTAAAATCATTGGAGCCATAAAGAACTTTAATAAAATTCCAGAGTGTAATGGCCTTAAAAAAAATACATTTACTAACTGATAATTTCAACCAAAAATTTAATCTTACAATATGTTTGCCATATTTTTTACAAACGTTTGCGTTGTGTTCACAAATATCTGTCAACTTTTTGCCATTTAAAATAAATTCCTTAGCACAGCCTATAAAGCTTTCGTGCTCATTGAAAACAGTGGTATTTTCATTTTCTAGTACATAACTAGTATTCTGCAGCTAGGAAATAATGGTTTAAATGTTATATTGTATACATAGTGCAAGTAACGGAAGGAATATATATATATATATATGGTATATATATATATCGGTCATTCTTTGACTAACTACACTTATTTGAGTTTGACTATTTTGAAACGAACTATCTCAATAGCTATGGGGAACAGAACAAAACACCAAATAAAATTTTTTTTAAAAATGTGTTAATTTATGGAAAAAAATTATTTCATTTAAATAAATATGTTTTAAAATTAAGTTTTTTATTTATAAAAATGTTTCTCAAAATACTTTCGAGATAACATCTTTTCTGTTTTTTTTAAATGTTATTCTTTATCGGACTTCCTGACAAAACTTTAGAAAATACCACCAGTCTTTTACACAAAAATGATATTATGTTTTTATAATCTATTCCGCATAGTTTGTGAGATAATTCGTATCAAAAAAGTGTGCAGTTATTTGAAGAATGACCGATATATACATACATAATTCATTCATACCGTAGGTTTTATTACAAAATGACAAAAGTCAGACTGAGCCATGTGAAATTGTTCAATGCCAGGATATGATTTTTGTCTTGTACTGAAATTAAAACAATTTTTATAAGTTATTCGTAATAATTATTTACAAAACTTACATAAATAAGTTTGATTTAACCACCTGCGCTGCGGTGACTGGAGCTAAGACTTTAATTTTATTCGCAAAGGAAACGACACTTTTTCTACTCAATCCAGCACCCTGTGGATTTGCTTTTAATGCAGGACGAGCCGCATCTTTAAAAGCGTGTCTATAAATAGTTGAATCCTTACTAGTTGAAAGTAAACAATGAGAATCTCCACCCTTCCACGCAATACCGGTGGTGACATTTGTATGATCATTAAATGAAGCAAATGGTATAAACGGTCGACGTATATCCCAAACATGTATACTGTAGTCAACTACGAGGGCACAACTGGCAATGTGATAACTGAGAGAATGAACAACATATATGAAGAATATTACTTATTACTTGAATCGTATAAAATGCTCACGTGCGTTCAGGACGCCATTTGACACGACCCACCACAGCTATCGTATGTATTGTGTGTTCTAAAGATGCTTTACCATCCATATTCCATACCTGCAAGTAACGACAATCGACATACATATGTAACTCTAACATTTTCGAAAATTTACCTTAATTTGCTTATCTCTACTGCCAGTGGCTAGCCAATTTTTTGTTGGATGCCAATCACATGTGTATATTGGTCCACTATGTGCGGTGAATTGTAGAATGCATTTATCCCATCTGTCACAAAACAAAAATCTTAGTTAATAAAAGATTTAAATACAAAAGATATTTGATGAAGGTTTGCAGCATTTAGAGTGCTATTGCACTGTTGTTTTTTTTTTAAATTTTGTTTTTTTTTTCGAATTTGTTGCAAATATTTTCAAGAAGAAAAATAGGGCTTCAGTAAAGTAAGTCATCGAAAAAATTAAGTATAGATTCAAATAAAACGCGCGCCAAGTGGGTTTTCTTATTAAAAATCTGTTAACGATTTTCGATTTAACAACAACTAGCTGGATTTTTTAACCCAATAATAGAAAATATCAATTGTACAGGCAAGCAATAGATTTCACACATGAAAAGCCACCAAGCATTGGTTTGAAAATAAAATAAATTTCATTAAAAAATATGTGCAATTAAATATGTAAACACAATCAAATAGATTTCGTTACGTGAGCAAATATAGATATTAATGTATAATAGAAATTCATTACTTTAAACAAATTTAGAAGCACATAACACTGGCTCAGAAGTATTCAGTTTCAAGTATCAATTTTTTTTTTATTTCTTGGTAAGGAGTTTCATTATGAATTCAAGTTGAATCCAAGTAAATGCCAATTTAAGATAACTGAATTCATTAACTAAAAAATTGTTAAGCAAAACAAAACCCACAAAAACTTACTTTCTGAGATCCCACAATTGCACTGTGCCATTTTCCGATACTGCCGAAAATATGTTTAACGTATGTGGACTGAATTTTATGTCACGAACTGATTCTGAATTGCTAAAATATGTGTACACCGATTTTTCGGAGCGTATATCAAAGCATTTGATTGTACCGTCTTGTGATCCAGATATTAAAATATTCGGTTCACTGCTATGGAAAGTTACGGTGTGCGCAGTTCGTTCGTGTTCATTATACACCAAGAGTTGTTTTTGACGTCCAAATTTTGAGAGATCCCAAACTGAGACAACACCATTGGTAGCAGCTGTAGCCAATATATTGCTATCTAATGTACTCCAGGCAACATCATTGGAAGAATAACTAAGATTTTGATTTTTACCACCGCGCATATTGTACATTTCGGTAAATCCATCGTTATCGATGGAATACACTTTGAGTACTGCAAATTTTATGATTTAGATTTTTTACTACGATGATTGATAAATAATATTTGCAACTTACGGCTCCTTCCCGCAACAGCGATTTGGCTGCAGTCTCTGTTAAGTGCCAATGCATTTGCATGCCCTTCCTGACAAATTTTCAGCGAGACAGTTGCAGAATCTTCCAACATTTTGTGGGGTCTGATTTCTGTGCATTTAATTTTCAAAATGCTAACTTTCTTATTATGTTCAAACGAATTTAATAATTACAATTACGAATATTATAGCTAACTTGAAAGAGTGTTAAATAATTTAACATAAGAGTGTTTACGTCAATTTTTTTACCAATAAAAGCTCTACTGTTGCAGAGTTTACTACATACTTTGGTATCGAATTGTGACAATCCAAAGAATCAGACAGTTTTGACATTTGTTTTCCTTTCTAGCACAGGGTGATATGTAATACGTAAATTAAAAATACAACCATATTGCATTAAGCATTACAAAAAATTACTAACTCGGCGCTTATACACACAATCTCTTTCCGAAAACTTTTTTTTTTTTGCTTCTACCGCGTGTGAACTGCACACAGGCTTTTTTGTTTTGACTTTTCCAAAGACCTGCTTTTTCCTGTTGGGTAACGTAGAACTCAACACATTCGCAGGTACTCGTATACTTACCAACAACAACAAGAAACGTCAACACAATTTCAATTGCAAAAAATTGGACGAAAAGAATTAAGAATTATTTTGGAAGCATACGTCATTAAAACTTTTTAGAGTGCAAAAAAATTAATAAAATTAAAAATTTAGTGCTTTATACGATGAAAAGTGGAGAATTGCATGCAGTACAAAAAAAATTTGTTAAAAGGTTGAAGAAATAATGAATTGAAGAACGAAAAAACATTGATAATTTGTTGCTGGCAGCAAAAAGCAAACGCAAAATATAGAAGTGAAGAAGAATAAGATCAGCAGTAACTCAGTAGGGTCGACGACGAAAAAAAAATTGATGGAGTAAAAAAGGAATACAGGAGAAAAAGATTGATATCTCTGCTACAGCTGGAAGCAATCAGAAAATTAAAATTTCAATTTAAAATCGTTAAATCAGTTCTTAAAAAGTATCATTTCAAAAGCCCAAAGTAACTGCCACAGCAACACCATATAGGTATCACTGTCGTCAGCACTTCCCTTTTTCCATCCTACCACGCTGTTCCAATACAATTTTACAAAATATTCAGCCGACGAGCAAAACACATGATGTGGTCGTTCTTCTCGCGCGACTCCTCCAAAGACTTTCCATATGAAATTGGCGAATTGGTGCCAGGCTTTGAGACACGCTCTATATGGTCTCTGCACAAGGCCAAACGTAAAGGTGGTGGTGGCAGCAATGCTGGCGGTGCTGTTCCTATTAATGAAGAGGTTTCCGTTTTTGTTTACGATATTAAAAATGGATCCGAAGCTAAACTTGAATTGGCCAAAGCAGCTGTGAAACGTCTAAAAACTTTGCGGCACCCAAGTGTATTGCAATTTCTCGATTCATTGGAAACTGATAAAATGCTTTATGTAGCCACTGAAGCTGTGGAACCATTGGGAACACACATTGCTAAACTAGCGACAGATGGACCACAAAAAGATTTGTATTTGGCGTGGGGTGTTTTCCAAATAACTGTAAGGAGCCAAAGTCGCTATATGGAATTAAAGTCTAAATTTTTCGATATTTTCATTTCAGCGTGCTTTGTCTTTTCTCAATAACGATGGTAATTTGCGCCATAACAATGTTTCAGTTTGGTCTGTGTTCGTCAATTCATCTGGTGAATGGAAATTAGGTAGCTTGGAATATGTTTCAACTGCTGATGGTAATCCAATGCCGCCATTGAAGGTGCCTCCGGCGCTTGAAGTGTACGATCCACCCGAAAAAAATGACCAGACTAAGCTCAAGGCAGCAACAAAGTGGTGAGCACTAAACCTTTTGTTCTTCATCTTTTCTTCTAAACAACGGTTTTATGACAATGTTAAATAAATCTATTTTTGTGTTTCAAAAATATATTTATGAGATATGGAATAATGCAGGCAACAAGTGCATTGTGCACCGACAGTTGACTATATTTCTGAATACTTTTGACTGGCACTATTCTTTAAAACTTGGAAATATCTCCAATTGTAAGGAACATCCCTTAAATTTTTGTCAAATTGCCCAAAAAGTATGATTTTCCTAGACTATTATGATTACCTTTATTTTTTACTCCTAAAACTCCGTCCAAAATTAAATATTACTATATTGAATTTTAAAATTCAGAAGTATTGAATTTGTTCAATAAGAATTTGAAAATTCATATTTCGGAAAGTTTTGTCCCTATTTTCTTCCATCAAATCAGATAAATTTTTTTTGAGTGATATTTTGAGTAACTAGGAGGATGAAATTTCCACGGTTAGAAATTGGGACGTCTCTAAAATATAGGTTTCTTTGTTTGAACTTTATTCTATAAAAATACACCTAAGCAATTACAATTTTTTCTTTAGAACATTTATTTATGTCTCTAAATTAATTTTTTAGCGAGACCAATGGATTGCCTTTCTACGTTATTTTAAATAAACTCGCAAAAACGACTAGTGGACAGCATTGCCATCGTGACATAAATTAATTCTGTGATATTTTTTGCTAATGACGTAATTTAAAAACCGATTTGTGATGGCATTAACATGATACATGATATATAAATACTCGTATCGCACAAATGCTTTGTATACTTAATTTCGATTATTATAAAGCCCATAAACTTGGCAAATCGTTGTAGAGTTTACCTACGTTGTACAACAAACTGGAGCGTCAGTGTGAACACTATTAGATCCCTGTTCATGTTTTATTTTTGCTCAAAAAAATTTAAAAAAAAATTTACTGAGCTTACATTACTTTTTACCACATTCACTATCCAATAAAGTGAAAAAATAAATTGTCGCAGAGACCTTTATGTGGTTATTGTCTTTTAAGCTGAAATTCATTTCAAATATCGTTTCATCAATAACGTCGGTTTTCCAATGATTGAGTTCGTTTCCGTTATCTAGAACGCCGTAAGTTCAAACCTTAGAAAAAAAAAACTCTTCTTTTATCAGGAAATTGTGAACAACTTGCACAGGGAAGATGGTGGAGAGATATTAATTATAATGTCGATATATTTAAATACACGATATCATACATACATACATTTAAAAACTTATCTACACCTTCTCTAGTTAAGATTTCAATACAAACAATATTTTAGTAAGGCTTCAACGAAAACAGATAAAATTAATTCTTTCCTCATTTTTAGTATAAAAAACAATGTACTTTAACAGACCTTTAATTTTGGGAGTAAGTTTTTTTTTAATTTTGGCATCAACGTGACACAATTTTTTTTGATTCTGAAATCTGGATAAGTAGGATGCGTCGCTTAGTAAACAACAACGCTCAAGTTCGAAGTTCGGTTTTAACTTTTGAATGCCATTGAAAAAAACTACTGAACGTGCGCTGAATCAACTCTCAGATTTTAAACGTTTAGCCAATCAGAGGCCAATATTCAAAAAGTTGTGACAGCGTACACTGTAAAATTAGTGCAGATGATTTAGGTGGTGTTGTTACCAAAGCGACGTACAACAATCTCCACAGCAACAATTAGTGGTAATGCAATTTTATATACTGACACATATTATTGTTAATATAAATTAGCACGCCTAACTCCCATGCAAATGAAAATACGAAACGCGATCTTGATACTCATTGTGCACATGATCATGAAACTTCATTGTCACGCCTACTCACCTTCAAATGATATCATAAAATGGGAATGATTTGTTACTTGCTGTACCCATGATTATCAAATTTGATGCACTGACATACATATGTATATTGCTATCAAATTAAAGTACATGTATGTATCTAGACATGTTCAAACTAACCTCATTTTCCGATAATTAATAACTTTTGTTATTAATCAAAAACAACAAAAAAAACTTATAGGGTTGGAAATTTGGGTAAAAAAATTAAGAAATTTGCATAGTTTTCTTGTACACATTTTTTTGCGTAAATTTTTCACTTTCCAAAGCAAGTGATTTTATTTTTCTGAGGCTATGAGAATGTTATCATTAAATGTATGATATCATATTTTGTAATACTCTGATGCCTGTGGAAGGCGACAGAAAATAAAACAAAAAGTGGAAAAATTACTTAAGTGCTTTCCACAGAATAACGTTTCAATATACATTTAAATTGTTCAAGTTATATAAACTTTGATGTTTTTCAAAATACATACATATCTTGAAAAATTATATTTTATTTTAAATGTGCGACAAGTTTGAGATTGTGAAAGTCAGTTAAGTTTTTTGAGTTTATTCCTTCACCATAAACGAAAAGGACAAAATCGAAAAAAAGCTATTTTCGATTGATTGAAAAAAGTTTTGGATACCTGTTACTACAAAAAAACGTACAAGTAATATTTAAGAAAAGGGAATTCGAACTTTTTTTGTTTATATAACAAATCACATTTTGATTGTTGGCTCCTCAAACCTTGAAATCAATATTTCTTTGTTTACTTACAGTTCCGTTGATATGTGGGGTCTTGGCTGTCTAGTATGGGAGTCATTTAATGGACCACTCAAAGTGCGAACGAATCTCAAGGACATTGACAACATACCAAAATCATTACAATCTTTGTATTGTGAACTAGTAGGTGCTTCACCATCAAATCGTCCCAATCCTGCAGATGTTATAACAAGGTGTCGCAAGCCGGGTGGTTTTTTCAAAAACGATTTAGTTGATACATTGCTTTTCCTCGAAGAAATACAAATCAAAGATAAAGCAGAAAAGAATCGTTTTTTTAGTGGCTTAACAACACACTTAGATAATTTTCCTGATAATGTTTGCAAGTGCGTTAATGTTATTAAAAATTTATTTATATATGTGTACATAAAGAATACAATATGTTTTTACATTATATCTGCATTTCGTTCTTATAGACATAAAATACTTCCACAGCTAATAACAGCTTATGAATATGGTGATGCTGGTTCAGCGGTGCTGGCGCCAATGTTTAAGGTATAAATTAATATGCAATTGTACTCTTTGAATGAGTTATAATTTCCGTTGAATTTTAAATAGCTTGGTAAACTACTGGATGAAGTTGAATATCAAAAGCGCATTGTGCCATGCGTTGTTAAACTATTTGCCTCAACGGATCGAGTTACACGCTCAAGACTGCTGCAACAACTGGATTTGTTTATAGCGCATTTACAACCGCAAGTAGTTAATGATCAGATTTTCCCTCAAGTGGCTCATGGTTTTTTGGATACTAATGCAACCATACGCGAGCAAACGGTTAAAGTAAGTTATTTTGAAATATATAGTAAAATTGAAAATACGGTAACAATTTTAGCTTTCTGTATATCTTTGGAGGCTAACAGTATTATTTTGTATTGCAAATATATAAAGTACAATAAATAAAATAGAAATGTGCAGCTCATATTACAAACTTAATTCTAATTTGATTAAAACTATAACACTCTTACATTTTTAGTCGGTTATTCATCTTGCTCCAAAACTAAACTACAACAATCTCAATGTTGAAGTACTGCGACATTTTGCACGCCTGCAAGCTCGTGATGACCAAGGTGGTATACGTACAAATACAACAGTATGCCTGGGAAAAATTGCACCTCACCTACACCCACAGGTAAGAAGAGTTTCAAATAATATATATATAAGTGCATAAGTCAAACTCTTTATTCAGAAAATATTAGATAATGAAATTCATTATACTGTAATCAATAAAAATCGTCACAAAAGAAAGTTTACGAGACTTTGAAAAATCCATGTGTCTAAAAGAATGACCCCTACATTTTTTTAGTAAAATTTTGAGTGAGAGCTGATGCCAGAGACAATAAATTTAAGGATTTACTAAATTTATAGTCTCTGTTGATGTTTTAATGGAATGAATTTATAAGGTAAAATTGAAAAGTCTAAAATATTTTTAATTTTAAGCCCTGATATACTTCAAAGCCCTCAAAATGAAGTTGAACCACTTTCAGAAAAAAATATTATCTATATTTAACAAAAAAAATTAAATTGTGCTTCAGAGAAATAATTTTTGAAATTTTTATTTTTAGGTGCGACAGCGGGTGTTAGTATCAGCCTTTGTACGAGCAATGCGTGATCCTTTTCCCCCTGCCAGAGTAGCCGGCGTATTGGCGTTAGCTGCAACACAACAATATTTTTTGCTAAGGTTTGTAAACATAATGTGAAGTAGCTCTTTTTTTAAATCTATTAATTTTTTACAGCGAAGTGGCAAACCGCGTTTTGCCTTCATTATGCTCACTTACTGTGGATCCAGAAAAATCAGTTCGGGATCCGGCATTTAAAACAATAAGAGGTTTTCTTGGTAAATTAGAAAAAGTTTCTGAAGATCCAAGTTTGCGTGAAACAATGGGTAAAGTATTTTAAACAATTTATTTGAAATTAACACAACTAACTATTTTTACAGAGGCTGATGTACATACAGCAACACCTTCTATTGGTAATGCAGCTGCAACTTGGGCTGGCTGGGCTGTTACTGCGGTAACAGCTAAATTCTATCGAAGTCAGAGTGATAGCTCACGTCCGCGACCGCCTTTGACAGGAAGAAATCTCTCAAAACCAGCGTCTCTAGGTTTGTTTTCTTTGTTTAGTCATTTATCGAAATATGGTTAGCTGCAAAAATCTGTACACTTTGTAAAATTTAAAGCCAATGACGAAAGCAACAAAAGCACTCACAAAATAGAAAAATGTGCAAAAAGTTAATTAGACTGCGTAAATATTAAAATTCTTTTGTTGCTAAGTGCAACTTACAATAGAGCCATTGTGCTTAGATGAAAATGATCGATGTACGATCATCGTAAGAAAATTTTTGATGTTTCAATAATTTAGCATCGCTAAATTCGTTGTAATTTTTCAATGAAAATTGGATACTTTATATCAAGAGACCAATCTCATAAATCATTTGCGACAAGTTAATAAAGATTGTTAAATGCAGTATTTTTAAGCAATTGACTTTGGAAATATTGTTATGTGTGACTAAGGGCCAATGTAGAACACAAGCAATTTCGAAGTGTAGTCCTTTGCGATGCTAGTTTCAGTCTTACATATAATACAACTTTATAAATATTTCCTTTAGAACAACCATCAAGTAGTAGCTTATCGACAACAACCTCCAGCGTTACGTCTATGACATCGCTAGAACATGAAAGTAATGACACTTCAGCATCTGCATCAGATTACGGCAACAATGAGTGGGATAATGAAAATTGGGGAGAAATGGATGTAAGTGCGCTCAGGATTTTGCAAACGTTAGTTCATTATATTAAAGTGTTTTTTTTTAACAGACATCACAGGACCCTACTAGTCCACTGGCTGGTACCTCTAATAACGGACAATTAAATGCCTCTAGCGCTTTAGCTGATGTAAGAGATGGTTGGGATAATGAAGAGTGGGGTAGCTTAGAAGAGGATCCGGTAATTATTCAACATATGCAAATTGTATAAAAGCTAGTTAACAAAAATTTAACTAAATTCTCAGGGTGAAGAAGAGGAAGAACAGCTAGAGGAAGACAAACAACAGCTGCAGCAGCAGTTAAATTTACAGCAGCGTCGACTCAACGAATTAATTGAGCCCTTGGCGAAATCAAACTTACATACAACATCACCTGCAAGGTTGCTGGAACAAAAGCATGTGGTGCCACAACAACCATTGCAACAACGACCAAAAGATTTGCCAAGCCTTGCAGCAACAGCTGCGTTAACAAATTGCAATAATGTGAGCCCACTTAACGAGGAGCTGCAGCATACCCATTGGAATAATACAGCGAATAACGCTAATTGGAATAGTGATTCATGGGCCGATGGAGAATTTGAACCAATTGATGAGCCATTAACAGGTATGACATTAAAAACAATACAAAATATTGACGTGCTTAAAAATAATTTTTCACTTAAGGCAATCCCAAACTTGACGAAGCTCGCAGAAAACGCGAAGAAAAAAAATTGCAACGTCAACGAGAATTAGAAGCAAGACGTGCACAGCGTAGTGGTGGTGGGCCACTTAAATTGGGCACCAAAAAGCTTTAAAAAAACCTATGCGTTCTGAAATGATTTCCATTTTCTTATAAAAAGTGTTCTTTTACGATTTTTATATATTATAAATATTATGTATGAATTGAAAATCGAACAGTACATATTTTTCAAAATTACAAACGCGTAAATCAACAAAGAAAAAAAAAGAAACTTAACTTTTGGCAAAAAAAAAGTTAAGAATATTTTGTAAACAACGGTGCATAAAATGCAGCGTATCAAACATTTATATACATATTTACTAAAGTAACTTTATAGGATGAAAATTTAAATATTAATACTTATGCTAGTTGTAAAATTATTGAAAGATATGAGTATTCCATCTAATATAAACCAAGGAAATTATTCTTATAAAAACGCTTTTGATGCATTATTTTCTCAATTCCACAATCACTGAAACGAATCTTCTGCGTAAACAAGAAACTTTGTAAAAAAACCTAACAATATTCTAATATGTGCACCAAAACTATTTAGAAATACTTATATTTAGATCAATGAAAGTAGCTAGATTTAAATTTTTTCCATGTATGATTGTTTTATAAAGTAATAAAATGATATATTAAATACAAAAAATGTGTAAGATAAGTACAGTAAGCAAATAAACTCCACGATGTATTTTTTTTGGATTACAACTTGTAGTTTGAAATTCAAATTTATGAAAAGAAAACACCGTGAAGCTACAATTCAAAGGTTTAGATATTTTGTATAATAGTTGGCATATTTATTTACCAATACTGGCTATATATTTGTAACAGTTGTCTGAGGAATTAGAATTAGTATCTTATCTGTTATCTTATTTTTCGATTCTAATTTCAAGGAATCCAAATATGGAATCGACTTTTTCAATTTCATTACAACAAGAATTTAATTTTTTTATATAACTTATTGAATCTTAAATTCATTAAATTCCTTTCGACAATTTTTAAAAGAAACATGAATTAAATTTCGAACAGAACATTGATTTTTTTAGAGAAAGCAGATAATTATTACCCTTTGTAATGGAAAAATCAATTTTAAATAGAAGTTATTCGGAATGAAAGCAAAAAATAATACACTTTCGATTCCTTTAAGACAATTCATTTCTTTGCCATGCAGTTAAAAAAAATTGTAATTAAATTTCATTTCGCTGGAATCGAGTATTTAGACTTCTTTTCAGAATATTTATAGGTTTTACATAAAATATCATAGATTCCTGCTATTAAAAACAACTTGCAATGTAGGCACAGAGCGGCATGAACTTGTTTTAACATATTATTTAATTTAATACCCAATCAAGTGAATTCTTTACTTCCTAAATAATTAAGAAAAATCACTATGATACTTTTATATACATCGGTAATTCTTTAAATAAATGCACACTTTGTTTTATTTTATGTTTAATGATTTTAAAACAATTTTTTTATAAAATTAAAGCGTATATAAACAAAAATTATTATGTTTATTTTATCGTATTCCCCACAGTTCTTGACATGTTTTGTTTCAAAAAATATTCGAAAAAGTCAAATAAAACGAAGTGTGAAGTTATTTCAAGAATCACTGACATATATGATGTACGTATGTACAAAATAAGCTCAATTTACAAAATGACCATTCAATGGTTCTTACCAAGGTTCCTCTATGACATTAGGGGCCAAGAATCTGATAGGAGAATATGTCAAACCGTATTACAAAAGGTGTACCTTTATATTTGCAAAAGTTGCAGTGTTTACAGCTGAGAGAGTAATAAAGCTGCCGGATATAAAATCAGTACACTTAATATCATAAGAAAAGTGTTGTTGGGCCAATCGTCCGCAATATTTATGGATAACGATTCCTATAAGTTATCCCTTCGGTTTCAGGCACTAATAAGTCCTCTTTTTTTAACCAGCTGCAGCTTTTCCGAATATGCACAGATTATCCACATAATTTTAGTATTTTTTTTTCAGCTGAATTATATGTATTCAAACTTAAACTATAGTTTTTCATAAAAACATATTAACACGATTAGATATCAATCTACAAATTTGCAGAGGCTTTTAAATTGAATATAAAAACATAATTTTTGAGAGCCACTCCCAAACATATTGTATACTATATAAGCACAAATTTATTTTTTTTCCATTATCAATATTTTGTTTTTATTTTAGAAAAGTTTATCGCTTTCATAAGACACGAGTGTCAGATTTTGTATAAATGAATAAAAATTACAATAAGTTGTATTAAAAAAAGATTTAATTGTATATATCGAATGGAATATTAATTGAATAAAAATAATTTTCAAATTAAATTTAAGACTCGATAGGAATTTGTTAAATTAATCCAAATTCAAGTGTTAGTTCACATTCATTTCCTTGCCGAGCAATAAGTAGCCCATTTGTTCATACATTACTTACTTTAGTTTATACCTATATTCTAATTTGAAACTCTAAAATATTTTTTTTTTCTTGCAATGAATTTTATGCTTTTGTATAAAGTTTTGTAAAATTGTAAACTTTTTAAAAAGCGTTCAAACTACTGTGCCGTTTATTTAAAAACAAAAAAATGGAAAATGGCTTAGAAATCTCCTCTTATGTACCATATATGATATAAAAGTGTTAAAACCCAAATTTTACGGTCAAACTAAATTGACTCAATTGGCGTACCCTTAGATATAGAATAAAAATAGGAAACAGAAACCCATTAACATAAATTTTGGATATAATGACAAACATATTTTTTAAAATTATTCAATCGAAATATAACGACAAAAACTAAAATATCTATCGTACATTATTGTATTGTATTTAATAAAACAAATTCATAGTAATTGAAACACAAAAAACGAAAAAAAAACAATGCCTTTTGAATTCATACATATTTAAAAAATACAAACATTCTAACTAACAAAGATTAAATTTTTATTAAAACCAAAAAAAAAAACACTTATTTCAAACTTTCAAGAAAAATAAAATATATTTTGAAATTTTGGGTCAGCCAACCCTACTTTTTTTTTTAAAACAAAACTATGTAATACTTTTTCAAAATATTTATTTATGCAAGTTTTTTCTTAAACTAAAGCTCGCAACAACTAGTGCACTTTAATATGAAATATTGATTTTGTTTTTTCTAAAATAGCAACAAATGAAAAAATCTATACTTAAATTATTGTTTTTCCACACGTTACTTTACTCACTCGAATTGCACCACATGACGTAACAATTTTTAACATTTTTGATGTATTTTTAAACATTTTTTAAATGCATATAGAAAATTTTTTAATATAAATGTTAATTACGCAACAAATTCCCATAAAAACAAAAATACCGAATTCCAAATACAAATTGTTGCTTTTAAATCTCAATGTAATAAATATGCTCCTCCTTCTTCTACAAATCCTTTAATCATGTCCCTCATTTTAAATAAGAAAGAAACATGAATAAACAAAAAAAACTATTTTCGAAAAAAATCTTAATATACAAGAAAAGAAGAAGAAAATTTTGATTTAACATAATTAAAAATTTACTTTTTAATCGGAATATAGATTAAGCAAAACTGTAACAAAATTAAGAAATGACTCGTAAAATATTTTGATTCGAAACATTACATTACTTTCTTTGATTTTTCTTTATGTTTTAGGAAAAAATTTTAAGACTGCAAAAAATGAATTCTTTAAGTGGAAAAATTAAATTTAATAAAAATTATTTATAAAATAAATGAAGCTTTTGCGTCGTTTTACTGTTGCATCAAGCATATCGCATTGGCTTTCGAATCGCATTGTCTGCGCATCGCATTACAGAGTAAGGTCCCAGTGCGAAGAAAATGCATCATAGTTCAAAGGTCACTTTGAAGCTCCTTTGGTTAGTACCATTCTTTCACATTTCAGAACCTTTGAAGTGACATTGTTTAGTCTCTAGATGTTTTTTTCTATTTAGAAGTCAAAGTTTTCTACTGATCATGCCACGCTCCAACAAATTAAAATGTAAAAGAATGGTATCTTACAATGTACCTTAAGTCGTCGAAAACTGAAGTTCACATTTTGATCGACTATTTGTTGAAGAGGTACAAAGATGTTTTATTATTTTAAAAGTGCATAAGATTTATTTTAAGATAAGTCTCTAAACTTGGTAATTGGTTAAAAATTACGGAGCCATGATTTAAAATTTCGGAAATCTGTTCATAATGTTCCCTACGAGCCTCTCTTTTCGATCTACAAAAATTGCCCAAAATGTTGGCGTTATTTTGATCTAGGCCACAAACAACCAACAAGCAAAATATCGAGCAAGTTGAAGATATAGTGACGGACCGTCACTTTAAGGTGAGATGGGATTTCATTTGCAGCTTAGTTATGTAGAAAACAATTTTTTTTTTGAGTAGCAGTTGATAGTAAAATTAAAAATTTGTAAAAATTTTACAGTAGAATGCGGCCACAATGTTTCAGATCAGAGCCAGAAGTGGTTACGAAAATGTTTGCTGAGATTTCAGGAAGTTAATAACCTACATAAAAGACAAAACTTTTTTTTCGAACTGACGAGGATTTGGAAATTTCAAATAAGCTGCTATGAGAAATATTTAAAGTTATCTCACAGTAAGTTGTAATCTCTTACAGTCTCTTCAAATCTTACTATTTATTCTTTCACAGACGTCACATTTTAAAGTAAAATTTTTTTTAATTCAGGCAAATATAGCTATGTCATTCTGCATCGGATTTACATAAGGGTACTACGGGCACGTGCCCCTGGGCCCCCACCAATATAAAATCGAATAATCGAATCAGATTATCCTGTGGAACGATTTTTAAAGTTCTTAGCAAATCGTGGCCATAAAGCAGATGATACTGTACATAGGACATTCGTTAAATCTAACTGGAGAGAAAGCTTCTGATGCGTCATCGGTAGCGTCGGCGTATTTTTTTATTTTCTTGCAAGGCTTTCATGCATTCTTCTCAGGATCAGATGCTCGTTGGGCAAAGCTGATGCATAACTTGGAAATTCATAAAAATGAAAAGGAGAGAATAGTAGTTCCTCAAAGGGTTGAATGTACTCGATGGTCTGCTCGTGCAAATGCTAACAAGGCGTTCGTAAGAGGATATGTTCTTATTAGAGCTACTCTACAAGAAATTGTAAATACTGATTCCTTCGACAGCAAAACGCGTTGCACAGCAGCAGGATTATATAAACAAATGTGCAGACTAGAAACGGGAATCATGGCGTCGTTCTGGTACGACATTCTTGAAAATTGGAATAGAACTAGCACCACGGTACAATCTGCAGATATATATATTAATACAGCCGTAAACTGTAAAAAAAAATTATTGAAAATAAGAGATGCGATTTTCATTATTCTGAACGCCTAGAAGTAGAACTCACAGGGACTACCGATTATAAAACTGATCGTTATTGTTGTGTGAGTGATGAATTTCTGTAGAAAATTCCTTCTGAATTGTTCCGCATATTTCAATTCACAACAATAATTGACACTTTTGTGAACGCTCTAAATCAGAGAATTGCTGCATACGAGGGAGTTGAATTGAGATTTGGTTTTTTGTCTCGTTTCGGTAAGCTCAGTCGAACTGAGATATCGGAAAATTCAGAACGATTGATTAATATTTACAAAGATGACATCGATTCCAATTTGGAAATCACTATCCAGAAGGCGAAATCTCGCAAGCCTGTGATATTAATTGATTGGATCTATTTTTATTTAAATTATTTAAAAGACTTTTTAGTGATCATAAATTCTTCATCCAAGCTAATAATGTAAGACTCAAATGCGATTGAAGTATCATAATAACTTATCACCTCTACAACCAGGGTCACCAAGTTGAAAATGAGGAATTAGCGCATTAGAAAGAAGACAAAAAATTTCTTAAAGTCCAAACATTTTTTTTGGTCAGTAATATTGAGCAATTGGTAGTACAGTATTTTTGAGGACAAAATGTGTAACCTTTGGGTTTTTTTTTTTGTATAAAAAGACTCTTTTTTCGAAAGACTGGCCATTAACAGCTTTTACCTCCAATTAACGTATCTTTGCGAAACTCCTACGCGGCCTAAGGCTTTGGCAAGCTATTAACAGCCTGGCAGCAAAGATCAGTATCAAGAACTCTAACATACAACGTTACATGCTATATTACAAATGTAGTATTCTTTTGACTTGAAAATACCTATCTAGAATTAATCATAGAGCACCCTATTTTCCAATCGTGATAGTCTTAAAGTTCAAATAATAACATCAGCTGATATAGTGAGCAACATTAAATATTTGCCAAATTTTTATCTCTAAATTTTTTTAACATTCTTAAACAGATAGTGTTTAGTGCTTGCAGTGATAAATGCATTAAGTCAGATTCTTATATCATTGAAAATATTTTCAGATATGATGCAATTTTGAATTGCATTATAACAAAACTGCATAAATAGCAACAATACGAAGAAAATCAATGCCAATCAAAAAATGCATATTTCAGTCTCTCCTTACATAAACTTTTTTTGTTTGTTTGGAATTACTTTTTAAAAACAATATCAACATAATTTTAAAGTCTAATAATTACAAAAAACAACAAAAAAAACAAAACAAGAAAGATCAAACGCAGCGATAGCTTTAAATTTTAACTCAAAGCTGTGCGCATGCGCACATTAACCAATGACACTTTCGGCGTTCTATTGTTTTGTGCGGTATGTTGTTGCAATAGCGTGCAGTGCTTCATTGCACGTTGCAGCAATTTGCAATTTTAAAATTTTAGAATAATTTTTTCCCCTTAAATAGTGAATTAGTTTCAAGCGAAATTGTAGCCAACGAGCTGTTAGAATATCGATTATATATTATTATGCAAGATATTTTTTAGTTTTTTCTGCTGGCAATAATGACAGCCATATTTTTGTGAGATTTGACAGAACTAGAAAAATTCTGATAAACCAAACACCTGGGCATTTACCTATTTGTATTCTTGATTTTCGTTTGATTCTTAAATTTTTAGTTTAACTAAATGGAAGTTCACTTTTAGAGCACATCGGTAAACACGTAATGCAGATACTCATGAAAATCGTACGCCCTGTCGGAATAAATGCTTCAATGAACTAAAGAAGTCAGTACGTAGATTTGAGATACTTTTTTGAACTGAACAATTGAAGAATTGCATCTTGGAAATCGTATCGAAGCAGTCGCTGTATTACAACATCGGCTTAGTAATTTAAGAGCTATAAGCAAGCACTTTGAAAGTTATTGTTTTGGCTACACTTTCTGAAATCTTGAAATCCAAAACTACGTTTCTGCACTTTCATGAGAAGATATCGCAGAATCCTATCCTGTAAAAATATTAAAATCATACGAAAAGCCGGACCTAAATGTCAAAACTATTATTTTGGTACACCATGACGTATGTGTAGTATTATTTCATTAGAAGAGAGCTACTATAAACTAGCAATTTAAGCCAAAAACTTTAAAATTTTTAAAATTAAAAAAAAAAATATTTTTCGATTTTAAGATAATTCCTAGTGGGCATATTTCAACCATAGCAAATTGTTGCTAAAGCGGCAAATATTTGTTTAAATACATTTTTGCTGGACCTATTAAAGAATCGGTCACGAATGTAAAAATAAATATAATTATATAGTAGATTGTTTGAAAATTGCAAGTCTTAATTTTAATTTCATTAACTTAATTAGGTGCGCTGGGGCAAATGAGTAATTCTAATTGATTTTCTGAATCCAGAACGTGAGATCAAAATTGTGAAAAATTTCTCTTACAGATCTGTACCTACAAAAAAAATATGAAAATAACTCAAAGGCAACTACTTAATTGAGCGGTGTTTCGATTTGGGGTGATGATTAAAAGCTTCTTTTGAGCAGTGAGTCCTGAGCGATGAAGATAAGTTTCTTCAACTGCACTCACTTTTAGAAACAAAACTTAAATTGTGTCCTTAACGCAGAAGCTCTGTGAAAGACATAGACGGAGTCGGTGCAAGGTATAACTTTGAGATTTACTGAAAAGTAAATAAACATATTCTTGATCAATGTCACCACATAAGCCAATATAGCCTGGTTCGTATATACATATATCTGTCTGTGGAAATCACTTCAACGGAAACACTTATATGCATAATTTTATAAATTTTGTTACACTGGATACTTGTAATGGGTGATTTTTTTGATATTTGTTTTTTCAGTGTAAGTTTTTTGAAACCTCACGCATGATTTGGTAACAACACAAATGCTCAATAAGGTTTGCCATTTTACTATAAATAGACAAACAATGCTTACAAATCATTGAATTTTAGTATCAAACTTCGTGCTCTGTGAGATACCATTTTATGGTTGTCATAATCGACCCACCAAATAGGCGTTTCAAGCTATTTTAGCCAAATTTTGCACTACTTAAACTATATTCTGCATTAATCCAGCACCCCGTATGCGGAGTCAATTTGTCGCCGTTGTCAACAATTTGTCGCCGTTGTCAACAATTGGGCTTGTCTTATTCGTCCATCTGGAAGAATTTACGTAAAGAGCTCTGTATGCAGAAATGGAAGAATTGGACTTGGTTGTCATGTGGTTTCAACAAGACGGTGCCACGCGTCATACGGCACGCGATACCATGTGAGTTTGGTGAGCAATTAATCTCACGTTTTAGAGCAGTCCATTGGCCGCCAAGATTCTGCAATTTGACCCCACTAGACTATTTTTTGTGGAACTACGTGAAGTCTCTCGTGTATAGAGACAAACCAGCCACAATTACAGCCCTATAAGACAACATTACAGCTGCCATTGAGATACCCGGCGCAATGCTGGAAAAAGTATGCCAAAATTGGAGCTTACGGATGAACCACCTCAGACGTAGTCGCGGGCAACATTTATATGAAATGATCTCTAAAAAGTAAATGGAAGGAGTTTATGTATCGGTTCAAACTAATTTTTTATTCATCATTTATTGAATAGCAAAGCTTTTGTTCTTTTTACAGTTTTCAAAAATCAAACGCTTAAAAAATCACCCGCTATAATTGTACCTTTCTGAAACTATTGAAATCAGTTCATGAATAGGCCTACTGCCCATTATAATCTAAACCTTTCTCAATGATATCAGAAGTAATTGAAATTTCAGAAATTCAATATTGCTAGAAAGCATGCGTGAATTATAATAACTTTGATTTAGATATTATTTTGATTATTCAAAAGGGGCGTGTCACGTCACTCCAAGTACTACAAATACTTTTTGCAAGTCTAAACAAGGGGATAGATTTTAAAAAGTGGGCGTGGTACCTCTCAGACAAATAAAAAGCTTTTCTGAGAGAGCTGTTTAAGCTAATGCAAGCAAATTTCACAAAAATTGTAAGAGTGGTTCAGACAAGCACTATGCAAAAATGGGATGATTTTGACTAGAGTAGTACATAGGTACCTCTCATACAAGCGATGATACACAGAGAGAGCTGTTTAAAGTAATGCAACAATGCCTCACGCGGTTATTGAATATGGTCCGGAAAAACATTATGGAAAAAATGGGTAGAAAAATGGTAGAAGAATTCGAGCGGTTTTTAATAAGAAAGCGTGGCTAAACGCTACACTTGCCTCATTGTGCATAGAGACCTTAAAAGAATATCCTGACGAAGTCTCTGTCATTTGAGAAAGATAAATCGCAATTTTACAATGGAAATAATAAAAATTATTTATAGAGATGATGACTGGAGCAAACTTGACTCTATTTTAGCTTTAGGATCTAACACCTACTGGTTTCACGCTATCTAAAACCGGCTCAGCTTCTAACGCAACACTACCACGAATCACGTCTACATTTTACGCAGTCTTTACTGCAGACAATTGGGTCCATATCCGAAATTTCAGAACTTGGCATAAGTTCCAAGAATAGTAACGTAAGGGTTTTTATTGAATGGGAGGAGCTATGACCCATTAGCCATCCCTCTGTACATTTAGCGAGTTGCTCAGCACAATTTTTATTAAAGTATCAGGTTTCACAGCTGTAACTTAGATACTATATATGCCAAGATATGGCGTTTTAAGTAATTTTTTTTATAAATGTGCCACGCCCGTTTGCCTAATCTCGTTTAGTGATGTGTCGTCAACTCGGAAATATTCCAAACCGAGTTGAACCGAGTTGGCCGAGTTGAAAATTCAGCGAAATTGAGTTGAGCCGAGTCAACTCGAGTTACCTAAGCAGAGTTGACCAAACCAATTTTGTAGGAGAAATATGAGTGTCCGTTTTATGAATGCCCCTCCGAATATTTTGTGCAATTTGTGGCAGTTGTAATTTTTTGTGAGAGAATTGTATGGGAAAAGAGTGACAAATAAAAATGTTTAAGCAATAAATTTTTGCTGAGAAAATCGCATGGGAAAAGAGAGTGACAACAATTGCAGTGCAGTGCAATTGTTGTCACGAGTGATGTGTCAACTCGGAAATATTCCAAACCGAGTTGAGCGAGTTGAAAATCCACCCAAACCAAGTTGACAGACTAAGACTAAGTAGCTATCTTAACTCGGTTTGACTCGAGTTGAACCGAGTTAACAATCCGAGTTCGCCATCACTAATCTCGTTCAGATTTCGTGAAGCACTTAACATAGACATTCTAGCGCCGCATTTCAAAACGCCTGCTACCATAGGTGCCAAGATATTGTGTTTTCAGTGTTTTTGTATTGTGGAAGTTCTGGCTGAATTTCGTTCTCGGCGATAATTTAGTGCCTAACGTACGATAAACATGACATTATCGCCGAGAACGACATATCGACCAAACCCTTTTCGTTATCGTTCTCGGTTGTACGAGAAATAATTTATTTATATCGTCTCGCTATCGCTATAGTTATCGAGGCCGAGAACGATAACGATGTTTGTCGGTGAAGCACTACTGCTAATGCAGTGTAAAGTATTTAATTTTTTCTGTATCACGTAATTTAAATTTTTATATTTTCCTTTTTTAGAAGTCGTCCCGAAAGTATTAACAGACCATACTGCCAAGTTTTTACATAGATTTGAAAACAATATACTCGTATGTACTTAGGAAGTAAACGCATCACATTAAACTACACACTTATGGGTCGTAGCTATGTGATCAAGGCGTTTTTATTAACAACACAAACCACATTAAACTTAATTTTTGAAACGAGTTACTACAATGGTTTTTTTCGGACTTAAGAAATTATTTCACATTAAGATCAACACATACTCGTATGTACCTAGCTAACCACAAAAGGGAGTCTTTATTGGTAAACAATGGCTTACGTTTGAACAGCTGCTACCGTCTTTGTTGTGTTAGAAGCTAATTGCAAACAAAGTGGCAACCGTAACAGCTAAACCTCCAAAGTAGAGGGAAAAACCCACGCATTTTTTTATGAGCAAAAAATCATCTGAAGCGAATATTTTTTTGATAAAAAGCTAAAACCACAAAATTAAAGTCACCAAATGTGGCGCGTCCTCGGCTTACGCTGAAAGCATAAACCACAAAAAACACAAGCGCGATCTTTTTACTACCCTATGTCACGAGCATAATACAGTTGGCTAACATATACTTGCATAGTACAACACTGTCTAACAAAAAAAACAGTTATTTGGCACACAAAAAGTACACAAGCTGCTACGAAAATTTTTGTTTGGTGGAAGTAGGAAGATAGAGAATCTCAGTGGCTATCCGAATTACACTCATTAATTCAGGAATTTTTGAAAGTTCTAGGGTTATGGTTTTCTTCTATTTTCTTATTCACAATGCTCTCAATACGATTATTTTATAATAACAAGCTAGTTAGCTGACTGACCAAACTGGCCTAAAAATATAGCCAAATAATTAAAAAAAAAGGTTTTATTTAAAAAAAATTAATTAAAAATGTTTATACTTTGAAGAAAAACGATTCTTACAACAACACATCCATTGTTCGTGTAATATTTTATGTCTAGGTTAACTTCTTGACCAGCTCGGAATTGTAGCTCTTCCTAAAAACATTATATCTAAACATTTTATTTGAACAGCATGTACGTAGTTATATTTTGCTTTATTGCATTGTGTAATATTTACCATACGTATGTTATAAAAGAACAAATATTTAAATAAGTGTGTACAAATGTTTTGAGCAATACAAACAACAACAATAATAATAGTTAAAGGAAAAAAGTTCAAAACACAAAATTTATGACTCAGCAATGCATGTGATTGTTGGCATTCCCCAAAAAAAAAAGTACAAAACAACTCGTAGCTGCAACATCCATCCATTCATTGAAGCATGTTGGAAACCATGACCAAGTGTTTCACGCCACACGCCGCTTTTTTGTTTTTTTTTTTTGTTGCATGTCGCAAATGAGCTTTACTCCTGCAAGAACAACTGTAATAGCAACATGCAACATGGCTTAAATGGCAACAACCATAACAACGAGTTGCATACGCTGTCTGTCTGTCGATGAATGAATTAAGGAGCAGCGCAGCTGCATTGCAACTTTTTGAAGGTGCTGTTGCGGCACAAATTGCCTACCAGATCAACGCGTGGATATTCAAATTTGTCCATATATGGAACGCTTTAGTATGCGTTTTTACATAGATACTGAGTTTTTTGGCTTGCGAATTGTGGACAGTGCTTTAATTGCATGGACAAATTCAATTGAAAGTAGAAAATATGTTTTATATTCCCATCGATTTCATGCCCGAAAAACTTCGGTATGATATGATTTGACCCACTTTGCATAGTCCTAAAGTTTTTAATAGCCATCTCCATTTTCGAAAAAAATTAGGTTTTGATTGAAAATTTGAAATTAAAAATACTCGTTCAAATCTGAAAACCATATTTTTCGCCCAAAATTGCCAATTTTGCTCAAAATTATGGTATTTATTGGAAACTTTAAAACAATGAAAGGTGGGTGAAATCTTAACGTATGAAGATTTTTCGGATATGAAATCGCTGTGTTTTCACCTGCTCTATAACATAGGTCTAAACATAATTTTCTACTTGTGGCTTACTTTCTGAGTTATTGAGCGAAACTTTTCGGCCTCTCACAAGCAGACCCACCCCGATTCTGGTGACTGACGCTTATTTTCATTATCAACCTTACTTAAACTATCACTTGCAAAAAAAAAATAAAGAGGGAGGAAATGAACTCAAAAAATTCTACTTTGCCTCCCGGACTGTATAGAGGATCTCTGGTAAGATAAGTAAGACTTTCTCAGATCATATCACATATGATTGGACCTGTTGAAGAGTTCAACATAACGAGTTTTGTGACTTTTGTCCAGTGAAATGTCACTTGGTTTTGAGAATTTTTACCTCAAAAGTTTCAAATTCGCACGAAACACATGCGGAAAAGGACTTAAGTCCTTAGTTAGTCCAGTTCAATTTTGAAACTCTGATCTGATAGGACTAAAGAATATAAAAGTTACGCCTTAAAGTAGTAAGAACACTTTTCTAAAATATATTCGTAGGGTGGGCAGGCACAGATATATTTTCCTTATTTGTATATTATTTGCAAAATTTATCCACATTCACAAAGCACTGTGCGCAGCCGTAGAAGCAACCCTAAATCAGGTTTATTTTATATATAACAGAAAAGTTACAACTTTCTGTTGCTAAAATAAAAAAAGCGTATAAAACAAGAAAGAGCACGTGGTATGTGGGTCATAATAAGCTAAGATACTCTGCTATAGATACTGGTTTTAGGTTGTTTTGGATGTGTGTTTATTTTTGTACTATTTATTTATTTTGTATGAGCGAACGAAAAGTGCTTAAATATTACGATTCCTTTTAAGATTTTTGTATTTCAACACCAATTAAAAAGTTTATGAAATTCTCAACAAAAAAAAAAGTCCAAAAGAAGACCAGACAAATAAAAATTTTTTCAGAAAAAAGTAAAAACTTTTACGATACAAATTTAAGTATTTCAGATCTAAAAAAAAAAACATTAACTGTCGACATTTTTAAGGTGTGTTTTTATTTTATCTGTCGTTGTTTTTGTATTGTTTGCGGTTAAAATTGAATTTCACAAAACACTGTTGTTGTTGTTATTGTAAGACTTCCTCTTTAAATTGGAAGCTTAACCGCCAACCTTTATTTGCGGCATATTGCGCCGTTATATTTGTGCCCAAAAATATTTTGAAATCTTTATTTATGACAGTATCTATTTATCTTTATCATGGCAGCTTTTCCTTAAAAATATTGTTAGTAAAACTATATATTATCTGACGAGCAGCAATGTATGTATATAGTTTCATCGTAATTAGCATTTGCCATTCTACTTAAAAAAGTAAATCGTAAATATTTCAAATATTTTAAGCTCACAAAATTTGATAATTTATAAAATAAAAGGATGGTTTCTGAGATATCAAGAAAAACTGGAAAGAATAACTATCCTTAATGTCCTCGCAATTCCTAATTTGATGAGAGCTGTTGTGTCAACTTTTTTCTGCTTTTGATACAAACAAAGCTATATATGTAAATATATCTGCTTTTTCATGTGTAATAGACCGGTTCTATAGATTGGCTAACTGATGTGTATGCTAGTTAGAAGCCTGGTCTTAACTCGTTGGATAGGGTGGCATCTGGTTGGCCAATTAAAATTAAGTTCTTTATAAAAACTTTGTACTCAAGTACACTTTAGTTTTTTAGTTTGCAACAGCAGAGTTCAGTGACCTATGAAAAAATTAGCGCCTTAAAGAAAAATGGCAGAAATTGCCGAGCAAAATATCCAAAAAAAAAAGACCGAAGAATAATTAAACAAAAGTCAACACAGACTGAAGCAACTAGATGTAGTGCTGCTTCTTCAGCGCTCCCTGTTCCAACCGTAGTGTTGATCAAAGTATTCTCTCTTGCCCAACCATAACAACAACTAGTGCTTCAAAATCAAAAACACAAATTTTAACAAAATTTACTCATAAGCAATATAAAATGGAACATGTTTTTTTAAAAATGTTACAAAAAAAAAAATCTATAAAATTCAAAACAAAGCCAAGTTAAATCATTGGATGTCAGCGTTATTCATAAGATTAAGAAAATTGTTCTAAAATAAAATTATGAATAACTTTTAGAGATCGCCCAATGGTTGAAAATCATTCTATATAGTGACAATACAAAACACTTCTGATTCAATGTCATTGCTTCCAAAAATAAAATTCATAATATAAAGTTACCCTATCTTCATAGCTGTGAAAAAATTATTTCCTGTTAAGGGCGTAACATCGCCCATATAATAACAAATACCTCTCCTCAGAGTTCAATCTATCACCATACTAAATTTTATCAAAAATGGAGCGTGGCACTAGCCATTGAAAAATAAGTGTGTTTTTTCGGGGTTCAGTCCGTTGCTGTTTCGAATATCATCAAAATCGGTACATAAGCTCAGCAGTGAAAGCATATTTTAGAAGCGTGTGAGAAGCGCGTCACCGCCTACTGAAAAACAAATATCATTACTCAGGAAATAATCTATCTTTAAACCAAAATCGTCAAAATCGATGCAGTCGTCACACGGGTTTTTCTCATTCGGGGAAGTGACACGCCCACTTAAAAAAATACAGAGTCTCTTATACTCGTAGTTTTCAGTTCCAATTCACCATTTCATCAAAATAAGTCCTTGAGTTTAGCTGTGGGAACTTATTAATCTGTTAGAAATATAACGCCGCCTATTGTTGGAAAAAATATTACATTTGGCACTGCTCCTCTTTACAACTTTATAACAACAAGAATCAAGCGGTTAGGCAGATGCTTATCTGCTCTTACCGGTAGATGTGTCTATGAGTTTAAAATGGTTGTTTTCCTTGTCTTTAAAGTATTTACCAAATCACATTCTTGTGCGTCAAATAATTGTTGATATCCAAAAAATTTTGGTTTGTTCCCATATGATAGGCGTAGTGCCGTTGATGAAATATAATAAATTTGATTAGATGATTAGAGCAAACAGTGCTAAGTACCTTCCGCAAACTATAACACATATGTACAAAATATTATCCACCTGCAGCAAAATTGCTAAGGTGTAGAATATGTTGTTTATTGTTTGTTAGTTGGTGAGATTTATTTTTCTCTTTTATTAGCATCACCCATTTTTCCCAAACCAAAATGTACTAAATTTTCGGCGATAGGAGGCCCTCAAAAATAGCTGACTACTAAGCTACGGATATATCATATGGTTTTAAGATCAGACCCTTGTGTTTTTAAGAAAAACGAAACAGCAGGACCTTCATTTTTTGGTCACACCGTCAAAACACATAAAAAGAAAATATTGGAGCTCCCTTTCCATATTTTTACATTGCGGAAAAAATATATTTATGGCTTGAATGAAATATTTCTTCTTTCTTAATGGTGTGAAAGGTCTATTTCTACTTTTTAGCTCTGGGCTCCGCAAAGTCTTAATCCGCCGCTGGTATGCGTATAATATACTGTGCATAAAGTATCCGAAATTGTTTAATAATACTTACAAAAAAAAAATTTACTCATGAAAATGTTAAATAAGGAACATTATAAAGGCGTTATGCAGCGCTAGCGTGAGTATGTCCGCCAAAAATGATCAAATTAATGTAAGGCTTGTACTGAAAATAAAACAGATAACCTTAAAAATTGCACCTAAACTATCCAGGCACAGATATGAAGACTACCATACATACGATTCTTTTTTGACCACCTAAATTGCCTACAATTACAATCTTAACGAATTACGAATTTATCGATTTCACTTTGGAGCTTTTTCTCGCAATGCATTTCTTTGCAAAACTATAAGAAAATATCACTCAAAATGATGTGATCAACATCCAATGAAATGAATTCATCAACAAAACAAACTGCAAAAGTGAGTACAAAAATGCAGTTGAGCTTAATTAAGTAACTTGAGTTGTTTTGGTTTTCTACCATAGACTGAGGGAAGTTTTTCTTAACTAATAACTTACTACCGATACACAAACTGTAGATGTCGAATAATTTGGACGGAATTAAATAATCAAAACAAAATAGCACAAAAGAATATCGATACAAATACATAAGTAATGGAAAAATACAATAAAAATAAGGCACTAACTTTGTAGATATTTTTAACTCAAATATCAGACGATAAAAATTCTTATAGTATCGGTTTTATGATCAGGTCGTATGAAAATTAATATATGTAGGTTTTTTTCTTACACCTTGCCCTCAGTGACGGCGTCTTTATTTCCGACTTGGTTAAGTTGTAAGAAAAGTCGCATCGTCTGAGGACACTATAAGAAATCAGACTTTATTTTTGGCACCTAGTTCAGTCAGAGAGACATGACGAGTGAAGAATTTTATTTCATAGCACGGTGGTCCAGTCTAATTTACATACATACATACTTACATACATACATACATATATGCATTAGGTGCAACAGTACAGTTGTGAATATTTCAACTTATTGATGAACCTTTAAGCTGTTAACACAAATATTTTTTCAATATCGTAGCTTCAAACAACCACTATCCGATTTTACTCCAGAAAGGAGAAAAAAAGTTTTATAATTGCAACCCCCCATCTAGATCAAGTTGGCACACACACCCCTACAATGGCCTTCAATTAACAATATGAAATTTTATTTTTTTTTACCATTTCCATTGCCACAAATTCGTATCCGGAAATTGTTGACATTCTCGCGAATAAATTTACTGCAACGAGTGCAACGATCGTCAATGCGCCGCAATGAAGTACCGCGCTGATCGCACTTTTTCAACGCAGCAACGCTTAACGTGTTGCTGCTGATCGCATCGCACGAATTTGAGTCGTAAATTGTTTTTATTTTGATTTACTTCATGTAAATTATTACAATAAAAGAAATTACGAATATAACGATGACAACAACAGCAACAGCAATAGCAACAACAACAGCAAATTAAAGGCGACGCGACATCGTTTATTTATTTCATCAGGTGTTTCAGCTTCAGCATTTCAAACGAAGGCAATCAGAAGCTGCAACTGGTGCCGGCCTGTACATTGAACCTGCACAAAGCAATAAAAACAAAGTCTTTGTTTTCTTTGTTATTCTGGATTGATGTAATGAAAAAATAAATTAATTTAAAGCGTATCGTATGCACACATTCGATAAAACGTTCCCACTTGTAAAAACAGAAGAAAAAATTTAGTTCTTTATTTTTGTAAGCATACTCAACCTTGCATATGGCCTTGACCACCAGCAGGAAATAAAGGCCAAGTTGAAAACACAATTCTTGGCTTAACGAATCCCTAGCTATGTAAACAAAAAGAGTTCGTCCATCAAAAAAACAGAAAAATTAATATAACTTCGTCCATCGCCGAACTCTTTTAATATGTGACCAAATTATGACTAACCCGGCTGACAAGGCGGGTGAATGTTTGCTAACAGCTGCTAACTTACCTTTAGCAATCAGCATATGCCCATCGTAGACAGAAAACCCTTGATTATGCCACTTTCGTATGCGTGCAGTAACAAACTTCCATCTTGCGAACTATTTTGAGCGCAATGAATTGCTTAACGATCCCCAATATTAACGATCCCCAATATGGCTTTCGGAAAACTCGTTCTTGTGGAGACTTAATGACATTTCTTATTGTAAAGTGGTATCAATATGTCGATCGTCTTAGCAAAAGTAAAAATGTTGCTCTAGGTATTTCGAAAACATTTGATTGGATGTTGCATAGTGGAATTACATTCAAGCCAATTACACATGGCGTTGGTAGTTCGCTTAGCAATAGGATGTCAAATTTCGTCCGTGGTCAATCTAATATTGTTGTATTAGACCTCTCCTCCCCTCAATCACACTGAGCTTAGTTAGTATCAATAACTTTCTACTTTTCTGAGGTTTGAACCCATGATATTTTACATGATGATCGATACCCATATCGATAAAATACAGCTGGGGGCTAACAGTTTATCGACAAAAAAGTAAATTTCGAGAAAAAAAATGATTTAGGACCTTTCTACCCGAGAGCGAGAGTATATATTTAAATGATATGATATACAACAAAAGATTTTACTTATTGTCTATTTTCTAAATATTCAAGGTCAAAGGAATTTTTGTAAATTTGTGACAGTTCTTATAGTATACAAGAATAACCCTATGTGCTTCGCTTCACCTTAGGTTGAAAATTTCGTCCAATTGTTAAAGTGGTCTTTGTGAAAACGCTATTTGAAGAATATTTTTGTGCGAGGCCACCCTAAATAGAAGTTTTGTAGCCTAAGCTGTGCTACATAATATAACAGCTACATGGTCTAGATTCGGTGTGAATTGATTAGCCCGTCGAAATGATATTTGAAAAATATTTTTGAATGAGGGCCAGCCTAAATATGTATCCTAAATAAATGTTTTATAGCCTAAGCTATGCCTATTAATATAAAAGACACGTGGTGTGAATTCCAAGTGAATCGATGATGTGGTTTTTATGAAAATTCAATTTTAAAAATATTTTGTATGAGAGCCACCCTAAACATAAGTTTAGCCTAAGCAATGCCTTTTAATAGAAAAGCTACGTAGTGTAGATTCGGTTTGAATCGATTAACCGGTCTTCGTGAAAATATTTTAAAAATATTTTTGTATAAGGCCCACCCTAAATATGCACCCAACATAAAAGTTTTAAAGCATATGACACCCGTTTGATGGATACTAACATTCTGCAGGAGCTTCATTAAAATCGGCCGGATAGTTTTCGCGTCAATAAGAATCAGACAGACAGACAGACCAAAACTGAATTTTATTTAGTATATACGAGTTTCATTCACTAACTTTCAATAAATATCAAATATTTAAAATAAATCGGACAGTAGCTTTTATTCCAATACAAAAATATTTAATTTTGTTATAAAAAATTATATATTCGATGAAAAAAACTGAGTTCATATGACAGTTGCCAACTTCAATTTATAATTTTTTATCATATTAATAAATGTACTTTACATAGTAATCTATATTTAAATTTATTAAGCAAATCATTACCAATGATATGAGTCATGACATTAAAAAGAACCTGATTAATTTACTCGCTAGATATGCGTAAAGCGTTTAACATCATTTATAGCCTAATTTTTTTTTTAATAAACTCAACCACAAAGTGCGTATTGATGACGTCTTTTATTTCTTTTTGGTCCCAATTGATAGCCAGTGCGGTCTGCTCATTAAAATTTCATTGATGATTCATGCTTCATGATGTGGTTTCTTTTCTTTTTAATGTCATGCCACACTTTTGTCATTCATTTTTTATTTAAAATTCAAATTAAACCGAAGCACGCTTTCAACCAATTTCTTCATACCGGACCTAGGTCTACGCATTATTTACTCTGCTATGTGAATGTATGTAGTCTATGAACTTGTGCCAGAAAACAAATGCAAGGGTAAACTTGGATTTATTTAAAACAAAAACATAGTAAGCTACATACCTGCCACAATGTAAGTGATCGCTGATGGCACTTCATGCTCATCATAAACCTAATTTTTTATCACGCCCTGAGACAGAGGCGCGTGAATGAAACCAAATGAGCAAGGCTTTAGAAAAGTTTTTCCGACTTTTGAAGACTTTCGAAGCTATAAAGAAGTCAACAATTAATGCTTAAAATATATGCAATATATTCGTACAAACAGAAATCATTACCTTCCACAACTAGAAGGTTCAATAAAACAATTTCAAAAAAAATCTCTAAAATTGCAGTCAGTACTCTGTACTTCGCAATATTTAAGCAGGCTCACTTTAGAAGTCATTAACTTGTCAGATTTTATAGATGTCATTGCTCTGATGTTTTGATTAATTGAGTACAAATAATAAACAAAAAAGATACAAGATTCAAATAGCAGATACAGAATTGCAATACGATTCTGCCAGGTAGTTAAAAACTGCTAAAATTGAATATTCAAGCGAATCACAATAACTCACGCTCAATTTACGCTCTTTCGGCTCTCTGCAAATGATAAATTGTCAAAAAAAAAAAATAACATTAACAATTAACATAAGACAAATCGACAACATAAGACGCGCAAGGTGTTTTAGCAATGGTAGTGAAAAAAATGAAGAAAAATAATAGCTGCGGAAAAATGGGCACGATCAAAAGAGAGAAAAAAAAGTTCAAAATAATCAAAATACTCTTACGCATGCTAACGAAATTGCGATAGCCTCGTTAAGTTTTTTAGCATACAACTAGGGTGAGAGGATAAAATTTCGTGTCGTAGAAGATTAAAAGGATTATCTTCGTTGGTGACGTTTCGAGGGGGTGTGTCAGATAAGAAAAACTATACATACCAATATTTAAACGATACTTTATGAGTCAATCTAGCGACATAACTATACGTATCTGTCCTTCTATCAGTGGTGTACCTTTAAAATTAGCCGCCCGGGACGAAAGACCAATCTGACGCCCCCGATGTTTGTTATGTTTCATAAATTATGATACTTATAAACAACCCTATATACTCAATTGTGAATTTCTAATGTACGCCTACATCCACCACTAGTTTTTTTTTTAACTACAGGATGTAGATTTATTATTAATTGTTTTTGATAATAATAAATATTAATAATAAAAAATAAAAAAAAAAAAAAAATATAATATTGAAAGATTATCATCACTGAATAGTGAATATTGAATGTGTATCATAACTTTAAAATTGAATAATTGACAAATACAAATTTTTAATTTAAAATTATTTGCAAATTTGCAACAATTACCGACGACCATTTGCGTCCGAAGCGAAAAATCAATTTTGAAAACAAATTTTCTAACAAAAAATATTGATAATTATTGAACACATGAATTTAATGTATTTTTAAATGTATACTCTTTAGTGTATATATAATTATAATTATTTGAAAGACATGTGTATGTGCCCCTTAGTTTTGGCTAGTCAAAAATCTTAAATTTGGATCTCTTTTAATATATAAGAATTATCGAACTATTGCACGAACCAGATATTTTGGATCTGTATCGTGCTCGTCTCGATTTCGTCAAAGTCAAAGTATAAGTATATCCGCGTTGAACAGCACCTCCTTACTTTTACGCAGTCCTTGCTGCAGACAATTGGATCCATCTTTCAAATTCTACAACTTGGTTTTATGCATGGAACGTGTCACGCCCCGTTGTTCAAAAAAGTTTAAACTATGTTCTTAACCGTTTTAACATCAAAGCATATATGACCTGCAAACTTGAGCTCAGTCGGCTCAGTAGTTTCCAGTTGTATAGATAACATACATACAGACTTTTATTTTTCAACATATATTATATAAATATTCTATTGAAAACAAGAGTGTAAGGAATACAACTAAAAATTTGATCAAAATCAATTCATAAAAGAACATCGATCGTAGTTTTTTAAAAATCATAATAAAAGAAAGTAAATGAGCGCTCAATGTTGTCAATGAGAAAGGTCTGACCGATATCTCGTTATCGGCTATTGTGTAGTGTTTATGCTAACATACGTTACAACGAGATATTGGCCAGACGTTTTCGTTCGTTTTAAGAGAAATCCTTTTTTAATATCGTTTCGTTATAGTTATCGGTACTGAGAACGATAACGTTGTTTGTCGGTTCTCAGTGAAGCACTAATAAAATGTTATCAAGTCACAAGAAAGGCGAATAACCAAGCATCGGATTTAGTCCGTGGCATCTTATTTCAACATTTGTCACTTCAATGCGTGGTTGGCATAAACGTCCGTTGAACAAAAGACACAAAATTATGGCCCTTTCCAATGACATACCTCGTAAAAAATTAGATGGAGCTGAATATAAAATAACGCGAACGAGTAGAATAATCAAGGATTCATCATGGACTTTTTTCACATTGAGTATAAACTAAAATAGAAACAATCGGAATCGGAATCAGAAATCTTTTTCAAAAGATTTTTTGTTTCAAATGCTAACGTGAAATGGTGTCAAAACTATGTTTTGAGACATTTGTGATGTTAACTATCTCAAAAACAGGGTTTTTGAACTTCAAAAAAAAAAAAAAAATGTCGCATCGAAAACTTAATAAAATGTCCATGAATATAACATACCAAAAAAATCATGGATCACAAGGGAATTTCTTTAAGCATTTTAACAATTTGACGCTTTTTTACTTAAGTACGTAATCTGATACCAATTACAAATGTATCTTAAGACCTCTTACCCTATATGTTGTTCTTTTAGCTAGTTGTTGTTGTACGCGCAATGCTTTTGTTGTCATTGTTGTTGTAGCGCGTTTTACTTGCATTAGTCATACGCTTAGCACACTGAGTAGTAGCCAAGTAGACGACTACGACAACAACGGCGACGACGACGACGACGACAACAACAACAACAGCAGCAGCAACAATAACAAGAAATCGTTCTAGCCGTGCCTGCTAGCAACCTTCTTAGCTTGACTAGAGCAAGTAGCAATAGCGCGCCGCAGCAAGCGATTTGATCAAAACAGAGAACGCTTTTTACTCGCAGTTTACATTTCAAATTGAACGCTTTGCATCGGACGGATCGCGATCTTTGTCGATCCTCGTACCAGGCGTACCGCGTACCGTGAACCAATAAGCATGTTAAAAGCGGCGCGTGTATATTTAATATAAAAGTTACCGTTTTCTTTTTCATAGACACCCTAAATTTTTACAACGTGTGTCCAAAAGTGAACAAGAAAACAACAACAACAACAATAACAACAAAAACTTTTTCCGCAAAATTACGATCAGCGAACGTTGACCATAAAATTAATTTACCTTCGCAGAAAAAAAAAATGAGCCCTCATTGACATTGGGCGCCAGTAAAGTGTAATAATGGATTAGGTATAGGCATACAATAGTTCTTTTCTTTTTTAATTAGTTGTTGTATTTTTTTGTTGTAAATATGCAGCAGCAACAACATCATTTCAAGCTGTTGACAAAATTTATGATTGTTGTTGTTGCTAATCAGTTTCGATTTCATTTCGAAGCTCTGGCAAGAAACAGTGTCTGTTGTCGCGACAGCCATAACAGCAGCAACATTAATATTGCTACCACTAAAGGTTACATAGCAGTTTTTCGATGTTTTAATTTTTTATTATTAAAAGGTTGCTGCGTAGTTCGTGTTGTTTCTTATTGAATTTTATTTTAAGCCCTAGCTATGGTGGTTGTGTTCTGCTTTTCAGCGCTCAGAAAAAACCAGATTTCCATATGCATGATGACCCATCTACTATAACGAACAGCATCAGTCTCTTTGTAACTATTAAAGACATTATCAACGATACATATTTGGTAATGGAAATCCAATCATCAGGGAAAAAGAAAGAAATTTTACCTTGTGGGTCCATCGATATATAGCTTATGACATTTCATCGAAATAAAATCTGATACACTGAACAAACGATTTTTTTGAATCAAACAATCAAATATTTATTTGGGCCAAACATATTGCATTCAGATCAAATAGTGTTATTTGTTGGTTGAAGCATTTTATATTTGAATCAATCAAACATTAGATATAATTTGTTATATTGGAAGAAAACGTTTTTCAGTGTACATATGTATTTAAATGTATGTATGAGTAGCGTTCATCATAAAGATATCAATACCATAAGTAGTAAGGGACTTTTTTCTCAAAGTACACCAAATGAAAAGTATTGCTTTAGTATATCGAAAAAATGGGTCAATATAGCTTAGCCATTGGACGTCATTGCCATCGTCAGCGTCACTACTAGCGTTAGTCATACTATCAGTTGTTTTTTTCTTTCGCTTTTTGGTTGAGCTTAGCGTTTGTTTGGCTGGGTTTTTTATTGTTATTGTAATTTTTTTCGTTGTCGTTGTCGTCGCGTCGCGTTCATTTTCATTTCAACGACGGCAACCAGCGACAACAACATCAATTTCCAAAACGCTGCGCGATACCAACCATTGCTGCTGCTGCTGCTGCTGCTGCTGTTACAACAAACTACTCCAGTCAGCCAGAGTCCGCTATTTGTCGTCAGACAGTCAACCGTGTTTTTGGCTCAGCTGGGTTCGGCTCGATTTACTTTTTTCTGTTTTTTTTTTATATTTTGCTTAGTTGAGTTCAAATCGGTCGTTTCAGTTTCGGTTTATTTTTGTTGTTGTCGTTGTTGTTGGTGATGATGGTGGTGGTGGCTCAGGTTTATCAAATTTCAGTTTTCATTTTGAATTTTAATACGATTTTTGCCTTGCACAAGTAAGGAAGCGGTGTTTAGCAGTCAATAGCGATCGCGAATCGTCGTCCGTTTTTATGATTTCGTTTAAAAATTTTCGTTTGCAAAAAAAAAAATTGAATAAAATTTTTTGTCATACGACGGGATACGCGGGATCAATACACGAATTAGCGATCGTAGTGAATTTTTTCTTCTTCTTTTAATTACGTTGATCGTACTAAGTGGGCAACATTAAAAGACGCCATTAAGAGCTGAAAATTTTGGCGCTAAAAAAGTTTTCAATAAAAAGGTGTAAAGTTTAAGTGGAACAAGTTCGTACAGAATCAAAAGAGCGAGAGAAAAAAAATAATTTTTATCATTTGACACGATCGTTTATCAAAAAAATATGAGTGGGTGCTGCAGCAACAAAACAAAAATAATTTGAAGATTGCATGTTGCAAACAAGGAGTGTTATTGCTCCCAACAATGACAGCAGCAATAATTAAAATAACACAAAGTATAAAAAGTGATCTTGTCGATTTTTTTCATTGAGCCAAATGTGTCTGTATACATACGTAAAAAGTATTTTTAATTTGATTATTTTTTTCAATTTCCAGAGTGATTTATAATAACGTCGATTTAATTGTGTGTGATTTATCCTGAGTCTAAATTCTGTTTAGTCCGTGTAAGATCGCGAACGATCAGTGAGATTTTGTATGAACAAAATTTCTAAATTGAAAAAAGTGGCAGTGCTCAAATTTTGCTTATATCAAGGCAATACAATTTGCATATCAATAACAACGGTGCTATAAAAAAGTGATCTTACTTTAAAGTCTAAAGTGATCTATCTTTTATGAGAAATGAACCAATAAGTGATATTTATTAAACCTTTAAAGTTTTAATTTTTTAAAAGATTTTACGTTAAGATCTGTAAATATCAGACCAAAGTCATCAATAAAAACTCTATAATTTATTTGGAAATAAAAATTATTAGAAATTAAAATCAGCTTTAACCAAAAATTGCATAAAACCTTAGAATTCATGTTAGAAATTTCAAATAATCAGCAACAGCAACAAAAATGCATTCAAACATTAACAACAGCAACAACAGTAATAACAACAGCAACAATTGCTCGCCATGGTTTAACAGCGATGCTGCGATACAGCAACAGCTACAGCAGCAACAACAGCAACAGCAGCAGCATCAACAATTGCATTTGCAACATCAGCAACAGCAACGTATTAGCAATTGGATTGCAGAAAGCAATAAAAATCAACAACAAATGCGCATAAGCAACAACAACAACAACATGTGCAACAATGCTGAAAATATATTGCAACATCAACAACAACAACATCAGCAGCAGCAGCAACAACAACAACAACAACAACATTATATGCAACAGCAGCAATATAACTATCAGCAGCAGCAAAATAATATAACAACAACTGCAGCAACAATGCCTGCCATGAATTGTTATTATGCGCAACGACCGCAACAAAATCTTACGCAACAACAACAATTGCTGCTGCAGCAACAACAATTGCTGCTGCTGCAACAACAGCAGCAACATCAACATCAGCAACAACAACAACAGCTAATGCCACCACAGCAGCAACAGCAACAACAACAACCACAACCACAACACCAGCAACATCAGGTAGGTGTTTTTCCCTCAACGTCCCCTCCTTCCCCTTATTTACTTTTAATTGTTACCATATTTTTCTTTTGTTTTTTCTCTTGTTTTTTGTTTTTGTTTTCTCGCAACTCGCATGTTTTTCATTTGTTTGATGATCGCACCGTCCACAGCAATCAGCAGTAGCAGCAACAAGTTCCGCCCATAACTGAGGCGGAGCATCATTACATTTGCGGTTGTTTTTTATTTTTTTTTTGTTTTTTTTTTCTTTGGTTCTGTATGAGGCCAAGTGGTAGCCATAGTAGGGGGAGGCCTTACTGTCGTCGGCGTCAGTTTCTTTGCTTCTTTTGTGCATTCAATCAAATTGCAATGCGTTGATTCTTCGTCTTTTGTTGTCGTCGTGTCTTCTTGAAATGGTGTCAATGATTTCAATTATTTGAGTGTCGCATTGTGTTAATTTAAAATGGCTGTTAGCTTTCTTATTAACACATAAAATCTGTACCCAATTAAATAAATCAAGGATCAAAGTTAATTTTTGTGAGATTAATTTCCATTGCCGTAAAATTTCATTTTATTCCCGCCCCTTACAGTGACTAGGCACACATGTAGCTCTTGAAATGAAATGTACCAAACGATTAGGAGGATCACATGCACATGGATTTTCGAGCTTACTTGTCAAAACTGTTCATCATACAAATTATATATCTACCAGTATCTGCTGTACTTTACTGTCAAAAAAGACTTATACCCCTCTTCATATTGCAATGGAAATTACGCTGCAATACGCAAAAATGTCATATTTTTAGTTCAGTCGGAAAGTTTAAGTTGTTGTGATCACTACGATCAAATTATGTTCTGTTAGTACCTCTTTCGTCTGTTAGGTAAACGGATGGCAGCTTGTGCTGCCATTAGACTCAGGGAAACTGTCTGCTGGTCCGAGGTTAGAACAGGACACTCAACTATCCTTCATAGTTTGAAGTCTGTACCCTCCAATTTTAACTATATTGTTTTGTTCCAGTAATCTCATTCAACAGTCATTACGTAACGCGTATTCCATCTAGGTATGACTGGAAGGGAGGACTCCCGGGGAGAAGGGGCCATATTAATTTCTACACCGATGGCTCAAAGCTAAATAACCAAGTGAGAATCTGATAAGAATTGCTGCGAGGCTACCAGATCATTGTAGCGTTTTTCAGGCAGAGGTCATAGCGATAGATAGGGGTAGCATCTGAGGCTGAGGATGAATGTTGTATCGAAAAAGGATATAAACATTTATGAAGATAGCCTGGATATAGGAACATTTACGGTGATTGTAAAGCTGATGAACTTGCTAGGCAGGGCACGAGTTTCTCAGGACATGCCACTTGCTACCTGCAAGTTACTACTTAAAGAATAAATGGTTAACATGGTGTCTCGTCAGTTTTTGCAGTCATAGCTGGTCACTGCCTCATCAGCAGACATGCGGAGATATTAGGTGTTAGGTCCATTAACTTATGTAGAAGTTGTGGAGATGTGGAGGAAGAGGAAATTACTAAACATCTTCTCTGCTCCTGACCCGCGCAAGCTAGAAAACGCCACAAGACACTTGGACCGTTTTTATTTGATGACCTGGATGACCTAAGACATGTTAGTATAGGTCAGCTATATAGTTTCATTACGAAATCTGGTTGGTTCAACGAGAGGGTATAGTCAGACACCCTGTGCTATCACAATGGATCACATTTGGTCTAAGTGAGTTGATTTTTCGTAACTGACAGCCACTCCTACCTAACCTAACTTAACCTTGTACTTTCGTCTAGTTTCTTGAATCTCAAGAAGGACTCAATTATACTCGCGTAAGATTCTTAGTAATATCTTTCAACTCCTACCAGCTAAACCCAAGACCACTCGTTTCTCTGAGAAATATGGGGTTGATGGCGCTTCTTAAAAATCCCTTACACATTTCAATAATTTTTTTCGTTAAGGCATGTAAAACATCTTCTCTGCGCTATTTATTTTTTTTTTATACTTTTACCGAAGAAACAACTTAAAAGGAAGAAAATTTCCTTTCAAAAATTTAAGGACCTGAACGTCTTCATTTCAGAAAATTTAATTCATTAGAGCATTTTGTGTAGCATTTTGTGACATCAAAGGTGCTTAATATTCTCCCATGCTGCTTTTAGATCAATCCTTTGAATTGGACTAATCATGACCTGGAATCCACAGTAACTTAATTTTATTATATGATTTGATGTGGACATAAGATGACTGTTGTAGTGGATGTTTTACAATCCATCAGAACTGATTTTCTGCTAGAGCATATAATGAATTTAACTCTAATTCTGTAAGCAAATTCGGTGGCCACTTTTACTGCCAAAGATTATGCAGCGAATACATAACAGAAGTGTGAAAGCAGGCCTGTGGCTATAATGAGTGCGATATGTTCAAATTATGAAACTATACTTTTTACTATCACATCTCATTTAAAGAGCCTACACTCAGGATGGATTCAATTTATCATTTCGTTTGTAACGCATAAAAGGGGGCGTGGTTAAGTAAAAAAAAGTATAAACTCATATATTATTGATCAGCGTCACCAACTGAGTTGACTTAGCCATGTTCGACTATCTGCGTGTCCGATCGTGGATATAACGATTACCAGAAACTGAGGCTATATCTTTAAAGCAGGTTCTTGGAATTAAAAATGCCTACCTACCGCCCATACAAATAAAATGTGTGATGTAGTGTTACTAAATTTTACACAAACACTAAGAGTAACTCGAACAAGATCTGACGAGTTTTGGTAAGTGGCACGCACCCTCCATTCAAGTAAAAATTTCAGAACGCTATGCTGAGACAATTGCCTAAAGCAATGAACTCAAATTTCACACAAATTGTAGAAATGTAAGAATCAATCGATTACAATTTTGTCTGAGAGATAAGGTCGACCACAACTTCACCAATATACCGTAATATTTCATGCTTTAGCTCTTTAATTATTGCTGGCTTATTGGCATAGACCTTAATCTTAAGATAACTCCAAAGGAGGAAGTCCAAAGCTGTCAAATTGCACGATCTTGGCAGTTAATTAACAACGCTGTTTCGCGAGATAATGGGTACCGGAAACCTTCGTGCAATAACTTTACTGTTGCATTGATTTTGTGGTATTATGGTATTTACAGCAAGAATTTTTGCAGCCCAAAAACAACACCGAACAGTGACTCTTTTAAGAAGCACAGGTTTTTCGACGATGACATGTTGATGTTATTGGACCCGCGGCCATACTTTCACGTACGGTAGCAATATATTCGGCTGAACGATCTGTCCGAACACGCACTGCTGATTTGACAACTGCTATTGACCCAGTTTCTTAGAATTTGTACACCACATTCAAAATTGTATGCTCGTTTGGGCCATTGTTAACGCCAAAAAAAGATCACGTAATGTGCGATATGTAACGACTTCGATTTTGAACGACTTCGAGTATGTAACTATCTATAACTAAAATACTAATGACAATAGAGTTTTAAACATTTAGATTTTATTCGCCACTCTCTTATTGAAATATCTATTGAATAAAATCGTTTGATTTCGGCTCTGTTCATAAGGTGGCTCGATATATTGGAGTCATGTACAAAACTATGAATTTAAAACAAAAACGCTCATATAGGAATTTTTTGTGATGATAAACAAAATGTTTGTTCCTTTAAGGCAAAGAAATAAGATATTCCCTTAAAATCTATGTAAGTTACCTTTAAAATTTTCGAAGAGATTTTCTCTATTCTAAGGAAAAATCCTATAATTTTATTGGTCTAAAGAGAAGATATACATAGAACAACTTGCTTAAGCCTACAAAATTGGCATTTAAAATTCGAAATTTTCATTTTTGGAACAAAGCCGCCATTAACATTTTTTTTTGGACTATTTTTAACACAAATTTTGAAAGTATTTAAAATAACATTTTCTAACTTTACTTCAATCGTAAATAACTTCAAAATGCATTTTGAAGTTAGTAAAAGTATTTGAAATAATTTTTTTTTACCTTTACATTAAGCTCTTTATCACTCTGCATCATAAACAAAATCACTTTAAAGTAACGTGACCATATGATTCGCGTTTTTTGTTTTCTGCTCCGCGTTTTCATTGAAAATAAAACATCTTATTTTGCTAGGGTTTTCGGTGAAAGTGGGGACCTTTTTTTAGTAACTATATAATATAAACAATTGGTATATATGTGATTTTTCATAAAAATATTTCGAAATATCTGATTTGCTACGGTTTCCGGGATGTGAAAATTAGGACCTAACAGCTTTTTCCTGCTCCGGTCACGTTACTTTAAATCAATATTCAATTCAAATCCAAAATTTTGATTTCTTTACTGAGCATATTACTGAATTTGTATAGTAAAAATATGTGTTACAAAGTTTGTACATCAAAATTTCAGTTATATGTGAAATGTGTTTTTGACAAAATTCTAATGATAAGATATCCACAATTTATGCTTAAAATATCTATCCATATAAAAACATCATATGACGAAATAGTTTCGTTTGGTTTTGATCGATGCGCTACATAAAATCTTTAAAATTTTTTTAAATAAATTAGAGTACAGGGGAAATATATATACCAAATATAACGTGGGAAGCAATTACATTTTTCTGAAGCAAAGAACTTGTTTAATAAACCTCCCTCTGTAAAAATTCAATAAAATTTAAATCATCTAAATTAAAAAGCCAGACAGCACGCAAAAATTAGCTGAGTTAATATATTTAAAATTTAATTGAATTGAAATTTTTAATACGATAAACTGATCCATGATACAATCAATGGCGTAATTGGCCATTGCATTGGAATTCTTGATAAGATACTACCGTGCGAGTAGAGTTAAATTCGGGAGAGCTATAAAAAACCATTTTTATCATTTGTATGCAAACAATAATCACAATTTTTTATTTTAAATAAAGTAGGTACGTCGTCGTCGCCGCTGATTATGATGACATCATGAATATAAATGCAATCATAATGACGAATTTCTCAGCTTTTTACGCAGAATAGAAAATATGAATTTCAGTTATCTTATCGTGGTTAAGACTTTTGAAAACTCATAGAATATTATCGTGGGTCTGGTATTTTACACTACAAAAAAAAGGTCAAATTGATAAAAATACGCAAGTCATTTGTTGATATACCACGAGTAGCGGAAGTGAACAAATTAAACTAATGGTGATGTTTTTCTGAAAAACTTTAAATGTTCAGGAACTGAAAATTTCAATGATAATTTCTATTTACGGTGTATGACATTTTATCATCTACAAGCATACATATGTAAGTAGATGTCTTAAACATTGCGTAGCGTCATAGGTATGAAGATCTGATGTAAAGTACATACACTGAGAAAACGATTTAGTCAAGCATAAAATGGTTAAATCAACATTTACCACTATTTGATACAAATACAATATGTTTGACTCAAATAAATATTTGATTCCACTATGTGAAATACACATTTGTTATATTGTTTTCTCAGTGTAGGCGGCTTCTTAGTCAGCGTTCAGCCACAATGGATGTTTAAGTGACTACAAAGGGCGTCCATATCCTAGGTTTGCGACAGCATACTTTAAAAACGAATCTGGTCAAAAAACCTTGCAGAGCCGGCATCGGGTCCGATAACCAACTCATTGTGGCTTCAAGCTCAAGATATTTATATCTTACTGGCACGCAAAAGGCCCGAACAAATCAAGGATGACTTCGGAATAACTTTATCGCGATATTAATGAAATAGAGTAACATAAACGCTAACCCCCAGAATTCAATCGGACCTCAGGATGACTCACTAAAGCTAAATTTGCTAACCAAGCGTTAAAAATGGGAATCTATTTGCTACTGTAGGTGACCGGTTACTCCGTTAGAAAGTATATTTTCGAAGACCATCAATCTCTCTTCTCCAATAGGCAATAAGCGTATGCTGAATTGGCCTAACAAGTGATGTTTTTCGGAGACTATCAATCACCCGTTTCCATTAGGCAAGAAGTGTATGCTGAGTTGGCTTATCAAGAGATTTTTTTTCAGAGACCATCAATCACCCTTTTCCATTAGGCAATAAGCGTATGCTGAGAGTAAAAAACTGGCACCTAATAACTAATGCAAATGACCAAGTAGTCCATTGAAAAGAAAATTTCACACATTAGAACGTTTGTAGGCGCAGTTCACAAATTTTCCAATATGTTGAATGAATCCTTGAAGTTCAGCACAGATTGGATTGTGGGAGATTTTCGGCTCTCAAAAAAATGCAACTTATCACTATGTTACTACTAAAGAGGCATCATGAAATATTCATTCTAATCAATGACACTGCAGTGGTTTTGCCCAAATAGATCGTGTATTGATCAAATTGACACTCCACGCATAAAAGAGGGCGCCAAAATCAGAAGTATATGTTCTTATTTTACTTCATGTTAGCTTTCTCACAGACAACAGACGTTCAGGTTTAAGAGGACCGCGCATTATTATTTTCCGATAAATAAAACACAAAATGCCGAAAAAAGAAAGCCAAATTATCAAACTTGAAATTTGCCCTACGTTCCGAAATATCATCAATAAGGAGAAGGAGTAACTTAGTTTTGTTCCTGTTGAAGTACGATTGCGACGTGATGGCTGACACTAAAGTTTTATTGCTTAAGCCGAGAACGGATAATTCATTTATGCACTCTGGTACCTAGCGGCAATGCTCCAAACAGATCTCGTTAAACTTTCGAATAGAAAAATCAATGTAAAAACAAGAAAACATAGTAGCGCCCGATATACATATATATCTGTTTAGGTAAAGGCAATATAAATGACAAGCTCAAATGTGATACTTTATAGAAAAATTGAGGACCTCGGAACACTTTTTCTTGAGCTCATCTTTTGAAAACAACGCAAGCGTTTATCACTGTTCTGCAGTTTTTACACCAAGCGTACTTTTTTGGGGCCTCAACATGGAAAGATGTTTTGTGAAATCAGCAAGGGATTCTTTGTTCGAATATCATAGCTCTCTTCAGCAGCTTTTATTTCAAGTGTTCTTGGTGGCATTAGCTTCAAATTTATAAACTTTTCCAATTATATTTACAGTTTTCAGCCTTACACACAATCCAAACTTAACTTCAGTTGAAATACTCGTGCACACATCTAAGTTCTGCTCAAGCAGAGTGCATACGAATGTGCTCAGAAATCCTTGAACTCTTAGTTTTCGTTTATCGTCATTAAGTATTCATACTATGAAGTACATGGGTACCTACTGTTAAAATAAATGATTTCAATTAACAGCAACAATCCGATGCAATTTTTCTTATATGTAATTTGTTCTTTTTTTTGTTTTTGTTTTAGTTAACGTCGATCTTATCATTATTATAATCATTTTTATTTATCCACACTAATTACAACAACATTCACACTTTCAGCAACAATTAAAGTTCTGGCGACTTTGAGTGCAGCACTTAAATCTGCTCTTTCAGTAGAAGCTGCTTTGGCGATGTATCGAATTGCGTTGCTAAGACAAAAACAACAAAAAAAATGATAAATAAAACAGATTGCGCTTCAGAGATAAATTAAATCATCAGTAAAACATACGTCAAAAGCTTGTAAGGACTTACGTGCTCTTTATATTGAAATCCGTATATATAAATGAATACATAGAGTATGTCTGTATATACATATTTCCATTTTTTCTTTAAACGTTTTCAGAATACCTATCTGATTTAACACCAATGGTTCTCGTACATCCATGGGTCTTCAGAGGAGGTCAGGAAAGCAATATGGAGTGAATCGGAGTAGAAGTAGATAGGAGACACATAGGTAAAGCACCCCCTATAAAAAAGAAACAGCTTAGAAGCTATATATGTATGTATGTGACCTAGTCTATGATAATGGGGCTTAGTTGTCAAAAAATAATTTTCGGATAGACGAAAGCTGTTTTCTCGAAAACTTATTTTCACACGTAAGCCCCTTTTTCATAGACCAGGTCACATAAAGCTCGAAATTCGCCACACGATAGTTATTATTATAGTTTTTACGAAGCACCTTACAATGTGGGAGAGATTAAACACCCCGACATCAAAAATACTCAAAAATGCTATATCTTGGTATCTATGGCAACTGTACTTATGTACAGGTGTCAAATACCTGGCGGTATTTGACTACGTTGCGTCTGCGGGCGGCGTCATGGGGTAATAGCAACTGAAATAATATTTTTCAAACCGTTATTACAATAAACTGTAAATGGACAACATTAGTTCACAGACACTCCTACCGCCCATACAAATAATATATTCAAAACAAAATATCAAAAATACTAAAATAACTTGGACAAGCTCTGGAGAAGAGCTAGCGAATTTTAAAAATGCAATACTGAGAGAATTATTTAAGCTAATGGCACTAAAGTTCACAGAAATAGTAGAAATGATTTGGAATTGCTATGGTCATTCTCCATTGCAAAGAAAACTTCAAAATGCTGAGAGAATTATTTAAAGCAATGAAACTCGACTTCATACAAATTCAAAGAATAATCAGTCTAGCATCAGACAAAAAGTTGGCAAATTTCGAAAACAGGGCGTATCAACTCCCATATAAGCATAAGCTTCAAAACGCTAAGCAGAGAACTATTTAAGAAATTCTTGCTAAATCCAATGTGAGTACGTTCAATTAAACCAGCCAGCACGTAGTGTGTTAGAAGAAATATCCTTTTAATGAAAATTTCAGACTTATGCGCTCTTTTACTGTTAATGTACGAGGGTGGATCAATAAGTACGTGTCTTTTTGAATGAAATACGGTTTTTTTTTAACAAAAAATAGTTTTTATTTTTCAACATAGTCTCTTTTTAGCTCAATACACTTAATCCAAGATTTCTCCAATTTTTTTATTCCTTCCAAAAATTAGAATTTCTCGAGGTACTCAAAATAGACATTTTGCTAAAGCAATAATTTCATCGTTGAAGCTAAGTCTCTTTCTACCATTTTTTTAAGGTTTAGAATTAGAAAATAGTCACTGGGTGCTAAATTCGGAGAATATGATGTATGAGGTACCAATTGTAGCACAATTCATGGAATGTTAATATTGAGACTACATACGTCTGACGATTGCGTTTATGATCAATTGAGAGCAAACGCGGCACTCACCTTGCTGAGAGCTTCTAAAACTCAACTGATAATTTAAAATCGAATCCACAGTGCCATATGAAAAGCATATGGCATCAATAATTAATTTCGCACTTCCACTTTCGACATTTCGGGTGTATTCACCACAATTGGCCGTCCAGAACGTTCAGCTTCACTAGAGCCTGTGCGATCGCAACAAAACTTAGTAAACCCATTTTTTTACCATTGAAGTTGTTGGTGCAGAGTTCCTATGGTACTAATCAATCTTTTCCTGGGTATGAGTGACGATTTTTTTCACAAAAAATAATATTTTATGAGCAGTGAATTTTGCTTTTTCCATTTTTACAAAAATCCACGAGGTTGCATGCTTTGAACACTGTCAATTTAATGATGTATGTGTCTCAGACCCTCTAATGCATGCCACCGGCGGGCTATAGTTGAATCGATAAGACTGCCACACCTAGTATTTTTTTCTAGTGTTAGCTCAGAACCAGGATTCAAGGGTAAGGTTTCAACTTATGTGTTAGTGCATGAATTTTCATCTTCTCAGCTTCGTTTGACAGCTACGTCAGCTCAAAGTAGAAATTCATCGAAAAAAAACCAAGGAAACAAAGTATGCATTAGAGTGAACAAATAGTACTTGACGGATGCAGTGCTGCATTTGATGTAACTACGAGCAATGTTCGAAAAGTCACGGACTTATTGCTCCGCTCTCGTAAGTGTAGGGTAGGTGTAGGGTATTTAATTTTTGAGGAGGCCAGTGATAACACACTTTTTAGTTTAAATTGACTTTGCTCATTTTTTGTATAAATTTTTGGCTCAAAGTGTTATTGTTTTCTTTTTAGAATGCCTGGAAATACTTTAAGTTCATAAGCTATTCTGTCAAAATATTTTTTAGTAAAATTGATTTGTTACCTCATGTTTTCGAAAAAAACATCCTTTACTTTTCTGTTTTATCCTTACAATGAGCGAATTTGTGTGTGCTCATTACTGCAATATTAAAGACAATAAAAATATATATTATATATATTCTATAAAGTAATAATTGACCTTATTAATGTTATATCAGCAATAGAATTAAATATTGCATAAATAAACTTTTTATTAAAAACACGAAATCTTATGAAAACAATAAAAATATTAATATAGACACGTACAAAAATAAATAATTTGATTCTGTAGCCAAATTGTCAACAACTTAAAAGAGAAACCACATACGGGAACTCGTGCCACCAACCCACTCAACGTCAACCGCTGATATATTGAACGCCTCAACGACCTAGAGAATTTTCTTTTGTTTTTCTAGGAATTCTAAATGAAATCATGCTAATAAGCAAAAGCAAAGATCGAAACATTTAAAAAACATACTCATGTTTTTTAAAAATGCAAAACAAAAATTGATGAACATAAACGACCTCAGTTCACGAATGGTGGATATAAAAGCTGTGTTTTAACATTAAAACATACATGTAAAAAGTAAAAAAAAAAACAATAAATTATGAAACAAGAAACTCTAATTTCAATTTCGTTAAAAATTCTACCTTACCGCCTCTATTTTTATAGACATCTGAATTCAGCATTGTTTCATGCCTTCTCTGAACCCGATGAAAGTCCATATGTTGTTTCCCTTTTGTTTACTTATTTTATTGTCACTGTCTTTGTTTTAAAATAACTTTTTTATTTTTACATATATTTTTTTTATCATTGCACAAAAATTAATATCGTTTTATTTGTTGTTATTGCTGTTTTTTTTTGCAAAATTTTATTTATTATTTTTGATACCAAAGTCTTGAAACTCTGTTGCGATAGGGTTTTTTTTTGCTTTTTGAGAGCGTCAATCTAAGCTCGTGCTGTAAGCAAATATTTTGAGATTGAAACCAACTGTGCATTGACGCAATCAATGTGTCCCGTCCAACTCCACTAACTTTGCTATTTCCGCTTTTTTTGTTTGCCGATATCTTTATTTATTCGGATCGCATAAGTTTCTTTTCTTTTTTTTTTGTGTTGAACTTTTTATATTAAACATTATAGTAATAATTGTGATCTTTGTATCATTTCATTTTTGAAGTAAGATTTTCTTTCGTAAGCATGACACATTACCGCGTTGGAGATTTTTGTTTTCAGTAAGTTGTATTTACCATCTTGCTGTGTTTCAAATAGATTAATGTTGTAATCTTCAAAATACTTATGGCGATTTCTACTTTTAATATGCTTAACTTATCTTAGAACGCTGGATGTCCTAGAAGCTCGAAAACTGATGTGAAAAAAAATAGTTTTGTGAATGAAAAATTTTGCAGGTGCCATATTTTGAATTTTAGATCTTAGTTATTACGATAAACGATACACTTAGCAAATGTTCGCATTTTTTTATTGAACGAATATTGGATGAATTTCATTACTCTTTTGAAAAATAATATCAATCGAATGGCCGTCGGCAATCAATCCGTTTGAGTTAATTTTCGATGACTTTTTCTTATATTTCGGGCAGTACCTCGACCATAACTTGATTGGTTTTGACATTGTCCGTGTAGACATGACTCTTACTGGAAAAAAATTTCCAAGGCCTTTTTATCAAATGACCAAGGCGGCCAGTTAACGTCAACAAAACGTAATATAATACGACCTAAAAACTTTTTACACAAAATTTTCAAAATTACACCTGATGTATGGCAAACTGTACCGTCCTGCGGAAACCACATGACCACTATTTGTTTCAATAGTCCAATGACGCAGCCTACCCACAATGTGCACGAAAAAGTCACTGTGTGGAATGTACTGGACTCTGGAATGTACTGGACTCTCCTGAATCATATGCATCAATTTTTCTTACTAACATACACAGAGAGGTGGAAATTTGTCTCATCAGAGAAAAAGATCCGATGTTAAGCGCTCCATTTTGTTGTTTCAAACTTAACCTCATGCTGGAGCAGATAGTACATAGGGAAACCAACGTTCTCTCTGCGATCCTTTGTTGAGATTGAGGATATGGCGAGAGATTAAGAACTAAGAGCTAACGAGGTAGTAAATGAATATTAACCTAACTTAATGTAAACGTCAATTCCACAAATTAAATCTTGGGGTAGAACCGAAGAACGAAAACTTTAGGCAATCGATGTATTTTTGGACTGTCGATTTCTCTGGGATCTAAGGAATGTGGGGTAACTTATATATCCTACAAATGTATGAGAGAAAGAGAAAAAATTTCATTAAAAACTACGTTTCTGGCAAGTAGGCAAATAGCTGAACAATCCGCTGCTTCCGGGCCCCTTTAAGCTCGCGGCTATGGTCCCTTCTAGCCGTACCTTAATCGACGGATCACATCTTGTGCTGTAGAGCAAAATGTTGAAGAGGACCCGAATGAATCGATTCGCCACCGTGCACAGCAATTGGAGCTTTGTCCATCAACTTTATGGAAGATTTTGCGCAAAGACCTTACAAGATCCAGCTTGTGCAAGAATTAAAGCTGCGAGACCATGCAATACGTCGTGATTTTGGTGTATGGGCCGAAAATGAGATTGATCTCGATGCTGATTTTCATCGCAAAATTTTGTTCAGTGATGAGGCTCATTTTTGGTTGAATGGCTACGTCAAGAAGCAAAATTGCCGCATTTGGAGTGAAGAGAATCCACATGAGACCCTTGAGACGCCATTACATCCACAAAAACTGACTGTTTGGTGTGCTCTATGGGCTGGTGGAGTCATTGGGCCATACTTCTTCCGAAATAATGCTGGAGAGTCAGTTACCGTTAATGGATACCGGTATAGAGCCATGATAACCGACTATTTTGTTCCCGAATTGGATGGCATGAATGTGGATGAGTTGTGGTTCCAACAAGACGGCGCTACATGCCACACAGCGCACGTCACAATCGATTTATTGAAGGAAACATTCGATGAGCGCATAATTTCGCGGAATGGACCTGTCAATTGGCCACCAAGATCGTGTGATTTGACACCATTGGATTATTTTCTTTGGGGATATGTGAAGTCGCTCGTCTACGCCAACAAACCAGAAACGTTAGGGGACTTGGAAGCCAATATTCGTGGCGTTATTGCCGACATACGGCCCCATATGCTCGAAAAAGTGGTTCAAAATTGGACCTGTAGAATTGGCTTTATTCGAGCCAGCCGCGGCGGCCACATGCCCGAAATCATATTTAAACATTAATGGCATAAAATTATCCTTCCAATAAAGCCAAATTGATCGACATTAAAACGATTTTCTTGTGTTTTATTTCAATTCGAAGCTCTATACCTCTAAAAAAAACACCCTTTACATAGTTTCACAACTGTAGAAGATGTTGATGCCAATATATAGGATTATAAGTGTTTTTGTGCATGAAAGATGTTACGCCCCGCTGTCTAGTCCCATTCACATTTCGAGAGGTGCTTATCATAGGCAATCTACTTTCCAGCACCAAATTTCAAAGTCTTTATCGTACGTGTAAACACTACATCATACGATATTATCTTCGAGAACGGGATATCGGCCAGTCCTTCTCATCCTTGGTCATATTAGAATCATATTTTTAGTGTCGTTTCGTTATCGTGACGGAAAACGATAACGATTTTTATCGGTTCCCATTGAACCAAAACTGCCTTAGCTCTCTGATGAATTGATATACATATGTAGGTAAATACAAGTTGCCAAACTTTCGGCAGGGTACACTGGGCATGAACCGGAGCTCCAAGATCAAGGAGGCCTCGAACCAGCGCAGGACTAGTATATTTGCTAACGATAGAAGTTGGGCTAGCGCCCCGGACTCCGATCCAACGCGGCGCCTAGTATGGCAAGATGTTGAGTGGATGTTTTTTGGATATAAAATTTTTTTGGGGAAACGAAGCACGAGGACCTGGTTTTTGGACATCAATATGTAATTTAATATTGTTATGCCAATTTTAAGGAAGAAAATTACCATTTTCGTTTTGAAAATTTAATGGAGCGCCATTCCAGTTTTTAACCTTTCCTGGGCCACGCAAAGTTTTAATTCGGTACTACAGCTTCGTTCGGCAAACGGCAGGACTAACCTTCAATTTGAGTGGAATTATAGCTCATACCAGGTAACTCGGCCAGGTATTCAAATGGAGGACTTAAGTGAAAGACAGAAAAGCATCTTCTTTTGTGACTTTTTTTAAAAAAAAACTTAGTAAAACGTCCAGATCGAGGAGCGTATACTATAAAATCCAATCACTGTCACTTTTTCAAAACCTACTATACCTGTAATATTTATTTGTTATATTTTCTTTGGAACCTTCGAAACTGAATCCGAATCTGATTAAAATTCGACTTTGATCATTTTCTTCCACTTGTATCAGGGACACCATTTGCTTTGGAGCATTTATGAGCGCATAAGAACCAAGCGGTGAACATTTTTTTTGTTTTACAGTACATTCGCGCTAATCCGGCCACATATAGTTTCGGGGTATGTCCGGATAACTGGATTAAACCGGAATACAGAAAGATCACAGTTTTAAATAAACAACGTGCCGGCAAAAACCCACGAGTATGAACATGCACTTAAAAATGGTTCCGTAACTTAACGAAATATATTTGCGAAAAATCTAAGTTGATATGTTCGTGTCAGCGACAGTCTTTTTGCTCCCAAAACATACTTTGACTTAGTTTTGTCCGAACTGTAGAGGCAAAATTTCAAAAATGTGCGAATCGTAGAGATGTCCGGATTACTGGGAAGTCCAAATTAGCACTACTATAATGTACTTAGAATTATGGCTTCATAGTAATTATTCAATTATTTCAATAAATATCAAAACAATATCAAATGGGAAATGGCTGTGGTACTGCTGCACAAAAATGGTCTGAAAAATGATACTGATCCTTGATCTGGAAGTTGTTCCAAACACTTTTAAAAAAACCAAACAAGAAATATGTTCCTGCTTTTTAATTTAAGTCCTCCATATGAACACCGTAACCGAGATGGAGAAGTATAAAGGGCTGCTGTGTTTCAGGACATCACCCTACATGGATTGATAGCCGTATAAAGTGTTGCACAATTTAATTTATACAATATTTGTGCATACAAAAATAATAAAGAAATCTACAAATATTTTTTTTCATATTCAAATTACATCTGAAAAAATATTTTGATTTCAGCAATCAAAGCAGGTAGTACAAACAATGAAATCAAAAAGAAATTCCATTACAAACAAAAAAAAAAACAGAAAGGAATAAATTCCGATTCGAATAAATATTTGAAGAACGAATATAGCGGCCTATCAGGATCATATTTATACACCACACGCATTAACTCGTATCACAGCAGATAAGGGTTGGCATTGAAGTCTCACTAATTGCAAGAGTAAAAATCCCTTAAGTGCTTCGGTAAACAAAACTAATAACAACAACATGAGGAAGGAAGTAACAAAGGGAATATACCTTTTGCAGGTTCCATTTCAACAGGCTATTGGAATGCACCTTTAAGAGATTAAAACTGGGTTCATAGAAAAATCATAACAATTGCAGTAAAATTAATTTCCGATTTTGTAGCTGTTTGGATTTTTTCTTTTCTACTTGTGATGTTTTCTTTCTATATTTCATTAGAGTTTCACAAACTTAGGGTTGTTGTGTTTGAACGTGTCAGGCATATAAAAATATATATAAAAATAGAAATAATTGCACTTGCCTGAAGTTGCCCTTTGAATATAAAACCAAGCGTCACAGAATAAAATACAACGCATTCATACCACAAGCTAGACAGTGATAAACTTTTCTATCACAGCAAATTTTATGATAACTTAATCTTGATGTTTAATTAAGGGTGTCTAATATTAAGGGGGTTGTTATTTGGTTTTGATGTGATTATTCCTTATCGTTTTTGGTGCATCTTTCGGAAGTTATTCCATACATTCAAGACCATTTGCTAGATTGGAAGGAAGGAAATATCCTTCCTTCCAATATTATTTCATTTTTGACTAGTTGCTATTGATGTTTTATTGAAATTCCAATAATAAGTTTGAGTATTTTAAGAGAGTGTTAAGCTAAAAAATAAAAGATAACTCCACATATAGGAATATTATTTAAAGACAGGATTCGACAAGACAACCCTATATATTATATTTAGACTCTTCAAGTTCTATCCTTTGGCATACATTTCATGATGTAATCTTGTACACTTTAACTTAAAATATCGAAATCGGTCGAAATTCGGGCATTTTCGTGTATCGGAACGGTATTGGCAAGACAACCCTCGTTTCACCATAACGCATCATTATCCTACCTAAGCATACCATCCTATAATCTTATTAATAGACTCGACTTTTCCACAGAGGGCTCTCCGCCAATACTGATGGGTGATAGGTGATGTGAAAGCTTTTGATATAATCATTATTCAGCATGTTTCAAAAATATCAAAAGTTTTCACATAATTAAACACTGGCATCACTGATTTGAAGTGAAATCGTACAAAACGCAGCTGTGGAAACTACGAAATACGAATTAAATTGCCAATACCTTATCAATTTGGACAAAGTAAAATCAAAATCCTTTGTTGGGTAAAAAGTGATGAAGAAATAAAAAACCAAGTGTTGCATGTTGCACACTTCAATGTAGCAATTGACGTATGAACAATTCAATCAACATCAATTGCAAACGCAATAAAATCAAAATAAATAAGCAAATAAAAAACACATAAAAAAAACACTTCAAAAACAATAAAATGCAACATAAAATCATCAAGAGTGTTATATTTGGCCTCACCAAAACTTTTATACCCTACATCGCATTAATAGTGAAAGTTGACGTAAGCAGTGACGTCAATTGCGTAGGGCTAGGGAGGGTATTGTCCTCCAAGGATCTGATACTAGATATTATTCAATACATCAATTCAATAAAACCATCTAACAGTGGTGGCATTATAATTCACGTCCCCCTCCACAAGTTTTGGAGAAGTGACCACTGGGCGTAAGTTAAACATTTGTGTGTGTGGTTTGAAAAAATGTTTTCACATTGGATTTGTCATAATTTACTTAAACCTTAAGTTTTCTTTTCAAAATCTGCCCACTTTTGTCTAGAGCTTGCCGAAATCATTTCTAGTATTGGCGTTAAATTTGGATGCATTAAAAAACTCAAACAGCAAATCTTTTTAAGATTTTGTTTTGTTGCCAAAGTTAGCCCTATATTGTTAGAGCTTGTCCGAACTATTCGTGTGTATTTATCTTAAATTCGGTTGCATTAATAACTCTCAGTATAGCGCATTAAATATTTTATTTATATGGGGAGGAAGGCTTGTCCGTTAACCGACTTCGTTCATTTTAAATCTCATGAGCTATGTAGAAGAAATACAAACAGCCGGACAAGGATACATGGACCAAGAAGGTGATGCTGATCAGAAGTATGCATGTATGTATGTACTTCCCTACTATCCCTATTCGTTACAAACGGCAGCACAAAGTGTTTATATCCTGTATGTAGGGTATAAAAATCAAAGACAAGATACCAAAATAACAGAAGCAACAGAGTAAGACTTGAATGCGAAGGGAGTGTGGTCTGAATATGATGCACCGATATGCTTTGCTTTGCTATGCAATGCTTCGGATATCTTTTTTGGAAAAAACCCCGATGAGTCATCGCATGAATTTTTATCCCAATGCTGCGAGAGAGAGAGGAGTAACAAAAACAAAACATCAACAAATGCGTTGCGCGCCAACCTGATAACTCATCGTTGTTGTTGTTGTCGCTATTTTGTTTTTGTAATATACATAGATGGCGCTTCACGCGCTGCTGCTGTAACGTACGAAGGAATTTAAGAGCAAGAAAACAAGTCTTTGTTTTGATTTAAAAACTCAATGTGAGAATGAGTAAAAATTTAGTTAGTAAGTTTTTGAGCTGAATGATAGGAGTATTCTTGCAATGCGCAGTCGCTCAAATTATTTATACTCAAGGCGCTCTTGAGTCACTTTAGCTATTCTTCAAAATGTTACCATTTTTCTAATTTTGTTTGCCTAACTTTTTTTTTTGGAAAAAGTAGGAATGTTCTCAAGGTTGAAGTGGTGTGTATTTTATCACATGAAATTTCTTTTCGGTAATACATAATGTGCTAAGTGCGAAAATGTTACTTTACAATAAACAAGTAAAAATCGATACTTGATGTGTGAACGTCTTTACTGGCATTATCATATTCCTTACATGTCTTATATTATTCGCGAGCTACATTTTTCGACCTTTTTTGGTATTGAGAGAATTAATAGTGAAACAATGATGTTTTAAAAACTTCTCGGTAGATGGCGCTTTTGGCAAAATAGTTATTTTTTGCCAATATCTTCGGACTTGATGATTCGATTTTGATCAAACTTTGTATGAGGCTAGGTGTTACTTAATTCGAAAACGTTTTTAAAAACTATAATGTTTATAAATTATATACATACCCATATGTAAATATCGATACATTAAGTTCAAATATTTTGGCCACATATTGATAACTTGAAGTTTAAGTTTGAAATTTTTTATTTGTTTAGTAGCCGTAGTAACAACTGCACTAAAAGCAACTCTGTATTTCTTTGAAAATATCACAGGATAGCGATCATTTAAATATCAGTTAAAACCTATGGCCCGAACTCATGCGAATTTTCTGGTAGCAATATGTATCTATGAATGTTTTCAAAAACATGTGGTCTCAGAAAAAAAGGTTCTAACCTGCGCCGGGTAACACATTAACTTGATAAATTACTCTATGGAATTCTATTAAATTTAAAAATAAAAAGCAATAATAAAGGAGGATTATGTTAAAAAAAGCAAAAAAAATGGGTTCGATTTTTGAGAAAATTCTGTGGGTAATCTGATTTCCATGTTGGTTCAACTCAAGAACAAGGCCTATCAGATTAGAAAATTCTAACTTAAGATTTTCACAAAAAAAAATAAATAGACTTTTACCTCATGAATTGTAATGAATTACTAATAGAAGTATGTTCTTACAAAAAATACCTCACCTTGTCAATCATAAATATTTCAATACATAAATTATTTTCTTATAAACAGAAGGCTTTTCCATCATCCGTCCGTCCGATTGTTTTTATTGAATAAAGTTTATTCGAACGAGTTTTCTCATGTCTGTCGAAATTGTGGCTAAGCTAACAGACTACCATGTTACATTCGTATCGAATAACACTTCCAAATAAAAAAATACTCGAAAAGAAAATATTTTCAGAACAAAGCACAGAGTGGCCCCAAAATTTTTGTTTGTTTACAGACATATGATACCCCTTAAGTGAATTTATTGCATGTGATATTTTTTCACAATTCTTGTGCTCTCAAGCGTGTACTTATGACATTTCTCACAGGCTCTCTTGTACAATTCACTTTGAACAGTATTCACCCCATTTATACGTATACGATTTTTATACCCACTGTGGTGGTGAATTCTTCATAGCTTGGTCGTTGTGAATGTAAACTTCCAGAAGAAACAAGGCATATGTGAATACCAACGACAACGACTACGTTGGATACATGGTGAACGGGCAACCTCCACCAAAAGCGGGCAAGAGACAGCAAATATAGTATATGTAGATTTAGTTATTTTTTGCTTTTTGTTAAGGCAACGACGTGTGCAAACGCGACATATTCTGTTCATTCTCCAACGTACATTCCTATATATTTTGTTGTTGTTTTCAAGTAAAAACTTTTGCCCGAATGCAGTAAGAAAAAATCTTTAATCGAAGAAATAAATACTAAATATTTCGCAATATCAAGTACATGAACGACTATATATATAAACGAAGATCAGTACGTGAAATCCAGAAACATTGATTTGTAAAAAGTACAAACCAATTTCATTGCGTATGATTGCGAAACCTTATGTGTCTTGCTCTTCCCTCGTCTGTAAAGCTGACCGTCAGCCTGACTCCGTTATTTCGATTCACTTTGTCGAAATTTTCGTCAAACGTTACGAAATTCAGTACGATTCGTAGTTCGTTCGTAGCCCAAAAACGAGTTTATCGAAACGAGTGTTAAAATCCGTGAGCAGGCATACGTACATATATATATATGGAAGACTTAGAACGAAGGGGTGTGGTTGACAGTGTAGAAGAAAAAGAAGATAAAACGAAAAAGCAAAGATAAATCGCAGACATTTAACTTTGAGTTCGGCTTTTTTTTCAACTAAAAGTGCTGACGACATTTTGTACCATAAAACATTTTAACCGTGCGCAACGTAACCTTAGATGTCAAGACGTAAAAACCTTGAATTTCTAAAATTTTTGACATTACTTTGTAATCAAGTTGCATTCAATTACACTGAGGTTCTTTTACACAGCTTTTGTTTTCTGCGTTTTGTCGCATTTCGTTAATTCATTCCTACAAGTGTTCCTTTGTGCTTGCGCAATATTCCAACTGTCAGTGTTATTTTGACAGCTGTCAAAAGTTGAGAAAAACAATTTTAAGTTTTGTTATTTTCATTGTGGTTTTTACAAAATTAATGTGATTTGGTTTACCGAAACTTAATAAATAAAGGAAATCATAGAATAAAACATGAAAATTAAAATCGAATTAAATGAACACGCAACGAATTCGAATACCTCCTCCTCCTACGATAATAATAACATGGAGGATGAAGTGGATGGGGGCGATATGCTGGAACAGCAGGAAAATGACACCGATGAGGAGGGCGAACAGCAGGTAGTAGATCGTGAATATCTGGATAACACACTAAGCCAGAATTCATTTGACATTCTGCCGCAAATGTCGACGTTCACAACAACAACAGCGACGACTACCGCACGAAATAATCTAATCGTAAGTAATGGTTGAAAAACAACAACAACGAACTAACCATAAATAGATAAAAACCTCTAAAATCAAAAATGAAATGAAAGAAATCCAGCAGATATGCGTTGTACATATTTTCGTTGGACAAAAATTTCACTCATTTAAATGTTGCGAAATACGCAGATATGCGATAATTTGAGCCCGTTTTGATGTAGTTTCAATAAAATTTTTATTTTTTGTTAATTTTCGCTCCAACTTTAGCAAAATTAATTAATTAAACATACGAAAAAAGCAAAAACTTGTTTTCCATGCATTTAATTTGTTTCGTTGTTTTTATCTTGTAGATACTGTTGTATTTTTATCTCTAACTTTGTTGTTTTGTCGTCTCACCAAATTTATTATGAAAAACGGGGGGTGCGGTTCTTTGTTGTTTTATGACTTCGGAATTTCAATCTACACTTCATTTTGCTTTTTGACTTTGTTTATTTATTTTCCTTTTACTTGAGTTTCGCTTTTGCATTCTCCAGTTGGAACTCGTTTTATTTGACAGTTCAACGGTTGCGTACACAATGACATTTGCTCCCTTTGTTTGTATGTGCGCTAGTGTGCTAGTGTGCTATTCAGTTTGAGAGCGTACTGTATTGTTGGGAGAAATTTGATTAAAAGTCGCATGTTATATTTTTTTTGGGTTGTCAGTGCTATGGGAGTTTATTCATCTGGAACGTTAAAGTTTGAAATTTTATTCTCAGATCTTTACTGAAATAAATTTAGCTAAAATGTTAGTTAACCAATCGACAAAAGAAGATGGTGAATTTTGGAAATCATTAGGAGTTTGGCGAGCTCCCTAAGAAGATATTCTGACCCTATTTGGGTAAAAACTTTATTTGAGCAACTCTGCTCCCTTAGAGGTGTTTGCATTAATGATTTTCACCGTTCTAGAGGAGAGGAGGGCTCAGCTTATCTATGATTGTTTGGTCCGTGGACTTGTGACACATTGCAGCTGAGTGGGGCGAGGTATAAAAAAGTGTCAAAAAAGTGTGATATCATTTATGAGAGGTGTTTGGCCCCATATGCGTAAGCTTACAGCACAATTGTATGTAACTAAAATAAAGGGTGTTTTTTTTAGAGGTATAGAGCTTTGAATTGAAATAAAACTCAAGAAAATCGTTTTAATGTCCATCAATTTGGCTTTATTGGAAGGATAATTTTATGCCATTAATGTTTAAATATGATTTCGGGCATGTGGCCGCCGCGGCTGGCTCGAATAAAGCCAATTCTACAGGTCCAATTTTGAACCACTTTTTCGAGCATATGGGGCCGTATGTCGGCAATAACGCCACGAATGTTGGCTTCCAAGTCCCCTAACGTTTCTGGTTTGTTGGCGTAGACGAGCGACTTCACATATCCCCAAAGAAAATAATCCAATGGTGTCAAATCACACGATCTTGGTAGCCAATTGACAGGTCCATTCCGCGAAATTATGCGCTCATCGAATGTTTCCTTCAATAAATCGATTGTGACGTGCGCTGTGTGGCATGTAGCGCCGTCTTGTTGGAACCACAACTCATCCACATTCATGCCATCCAATTCGGGAACAAAATAGTCGGTTATCATGGCTCTATACCGGTCTCCATTAACGGTAACTGACTCTCCAGCATTATTTCGGAAGAAGTATGGCCCAATGACTCCACCAGCCCATAGAGCACACCAAACAGTCAGTTTTTATGGATGTAATGGCGTCTCAAGGGTCTCATGTGGATTCTCTTCACTCCAAATGCGGCAATTTTGCTTGTTGACGTAGCCATTCAACCAAAAATGAGCCTCATCACTGAACAAAATTTTGCGATGAAAATCAGCATCGAGATCAATCTCATTTTCGGCCCATACACCAAAATCACGACGCATTGCATGGTCTCGCGGCTTTAATTCTTGCACAAGCTGGATCTTGTAAGGTCGCAAGCCAAGATCTTTGCGCAAAATCTTCCATAAAGTTGATGGACAAAGCTCCAATTGCTGTGCACGGTGGCGAATCGATTCATTCGGGTCCTCTTCAACATTTTGCTCTACAGCGGAAATTGTTTCTTCGGTGCGCACTGTTCGACGTCTCTGCGGATGCGATTATCACATAGAGTAAACGTAGTGCGAAAACGATCCATGGTTAACCGAATTAATTGCTCTGATGGACGATTATGTCGACCATAAAATGGACGGAGCTTGCGGTAAACTTCGCGAACTGAACCATTATTTTCGAAATAAATTTGCACGATTTGCAAGCGTTGTTCTTTTGTCAACCTGTTCATGATGAAATGGCAAACCAAACTGAACATAAATGACATTAGAGTTGCCAGATTTGACCATAAAATGCCAGTTTTATCTCTATTCGAAAAACAAACCTCTAAAAAAAACACCCTTTATGTGCATATATATGCGTGCATGTATACACGCTGTGTTCAACTCGCTCGTAAACGCAAAGAGTCGTTAAAAAATAATAAAAAAAAACATGAATCGTTAGATTCTGATCTGTTGCTTGCAATGGCTCCATCAGTTTTTGCTCAAACCCTTTCTTCGTTGTGAAAAATAAGTTTGAAGTTCGGGATGTTCTCTGACATCCGCCACAATATTTTTTGAAACATAATCCCATCAGTAACCCCTTCAAAAAAACTTCCAGAGTGGGATAGCAAGAAATGCACAAGTGACTAGCACCGGCTGCCTTCCAGAATTCATTTTCGACATTTTTCCATTGATTGGTAAAAAAATAATTGTTTACCCATATTCCAAAATCGTATGCAATGTAAGTGGATTCGATAGCTTGCAAGTACATATAAGGATTTTTCAAGCTTAGCCGTTCATCTCTCGTACCAACATCATGCATGCTTTCACAACTTGTAAGCTTGCAAATGAGTTGAAACTTGTGGTAAGCGGTTTGACTTGCTAATTGTTTTTTTTTTTCAAATCGCTTAAAAGTTGAAATGAATATGAATGAATGATGTATGTACATCACTGGCTTTTACCAAGTTTGATTATGGGAACCATCATCACCTAAGTTTGAAAAAAATGGCTTTTCGGCTATGAAATATTTCCTTTAACCTCTCATGATTTTGAACTTTTTAAGTAATCCAGAGTATGTTGTAGGTCAGACCAAGTACAATGTCGATTCACACCAAATGAATGCACATCGCATTCATATTTATAGTGTAACAAGCGACCCGGCTAACATAACCTCAATCGGTGAAGACGTTCAGAAGTTACGCAATCACAAACAGACACACCAGTGATTATGTGTATATACATATATGTATATAGGTCACCCTAAGTATGCACTCTTAATAAAAGTTTTATAGCCTAAGCTATGCTTCTTGATATAAAAGCTATGTGGTGTAAATTTGGTGTGAATCGAGTGGTCTTTGTGAAAATGCATTTTTTTAAATAATTTTGTGCAAGGGCCACCCTATATATGAACCTTCAATAAAATTTTTATAGCTTATGATACTTTCGGGGCGAAGATAAATCCAAATAATCAGCGATCAATGAAATCGGCCCAGCCGTTCTTAAGTTACGAAGCGAATAACTAAACCAACTTTGTTTTATTGTATATAGATGAATACTTCATGCCCTTTAGGAGAGCCCAAACTGAAGTACTTGGACGGCACCACAACATTTATGCATTACAGAGTAAACTAAAAATGGTAAGCAAGGTCGGAAAAACTTGCAGGGAACGTCAGTTAAAGGGCTAAAATCATAAAAACCTGAAAAATGTGAAAAAAATGGTAAAAATCGGTTTTCTCCAAAAGGGGCAGGTCGCCTATTTTAATTTTTACGGGAAATGTTTCCTTATGCACTGTAGAATAAGTTCCAATTAAAAAATTTGGATTAATTTGTGATTCGATAATAACGCTCAAGCTCACCGTGAGCAGGTACATATTTTATTATGGTCCTTTGAGTCAAGTTCAAATATTTTTAAAATTTAAAAATGGTGTATAATACAGATTGCATTTTATAACATATTATGTTTTATTTTTTAGAAAATTTCACAGTATAATATACTTACTTGCAAAATGTCACAAAAACTTCCTAACACAACAACACGGTTCTGTAAAATAAATTAATGACCCTTATGCGTGACCGTGACCTAGTGTAAGTTGTGAATCTGGCTACAAACTACACTAAAACCCTGTTTGAAATTTTTTCTCCGCCCTTAAATTTGTAAAACCGTTTTTGGGTCATCTCGTACAGCTACCAATACGTTGTAAAATAAAAATATTCGCACTTGGCTCGAAGGACCATATTAAAATACCTACTGTTCACAACTCATGCATATCCATACCGAACACAAATTGCAGGCATGTGAAATTATTATGTCATTTCCATATGTCATGATGCAAATTCTAAAAGAGTTGCTCTCGAAGTCAGAACACGTTTCTTTCAAGCAACGACACGATAAAACATGAGCATGGCTGTTAAAAGAAACAACACATTCGGCGACAAATAACTTTAGCCTTAACATAACATGTTTGTTTGTTGGTTAAACGAAGACGATATTATCACAGCAGTTATTCGCTATAACTTTATGAGCCAAACGACAAATACCACCTTGATTGCAAGAAATTTATCGTCTGTTTACCTGGTGAGCTCGTGAGCCTCAAGATATTGCAATTAAAAACCATTAGTCGCCGAATACAAGCCATATCGCTAGCATATATGTAGCTGCGACAAAAAGTAAAAACAGCTTAAGTTCACTAACGACAAATGCAGTTAAGGGCAGTTTACTATAAGTTTTTGATGAAAATCGCAGTCCATTTTAGTAATTTTTAAGACCATTTTAGTAATTCTTAAATCGCCTTGAGCTGTTTTTCCTTTTTGTCACAGATGTTTTGAAAAAGGATTGAAGTTACGAGAAAATTAAAAAAATCAGTTTTCTGTGTATTTAAATCGAAAGAAAAGGGAATTTTAATATGCAGCCGTTGCACATGACTGCAATATAATACATAGCTCAATAGCACTGACCGAGCGTCGAGTTTAACATTAATTGCCATGTAGTGGCAGCATTAAGTGAAATAAGAGCACAAGTAGTTTGGGACGCGATACAGCTGGTGCACATTGAACTGGCGACATCATTAATAAAAATTTTTAAGTATTAAGTTTTTAATGCACTGTTTGTTCTTTGCTTTGCTTTTCTTTTGAAAAACTCGCGTGTGGGCTGAAGCACAGCAAAATCGCAATTATAGGCGATTTTTATTAATTTTTAATTATTGCTTAAGACGGTGTTCAATTAGAGAAGTTAAGTAAAAGAAAAAGTAAGATTTTTTTATTCCCGTAGAGCTTACATAGAATATATAGGGTTGTCTTGTCGAATCGGGCATATTCGGTTATCGGGCCAGGCTTTCTGAAGGCAACACTGGTTGGTTAGTTTCACTAAAACGCTTCACTATCTTTCCTGTACATCTCATCCTGTAATCTTATACAGTCGACTTTTCTACAGCAGGCTCTCCGCCTGTCAGGACGGTTGCGTTTTCTGATACCCTGGGGATTCCGCTCGAATACTTGCCCGCAGACTTTAGTTGTTGATTTCCGCTACGTGTATCCAGTTTAGTTCCACTCTCGACGCTTGATATGAATGGAAATCGGAACTCGATGAAATTTGCTTAATATTTCGACGTTGGAGTTGGTCTTGTGCCATCAAATTTACAGAGTTTCGCGAAATTAATTGTTGTTGAACACTTGTAAACTGTGTAGGAGGGTATTGTTGGCTATACAGTTTAAATAGTTAATGCAACAAAGCTCCAAAGCAATCGGTGTTCTTGGTGTAAGGGCACAAAAATGGTTAAAATCGTTGATTTTTACAAATATTCAAATTCAATTTTCAGAGGAAAACCAATGCTAGTAACATATAGTTTTAGTTAAACTTAACTAAATTTTAGAGTTGGATTACAAAACTACTAATCGACATCAGTTTCCATGAAAAAAGTCTATATGCCCCTGGAATATAGATAAATAAATAAAATATAAATTTTATTTTAAATTTTCATATTCGCTAACGTGAACAATTTCGCTAACGTGAACAAATTCGCTACCGTGAACAACATTGGTTTTAATTAGTTCACGTTACCATGACTGCACTTTACGTTTAATACTTAAGCTCAGCTCCAGATGATAAATCTCTAGTCTTAGCCAATTCTTTCCAATGTAGCATTTTAATCACCAAGAAAGTCGAAATTTTTGAAAACAACTTGCAAAAATCGAAAAATATTAACGACAAGTTGAGAAATGTCGAAAAATGTCGGAAAGTCTAAATTCTGTAGTGTCGCTGTCACATTTCAGTCAATCAAAATCATCCATCTGATAACATCTGATAAAATATATTAATAAAAGGCGCGTGAATGTTTAAGTTTGAAATTTTCGCCAGTTCAGGGTTGCCAAGCCTTACAGAAAGCACTCCCGGCCTTTTAAAAAAAAAATGTATTTTTCCTCAAATGGTAAAATCGGTATTTAAAAAAAAATTTTAAGTTCATATCATAAAAATTAATCAGTTCCCGGCAAATTCAGAAATTTTTGAATTCCTAAAAGGCTCTGGCTTTGACACGAAATTCCGGGCCAGGACGGGTCAATTACGGTTACTTGATAACCCTGTACCAGTTTCTTCTTTGACTTTAAATAAACTGACAGGAGTGCAAAAATTAAAATTGCATTCCGTTTGATATACTAAGTCAACGTTTACACGAGGAAATTCTTGTCTATTCTCTTTTGTGAATTTGTTTTGCGCTTACACACGAAAACTAGAATTTCCCTGTGCAAGAAAATGTCAAAGCAATTACTGCATCGACCTGACACAACAAACGTAAATTCAAAGCATAATATCAGCTAGAACGAATAGAACGAAAGGGAATTTGCGGGTACGACAAATTCTGTACACCACCCTTTCGTTTTTCCCTTCTTGCCAACAAACAGGATAACTTTTTCTCAAGAGTTTCCTCGTGCAAACGTTCACTAAGTTAAGTGCAAGAAAGTCATTTTTAAATTTGCTTAAGAGCCCTTTAATTCATTTCACACATATTATCAGTTAATAAAACAACAATAAAGATTTCAGCATTAACAGCATTAACTAAAAATAAGAGCTGAAAAAACTGCATTCCCAGAAAACTCATTTCAAACAAAATTCCAATATTGATTTAATGGCATCTACTACTCACTTTAAAGTTGATGATTTTTCTGCGTTTTTGTTTTTTAATGTCGAACATGCGTTCGTATATTGAAATTTCATGCAAAAGAGTGATAAATTTTAACGTTCGCCACGCTGACAACAGCTTATGGACACCATTGCCCCTCGTGCCCCAGTACTCTCCACTTAGGTACTCCCTTTTTGAAACCAGTTGCATCGAGGCACTGAGGCACAGCAAAATATTTAACATCTGTGCAGTGCATGATGCGACGAACATTTACCATATCTTTTATCAGTGGGATATTTTGGATTTTGGATGGATTTTGTTTTTTTTTTTGTAGAAAAATATCAAGTTTTTTTTTTTGATTATTGTTGTTTGCCTCTACCAAATTTGTGGGTTACTTTTGCGGGAATTTCCGTTGTTTGGCTATTTTTGAGTGAACTTTGTAGTCACACTATTCACACGCAGCTGGGGGCAAATCGACAAAGCTAAATAAGTACACAGAAAAAAACATTATTTTAATAAAGCAAATCTGAAAATTTGAAATATTTTCTTGAAGGTTATGTATTCGGAAAAACACTAAAAATATTTCACGCACCTTTTTCGAGATATGTACATACCTAACTGCAAATAAGCAGAATCAGTGGCAGAGCTAGGCTTGTTTGCACTTAAGGCCAAACCAAATATTTGTTGCCCCTATAATAAAAAACAATTTTTAAGAACATATAAATGTACTAAAAATAACAAACGGTCACTGAACTTACGCATATTTCATCACATGAATATCGACAGGGTTGACAAATTAAAAAGAAGGTCAAAAGTAACATTTTTTTTCGGGAAAAAGTTGAACTTTTTTTTGTTGGTTAGCAATTTTGAAAAATTATTAATATAATCGTCCAAAATTTATTTTTCTGTGCAAAAATTTTTAGTCAGCATCGTTCAAAAATTAAATATTTTTGTGTGGGAAAATATTTATGACCATTTTTCTGCTCATTAAATCAAAAATTACCGATTCCCGGCTTCTTCAGAAATTTTTCAATTCCAGGGGCCCCTGCTTTGACCTGCGATATCGGTAGGCTTCTGCGGGTCAAAACCGGCCATTTACCAACACTGAACACCGAGAAGCACTTTCCTAGCCATTGCACCCGAGGCGACATTATTTAACAAATCAAATCAAATTCCCTTTAATTTTAAGAAAATTTTTTAGAGTGTACTTTACTCGATGCCTGAGTATCTTTATATCTACAGCGGCGTGTATCTACCGAGTTTGAGACAATTTCTTGAAATACTTTATTTTATTTTTTATTTATTTACTCTCACGAGCTTTGAGCTCATTTTTATATCGGTGGCGATGACTGGCTACTGCGACAAGTGAGTACAGCAACGCGACAACGGCGACGGCGGCTCCAACAAAGTAGGTGTTTAACTGGTGCGCACTCCCGCGCGCCTTTCACGAGACCAGCGGCTAAGGTAAAAACCTTTTGAATTTGTTGTTGATTTGTGGCTGTTTTATTTGCAAAGTTTTTTTTTTCATTTGTTTTTTTTTTGTACTCACAGTTTTGTTGAATTAAATTCTTGGTAATGCGGATGAGTCATCCATAATTGTTATCGTTCACTTTGAAATTGTTGTTGTTTGGTAGTAAGTCGCTGTCAACGTCGACGCCGTAGCTCTTGGCAGCAGCTAGTTTCATTCACTAAAAATTCTTTAGTATTTGTTTTTGTTGTTGTAATTTAAGTTGTTCTGCCTGATATTTGTTGCCAATATTTGCAATACGTGTTGCATGTTACCGTTCGTTGTACCTGCTCTTTGCGTAGAAACAGCAGTTTTGTGCTCACACATTGGGATTGTGGTTACTCCATCATTTCGAAGTTGCGTTAATGAAGAAAGAGTTTTCTGGGAAATTCCATTGTGGCACCTTCGGCTGTCGAATGGCAAAATTGCAGAATGTTATGTTGGAAAATAATGCATTTTGAAAGTTTCGTTATCAATTTATGAATTTTCGAAAGCTACGGGACTTATTGTAAATTTTTCACTGGAATTTTAATTGGTAACTGTTTTCTTATGAAATTTTATGGCTTTAGTAAATGAACGCTTACATATTGCGTAATAGGACTTTGATTTTAAGGCGCATTTTCGCACAATGTCACAAAATGATATCTTACCCAAGATGTTAAGCCTATTTAAAAGTATTGCTTACTATAATGAACGGAATTTGTATTAATTTTAACTTGATCTGCAATTTATGAACAACAATTGCGTAGAACTTAGTTTTTCGCTTAATTAGTAGGAGTTACATTTCTTAAAACCGAAAAAGATGGTTAAAGGTCATCAATATTTTCCCCCATTTGATTGAGAAGGCCGGAAATTGCTTCTTTTCAACTCTTGGCAAGCCTACTCATTGGAAGCCTTGAATGAAAGTAACAGGAACAAATGTTTTTAGAATCTCTTCGAAATAGCGTTCAGATCGATTATAAGTAAACTCTATCGTTTGATGCTTTCTTAAAAATACGATTAGGGCAGCGCTAGATTAAGGTAGAGCTATCGCCGATTTCAAGGAGGCTCCTTACTAGGGCTGGATTGAAGTATTTACTAAGAGTTTTTGCTCTCAAGATGGCAAGAGGTTATGTGGACTTGTGGATGTTATGTGGTAAACAAAATCAGAGGACTTTTTTTTTTGTCACACTATCAATATAAGTATGTACATATGTTCATTAAAGCTTGCTATGGGCCTTATTATGACTTTGTGGAAATTGTAGTCTAGAGAAACATTATTTAATGAATGTATGACATTTTTATGATTTTATTGTATATATGACTATGAGGGGCCCATTTCCAGATTTTAGCCATGGGCTCCCCATAGTCTTAATCCTTCGCTCGAGTAGGGTATGTATCTATTATGAAAACATCAATTTTTAAACTATTTTCCGGGCTGATAGCGTAAGTGGCTCGTGCTGTATATTACAGTAGGTAATGTTATAATTGTTATTGTAATGTATATCAGCGTTGGGCAAAATACGATAATGGAGCCACTTGTGGCTCTTAACAGCAAAGATGTTGTTTTTCTTAAGAAAATTAACTAAGACAACACAGATCTTTTGTGTGATTTTTTTTTACTCGTAAATGTGGACTTAAGACTTTTTACTTGAACTGCATACCTGTGCCTGCCTAAATAAAAGTTAGTTTTAAAAAGAGAAAATTTTTTAATAAAGACTAAATTTCATAAAAAATTTCTAATAGCGTCCATGTCTCCTTTACCATCAGCTGAAAAGAAATCTCTTAACTAATTTTTTTTATATTTTCCACAATTTCATATAAAACGCAAAAAAAATCAAATTGGTTTACATTTCATACGCCAACGCTATATCTACTGTCGCATTACATTTTTCCAAGAAATACGAAATCACCAAGCAGTAGGGTAAGAAATCCCCACGACGACAGACCTTTAGCTCACGCCAAAACTTCCAATGTTACCAAAATCCATTAAAAACCGCAAAAGCAAAAACAAAAAGGAGAGAAAAAACTATAAAACGCATGGCCAATTACCCACGAGCCGCTGCCACAACAACAAATGCTATAGCTTAAATTTAATATAATTCTTTTTTTTTTTTGGCAACATTTTAATTTTTATGCAAAGCGTGAGCGTGTTGTGTAAAAGGAAAAAAAGTACAGCAAAGCCACCAGCAAGGGGTATGTTTGGTATAAGTAGGATTTTAAAGTGAGCTGTCCGATATATGTAGCCTTGATATGTACGACGTACATATGTATATTGTTACTAAAACTTTAAAATTTCTTAACCATGAAGGATTACTTAAAACCCATTCGTTTCTGAAAGTGAACTTAAAGGCGAGCACCAATGCTCTACTTTTCACCATTTTTTTGGGAACGAATACGGCTAATGGATAGGCGCGCCTAAAGAAGGCACAAAAGAGCCTGCCAATTTGACTGTTCCATTCATATTCCTACTTGGTATTTTTATACCCTACACTCAGGGTATATACACTTTGTGTCATTCCGTTTGTAACGCCTAGTAAGGGCGTCTTGATCAGCGTCACCATATGTGTCAATTTAGCCATGTCCGTCTGTCTATCGGTGAAAATCACATTTACGAGAAATCTAAGCGAGATAATTGTATGAAATCCGTTGACACGCCTACCGCCCATACAACTAAAACATGTAAAACACTTTGTTGAGAAATTTATTTAATGTAGTTTAACCAAATTTCTCACAAATAATAAGAATATCTTGGACATACTCTGAACAGAAAAGAGAGAATTCCAACAAGGGGGCGTGGCATCTCCCATGCAAGCAAAAATTTCCTAATGTTTTAATGAGAGAATTATTTAAGGTAGTCGTACGAAACTTCACAAAATTAGTAAGAATTATTCTGAAAGCTCTGGACAAGAACTTGACAAATTTCTACAAGTGGGCGTGGCACACTGAAAACGCTATTCTGAGAAATTATTTAATGTACAAGGAATGGTCTAGTATCAGACAAAAAGTTGGCAAATTTCAAAAAGAGAGCGTAGCACCTCCCATACCAGCATAAATTACAAAACGCTACACAAAGAGCTATTTTATTAAATGTACCCAAATTCAATGTGGGTACGTTTATTTTAACCAGTGTGATACCGATCACTTTGATTAGAGAAACTTAGAAACTAGCGGACGGCTTAATGTAATTGAAGTTGTTTTATTCGCATGAGAGGATAGATGTGCAATCTTGAAAAGCTCGCTTTTCTCACACAACTGTCACACGCAAGTGATGAGAGCTTATAATTCTTCAAAACTTTCTCGAATATTATTGAATGCTTTATCATCGCCTCTCTTGTGATACAATCTACACAAAAAACATTAAAGGTACTAAATTAAAAATAAATCATTTGGAAAATTCTAAGGAAGCTGACTCAATTCGACTTAAAGATAACTTTTCTTTATCTTTCGAATTCTTGCAAAAAGGAAGTTAAATATCAATGAAACATATATGTACATATATTTTAAATGGTAGAGGAAGTGTAGGTCATAATAAAAAAAAAGTAAGTCTTAACATTTTTGTTTACTTGTGAGTCGCCCGCATGTCTAAAACTGACTGTTGCTGACCATTTTTGAGAATTGCATCAATTTGTAATACTTTGCGTAGCTAAATGTACTAAATATTTGTTTATCAGTTCAATAAACATTGTTTATTTGTTTTTGTTTTTTTTTTTCGTAATGTAAACTATATCTACTTTTGTAAATAGAACTTTTCGTTACTCATTTTAATATTCTGAGAAAGTGTTAGCTGTGGTTTGGTGCGTAATTTTTATGATAGGTCGTTGTTAAGACTTATTTGTTAGACTTATTTTTGTGATTCTTTTTATTTATTTATTAATAAAAGTATTAACTATAGACATAACCGTCTTTTAAAATGTTTGCATTTCCGGTAGAAACTTCGGAAATAGTAGTGACGATGGTTCAGATAACTATATTGATCTAACTAAGACAATTTTTTCTTCAATTCCTTTAAGATTATTGATTCTAGAGAAAATTGCAATTTCTTTAAACTTGATAAGTTCTATGGAAATTGAATGAAAAGTTTTTGTATGACGACGCTTTGAAACTTAAAACTTGAAATTTTGACTAAAAATTCAAAATTTCGGGCTTGGGAGTGTGGGGTGGAGTTTGATTTTTTGCTGCGACGTTTGACTTTTCATATGTCCATTTCTTAGATATCTTCGAATTCCATTAAAGATATTTTCAACAAAAAAAAAGTCTCAGAAAAACAAAAAAAAACAGATTTATCAAAAAATTGCGAGCAACTATTGATTCATTTGAATTAGGACATACCATAACTTTTTGTTGATAATTTTTAAAACTTTGCTATCTATGAATCTTGAGCATATTCGACTTAATAATAAAACCCATCCGGTCATAACTTTGACGTCACAACATAGGTATAATAACAATAACATATGACACAATCAGAAAAATTTCGGTGAATTTTCATGTTATCAGCATACGTGTAATTGATTGGTGATCAATGTTGGCCATTGATATCTTTAGACTAAATACTTAAATTGTAAACAGTATGATTTTGTCCAATTTCTGGTTTTTATTTATAAAAAGTCAAAGACCGTCAGTTTTATTTTTAAGTTCTTTATCATGTACTTAGGTTAAAATTAAATCTTAAAATGTTTCAATCAAATGCGTAATGATGAAATATAGGAAAACTTGTGCTAGAGAAAAATAATCTTTATCTTTCTAAAAACTTTTAAAAGCTAGAAAAACAATAACAATGTCATTACGTCCTTCATTTTAGAAAACAATCCAATTCAAGGTTGACACGGAATTGCAGGTTGAAATCGGTAGCCCTATAGGAATTGAAAAATTTGTGAAGAAGCCGAAAATTTAATTAAAATTGCCTTATTTAGACAATCATACACTAACTAAATAGGTACATTAAAAACTTGCTCAAAGCCATGATTCAATGATATGAGTCGAATCCTGTTGTCAAAATTTAAAAATGCAAAATTCTTCGCAAATTCTCAATATCACAATCAAAAGAAAAGAAAGAAGATGTTTGTGAGTTTGGTTTGGTTTTTTCTTCTAAACCAAATTATCACGTTTTGTTTTGCTGGATTTTGACAAATTGCTAAGAAGAAATAATAGAGCAAAAGGCACCATTTGGCATTGCTCCAACCATGTTAGTTAAATCATGCTCAAATCGTAAATGTTTTGTAACTTTTTCTTCTGGACTTTAAATCGGATATGGTTTTGGCAATTTCCTTACTCGTTGGGGTTTCTGTAGTGAACGTTCTGTCTGTGTTTTCGTAGATGGTTTTGCGTACACTGAACATTATATATGATCCATGAAGGTTGACAGGGGCGATGGAAGAACTCCACACAGGTGAGACTTGCCCATGTGGAATTCAACACGGGAATTTTTATCCCACTCATCCGCGTCGATCCAAAATTGGGATCCCTATTTGACACATTTTTTATCAAGTTGACGCCCTGATTGAATTTGACGTTTCGATTCATTCTTACAATCAAAGCTGCCACGAAGACAACCAATATGAAAACTGTAAAAAAAAAATATATCGAAAATTTACTCTAAATTCGGAACAGTATCGATGCGGATAAGTGCAAGTTAAAGTTTTTGCGCATTGATATATGTATCAACCTATCGGCTCGCGAGCCGTCAATCAGTTCGCACGCTGATTGGTTGATACGGAACCATAGCTGGACGGTACCTAACTGCTCAAGTTAGTACGTTATGTATACCATAATCACTGAGTACTTTATTGCAGATGTCCTACATTTTGTAAGACTATCAATGGTCAGTTTAAAAATATTATCATTTTCGAACCTCTCCCCCTCCACCACTCCGTGAATTCAACACCCGCTTTAAGAACGTTATAGTGCCCCTGGAGGTTGAGAGTAGAAAATAAATCCTGATTTCAAATTGAATTATCTCCGACTTGGTTTGTTCTAATCGACTAAGTTTCAATGAAGGCAAGACCAAATATTTTCTGTGGTCTCAGGGACGAATAGTTTGCTTCACCTACACCAGCCTATCGGTTTAATCTAAACTGTGGCGGCCAGATCGGTATGTTCAGAAATACGGATAAGTTAACGTGACCAGATATTTCATTTCGTTTATTTTTATGTACTAAAAAAGGTCCTCACTTCCTCATCCCGAAAACCGTACACTTCCCGAATCAAATATTTCGAATATTTTTAGGAAAATTCAAATAGTTATTTACCAATTGTTTATTGTTACTTAAAGGTCCTCACTTTCACCCTAGCAAAATAAGATGTTTGATTTTCAATGAAAACGCGGATCATATGCTCACGTTAACTGGAACCGCTTCTCCGAATCCAGTGTATTTCACCTCTAACCTGCTCTGTACAAGATCGAATGAAAATTCTCGAAACATAGAAATACATACAAACATATCTGTTGCACACAATTTTATATAGTACATAAATGGAAAGTATATATTACTCATACGACATGTTGTATTTGAATAATTTTAGAAAAGGATTTCAAAATTGCTATAACTTCTGCCAAAAAGAGGCTGAGGATGAGAACTAAAAATAATGACAGCAATGTACTTTTTTATTTCATGACTCAAATACAAATTAAAGTGTTGAAAAATGACATGGTTATACCTACATCGAAAATCCAAAAAAAAGAAGAATCAGACGTAACGTTAGACGTTAATTTCCAAGGTAAAATGATAGCGACACCATGATCTTGATATCTTACCGCAACCCAACATTAATTTGTCTTTTACTTACAGTGTCAGCTACCATTCTACGTACATCCTCTATCATAAGTCTTACGATTTTATATAATATCACGAATTTTATATAATATCCCTCCCCCATCTCCCTTTTTATAAACGAATACATCGCATTGTATTTAACAAGAGCTACCATGTAATGCTGGTCTTACGCTAAAAAATGGCTATAAGTTCAAATGAAAAATTTTTGATTGCTCCACATTTGGAGATGGTGGTGATCTATTTTAGGAATAATGACCCATATATAAATAATAAACCATCTATATGCACATATATTAATAATCACATTTTTTTACTTTTCAGGTAAGTGTCATAACTTCAGTATACATAAATCAAATCTAAGGGTAATTATCAAACTCACATACTCGTAAGTATTAAGCGAAATACTTTCAATTATTTTTTTTTTCAACTAATGAATCAATGAAGCCGACAAAACTCATTAAATCAAAAATAGATTTGACCACATTTTCTGTTGAAATTAATATACGTAACCTTGATAATCGTATGCTATAAACCTTATCAAATGTACCTTATTCTATATTATATTCCATTTACACACTTGCATTCAATTGCAAAACTTTATCTACGTAATTACGATATAAATGGACAAAAAGCAAAAAAAGTTATTTGAGTGAAAAAAATAGGGGCGACAATTTGGAACCTTGCAAAAATAATAATACTGGCTCGCTTAAGAGGCCTTCCGTCTTGGTTTTTAAGATAAGACTTTTTTTATTAATTTAAAAAAAAGAGTTAAGCATTTAATATTAGTGCTTTGCAGATAAGAATTAAATACCTAAAAAATAAATTCGTTTGTAAAATAAAACTAAATGGACGAATATGTAGATTACTCGTGCGACTCGTTTTGACTCTATTGCATACTGTGAATATAAAAATGAGCAAAAAAGGGGTGGTATATTCCAACTCCTATAACGCGCTATCGAATCGAATCGCGTTCCTGCACATGTGTTTATTGCGATATTACGACACCGACATCGACGACGCCGGCTAAATAACATGAGGACGGTTTCTGCTTTAGGGGTGCCTTGTTTGAATAGTGATAATGATAGTGATAATTTGTTTGTTGGTATCTAATAACGCATATCTTTACGTGATATATTTACTTTCATATAAATATTTATTTTACTTAAACAATATTTTTTTTGTTTTTAATTTGCTATTTATTTAATTTTAGTTGATTATGTCACAAGAATATTTATGTTGCAGCTTTTGATAAGATAATGAGATTGTCTTTAAAGAAAACTTTGCATGAGCTACGAGCAAACAAATTTTTATTTTTGCAAAATGTGTTGGCTTATTCAAAAAACTTAAAATTTTTCTTTTTTTAAATTACTTATTGTTAGATTTATAACGTATCATGTGCTAATATGTGTATTGATTGCATTTCATCCAGTAACGTAGCTGAGAGGGAGAAGGGGCAGCCGCCACGTGCGCAAAGGCTTGGGGACGCCGAAAGGGTACTCGTTATATTAAATTAAAATTTCCTTGTGTTCAATATCTTTGAAATTGAATTAAACATTTTTATGAACCTTTTTTAGTTATTTAAAGTTATTTGTTTGAAAAAGTTTTGTGATAAATAAGTAAGGTCGATATTTAAGGCAGGGAGCGGCAGTTTGGTTTTTCGCTCTGGGTGGAAATTTTCACACTACGTCACTGATTTCATCTTGTGGTCATGTGACCCATAATTCACTTACATATACTATCTATTATTTTTATTACAATTTTATTTTTGGTAGCCAAATGAAAACAAAAGGAGCACACTTATTGGGGCATTCTTTTGAAGGGAGTTCCAAGAACCACAATTCATCTCCAGAAACTGATTAAATAGAATTAATCGTCCAGTTCAAACAGACTTGACCGATGTTAATTTCCAAAAAAGTAGAGTAAAATGAAGAAAAGAAATACAAACACAGGCTGGAAAAAAAGCTTCACAGTTGGCATGAACGTTTCGCAAACCTCTCAGAAATCTTACAAAGTTTCAATTGTGTTTCAGAACCTTTCATTTTCATTTTCACTCTGCATGAACGTTTCATAAACCTTTCAAAGATCTTTCACATGAAATCTTACAAAGTTTTAGTTTCAAAAATGGGTTCTTTTTATCCGCGTCGCTTACGCGGATATTTTATTACATCATCGGGATTCTAAATTAATGTTACATACATTTTACTCCCGTCATATCTTACGTTGATACTCAAAATGTGCATTCTTTTTTGTAACGTATCTCAATTTATAGTTTACAATGATTACAATAATACTACACTTAACATAGCATCAAACAGAGTACCAGTCTGGCAATATTCACTGTTCTTTACTAAAGCATGGTTTACACTAGAAAATTGTTTTACAAAAGAGAATAGTCAAGAATTTCTTACACAGACTTTCTTAGTGTAAACCATTTACCAACATATTTGATGTCGTATGCATGTGTCCATGCCAGCGGTGGGCATGGAAATCTAGCAAAAAGGCACAACAACAAAATCAAGCAACAAAAACAATTTTTTAAAGTTTTTTTGCTTTCGTTTCCAAATTCGCCAACAGCACAAAAAAAAATTGCACTGCAAAAAAATTGCTACATTCGTCGACACACAATGCGGAAATACCTTTTTGTGTTGTTTTTGGTTTCATTTGAGCTCAAGTCAACGCTGTGCGTCGATAACGTTGAATTTCTGTGAATTGTTTTTTTGCTTGTTTGTGCGTCAAATAACGGTACGGACCATGAGGGCGGAAAGTGCCACTACGTGCCCATCGCTGGTCTATACAATGCACATAGCAAAAAAGTTATGTCGAATCATAAAGCATGATTTAGATATCATCAGTAAAATTCTGTAAGCATTTCAGAATGATTGCATGTGAAACATTACATTTGAAATATATATGAAAGATTTGTGTAACGTTCCGTTTGTAATATTTCAAATGAAGCATTTTTAGTACGTTACATACCGAGTACAATTGGGTGTGAAATTTTCCTTAAATGCAAAGGAAGCGAGTAGAAATAGGTCTATCTAAGGCAGAGGTCGGCGCGCATAGCACAATTGTGCAATCAAATATTACACATATTCTTATGCTCTTTCATTCAGTTGTGGAAAAGCCATTGACAAAGCAACATCAAGCGCGGCTGTAGTTATTTTGGCTTGTTATGCACGTAGAGAATTTCTTGTACAGTTATGGTAAATGATACGAGTTTTGTGATTCAAAATGCTTTTGACGATATGCAATTTTTAATTTGTAAAATGTCTTTAAAATTTGTAATAAATTTTCCAGAAAAAGACATTAAGAATCTTTTCATTATAAATTTAATGAATTTGTAGGGTTGGAGAGGGATAAACTTTTTATAGAAAAAAGAAAAGTATTTTTAGACAAAATAAAGCTATGGGTAGCTGTAACTGATGGTGATAGTAGTATTGAAAATAAAAAAAGCTTAAATAATACGTCTAATTTAGTTAGCATAGCAATTGCAAAGCACGGTAGACCATTTTTGGATGGGTTATTTTTAATAAAACTGTAACCAAATTTTTTATCTAAATAATATGTGTCCCAATTGAATGAATTTTTGATGTAGCAATTTGATGTAGTCATTTGAAATTGCATGGATTTAGTTTTTTTTGTTAAGTTTAATGACAACAGCGCTATCACCGCGTTCGATATTGCTTTGCTTATGATTTTTCAACAACAAGACGTTTATCTTTTCTAATCTTTTTAAGTTTCCGCTTTCTGCCGCATCATTCCAATAAAATCAATATTTGGTTACAAATTTCTTGCGGTGCAGCCTCTCTCCTCTCACCAAACACTCTGACTTTAAATTTTGCCGACCCCTGATCTAAGGTTACGTGACCATGTGGTTCCGCGTTTCGTGGAGCAAGTCTGCGTTTTTTGTGTTCTGCTCCGCGAGATTGGAACATATCTGATTTTTCTTAAAAATATTTCGAAATATATTAGTATATAAAAACAAACGAATCTTCAAAAAAGTTTCATCAGCTTTTTTCGTGCTCCACGTTTTGGTGAAAATAATCTGGTCACGTTATTCTAAGGCAGATGCGATATTGCTATTTGCCATTGCAATTGTCTTTATAACTGAAAATGCATCCTTAAACATTATGTCACTTTTTTAAAGCCACCGCCTGAACTTTTGGAATTCAGAAAAAATCTCTTTCAGATAGATTTGAGATGAAAAACTTATTTTTGATGCTTCCCAATCGTTCCATGCAAAATAATAAAAAATACAACATGCATAAAACCCAACTCAAAATCATTAAAACAAAAAACATAAATAGAAATCCAATTCAAAAAGTCAAGTGCAAAGAAATCCAAATCCAAATGATTCAATGATTTGAAAACAGCAGAGCGCTAGCATGGCTTACTTACTCCAATATGTACTGCGATAATGAGTGAGCGATGATGGCTAATACTCGCAATTAAATCACGCGTTAAAAAACACACTCACACAAATTTGAGCTCCAACTCACCATACCGATTTTGAGCAGGAAATTCCAACGCAGCGACAATGCATATAAACAAAAGCACTGCGAAAAGACGAATACATCTACGGCTCACTCATTCAATTCTCACTCAATTTACAACTCTTTGGCAATGTCGCTCTCTGAGTGCTACGTTCGTTTGCCGTACGTTTGTTGAGTATTTCATATAAAAACACAAATGTAAAATGATGACGCATTCAGTTTAATAAAGTTACTAGAGTGAAAAACACATACTTTCCGCGACGGCTAATCAAGTGAGGACAAAATAAATCAAATCAAAAATAAATTACGAGAAAAGAACTAAATATTTGGAAAATAAAATTTTCCAACTGCAAAAATTAATTAAAACCGGAAAAAATATTTAATTTTAGTAGTTGCAGTACCTATTTTAAAATTTATACTCGCAATTTCTCGGAACTTTGACCAATAAATTAATTGAGCGCAGTTTGTTGACGATTTAATTATGTATACAACAACAACAACAACAAAAAGAACAACTGTAACTAAAGTTGTTGGTTAGTGTGTGAATTTAAATATAACGACGAAAACAGTTGGCGGCACTGTTGTTATTAAAACAACAAAAGCAAAATTGAAACGTGTTTCAACGTATATTATTTATTTATGGTATAAATACCAACAACAAGACAAACAGTTTTTCACTACAAAATCAAACATTGACTCATCTCACAAAATAGAAAACGAAAACGAAATTTAAATAAATAAAATAACAACAGCAACTGTGACTGTGACTGTGATACGAGGAAATAGCGCTGCAATTTTCGTAAGAGAGCAATAAATAAAGAAATCGTAAAGGAACCGGAACCGGATATCGTCTTCTTTTTGCACTTGTGCAATATTAATTTCAACATTCGTTGAAACAAAAGCATCCTCATGATGACGCTCGATAGTTATAATATATTTAATGATGATTATTTGAATCTACCATTCAGCATGCCACTCTCGCCGGTGCCAAAAATGGTAAGCAGCCTTGAACTTTTCTTTTAACGATTTTATTAAATTCATTTGGAAAACTCAAATATCCTATAACCTTGAACCAAGTGCCAAGAGAATAAACATTAAAAAGACTGGGTGGTGCTGCTTGGCGCCAAAATAGGAATAGTACGAGCCTAAAAAAAAAATCAAAAAATTAATTGCTTTTGAATTTCTAGAAAAAAAAATGAATAAAACTCATTTGAATGAATTTGATCTTGGCAGATTTTAGTAGTATTTTGTCAACGTTATGAAATTTGAAATAATAGAATCTACAAGACTGTCTGAGTTTAAACTTAGCTTAAACGTCTTTTCATGTTAATCTAAGCTTAATAGTAAAGAGAGTTTTTTAATTTGAGTTTAACTTAAACGCAGTGCATTTATAGGTCTGTACGAGCCGGAATTTGTGATGACCGCAATATTTGTGATGATCGCAATATTCGAGAGCGCAAAAACTTAAATTTCTGACCAAGTCGAATTATCAAATTGTCAAAAAAAGTGGCCCATATTTTAGTAAATAAACTACGTAATCAATGGCAGGGTTCAGGAGGTAAATCCTGCGTCGTAGTTGCATAATCATTTGGTTAATACATTCTGAATGCAAGTCAAGTGAAACTTTTTTGAGAATATTATTGATAAATAGGATGTAACTCAAAAAAGCTTGAAGACCGATTTAATAGTTTTGTACCTGATTTTTAAAGCCTGATAAACTATCTTTGAAAAAGCAGCATAAGTTTACTTTAGAAGCCCATCTTTAATGAGGCTTTTAATACTAACATCGAATATGAAATCAAAAGTTGGGGGGCGCATCTAGTTTCTGAGAAACAGACATTGAAAGTCGAGGATATAGCTGTGTTATACAGAAGGTTATTTAACGTGTAAAAGCTTCCGATTATTTACCAATACTTCAATAAAATTTCTTAATTTCAAACTAAGCGCATCGGGGGACAATATTTTAGCGAAAATTTAACTAGGCTACACATCTTAATGTTTTCATTGGCATTCCAGATACTAAAAAAAAGGGGTTTCCTTCATCTTAAAGTATTGTACTACGAAATGTGTTTTTTCTTTTGTCTCAATAACTTTTTGTCTGAAAAACATTGATTTTTTGGCACGTCACGTGCTGTCCTCGGTAGCTATATCGATTCCAAGTTTTTGTTTAAATGCAGTGGCGTCAATTCAGTAGGGCTGGGGAGGGCAATGGCCCCCCCAAGGATCTGATACTAGTTATTATTCAATACATTAGTTCAATAAACCCATCTAATAGTTGTGGAAATACAATTCTCGCCCCTCCCCCGCCCCCCCCCCCTTCCCCCAAGCTTTGGTGAAGTGACGCCATTGCTTGAATGCAAAGTTGAAGACCGTCTTATCAAAATCTATACACTTTTTATCTTGTGTTTATTCGAACCATTCCTCTTTCAAATATTTTATACCTGCCGTATGGCAGGGGAGTATTCCCCTCAATGCCCTACAAACGGAATGACGAAGTGAATATACTCCAAGGTAGGCTGTAAGCATTACCTAAATTGATGGAGCAAAATGCATACGACGATCTGATATCTGTGTTACAGATCGCTCTAATGTGATGCTACAATCTCAATACTTTTTTAATGCATTTTAAATGCATCTCTAATGGATTTTAAAACTGTTTTAGATTTTTCAATTATAGTGATTTCAGAGCTGCAAACTTTCTTACTTATAACGCAAAAATAGATTTTTCTATCACTGATAATTTTTTTTGTTTAAATCACCCATATTTTTTGAGTACTCATTCTATGGCAGCATCAAAATCGAAAAATGTCTTGAATAAAAGTTAAATCAATCAAATTTTTGTGTGAATGTTTACTGATGTTTTCAAAATATTCAAAACACAAATAAATTTTCTGGGTTTTTTCCTAACCATACGAAATATATTTCTGTTTGGTGGTGATAAAAATTTGTGTTATCAACTGCTAACATTCCAGTATATCAATTTTTTCTTCTTATCTGAAATTAATTGTTTTAACTAATTGTTTTTTTTTTTTGCTTTGTAATAAAATTTAATAAATTACATTATCAAATTTTTGTTTTAAAAAAGAGATTTTTTTTTTGAAATTTGTTATCATACATTGGAATTTGTACTTTCTACAAAACTGATTAATTCTACCAACTATATTTTTTGTCTATCTACCATATGAAATTAGTAAAGCAAAAGCTAAATTTTATTGTGATTATATTTTAATTTTTTTTTTTTTTTTTAATGTAGAGGCTTCATAAAATATACGTTTTTGAATTAACAAGTAATTTCAATACATTAACAACTATAAACCTTTTTACAAACATAAAGTTCATATCTTTTCTTAGCAAAAACTTTTCTGCTACAGTGAAATATGCTGAAAATACTTAAATTTAGACCTTAAAAAATAAAAAAAAACCCAATGTTTTATTATCACACAAAATTAATCGCACTCAAAAAAAAACAACATTAACATGACGTCAAAACTACAACACATAAACTGAACAATCAACCAACAATTTGAAAAAAGTGCGAGCACTAACTTGTACCACGCTTCATATCGTATAGAGAACGCAAGGCAGCCGGAACACGTGTCGCTATCGTGACTATGAGCATAATGTTGGTTCTTTTTTTTTTATCAAACCATGGGTTAAACGCCTTAAATTTTAAGTTTTTTAACAACAATAATTTTTTATTTTATGCTTCTTTTTTTGATTATTTTTGCTGGCAATTTTAATAATTAACTTGAAAATGGCAAAACAATAAAAAAAACGAAAAAACAGCATTCGCAAAGTTTCCAAGTTTGATAAATTAATGCAAAACACCCCTAATAGCAGTAGTTTTTTATGTTAATAATTGTCATGTTATGCGATACTTAACGCCACTTTGACATTGCGTTGCGCTGAAGAGGGTGAATAACTTAATTTTAAGCCAAAAGAGGGAAAAAGACATCGCATTTTATTGAAAGAAACCCAAATTTAATGAACTCAAATACCACTTAAAACTCACTAGAACTTTTTTTTTAAATAGATTAAAACTATAACCTTTAATGGTACGTAATTATATGCTATACTGTCAGTGGCGTAACGTGCATATCGAGAGAACGGGGAAAATAACTTATTTACCGCCTCCTTACTTTTGACTTCCAAAAAAACCCCTAGCAAAATGAGATATATTTCACGACCATTTTGCAGCACCCTAAGCGTTGCGGACTGCAGCACCCTCATCCCCCGCTTTAGGTGCGCTACTGTATACTGTGTAAATAGAATCCGAAATTGAATTTTTTTCGACTACCGTGGCTTTGTACACGCTAAAAATCCTCCAGAAAGATAAACGCTAAACAAGAAATATGAAATGGAAGAATAGCCGCTGATATCGACGAGCTTTATGGCAGAGCAACTCATGGATTTTGCAACACGATTATGCGCCGTTGCACAAAGCCATCATTGTGCAAGAGTTTGTAGCCAAACACCGTATTCACTAGTGCTTCACCGAGAACCTATAAATATCGTTAGTTCTCGTTCTCGTCCTCGGTAGTACGAGAACGACAAGAGCCTGGCTGATATCTCGTTCATAGCGATAATGTAATGTTTATCGTACGATAGGTACTAACTCATCGCCGAGAACGAGATTCAGCCAAAGCTTCCATAGTACAAAAATACTTAAAACGCAATATCTTGGTGCTTGGTGCTCGGTGCTAGAAAGTATATTGTCTATATCTTAACGAAATTAAACAAAAGGGCGTGGTACCTTTATAAAACAAAATTACTTAAAATGCCATTTCTTGGCATCTATTGCAGCTACAGTTGTGGAACTTAAATAATGGGTCATAGCTCCTCTCAATCAACAAAAACTCTTACATTTCTGTTCTTTGAGCTTATGCTAAGTTCTGAAATTTCAACATAGTCCCGATTGTCTGCAGTAAGGACTGCGTAAAATATAGACGGGGTTGTACAACAGACAGTGCGCGAGAAAGCCACTGGTCCAGCTAGTATTATATATATATATAAAAATGTGAACGAAAATAACCGAGAAATATCGGCGATAACGAGACGAGAACAATAAAGATCAAAAATTTTTCGTACAAGTCGATAATCTTGGCGCCAATGCGAGCACGATACGATAATTTTTGAACTATCGTATCGTTCTCGTATCGGTGAAGACTAGTATTCACACGATATGAGATTTTTCTGTTCCCGAAACAAAAATTACTTTGAGTCGGCTTAAGCCAAAGCAAATTCACTGAAGTAGCCAAGGACCACTTTTCAATCAGCCTACGAAAAATGTAGGAAGGACCTAGATGAAGCGCCGACGTATTTTGCGGCATACAAAATTTTGTGTTGTTTTATATAACAATTCCGGAAACTTTCTACACAGAATCTACATGCATCGCCTAAGCCATACTGAATTAAACTCCAAATAAAATGTAGAAAGGCGACTACGGGTTGAGAGCTGTATTTTTGAACCAATTTAATTGATGAACAATGAAAGAAGCATAAAACATCAAGGTTACCAAGGATTTACCCGGAAGTTCATGTCAAAACTGGGGCCACAAAAATTTCTTAAATAACCGAGAAATTAACAAAATTTTTCCCACACACAAATTAAAGTTTTTACCATTTTATGCATTAACTTTTTTAACATTGCGGGCTCAAAAAAAGGTAATTTCCAAAAAAGATTTTACGTTTTACCAATTGAGCGAAAAATATTTTTGTTTATTTTAGAAGGCTGGGAATTGATTCCGCACGACTTGGTAACACTGCTCCACATACTATTTCCAATTTTGGAATATATATATGAAAATTTGGAAAACAAGTTCGTTGACCTAATTATAAATTATATTTATTTGAAAAATATTGAGCGTTCAAGAAAGTATTTTAATATTTTGTAACTAAGTAACTTTTGTAAAAAATTTTACAATCTACAAATGTTGAATATTTTGACTGACATAAATAATAAACAAACCACCACGCCTACATTATTTTCAAATTTTGCTTTTAAATAAAATATTTCTTTTTACATTTTCGCTTATTAAAAAAATGGCACGCAAAAGTTTTTGTCTATCATTTTTAGGCAACAATTACATATACAATTGTAAAGTACCTACATGGGGCATTTATTTTGCACGTACATATCTAGCAAACTTTCTGGGATATAAATAAACAAAAGATATTGTTTGTTATATACATACAAACATACATTATTTTGCGTAGGAAATGTATGCCAAAAATGTAAAGAAAAATTTGACACAAATTAAAACATCTGGCCGATAGTGTGCCGAAAAAAAATATATGAAGAGCTACATACTTTAAAAAGTCGTGGGTCGTGTAATGATTTCTTGTGCTTTTGCACAGAGGTGCTTAAAAATGATTGAAGTAGGCTTTAAGTTGAGCTTTGCAATTGTGGGGGCAGTTTTAAAGAAATTTCTACGTATCTACAAATATAGATAGCTAACTACGCATAATTTGAGTTTGGAAAGTTCATTAAATCGAATAGGTTGCCGCGAAATCGCTTAAATGTAAATGACCCCACGCTAACGCAAGTGAAAATTTATAGCAAATTAAACAAAATATAAAATAAGCGCATTAAATCAAAGACCTCAAATTTGACCACACGAAGAAGCAGTTGATGCTTAAGCAGCCTGTTAATTAGAACATAACAGAAAATTAATCAAGTCTTTGTCTGAGCATTAATTTAACTAATTAAAACCTTTTTTTTTTGTAATTATTATTAAAGACGTCGACACGCCAATTTTCATCCAAAGTGCAATATTTTGATGTCATAAATTTAGTGCTTGCAATAATAAAAATTTTCAAGCAGCGCGAAATCAAGAAACAAATTAAACCTTCAAAATCCACGCCAGCAAATTCAGACCAAAGCCAGCGCTGTTGATTGTCTTGCCATGAGGTATTTTTTTTATTTTTTTTTTTTGTTCCAGCATTTATTTTTGTTTTAAGCTTGAAATTTGCGCACTTTACAATAAAATTAAAAAATACAATTAAAAATACGAGTGCGACTACCCGTAGTTTATTTATTCATAAAGTATCGCCAAGATATGCAATGTTCCATGCAGTTAACTTTGGCGCGCAATTATTGAATTTTACAACAACAAAGCTGTTGAAAATACTTAAATTATCGCTAAATGCTGCTACTTAACTGCTTTTTATATTTCACTTTATATATTACATTCTTACTTTGTTTCGCTCCTTATTTTTTTGTTTTATTTTGCGTTACTACACGGAAGTGTTGCATGGGCCATAGAATACAATAATAATAAATACACCACCATTGTTATTACTTTGAAATAAAAAGAAAAACCCTGTTTTTTCTGAGTACATTCATGGTTAAAATTTTTCATTTAAAGCTCACAAAAGTTTCTCCGCAACACATGGCAAGGTACTTCCTGTAGTTATGGATTTTCGATGGATTTCGATATTGCGTACTTTGGAGCAAGTATATCTCAATATCCGGACATGGAGGAAACTAACTAAAAATTAGGTTTTTTTATCACACAAAAATCTTTCGAGCTTACTGGTCTGTATCCAAAAGTACTCTATAGTAAAATGCGTTTCTTCGACATCATTGCATATACATTGTATAACAGTAAGTCAACGTTTACACGAGGAAACTCTTGAGAAAAAGTTTTCCTGTTTCATGGCAAAAAGAGAAAAACGAAAGGGTAGTGTACAGAATTTGTCGTACCCGAAAATTTCCTTTCGTTCTATTCTTTAGCTTTGAATTTACGTTTGTTGTGGTGGGTTGACGCAGTAATTGCTTTGACATTTTCTTGCACAAAGAAATTCTAGTTTTCGTGTGTAAACGCAAAACAGATTCACAAAGGAGAATAGATAAGAATTTGTTTTCATCGAATTTCCTCGTGCAAACGTTGACTTATGAAAGGTGCTGCCCAGAGAACGAGCAGGCGCTCAAAATACAAAATTATCGACACATGCTTATTGTTGCTTGTGGTAGTGGACACCACTGCCCCGTAGGTAAGGGCAGGAGCTAGCAACGCTACTAAAAGGCCTTTGTTGGGAATTGAAACTAGCCGATAAAACACGCCTTCTAAGACCGCTTGCCGCAACAGGACTCACAGAAGTACTTGGGGAAAAATTTAAATTTTAATACGTCATGAGAAAGACTCTGTTAACTTGTTTTCTTTTTGTCCATGTCACCTCACTTGCAGTGATAAATGCAATGTTTTTTTTTTTGTGACGTTTTCTTAATTTGAAATTGAATACACAACACTCTTTACCATTTTAAGAATACATAAAACAGAAGACCAGCCTAGCAACATGCACAACGTTCTTAACTTCTTACCATTTGTCTGCTTTTGATGTCGGTTATCAACAATGTAGATGGCCACAAAGTTATATCGAATCATAAAACATTGCAACCTATGAAATAAAAAAATACTTGGAGTCCTTCTTCTTTGTTTGCCTTCTATTATCAGAGCTGATAGCATGCCTGCAGTGGGAAGGCATAATAACTTTCTATAAGAATATTTTTCTTTTCATGAAAATTTAGTTTTGAGAGGGTCTCAATCGCAGGTCTTTTCCGATGCAGGCTTTGCTCAAGATCTTCGATATAGTATTTGTAAAATCTCTTAACTCTCTCCGTTTCTCTTCTTTTTCTCTTTTAACCAGACGCCCGATCATTTTTCTAGAAATGTAGTTTAGTAAAAATAAAAACGTATGATCTTTGGCTTTTAATAAAATTTAAAGAATTCAAATATGCATTTTAAAGTTCAAAATGATAAGAACGGCATAACCAGTTTTGTGCTTCTTGGGCGTATATTTACCTTGGGAACAAAACGGATTTTTCTATTATCAAGACCAAGAATTTTTTGATCGACGCTAAATATTTCGACGCGAATATGTTGTATAACTTAACTCCTAAACATTAAGATATGCAGTTAATTGCACTACTAAAAATGTTTGCTAAATAACTTTGTTTTTAAAATAAGATAAACTCAAACCATAAAATAAGTTTTTAAATCAAATGTTTGAAATTTGAGAGAAACATTTGTGGTTAACTTGATTTCAAGTTGATATTCAATGTATATATTCTGACACAAGAACCCTTTGCTAAATAAGCTAAAGAAAGTAAATAAATGGAACAAATGTCTTATACATTCATATATGCACATATATCTACCTGCATTTTCAATATAAAATATTCATGCCCTATTAGATTATCTTGGAACTTTTACAACTTCTGACCCATGCCAAATGTTCCAATGTCAAACCTAATAATTTTCCCTTCAATTTCTGCAACTCAATCGTGGTCACGGCCAACAATCAGCAGTCGTCAGTTGCAATAAAAACACCAATTGACTTCGGTTCAGTCGTCTTGTCGAGAGCTGCATACTAAATTGCATGCCTTTACCATATAAATGTACACTCTTTCTCATTCTTTTCGACTATCGCTATCTTTCTCTTACACATTCATATGCTATAAAGATTTTGCATAGCAACAAGCGGCAGCGCGTATACACAGCTCTTATGAGTGCAAATTGTTTGAGTTGTGATTAGAATTTTCAATTTCGACGAACACAACAGAAGTTCAATTCCAAATAGCCTGGAACTACGCCCAAAATAAAAAGTCCGAAAAAAAAAGCGGGGAGTGTCGCCGCCAGTTGCAAAATAAAAAAAAAATACCCATATCGCTGTTGCCAAAATGACAGTCGGGCAAATTTATAGCAAATTGCATGACACTGAATATAGCAACAAACAACAAAGGAAGGATGAATACGAGCAAGGAAATTCCTAGAAAAAGGATATTGAATTAAAAAACTTTTACCATGAAAAGTGAAAACAACTTTTACTACCAACAGACCCAGACCACACGATAGGGGGAGCAAGCGGTGAATGAAAGTGGAAGCGCGCACGGTGGATGAAATTGCAACATGCCACCCTAAACGAATAATTCAAAGTATTGTTGTTGTTGTTGTTGTGACTGGCATTTGTATGTCGCGACAAAATGCATATAAATAAATTATAGCAATGTCGCGTCAGTTGAAAAGGATTTTAGTTTCCTTCTTTTTTTATTTTTTTTCATTGCAAAGTAATAAATGGCAAAGGACTATTTGGATGTTAGGGTGGAGTTGAAAGTGAGGTTTGGGAAAACACAAGAGTTAGTGAACTTAACATGCCATTATGAGGATTGACAAATAATTGAGATTAAGTGCAGTATAAATATTGACTGCAAAATCAAATACAAGGACGATACATATAGAGAAACTTCAATTATTTGTATAAATTAATATTTGATTGTAAGAATTAGCATCTCATCTTAAAAGAAATTAAAAACGAAGGCCCCTAATAGAATCGATGCCATTTTGATATTACGAAACTCAATAGAAAGAATTGCGTCATTGTGATTTGAAATCTTTTTTAAAACAAAACAAAAATACGTTTCTATCAAAACAAAATTATAGAACAGCCAGCGATTGTTTTGCCATTCACAATCGATAAACATTCTACTAGTCGATAAACACAATGCCGAACAGAATCGTTAATCGAAAAAGAGCGTTTATCTATTGTAAATCGACAACCGCAATAGCGGCCTAAGTCGCAATGCTGCATGAGGTTCTTTGCCAAATCATGACATTTTTTAAAGCAAAATTTTAACACTAGATGGCTATGCAGAATATAGAGTTAAAAATCTAAGTTGAATTAATTTATATCGCTTTGGAATGACAATAACAGCAAAATTAGAATTCTGTGTTATCAATATGGGTTACTCTCGAATAGTAGCATTTTTTAATAAATTTTTGTAAAAAAATTCCAACACTTTATGATAATAATTAGATTTAGCTACTACAGCTTTTAGCCATCTTTGCTATTTCGCCAACACCTTATAATAATAATTAGATTTAACTACTACAGCTTTAAACTATCTTAGCTATTTAGCTTGAAGCTCTAAATCAAGTAAAAAAGCTTTATAAAAAAAAAATGTTTAAACTCGCATTTATTATGTATGTCACATTCATCGAATTCTTTCTAAACACAAAAAGTTGATAGCAACAAAAATGGCATATCATTGTTATTGTAAAAAAAAAAAACAACCAAGTCTTCTTTTAAAAATGCCTAGTTTATTGACGCAAATAAACACAAAAGTTAACTAGAAAGGCACACAAAAACACCTGTATGCTTATCGCTGGTTTTGTGTGTAAGGCCAAAATAAAATCAATTAACACATAAATGACGTCGTTGGCTAAGTAGAGTTTTTTCCCAAAAATTTCATTGTTAACCATTTTGTGTGTCAATATTTTCTGGTTTTATAGCAAAAAGTAACTGCAGAAAAATTCAAATAAAAATATTTTTATATTTTGCATAAAATTTGTTCGCCGTTTTTTTGTGCAAATGCCAATTTTGGCATATTATCAAAAAAATGTTGCTTATCACAATTTATTTTTGTTGTTTTTCTTTATTTTTGCACTAACTAATTACAGCAAGTTTTTATAATTGTGTATTAAATTTTTTTTTGTTACCTCCACATGCCATGAGAAATTTTTAATTGAAAAAATTTGGCTGTTGTTGTTGATTTGATTTATAAGACTTTGGAATTTTTTGCAAAATCATTATTGCAGTTCGATAAAAGTTAATTATTTCTCAGTTGCAAAAAAATCAATAACAACAACTTGTTTTCATATACATATGTACATACGTATTTATAGCATTTAAAGCAATAGTTTATTGTTAACGATTTTCACGGGAATGGGTCAAAAGTCTTTGTATATTTGCTATAAATTTTAATTCAAAGTTAAAAGTGTGGGAAGTTGTTTGAGAACAATTTAAATGTTTTGCATTGTAAAGTTCCTATAATTTGCATGTATACATACGAGAAGCTTTCAGAAGTCAGATTCATATTTTGTAGCAGTTGGACTTTTTTATTCGAGAGCAATGCGATTTATAAATTAACTATGTATACTATTACTAAAATACATTAATTATATAATTACTAGAGTTCATCCAGTGGCAGGAATTCAACCAACTTTTAAGTATTTAATATGAAAAAACTTATATAAGACAGATCAGAGAGTTTTTAGAAATCTATTTTAGGGTTCAGCCTATATCCTAACAAAATTTCATCACTGTTGAGGAAAGGAACCCCTATTCGTTCGCTGATATTATGCTTTTACTTTACATTTGTTGAAGCGGGGTGAAGTAGTAAATGCAAAACTGATTCGCAAAAGAGAATAGACAGGAATTTCTTTTAATGAATTTGCTAGTGTAAGCCAGCACTAAATGAGCTGGTGTGCACTTCGAGCGCTAAGTTGTGCATATTCTTTTTGTGTTACCGATATTGTCAATCCTTGTTGGTGTTCTGAACATTAGCCATTTGTCGTAGAAACTGATTCTAAATCGTCTCTATTTTTGATCACACACGTACACGCGTGGTTTTTTGTTTCCCTAAATAATTGGACGCCGCGTCAAAAAACTTTGTATACCACAAAGAAGACACTAATTAAATTTTGCCTGCATGGTAATGAACTTTTATTGTTACCATATAAAAATTAGCATTGAAGTGGCAACAAAGCTCCGCTTGGCAATATTCCAATAGCATCGAATCCTGTACTACGCAGTAGTGTTTTTTATTTGCAATGATCAGAGATAATAATGGATAAAAATAAATATAGTTAAATATATACATTTAAATATATATTTTTGTATCTCTGCGTTTTGGCTTAATGCACAAAAAAAATGTTCTGCTTTTTGACACGGAATAAAAGATTTCTGTAAATATTCCAAAGCGTAATGTCTTTTTTGTGTATATACTTCTCTCTCTCAAAATTCAGTGTTATTATCTGTTCAACATTCTCGGAACATTTATCAATTTTATCCAATATTCAAGAAACTGAACGATTTTTAAAGTTGTTTAATGTTTACATTGAGAAGTAGTATGGTCGCGATGTACAAAGTTAAGTGAAAATTTTTAATCAGAAATGATATCTTGAATTTCTGTGATTGAGCGGACTAGCTGGTAGACCGGAATTAGTAAAACCTCTTTATTTAAGACAAGTCGCTCTTGTACTACTATAAATTAGAAAGCGATTAAGTGAGACAACTTTATAAGCGCAAAAAAATCTCGTTTCCCTTGGACTATCACTGAAACACTTTTGAATTTATCACCTTCGTTATTATGTATTATAGCACTTTGACTTTCTATCCAAAACTATTTTTATCAACGCGTAGCCATAATCATAATCCTGTGTTCAATAAACTTCCTCCATACCTATAAAACATACAGCGTAACAATGTAGTGTACTAATTATGGCGGGTATTCACCGGCGTAATTTTATCAGCGGATAACTGATTATGATAGCAACTTCGCAATATAATTCAAAATTAAATATACATGTATTTTGGATTCTTTATCAGGTCAAATATCATAATTGACATATGTACATGTGTATATATTAATGTATGTATCTATCATTGTTTAAAAAAAAGTATAAATTAAAAAGTTAAATATGTATATATAATAAATATATATAGTTTGAGGTCTGTAGCAAAATAAACGCACCCTTATTTAATGAAAATCAACTTTCATACTTTGCGCTAATTGAAATTTCACAATTCTGGTACATTGAACGTTTTTTTTAAGGAATTTGATTTTATTTTAATTTTATTGTTGTCACTGAGCCCAGTAAACATTTTGTTGCAAAGCACAAGCAACGCACCCACAAATAGCCAGCCACATCAATTAATTTTTATTTTGTTATTTCGAGTTTTAAAGCGCACGTGCCTTAAAAGGATTTTTCGTAGTTGCTGTTGCTATTTTTTTGCTTTATTTCTTTGCACTTTTTATGCCATAACTCCTTTTATCACCAGCGCGTAATTCTCACACGCAAAAGTCAAAACTCGTGTCGCGTCGTTTATTGCGCGGTTTTTTGTTCGCTCATTTCGTTTTGGGGGAAACAAAGGCAAGTCAAGTAATTTGTTACGAAAACAACAACAACAACAAAACTACAAAAACCAGGAAAAAAATAATGTATTTGCGTTTTATTAATTTATCGCAAACCGTCCCGCCGGCGTCAATATTGACGTCGACGACGACGATGGCAAATGGCAAAGGCAACGACTTTAAATGAACGACGCAGCATTGACGATGGGAAACAAGGACCGTTCCGGAGTTAGACTCTCAGCCTTTTTTATGCGTTTTTAAAGAAATTAAATACTCTGTTGAGTGCATGGATTAACTGTCTGCTTTTAGTGCATTTTTGCATACACGAAACCATATGGTTTTGTTATCCTACCGCAAGATTCATATGTAGGAGTCATTTACATTTATTATTCATTTACAGAGTCACTAGCTACTGAAAATTTTTTAATTTATTTTTTTTTATATTTTTAGGGGTTATTCCATGTAAATGTAACAAGTTAGCAGCATAATTAACTTATTGAAAAATTGATTTGTTTTAATTTTTTAGGAGAAAAAATCATATACATATATTCTTCATATTATATTCACTCAAAATATTTATATGAACTATTCTAAAAACTACATGTATATTAAAAAAAAGCTTCATGTTTTCGCCCGTTGACTGTCAAAAGTCTATATACACCCCTAATTTCTGGTAGTTCGAGAGTCCGAAAATATACAGGAAAAAAGTATTGATGATGTTTTGCTTGAAGCTTTGTTTTACTGATATTGACCAAATATATATTTTCTGCAGTATAAATTTAAAAACTTATTTAAAAAAACACAAAAAAACATTGACAAAATAGTCTTTTTTTAAAAAAAACAGGAAGTGCCACTAAAAGGGTCATGAAAAACAGAGATCCGAAAAAAAACAATGAGTCAAGCAACTCTTTCCCAAAAACATTTTAGGTTTTAAACTTTTGAGGAAAAAAATTCTTATTTTGGTAAGGTCGTTAATTCAATGATTTTAACTTGGCAACCCTGGATTAATATAATGGATCTGCGGAAAGAAATTTCAAGTGAAAAGAGAAATTTTGTTGTTAAATTTGGAACAGAAAATAAATTCTGTGGAAATCGATCAACAGTTTACATGATCATTAAAAATTATGGAGATATTGATTTCATTGAAACAAGCACCGTAAAGCCCATCCAAAAGAACTATCTCGCAGAGATGTTGGTTTCATTTCAAAAGAAGTTGACAAAAATCCAAAGTTATTGCCTCAAAATTGGTCAACAGCATACATACATGCATAGCTAATAAATTAGATAAGAGTGTGCATCCACGCACATTTCATACAACATAGAACACCACGCAAAAAACTTCTGACTTTTGAAAAAAAAAAACCTTAACGACGGCCTCCCAAACCATCACATTAATACCACCATTCTTACAGTTGTACCTACTAAATCTTGTCAGATTTAAGTTGTCAAAATTAATTCTTTTTTCTAAATATTATCAAATTATCTATAGAAATTTTTATATTTGTTCAAGTACCATTCTCATCTTTAGTTCTTGTTTATTTGCGTTGTTTTATCTTGAATGCAAATTAACGCTAATCCACAAGTTTTAATAAATATCCATAGTAACGGTATTTGTGCATTATAGTAATCATTCACACACACACACACACACATGTGTGTTTTCCTTTATTTAGTTGGGTAAAAACCGTTTATTTTGAGCTTCTACAAAGGTCAGCCTTACTTGGGTGATTTGTCTTTAAATAAACCACAAGCAGTGAACTCAAGAAAAAATATGGTAAAAAGAGCAAAAAATCGAACATCCCTTTAGGGATATATGCGATAATTTTGTAAATGTCAAAATTAACAAACTAAAGGTCTGCATGAATGCACTCGAAACGACCAACAAGCCACGCGCCACGTTTCGAGTCCATCGAGCTTTTGTGCACAAAAAACACAAAACGAAACACCAAGGAGTAGAGTTGAGTGCTGCACATGCAAATAAATCGCAACTAAAATGTTCGACAAGTTCCAGCACATGAAGTTTATTGCATTCGGAAGCTTATATGTTGATCGTTTCGAGTGCACTCATGCAGACCTCTAATAAAAACTTGCTTTTTTGTAATTCAAAATGCTATAATCTAGGGGCGAATGCAGGCATAGGTTTCTACAGAGTTCAGAGAGGGGGAAAACAAAAACACGCAATTTCTAGCATTTTTCAGTTTTCGTGCTTAGCTCCAAAAATAAAAATATTTAGCGAAAAACTTCTCACGGCTTATCTTTCCATAAAAAAAAAATAGGCTAACAAAAGAAATGAAAGAAACAATACAAAAACTTTTTTATTTGAGATCGTAGACTGGTTATTCAATATTCATGATAATTGTGAAATGAAATACCAAGCCAGCCGTTGCATTAACTTGTGAAATAAAATTTATTTTATTTAAACTTTTTTTTTGAACAAAAATCAGATGCACTTAAAGTTACAGTATTTATTTTTGTAATTGTAAAATTCCCTTGAATTCCTTACTGCATGATAAAAGGAAATAAAATAAAAAGAAAAAAGCACAGAACAGAAAAAAACTCCAATAATAAAACTAACCGCACCGAACTTATCTTCAATTTTTATCGTAAAATACAAAAAGTTTTGACGACTTGTTAAAAATCCGTTTTGCGTACAATACACATTAGGTACTAAGCAGGCGGGGTTTTCCCCTGTTGAATCCAATTTTTTATTATTTTTTTCGCATCCGCTGATATTTAAAAAGTACAATATAAATACTTAAATACATATGTACATGCGTCTGTCTCTGTAGTTTCTTCTTGTTTTTGTTTAAATACGTTAATTTAAAAATAAAACGTTGATTGATGTTCGTGTGGGTGTTTTTTTATTTTTTTTTTCTTCCTGCCTGCCGCTGCTTTTTTATCCTGCCAAAAACAGATTTAAACCTCATACGCTGTTTTTTATGGAAGAGCGCATTAAAGCTCGTCGAAGCATTGCCCATATTCAGCGTCAGCTTTTAAAAGTCAATGACTGCGAAATTTAAAAAATACAACGACTTTATAAATGTTCGCAATTTCAGTCACGTTATGCTATTTTTTTTTTTCTCATACCTAAAGAAAAAAAAATTGCGTAGTTATACTACGAGGTATTGTACGAGATGTATAGTAGGTATGGAGTATAAGGAATTTGCTTATCTTTAAAGCGCAAGTCAAAACGCAAACAAAATAGATAAAAATTTCCTTTAAAAAAATCCCCTAAAAAGCAATCAGCCGCCAAAACAAATAATAGAATTTATTAACCTGTTGTGTGCATTAAAGAGTCCTTAGTTAAAAATCAATGATGTATTTTGAGAAAATGTACACTGAGCGAAAAATAGCATTGCGAATTTGAAAACTTTATTTTCGACTTAAAGTCGCAAATTTTTAAGTTGAAAATAGTACACACAAACAAATTTAAATACATCTTGAACTTGAAAGGCATTGAAAATAATATTTTTCAACTTTATTTTAAACATAAAAATCTTAAAGTTACATTCTTCAATACTTTTTTAAGTTAAGTTAAGTGTTAAAAATTAATAATTTTTATGTTTATTAAAGATATAAAACTGGTTAAAAATGGTTTAAAATCTAAATTACGCCGCATCCATCGGTTACCTTCAAAAGCTTCCCAGCTACGGAATCGTTCAGACGACAATGATAATAACAATGCAATGACCGGACTAATGACAACGACGACACTTAAATAAAAACGTATTTTATATTAGACGAAAGTTTAACTAAATTAGACACTTGGCGCCTTAATTAATATTTGCCACATTTCAAAACAAATAACAATATCCAAACACATAAATGAACAAAAATGCAAGAATGTGTGTTTGTAGAATAAAATTATCCAACTACATATAGACATGATAAATGAATCGTATGTAGGTACCCGCTAAGGTGTCGGATTTATTCACGCGAAAAATGCAAGCAAAAACCAAAACTATGTGAAATGAACTTTTAATGTAAACATTTGTTTTGTACGAGTTTTGTTTTTTGCGCCCATCCCAATATGTCTCGTCTGTCATATCGGTAGATATACAAACGAACGAACGGTCATGCTGTGCGGTGCTAAAGTTTAAATGTCAACGACACTTTTTAGTTGCATTATTCTTTTTGGTAATATGATGACTTAGGTGTATAAAAAAATTAATTATATTAATATTTTAGTCACTATATAATAATGTAACTAAGGAATGTCCCAGAAAAACTTAAGTTTTTTATTTTTTGTATTATGCTCTACCTGATAATTTTATAGGTCTAAAAAGACATAATATTTGTTCTATATAAAGTGACGTTTAATATGATGTATAATAATTGAAGATAGCACTTCTAACGACAAAAATGTCTAGCAGGCAACAAAATGTCCGCAAACTGATTTTGTCCACATATCTGCGAAATCCAGAATTGAAATATTCAGCTATAGCAAAAATAGTTGGTGCATCAGAAAGAACTGTCCCTACGGTTATTTCCAATTATAAGAAGGGTCTACCTGTTTCACGAAAAAATGGTTCAGGCAGAAAACCAGAATTTTCTAACCCAAAGGAAGCGCCTTTTAGAGCAGAATCCCAACACCTCAGTGCGAGATATGGTGGCTAGAGCAGGTACATCAAAATCTACTGTACAAAGGATAAAGGAGTTCAAGGAAATATATAAGGATATATAGTTAAGAAGAAGGGTCATGTGTCTAGTAAATTCAAAGAAAAAAAAATTTCCAAATTTCTGAAGCAATATATGGTTTGGCAGGCCATATGCACCAGTGGTCTCAGAAGCAGCTTCTTTGTAACGCAAGCTACAATACCAAATTTCAATACCAAAGTTTATATAGGCAAGTGCCTCGAAAAACGTCTTCTACCATTTATTCGTGCACATGAGACTATCGTGATGTTCTGACCTGATTTAGCAACATCTCATTACTCTAAAGCTACGATTGAATGGTATGCAAGTAAAAATATCAATTTTGTACCAAAAATAGCAAATCCGCCGAACTGCCCAAAACTTCACCCAATTGAAAGATATTGGGCTCTAATTAAAAGAGCTCTCCGAAAGAGAGACAAGACTTCAGACTTAAGTGGAAAAGACCGTACCGTACTGTCGATGAAAAAAACTGTGCAAAATTTAATGAAGGGCCTTAAGAAAAAAGTAAGAAATTTATTTAGAGAAAAAAAAATTGATATTTACTTTTTAGTTATTTATATTCTGAACACTAGCCATTATTAATAAAAAAAGGACAAAACACCAAAAAATTTACTGGGTAATTTTTTATAGCTAAAAAACAAAACGCAAGTTTTTCTAGGACAGTCTAGCTTTGAATTTACTATATTCATTTTTCAATCAGATTTCTGATTAAATTATTTAGATTTTCATCTTCCCACCAAAACATTACGTCTCCTAGTTGAATTAACCAGGTCCCAGTTGATTTTTTTCTCAGTGTATGTACTAGTACCTAATAGGGTAATAATGACCAATACAAAAATAGAACATGAATAAAAAACAACTAATTAACATCTCATTTCGTAATCGCTTGTATTTTAATTTGAATTTTGTGTAACATATGTGTAAAACTAAGGCTATACCCAAATATGGGTAAAAAGAACTAATAAATCTATATTAAAAAAAAAAAAAAAAACTTTTCAAGTTCGAATGGCAGATTTCAGTTTTTATATTCAAGTGTCAGTCAGCGCAAATAAATTTAATGCACTTTGTAAATAAACATGTTTCATATACAATAGAACAAAACATACAGCATTCTTTATCTCTTGAATAAATAAAGCCATTTGTTTCAGTTTTGTCGTGTCAGTAATTCCAACAAGGTTTGATTTCAAAATTAATGTGGCACAGTTTTTTATTTTCCTTTGACGTAGAAAATTGCAAGCAATTTAGCACTCACTACACTGCACTTAATGCGATCCATATGCCAGCAACAGAATCTTAAGTAACAACATCAATTCTGGTGCGAATTCTATGAGCACGACTTTTCAGACAGGCTGTCTTATAGATTGCAATAGCAATATTGAAAATCATTGCAATTCATGTGAAAAAAAAGCATTTAATTGGCATGTTAAAAATTAAACAAAAATATTATTTTTCTGTTTTTTATTGATTCACAAACTCATGAGCGCTCGCTGAATAAACTTGAACTTGTCAACTTCGTTGCACTTATTACTTTTTTTTTGTGCATTCTACTACCAACTACTCGTACGTACTATCAACTTTTATGTTTTATTTTATACTTGAAAATATGTTGACAAGCATAACATTGAGTTATGTTATGCGCATTTGCAATGTTATGTTTCAATTTTTTTTAAAGATTGCAGCAGCTGTTGAAAAAATTTGAGAATAAAAGTGCATTTGAACTAAATCATACTTGTGGAGAGGTATCTTGAATAATTTTCGCCCTGGATAAGAAGAAGTATTTTTAGGCATATATCCAAAACAAAAATATAAATTTTGAATATTTTGTCACACCCCAAGCCTTTGCATAGCTTATTTTTGTCAGATTGCTTCTCATACTCACGAATCTCTTTTTAAAAATGAAAAAAATGCTCCTAAATTTATGAGAATTCTTTATACAAAAAAACCATGTTCGATGAAAAAATTAATATCATTTTGAAAATATTGGATTGTTTGGGTTGTATGACAAAAAGTCTGGGTAGAAAATTGCCGCACTATGTATGTGTTTTCCTGTATTTTCCTATATCAATTTTTTCCCAAGTTTTTTGTACACTTCTAACTAACTTAACTTTTATTATTTGTATACTAGCATTACCCTGTGTGCTTCGCTCTCCCTTAAATTGAAAATTTCATCCAAATTTTTAAAGTGGTCTTTGTGAAAATGCCATTTTAAATATATTTTCGTGTGAGGGCCTCCCTAAATAAAAGTTTTGTAGCCTATGCTATGCCTCATAATTTAAAAGCTACGTGGTAAATATTTCGTTTGAATCGAATAACCGGTCTTCGTGAAAATGATACTTTAAAAATATTTTTGTATGAGGGCCACCTTTAATAAATGTTTCATAGCCTATGACACCCGCCTGATCGATACTAACATACTTTAAAAATTTCATCAAAATCGGCCCGATAGCTTTCGCGTCCATAAGAAAGAAACAGGCAAACAAAAACTGAATATTATATCGTAGATGTGTATCTGCATATGCACATATGAGGCGTGATTTATCAAAAAAGCTTATTTCCACTTATGAACTTGAACAAACCCCTAAGCATGCTTTCGCCGTTAACATGCTAAAATTTGTTCTCTAGTTGAAAATCTATGACAAAGAAGTCTTTCCAAAAGAAACTCGTAATTAATAATTGCAGTTTAGTTAATACAAAACGACATATTTCCATTAAATTTTTGTTTGTACGATAAGACGAATTTTCTTATAATTTGAAACTGCAAAAGAAAAATCTATTTCAGTTTTGAAAAAGAGTAAACATATACCGTTGGAGTTCCCAAATACTGATCCAGTTACCATACCACTGACTACGAACAAAAAGAAAGATGTAGAAATCTGATTAAAAAAAAACAGTTTTGTGATGACTGTAGGAATTTAAAAAAGTTTTCATGGTGCAAAAGTGTAATTGATGATCAAAATATAAGAAGGGAAGAGGAGTCGCCTAGCGATGATTATGATTCTAACGAACTTGACTGTGGTGACTTAAGTGTATAATCTGTGGTAAAATAATAACATTTTACATCAAAAGGGCACATTTCCTAATGCTTTTTTATTTTTTTCAAATAAATACAAATATGGTTGAATAAAACCTTTAAGCGGACTAGAATATTAGATCATAACAATAGAGACATATAAAAAAATCAAAGATTTTTTCTCATTACTAAAATTTTGTTTAACATGGAAATATTCCACTTTGAAAAATCACTCCTCATATATACTGTGATCAAACTGATTTAGCTTTCGTAAAAATAAAAAATGCTTTACAAAAAGTCATATACATAATTGCTTGCACTAAAACCGCTTAAAGTTTTTCATTTGAGTTTAAATTATATTTTTTAATTAAATCTGTTTAAAATTATGTATGTGAAATGTAACTTCATAACCGCAAAGAAACCCCAAATTAAATCAAGCTTCTTACTATATTCGTAGAATCAATTGTATGATTCATAAAAGTTTCAATGCAAATTGAACTTTTAACTTGACAGTGGACACAGATCACAGCAAATTTCAAAATACAATTTATTAATTGATATTTATTTCAAAAACTACACACAGCGAAAGAATATAAAAAAAAATATAATCTATAAAGATCACTAGAGGGCAAAAAAACGTCAATCGGTTGAAATAAAGCTAGTCATCAGTGAATTGAACGCAATCTAGCAATATCAACAGTGATAGCAAGATCGCTATGTGTAGGAAGCTTTGCGCTGGGCAGACTGTTGAAAAAATCTAAGCATTAAATTCGCAAAAAAAAAATCTATAATAAATTTTGCAATAAAACAATTAAATGCTATGTATCGAGTGATAAGATTAAAAAAAAGTTGTAAAAATAACACTCTTTTTTAAAAAAAAAAAGTCTCGTGTACAGTTTTTGTGGTTTTCACAGCGAATTATTGAAATTTTGCTAAATTGAGAAATATCATCAGCAATATCTCCAAAAATTGCATAAACTTTGATAGTTAATTTTTTATTTGTTAGAGCATTGTTTCATTTGATATGAACTCATGTAAAAAAAGATCCCCTTCTGTTTCTCAAACTAAAATCGAGAATTTGAAAAACATGTTCTCTCTCTAATATTAAAAACAAATGTGACTCAAATAACAACGTGATCGGCAAATTTTTCTGTTTAGTTAAACTACACATTTTTTGTTATCACAAACTTCTCCTCCTTCGTGCTTAAACTTCCGACTTAGATTTGAACACTAAAGAACGTATTATTATTACACCTATTTTCGTCACATAAATGAACATTTTTGAACGCACGATCGTGGCGAGTTGTCGTTGCCTCGTTTAACGTTGTTGCTCGATGTTGGCTGGTTGACGTGTTGTGCTATTTTTATATAAAAAAAATATAAAAAAAACTTAATTTCTACAAGGCGGCGGCAATGACGTAATGAATGAGAACCAATATCAAGAAATTGTAAAAATACAGCAAAAATAAAATATTCTTTATCATTGGACTTTTGCAATAATGCGAGTATATGTTAGACAACATAAATGTGTGTTGTTGTTGTTGTTGGTATATTTTATGTGACTTATTAGAAATTTAAAGAAATTATAGATAGTACTTTTATGAAAATAAACTTGATAAATTGCTTTAAAAAATATTTTCATTAAACTATGAATTTTTATGCGTGATTTTCATGTTAGAGTTCTTATAATGTCGGTAGTTAATTGGAAAAATATTGTAATGAATTTCGAAGCTAATCCTTCTGTGTGTGATGGGGTACCCATTTCATTTTCAAAACGAAGATACATATGTCTGTTTTGAAACTTTGCTTGTTTAAAAATGTCACACCCATACTTCCAAATCCACCCACCTTTTTCAAATGTTTGAAAATGTTTGTATCACCAAATGTTGTGCTGCAAAAATTTGGTGTGTAGTGATTTTAAGATTTTGCTTGTGTTAGATGTGCCACACCCTATTGTCAAAATCTACCCATGTTCTGTCTAGTCCTTATCGTAGTATTTATGTGAAGTTTAATTGTATTTCTTTGTAAAAACTATTTCAGTAAGCACGCTGTCACGTCAAAATTTGCCGAATTTGCTGTTCAGAGTTTATCCCATGATTTAACTATTAAAGTTCTCGCAAGCTGTCAAACTCATCTAAACTCCTTTCTGAAAGTATCAGACGTTATAAACAACCGAATGTCAAAATATTTAAACAAAGCAAAGGGGAAAAACTAATAAAACGTGTTTGGTCGATGATCAGCTGATTCATTTTGATATTAAACCAACTTTTGAAAGAGGAAGCATTTTTTTCGCAGCAACCTATATTATTCAATCATAGTTTTTTCCAAACTGTTTCATGTACAGGGTTTCCAAGTGCCTGTTTTTGACCCGGTTAAGCCTGTAGTTGCAACTCAAAACCAGGAATTGAGAAACTTCGGGATAAACCGAAATTAAGTTCTTTTTTCGAGACAAATGTTGCACTTTTCGATTATGTAAATTATTTTTTAATATTGTTGCCCAAAAAGAAAAATGTCACCAAGTTTTTCTGACACAAATTTGATTTTTTTTTTTCATTTTGGGGACTAAAAAGAAACAAAGTCATAAGCTCTATCCCAAAAAAATGCTTTCATTTCAACTTGACAACTCCTGTCCATGTAATCGTTTAAGATTTGGTTGCATTACCTCAAATAACCCTCTAATTGTCGAATTTTAAAGTGTTTTCTTGTGTGGGAGTTGTCACGCCATCTTATCAAAATGCGCCCACTTGAAAGTCTAGTGCGGGTACAAACCTTTACTAGAGTAATTGTGTGCATCATTACCTTAAATGACTAACTCAGTATATAACTTGTATGTTTTTAGTTATATGTGAGGTACCGCAGGTTTTGTTCTCTTGTCAAAATGCGCACATTTATTATTTAAAGTTAGTCTGAACCATTCCTAAAATTTAATGTAAATTTGATTGTGTTACTTTAAATAACTCTTTCTTTATTTATATGGACGGTATCCGTGTTTCGATTTTATATATTTTTAATTCCACGAGCTATAATATTAAAGTTATTGCCAGTGTACTAAGTTTCAAATTTGCTGAACTAAGTTTTCCCGTAATCATAACTTTCAATGTCATAATAGCCCTTAAACTTAGACAGATATTATATATTAGTAACTAATAAAAAAAGCAACAAAAATAAACCGGAAATCGTTAAACCTTCCATCAAATAACAAACTGACACTTGATAAGACTCAAAAAAAAGTAGGTTTTATGAACGTGCAAAAATGATATCTCTGCCTATCCCTAAAATTAGCAACAAAAACAATTATATAAAGAAATAAGTTAAGATACTACATATAGTATTGACTGTCATAAAAGTGTTGTATGCTATTTATCTACATCGTACTTCGGCTATATCGGTTTGATTGATATTTTCAAAAAAAAAAAAACAAAGCACAAAAAACAAAAAACCTTTAACATGTAACGTATCGTTTGGCTGTAACTGGGACACATAAGTAAATATGGCATTAATTTCACAAATAATAAAAAAAGAACATTTTTGGAGAGTCGTATAAAGAAATAACCACAAAAAGGTGCGAATTGAAAAAATAAATATATGTTCCAACAAATAAAGATATGCACATGATGTATTTTAAGTAGGTTAAAACTCAATATAAAACAAATACCAATTTTGAAGTTTAATGAGCGGCAAAGTTGAAAGTTTTTTTATTCATAAATTAAATGAAAACACTCAAAATTAAGGTAGTAAAAAATGCAAACATCTTGTTGAAATATATACATATCTACATACAAAAACCTAAAGTCAAATAAATATATGTAAATATATAAATTATATCTTCTAATTGCCTTATTGTCAATTGGTCTAATGGTTAAATGGTTTTGTCGCCTTTTAGCTACAGTCTGTCGGATATCTTTTTTTATCGCAATCGCCGTAAATAAAACTTTAAAGTTTATTAAAAAGTTATGGAATAAAAACATCTGTTGACAATTTCTGTTTTTATGACTATAATTTACAATCTTTTTTCATACATATACTCCGTATTATTTGCAATAAAACTAAACAAAAGATTTGCTGGCTTATTTAACTCAGTTAAATAAAACACGTGTTGCAAATCCGTCTATTACGTCGTTCATTGGTAGTGATTTAAATGGTGCACTTGCATCATCTAAAACGCCAATAGTTATAACGCTGTTAGTTAGTGACGCACGATAAAAGCTCTGGATGAAAAAAAAAAACTTAACGCTTTTTGCAACACGTGTATTTTTAATACCTGAGTTTTATTTAAAAATAAACATGAGTAAAATAAAAAATATATTTTAATTAATGCGCGATCAAGTTGCTTAGGCGGCTTCGCTTAAGCTTGTTAAACCAAAACTTGAAGTGGGCGTCATATATATTTTTTTAAAATAAACATGTTTTTTAACAATGCGAGTACATGTAAAATAAGTCAGAGCTTAAAATAAATGTTTATTAAAATTACACTACTGAACACAGTATCACTTTCACGTTTCAATTTAATAAAGATTTTTGTAAAAATAATTGACTTTGCTAAGTCGTAAATTCATTTTTCAAAATAGGTCCAGCCAACACTACTAGCAAGGTACACACATGGGTTAGCTGAAGCAAGTAATATATTAAATAATAGCTATTTAGACTCGTTTTCTCAAAACTACGTATATGTTGCTTGAAATTGAAATTGCTAAAAATAACATTAACTGATATGTGGAACACTTTAAATCAAATATGCTGCTCTTTAAATCAATATGGATTCCTTTCGAATACCAGATATAAGACTTAATGTTGTTTCGCTTCGATTACGATTGGTTCTGAGTCACAAGCGTTAATATTTGAATCCATCATCAAATAATTATTTTTTTCGCTGAGTGTAGCATAGCAGCAAGTTTTATATTTCGTTGTTCTCGGATAGAAAGGCCCTACGTCATCTTTTTGAATTTTTATAGCAGGAGCATAAAATTTTAAAACCGCAGTAAAAAAAATGTAGTAAATGAGACTCCCAAAACTTTTAGTGGATCAGTTAAGAGACGTCATGACGTAAGCATTAAGGGCTAAAAATTCCATAAATGTAATTTTTTTCAATAATTTTTTTTTTTGAGATTTGTACAATTTGCGCCATAAATTGCCATTTTCGAAATATATCTAAAACGACAATACTTAAAAGTTGCTGTAGTAACCTATAATATGACGTCATCATTTTCAAAATCTACGCTGCCGTTGCAGACTTAAAACCATTTTTTACCACCTTTCCAAGGGGACTAGGGAGAAAATTTTCGTTGGTTAGCTTAGATTTATATCTAACTTTGATACCAATATCGATAAAATATAGCGGAGGTCTATCGGCTTATCGATAAGAAATCAGTTTGGAAAATGTACATCAGGGGTATTTTCTTTTAGTCAAGTTTAAACTACACATTTGATACCAATGATATATTTATTATTTGCAAGGTTGTTTTATTTTACTGTCCAGTTTTATATAATGTAAACTTCATAGGCTGGAGACTTAGTCGTCGCAGAGTAAAATCTGTCGCAGGAAGTCTAAGAGCAGAGGTAGCATAAAAGGTTTTCTTAGCGGCTTTTGCATAAATTATGCGTCGGGTATTATTTGGTCTACAAAATTTAATTAGTACATTATTATTTTCATTATTGGGACCAAAACACCCTCATAAGTGTGTTGAGAAGCCCTTGGTGACGACTTTCCATATTGATTTTCTAACTATTTGTACAAATTACTACTCTAAAAGTTCTTAGAGAAATATGAATATTGCAAAACCTTAGGTGTGGCCCTGGTGACTACCAAAATCTATTTTCGAACTACATAATTAAAAATAGAAAAACTAGGAATAACAATCGCTGGAAAAGTTGGAGAGATTTTCACAATTCATTTTCACCTTTTCGTATCAATTTATGAAGTACAATATTATTGAAAAGTCTGGAAAGTCCTTGGAACTTTCCACATCTATTTACAACCTTTACCTATCGATTGGTGCAGCAAAACTTTTCCGAATAATTGAACCTACTAATGAGTTTAAAAATCCATTTCTATAAATGTTTTTTCCTTCCCTATTTCCTCTTGCCCTGTTTCAATTTCAATGTGTTGAAAAACTGAGTGCTGTCAAATAATATACCATTGTTCCGTTCCAAAAAACGATACTGGAGCAAATACCACTTCTGAACCTCAGAGCATTCCTAAATAATATGCTAACTTTGTATCGATAAAGTTTGTGTATTAATTTGCGCTTTGGATCGATCGCAAACATTATAAGCAGAAATAAAGTCTTGTGTGTGGTTGCGTACAGTACGCAATTTTACCGCATCGAAATAAATTGTTGCGAAACATAGCCGGCTACACACAATATCGGTTAATTACGAACACCCCATATAAAAAATGCAATTATAATATGAGTGTCAACTGTGAGCAGAGTTAAAATGAATTCTTAATTTATATTCTTATTTTAAATGGTTAAAAAAACAACTTGAATATTCAAATATTACCTAATATCATGTATCACTTTCGTTAAATATCCGCAAAAAATTCACAGGAAGCATGAGAATCATAAATTAAACAATTTGCTAAAGCAAAACCATACAAAAAATAGAATAAAAACAAAACACCTGTTTGACAAATTTAAAAAATTAACATGACACGCGTTTTAAAAATAAAGCGGAGAAGCCCAAAACACTTGACGAAAAGCATTAAAATTTAAATAAATTATTGGAACATAGAATTTTCAAAAATTAACACCTCAAAGCAAAAAACAACGAGACAACAGAGCACGGAATAGGAAAATGAATGTACCAAAACACCAGAGAGCTTAAATAAAATTGGCAACTGACATAAAAGTCACATTTAAATTTATAATCCGCACATGAAATCCCAAGAAGATAGCAAGGAAAGATCATATTGGATAAAGAAAACCAACATAAAAACTAAAAATACCAACAATTTGAAGGAAAAAAAAAACAAAATTCGCTTTAAATAAAAGCGATCATTTCAGTAAAGTTAATTATAAAAAACATGAGCACATTGAGCATGAAAACCACATGTAATTGGAAAAATGTTTCTACAAACTACAAGATCACTCTCGCTCTCGCACAAGAAAAGCGCTCTCTCTGTTACAGCACACAAAAGAGTCTGGTCCAAAGTAGATGGTTGCTGCCTTAGCTACCGATCGACAGCTTAATAGAAGAATAATAGAATAAATGATATAAACAGACGAAGAACAAAAATAATGTGTGGGCCAAATGTTGATCTTTCTTTGTGTCGCTCTCTAAATGAGAAAATAAAAAAACGACTAAATAAATTAATTTTGATGTGGAAAAAACGAAAGAATGAACGAAAATCCATTGCTTTAGTTTGTTGAATATTTTCACTTTGCAAATATCGCAATGAAAATATACAATTTAGTCGAATACGAGTCCGAGCCCCTGAAGTTTCGTGGTGTTGCTAAAATATTTTATTATTTGAAATTAAAAGCAAAAAATCGAAAAAAGCGAAACGCTCACGAATTTAGTAGTTGAATGAATTAGTGGAAAATTTTTCAAGCTTCAGTGGGATAAAGTTTAAAATAAAATATAAAATAGAAAAATTTTCATTTTTCTATTAACAACCGAATAAACGTAAAAATACATACGTCGTAGCCTAACGTAACCAACGCGTATTGAAAAGTTGCGCGCGTTTTATAACGAACGAACGAAATTGCAGCTGCAAACGGCAAATAAAATTGCAATATTTCAACAAAAGTAAAAAAAAAGTATTTGAAAATAGATATAAATCAGCATAAAAGGCGCAAAAATTTTGGCTGAGAAGAGAATGCTTACTTATATAACGACATTAAAAAGTTGCGGCAACTTTGAATGCATTGAATTTGAAAAAAATAATTTGTGAAAAATCAACAAGAATTTTGTAGAATATTGTCTTAAGCTTTTTGAAATATAAAGTGTATTGTTTAGAATTTAATTATTATATATGCAGCTTAAGTAAAATATAAATTAAAGTAATAGTTAAACATTTGGTTAAGCTTAAAAACACCATTTCAAAGCTTTATTTAAAAAAAATTAAAACTATTTTTTAGTGTTTTGGAAAAACTTAGTTGCTTACTTTTGATAGTTTCAGATTTTGACAACATTGTAACTTAAAAAAAGCTTTATCTAAAAAATACAGTGTTTTTCCATATTATTTATATATGAACTAAGCTTTCATCACTCATTAAAGTAGTGAACCAAATTTACTTTAAGTTACAACATCTGCTGAAAGCTTTACTTTAAGTTTCAACATCTGCTGAGAGCTTTGCTTTAAGTTTCAACATCTGCTGAGAGCTTAATTTGTTTACTTGCTTTATATATGAACGAAAAAATCACATTTAATATTAGAACTTCATAAAAACTACAGCTTTCAAACTTTTCTGTTTCTTTTTATTGTAAAAACAATGCTTAGTTTATAAGTTTAAAATTGTTAAATTTTATAGAACAATTGTTTTATCTTTAAGAAAGTGAAAGCAAAAAGCTTTCAAAACACTATCAGTCTTATGACATGAAACTATCAATGCTGCACATACATATAACACGAATTCAGTAATAGAACTTTTACATAAAAATAATTATAATTCTCGAAAATCTAAAAGATTTTTTGTCAAATTAAATTTCAAATTTTTTTTCTTATTATGATTTCAAAAGCTATCGTTAAGCAAATAACACAAATTTTAAAACAAATACGTATAGAGCATTACATCAATTTAAGAAAGTTGAAACCTCCAGAAATTTACGAAATAAAATACAATTCCAGCTAATATTCGAAATTTCGAGAAAAAAAAGATCGAACGATATAACAACGATATAACGAAAAATATTTTGCGATATATAACGAAAAACAGTTTATACAACCAGATAAACTGAGGGAGGTTAAAGCTCTAAAACTGAATAATTTTTTTAAAAGACTCTAGAAAATTCATAAAATATTTAATCGAAAAAATAAACGAACACAGAAATTTTCGAAAAGTAGGTACCAATAAATTTTACTATACCAAAAATATGCAAGGTATACAAATTTTTTCAGTGCCAAAAATTTAAACGAATTTAAAATAAGTGAAAAAGTAAAGAAAAAAAACATTTTTATAGGTAACAAATTTAATTTAATTGTACGAAGAGCAAGAAATAAATAAAAAAATTTAATGGTACAAAAACTAAAAGAACCAAACAAAAACTATATTTGCAAAAAGATCACATAAGAAAAAACAAACATAATTGACAATCTTTTCTAAGAAAAGTATTTTTAAATCATTTTAACTATTTGTTTAATTTAATATTAAATTTGTTTGTTAGTTCGCCTCTAATTGCAAATACAAATGGTATACGTAGAAAATTGTAAATATTTAATATTGTTCTGAGCGTTGCGACATTTTTGCTTAAGTCAAAAGAAGATATTCTTAGTAATTTTAATCTAGTCAATAATTTCTTATCTTATTGTTATTTTTAATTATTAAATTGTTAGTTTTAGTATACGCCCACATTGCTTATTTCATATATTTGAGTTTAAGCTGTAGACAGCAAACGTAACATTTATGAAAAACTTTGATTACAATACATCATATCATCCTCATCATCATCACCATAACCATCACCATCAACAGCAACAGCAACAGCTGCAGCAACAATCGAACAATGTATATAGCAATCATTCATACAACCATAGCAACCTATATCATCCATATCAACAAGCACAACAGCAACTGCAACGTCAACGCCAACAAGAGCAGCAGCCGCAACAGCAACAACAACACATGCTGCAGCAACCTACATTTAATAATTATTATCAACTATATGCTGCATCGCAACTACAGCAACAAAATCAGCAGCAACAATTGCAGAAAAGTCAACAGCAACCACCACCACCACCACAAAATCAGCAACAACAACTACAGAAAAATCAACAAGAACAGCCGTTGACAATTACACCAACAACAGCTGCAGCAATAAAATCTTCCTACAATTCATCTACCAATTTTAATTCAAATCAATTAAATATGCAAGCCGCCTCAACATATGCAACGATTTTTGCAAATTATAATAATAATCAAAATAATTATAATGCTAATAATAATAACAATAATCATATAAATAGTGGTAGTAACAACAATCACGTGTCAAGTCAACAACAACAACAACAACAACAACAACAACAACTGCAACAGCAACAACAAAATATTACAGCAAGTGATAAATTAACAATGGATGCCTGTGAAATTGCCAACTTTCTTGCCAATGAGCTATTTATGCAACAGGTAAAATAGCAGCAAATACTGAACACCATCCCCTTCCACTATACCAATACTTTTGTTTAGTTATTGTACCAATGGTAGCAGTAAAAATTTTGAACTTTGCTACGCATTATTTAATATAAATTGACTTTCTTAATTGTCAACAATTGTATTCTGACGTTATCGTTGATGTGATCATCAATTGATTGTGTTGTTGGCATGTTATGCTGCTGCGAGTAGAATATCGAAATGATTACAACTGTTATGGTTTTTTTTTCAAACAAAATTTGTATTCAAACTCGTTTAATTGCCAAAGAGTTATCAATAATTCTCATTGGATCAGATTCAGGTCTATCATACTCAATGGAAAGTTTTACTTTCTATGTAAAAATATACATTTTCTTCATTAACTTATTTAGAAACATTCTATCCAAATGCCCGTCGTTTTACTGGAAACAATTTGTTTACATCGTACTAATTTGGTTAAAATAAATATTTCAAAAATCACGTTGAATTTCAATTTTTACAAAAATTGAGTAAATAAACCCCAATTTGACACACATGTTGTGCAGTTTTAAAATTGTACTTCTACGTTTCTATCTTTGAAAAAAAGGAAACAATTAGTTACTTTCCAATTATGTTTAGATTAAAAAAAATACGTAGCTCACTTATAAATCTTTTTAAAATGTTAAAAAACAATCCATTTTTTTAAAGCGCTTCATAATGTTAAAGTTTAGCTACTACAGCTATTAGTCTTCTGAGCTATTTAGCTTAAAGTTTTTAATCAAGTAAAAGCTTCATGGACATCAGCTTTGATTATTATTTATGTCTAAGTTATAAGCATTGCCCAGATTTGGGTTAGCCACTTAGTTAGGTACGCAAGCTTGGCCAGCCATCATTGTGCCCATTTTGCAATGTTTTATTCTAAGTGAAGTTTTCGCATCTTGCTCACTTTTGCTTTTAATCATTTTCACTGTCACTGTTGTATTGCAAGATGATGCAACGCTGAAGTCCAGAAAAAATAAACATTTGCCTCGATAGCGACTGTAAAATTATTTTTTCATCAGAAAGCATAAAATCATCCACATTTAACCCTCTAATGCATAATACTGCCGTTTAGTGGGCTATAGCTGAATCGGTAAAACTACCACACCTATTTCATTTTTTCTAGTGTTAGCTCAGTGCGGCCCCTAGTAGAGGTTTCAACTTATGTGTTGGTGCATATCTTGCGTCTGCTCATGCTTCATTTGACAGTTTCAAAGTGAAAATTCATCAAAAAAAAAAAAGGAAACTAATTATTTTTGCGTTATCTGATTTTTCAATTAGTAATAAATTATATTATTTCTGTTTGATCGAGCTCATAATTTTACTGGTGAGGAGCAGCCTAATATGTTATCTAGTCAATATGGAATGAATTTAAGTAACGAGAAATCATTGGGGTCAAGTGGCATCCATTTTCTGGCAACCGTCCATAGGCGAGCTTAGCAGATTTTTACTAGTATAAAGCGTTAACTTCACCGAAATGAAAATCGGACTTCATATTCATGTTACACACCCGAATTACCTTCCACACAAATTATGAGCTAAAACAAAAAATGCATTAGAGCAGCGGTGGGCATGAAAATCTAGCAAAATGGCACAATAACAAAATCAAGTAGCAAACGAAATTTTCAAATAACAGCTCGAGTCATGAGGGCGGAAAGGGCCATTAGGTGCCCATCGCTGCATTAGAGGGCTAATAATCACGATATACATAACATCCTACTTCACAAATATTGTTGAAGTAAAGGGTGTTTTTTTTAGAGGTATAGAGCTTCGAATTGAAATAAAACACAAGAAAATCGTTTTAATGTCCATCAATTTGGCTTTATTGGAAGGATAATTTTATGTCATTAATGTTTAAATATGATTTCGGGCATGTGGCCGCCGCGGCTGGCTCGAATAAAGCCAATTCTACAGGTCCAATTTTGAACCACTTTTTCGAGCATATGGGGCCGTATGTCGGCAATAACGCCACGAATGTTGGCTTCCAAGTCCCCTAACGTTTCTGGTTTGTTGGCGTAGACGAGCGACTTTACATATCCCTAAAGAAAATAATCCAATGGTGTCAAATCACACGATCTTGGTGGCCAATTGACAGGTCCATTCCGCGAAATTATGCGCTCATCGAATGTTTCCTTAATAAATCGATTGTGACGTGCGCTGTGTGGCATGTAGCGCCGTCTTGTTGGAACCACAACTCATCCACATTCATGCCATCCAATTCGGGAACAAAATAGTCGGTTATCATGGCTCTATACCGGTCTCCATTAACGGTAACTGACTCTCCAGCATTATTTCGGAAGAAGTATGGCCCAATGACTCCACCAGCCCATAGAGCACACCAAACAGTCAGTTTTTGTGGATGTAATGGCGTCTCAAGGGTCTCATGTGGATTCTCTTCACTCCAAATGCGGCAATTTTGCTTGTTGACGTAGCCATTCAACCAAAAATGAGCCTCATCACTGAACAAAATTTTGCGATGAAAATCAGCATCGAGATCAATCTCATTTTCGGCCCTTACACCAAAATCACGACGCATTGCATGGTCTCGCGGCTTTAATTCTTGCACAAGCTGGATCTTGTAAGGTCGCAAGCCAAGATCTTTGCGCAAAATCTTCCATAAAGTTGATGGACAAAGCTCCAATTGCTGTGCACGGTGGCGAATCGATTCATTCGGGTCCTCTTCAACATTTTGCTCTACAGCGGCAATTGTTTCTTCGGTGCGCACTGTTCGACGTCTCTGCGGATGCGTATTATCACATAGAGTAAACGTAGTGCGAAAACGATCCATGGTTAACCGAATTAATTGCTCTGATGGACGATTATGTCGACCATAAAATGGACGGAGCTTGCGGTAAACTTCGCGAACTGAACCATTATTTTCGAAATAAATTTGCACGATTTGCAAGCGTTGTTCTTTTGTCAACCTGTTCATGATGAAATGGCAAACCAAACTGAACATAAATGACATTAGAGTTGCCAGATTTGACCATAAAATGCCAGTTTTATCTCTATTCGAAAAACAAACCTCTAAAAAAAACACCCTTTAGGATGGGCATACTTCGAAAACTACTTTTGGTAGTAGAATATTTTCATTGACCGCGCAAATTGCCGTAATGACAATATTCACATCGAAACTTTTAATTATTCAATTACGTTATAATGCATTATTGTGTTACAGTGTTTCCACTAAAACGGCAGACTTTATTCATGAAAATGCAACATTTTTATTTAAAAACTGTTGGAAACTTTGATATTATAAGACAGAAAAATAAATGCATTTGAATAATTAAAAACACATTAGCAATTAAAATGCAATAGAACAATAATAAATAATAGCAAAACTCCACCCATCGTTTAAGATCTAACTACACTAAACTTTCAACCAAGAAAATTAACAAAATTCCCACGTTCTAGTCGATTAGTTTAAGATCATTAAAATTTTAAAAGTTTCATTTTACATCAACTTTCAAAATTAATAGTGGGGCTTAATTTAATTAACAGTCAAGAAATAATTAAGACAATTTAATGCAAATTTCAACAAAAATAGTTCAGCAGTGCTATTACTAATTACCTAAGGGTACTACATTCGTTATACCACACAAATCACATGCGAACTTTTAATTATACTAATTAAGCAAATAGTATCTAAATTGTACTTACTAAAAAAAAAACCAAAACACATAAAATAAAACTAAAAACATTTTTTAACAAAAATTGTATTTGTGTACTAACCATTTAAAACAAAAACAACTTTATAGAAACAAAAACAAAACAAAACCAACGGTTCTGAACGAGTTCATCGTTAAAAATAGCAACATGGGCTGTGCAAAATTTGAAAAAAAAATTGCAGAAAAAAACAAAAGAAATTAAAGTAAACTAAATAAAAATAAAATTAAGCAAAAGCAACGAAAAACGTGTTGAAAGAATTTTCATCAAAATAAGCAAAATAAATATTTAAGTAATTAAGAAAAAAATTCCCGAAACGAAGAACTACATATGTAACACATATATCGCGACATTCAGTAGTGGAGCTCCGCCTCTATTATGCCACTACGACTAGTGTAGCTTTAATAAAATCTTAGGTTTACTTAGAGCCGATTTCATATTGTCCATGTTAAAATTTAACTTCCAAAAGAGTCAAACTACCAGTTAAGTTCCAGTTAGAACTTAACTAAACATTATGAACCACCATACAGCCCAAGAGCCCACTGTAGAAAAGTTGTATACATAAGATTACAAAATAAGATATACGGGAATGATAGTAATGCATTTTGCAGAGATTAACCAAGCAGGGTTGCCTTGCCAAAGCCCGTCCCCATGCCCGAAATTGACTGAATTTCGCACAATTTTGTTGTTTTAATTAAAACTGTATAAAATTACAGCTCGATATGCATGCCAAATGATAGAACTCAAAAAGGCTTAAAGAATGAAGTTCGAAGAGTCTAAAAAGAAGAAAGAATTGGGTTGCCTTGTCGAATCCTGTCTTAAACGTAGGTTGACACCACTTCTTAGGGCCAATTTTTCTTGAATAAGTTGTAGCCTATCGGGCTTTGGCAAGGCAACCCTGGTTCGTTAATTTCACCAAAATGCGTTACTATCTTTCTCGTATATCTTATACACTTTTTCGACTCGACTTTTCTACAGCGGGCTCTGCGCCTATTAGAATAAGTAAAATAATTCAATATAATTTGCACATCTACACTGAGAAAATGTTTTCTTTGAATATAACAAATTATGTTTGGTATATAGGAATTAAATATTTGATTAAGTCAAACATAAAATGCTTCAACCAACCTGAACTACTATTTGATCCAAATGCAATATGTTTGATTCAAATAAATATTTGTTTGCTCCATGTTAAATACATGTATGTATATATATGTGTGTTTTATTCATAATAATCATTTTTAAAGTGTAGTTAACTATAATTATAATATAATTTTTTAAATTGAATTATCAATTGTCTGGTAATATTAATTTCGCTTTTCCATTCAATATTTAATATTAAATAAAACCGGAAAAGCACTTTCGACATAAAGTAGAGTTATGCTGTTTTGAAAAAAATCACAGCCAACTTATGTATTTAATAAAATTTTCGATTTATTTTATTTTGTTGTGTTAACACAAAGAACTTTCGAGTACGAGTACATACTTAGATGTTCCAACTAAAAAAAAAATTGGCACACAGACAATATTTAATTGATTAAAAAGCCGGAAAATGTTTTATCCTTCATTATGTTATCGCTCTACCTCTCTTTTTTACACATGTACATGCATATGTATGTACTCGTATATATCTCATTGCTTTTGAATATTTATTTCTTTTCCAAGAAACGTTGTGAAATCGTATAGATATATTTTAAGCCACGTGGGTTGAGTTTGTTTGTTGATTTTGCATTTACTATTTGAATTTGCTACGCAGTTTGCATTTCAGATATGCATGCATTCATTAATGTGGGGCAAGCGGATTAAGATGTGGCTGGCTGCTAAGTGTGGGAATTTCCCCCGCAATATAACATTAATAGCAAATAAATTGTTTCAATAATTTGTTTTGATCTCTTGCATGAATATCTCTTATAATGTTAATGTTCACATAAATACATATGCTTTGATAGTTTGAGATATTTACATATACATATATACATGTTAATAGCTACACTTCGATAATGTTAACCTATTTATATAACACATTTCTGGCTCCAAAGCAAATATTTTTTATTTCGGTGGAACTGTGCATATACTTTCCTTATATGTACGTATTTTCGAAAAAAAATATTGAAAAATAAATTACCCTATTGTACCATAAACTCTTGGGGTGTATACTCTCAAAATTGTTCAAGTAATTAATTCTGACTTTGATCTTGTTTTCGCCTGTTTATTTATATGTACATAAAAAATTTATTCAACTCTATGGTAAAACGCTTGGCTAGGTCATCAACGTCCATGTTTATTTATTCAATTAAGATGTTGTTAACTTTATTAAAGTTATTTTTTTCCAAGAAATCAATTTCTTATATTTTTTTGTGCTAAAACTATTTGTTATTTTAATTTTTCCCCTTTTGCTCTTTACAGCTTGTCTCAGTCGATGGCATACAGAGTGGTGTACCCACGTTGACCACATCCACGCTTACACCGACCACACTACGCAGCATAGAAGAAACTTTCATTCAACTGACTAGTGAACCGATTAATGCACCCTATCAAGCCGGTTTTATACCGCCACCATTGGCACCTTTCTCATCGGTAAATAATAGCGGAGCAGTGGTCACACCAACAACAAATTATAGCAGCATAAATGATTTCAACGATGGGCTGGATACCGAATCTGAAGATTCTAAAGGATCTTGGAATGCTGCACATCTTGATGAGGAAAATTCCATGGCGTCAACAGATACTTGTAAGTATTTGAAAATTAACAATACAACAAATTGAAAAAAATAGATGGATAAAAAACAAAATAAATAAATGGATAAATAACTTCAAAATTATCACATCTGCCCAAAGATGAATTATATTTGATCCGACAGTGTTAGTGTTTAACATAATAAAAATTGGCGTCTGCCGACGCATAGGTGATACAATACCGGGATATGATCTATTCAAAACGAAAAAGATTTTCGCTCAACAAAACGATAAGTAGCCTCAGAAAGTATAATTTAATATTGTTAAAAATTCTAGGAGAAATAAAATCGGATCGATTACATGCCGCAACATTTCTATATAAGAAGATTTGACAGACCGTTTATCCATTTAAAAAAAAATTCATTTTTCTATTTGAGTCTTACTTTTGAAGTCATGGAGCGAAACTCTTTTTTCTGGCGCTTAAAAGTACCTGTTTGTAGGCAATTTATTACGTACAGTATGCATCAAAATTTTCGAATAAAAAATAATTTATCTTTGGGCAGCAATAGTAGTAGCAGACACTTTAAAGTGTCACTAGCTGCCCCAATATCATATGTTGTCAGAGAAAAAACAGAGGTCAACTTGGCTTCAAGTTAATATCAAAAGTAAACGTTACCAAAACTTTCGAAATAAATTCGTAAAAAACAAATTCTTACGTTTGCTTCTCTTTATCCTTATTTCAGCAAGTGGCGCCACAGACAGTACATCCTTTCAGAATGGCCTCAACGGAATGGGTAATAATTCCCTTGCTACCTCAACATCCTCTACAAATGACTTCACATCGGTAAACATTGCACTTGCAGCCGCAGCAGCGGCAGCAGCAGCCGGAAAAATTAGTAGCAGTATACCAAACAACAAGAATACCTCAAACAGTGCCACACCCCGTCGCAATCAAGGCGGCCGTCGTCCAAACAAATCAGCCAACATGACACCCGAAGAGGAGGAAAAACGCCGCGTACGACGTGAACGCAATAAACTGGCAGCGGCACGCTGTCGAAAACGACGTGTCGATCAAACCAATGAATTGCTGGAAGAAGTGGCCATATTGGAAAAGAGACGCGAGGGTCTACAAAAGGATATCGAAAGCTTAAATACAACCAAGCATGAATTGGAATATTTGCTAGAAACGCATCGTCCCACGTGTCAAAAAGTTCGAGAGGACATGCTAAGCGTAAGCACATATGGTGGCTTGATCGGACCTACCAGCAACTGTGCCACCATAACTGGCCTAGACGCTACGCTCTCCACGACTGGACGCAGTCATTCACCAATCGATCTTAAGCCAGTCTTACTACCTGGCAGCATGCTGGAGGTGATACAAGTTAAAAATGAACCACTTGATACAGCACTCGATTCGGGCTCATCGCTCGATGCTCACGATCACGATGGACCACCATCACCAAAACGTATTTTGCTCACACGCAACAATCCAATGATACCGCCACCGCTACCAAATGTGGCCACACTCTCAGCATCGCTAGCGGCTGCCTCCGCGTCACTGAACACACCAATAATGACTACGGCTCCGGTGAGTTTTAGCAATTTTGGTTTCAATAACAGCTGTGCTACGCTGCAAACGCTGAATGCATTGAATGGCAAACAACGTCCAAATACGCTACCAAATGTGCCGCGTAACTTAACGCAAAATCTAGGCCTTAATGTTGATAACAAACCGCCCACAGACATCAACGGCGTAGCCATACAAACACCTTCGACGGGCATGTTCAATTTCGATTCGTTGATGGATGGCGGTACTGGCTTGACGCCAGTCTCAGGACCATTGATACCAACCTGTTCATCCCAGAATAAACATCCATTGGAATTGACCACGCCCACAAGTGAGCCTTCAAAATTAGTCAGCTTATAACAATAAATGGAGGAGGCGCACCATGAAAATGTGGTGAATGACAACGATTTAATCTGCAGTTGGAAGTGGAATTGGAATCGTAGTTGGTGTGGTTAGCTGAATTGTTGGTCCACTGTATTTAAAGTCAAAGCTGAAGTTGAAGTAGAAGTAGCACACAGTTTAGTTGGAATTGCTTGCTAGTGGAAAATCTTATGCTTTAGAAACATAAAAAAAATCAGAGCCCTAAAACTAAAATAAAACGAGAGTCAGCAAATGAAAAAGAAATTTTATATTAAAATGTAATAAAATCTTTATTTTAAGCAAATGTCTAGATTAAGAAATTTTTTTGTATAAAATACGCATATACCTAGTTACAGAAATGATAGAAGAAAAATAATTTTATATTGCGTTAAATAATTAAAAGAAAATGTTTCTTTTTTAAAAAACAAATTGAGTTATTAAACAACTACCCATAGCGTCATTTCCACAGGAATGAAACTTGAATAAACAAGTAAATTTAGCAAGATTTTTAAAAAGCAATTAATTATAAATTTCTGTTGAAATGCTGCTAAGCACTAGAAAATACTTTTCTGAAAACTATTTTCGAAAGACCCTCAAGAAATCTTTTACAAAAAAACATTTGTATTATTACTTTAAAACTATTATTATTATTTTATTTTTTATTATATTATATTTGTTAAACTGTAAACCAAACTTTTTTATATTGCATCAAATTTTTTTGACAAAATGTTAGATTTTGTGAAACAAAAATTTTGTTAATTTTTTTATTTTCTTTAATGCTCTTTTATAACCAACTGTTTTAGACATTTTTTAAACTTTATTTTTTAATAACTACGCAAATGTATTTAAAAAATACTTTTGCAAGCAACTTTTCAAAGAGAGACAAACAAAAGAATACGATATAAACGAAATAATAGAAGGCGTTGTGATATTTATTAATAAAAGAAATGATACAAAAAACTTAAAACCTTATAAAATAAACTTTAATGTATAAAATGCAATTTTTTAAAACTTCTAACATAAGCAAACAAACAAAATTATGATAAATCAATTAAAAATTTCTCAAAATTAAGCAAATATTTATTTATTAAATTTAAGCGAAAACTTGTCAAATACAATAAAAGAATGTTTCGAAAAATTTTAAATTAAAACAATGAGCTTCATAAAGTTTTTGAATTTTTTTTTCTATTTTTATTTCGCTTAAGGAGCCGATAGCTAAATGCTCAGTGAAAGTTTGTCTGTACCTTAAATTTGTAGCTCAGAAAAATGTTAATAGGTACACGAACATCTTAGCTGAGATTTAACTTACGTTAAAATGTGCCGGCTCCATATTAAACTGGTTTTAAGAATTTTTTAACTTCACTACTTACGGCCTTTAATAATGTAAAGTACTACTTTTGCTACGTTTTTTACACGCACTCAACCAGAGGATAAGCGTAAATTTAATGTAAATTACATTTACGGAACAAAATTTATTACTTCAAAACGTGTCGCCTTGTTATATTATGAAAAGAAAAAAAATATATTGCAAAAAATTTCAAAACCAATACAAAACCAAATATAAGAGTTTTAAAATAAATTATTGTAACTTAAAATATAAAATTTAAACATTTTACTCTTATTGGCAAAAATGAAAAAAAAAAATTTTAGTTTATATTCAAAATAGAGTATTTAAATTTTTAACCAAAAGCAATTTCATATTTTTCTATAGATTTCAAAAAGCAACCAATAAATTGAAAACGTTTTAGCTTGCAAACAAACTTTTTCAATTTGAAGTACATAATTTATTAAAGAAAAAAATATAAAAATGAATAAAAGCATTGATTGCATTGATATAGCGAGCGTTATGATAATAATAAATATTTATTTATATGAAATATTTTTTCAAAAATTATCAAGAGTAAACAGTAACAATTAAAAAAACAATTGCAATATAATAACATTTTAAGACAAACAACAACAAGAATAAATAAAATATAAACTGAAAAACTTAAAATGAAAATGAGTTTTTGTATTAAAATGGAAATGAAATTTAACGTGAATGTCATTGATGATTCGAGAATCTTCTATTTTTAGGGTGATAACTCTTTTAGAATATGGTTATATGAACAAACTGAGATACGAAAGTTATCTCCCAATATTGATAGTAGCTGTTCAGTGACACTCGCCAATCGACCTTTCCCATCCAAGCGATTGTACCCTATCATTGTTTCAATAAATTTGTCGTTTGATAAGATTTGTGGAAAATGGAAAATTATGATCTGTTTAAAGTATTATCAATTCTTGAAAATAATACTTTCATTACCTTTATTTTGTTACCGTATCCCATATATTAATCAAATGAAAACGAAAAATGTAAGTAACAAATCACTTTCCCTTCAATTAGATGAGATCATACTGAAGATCGTATCAAAATATCGTTTCCAGTCTTAATCTATTGAAAGAATCGTTCAGCAAGAGTGTGTCTGTAATCTCTTAAAATTTCCTATCATATCTACAAGGAACGGCGAATTTAAAATTTATAAGAAAAATGTACACCTTCTATTTCAAATTTATGACCAAAAAAGGCCAAGCGCAAAACGATTGAAATTTTTCCACAACCTAAAATAGTTATGCTGCCTTCGATCTAAAAGCAAATTCGGCACTGTATACAACTCTTCAGTGAAAAAAATAATATTTGCTGGACTTGATCGAGAACTTGCACAGTGCGCATATGAAGTTATGCTTCTGCAAGCATTTTTAACTTTTTACTAAAAATTGATAAGCTTAAACAAAAAAAAATTATTATGATGAAAAAATATCCCTCATACCTTTGCGGTTTGTTTGTTTTTTTTTTCTTCAATTTGCTAGAACTTTCGCTCATCAATGGAACAAAAATAGATTTTTCAAATATTTTAACGAAATATCCTCTTAGCAGTCGTTAAAATTATAAATAATTTCGGGGTTATGGCTTAAAAAGTTTGAAAAACGCTGGCACAAACACGCAAAATATGCTGCATATTTTTAGAAGTGAATAATGGCTGTTGATAGCAAAAGAAAAAATAAATTCAAAGTATAGAGGGGTACGGTTTCAGTCTTGTTAAATTGCGCCATTTTTTTTTTGCTTAATGCTTGTCCAAACCATTCCTAGAGTTTGTGAAAAAGTTTGATTGCATTACCATGTGGAACATTTTTTAGAATTTCGTTAACGTATCTTATATAATATAACTGTCTCATCATACCACATTAAAGTTTTCGCTTGTATTGGGGGTGACACGCCTCTTTGTCCAAAATGCACCCGCTTTTTGTACAAAATTTCGTATAATCGTTATTTCCACAGGAAGACCGACAAACGGACATAGCTAAATCGACTCAGAAGTGACGCTGATAAAGGATATACACACTTTTCTACACTTGCGACGCCCGCTTCTATGCGTTACAAACAAAATGTCAAAATGATTTATATACCCTTAGTGTAGGGTATCAAAAGGTCTTAAAAGTCAAAAAGAACATCTGTAAGAAAGGAGAGCATACAAAGAATATAAAAACTCGTATAAATTTCAAGTTCAAGCTGATTACACATTCAACAATAACAAAAAGCAAAAAAAAAAAATCTGAAAAGATGCAAGCAAAAAACCTCAAGTCCGGTCTTTACATTTTTCGTTTATATACAAAAATTCAGTAGTTTTGCTTTCATCGCGAAGATACTAGCAAATGGTGGGTGAGACAAGAAAATCGAAAAAGTTATTAAATTACAGAAGCAAGAAAAGCAAAAACACTTAGGGAATAAAAATTTAAGCGGATTTAATATACCTTACAACACACATTTTATGTATTGCAAAATCGAATTTTTGTTCGGTTAAAAGTTTATCAGAAAGAAAAAACAGAAAATATAGACAATGTTAAAAGCGATTTCCAAAATAATTGGCTTTAGAGGTCAACAAATGAAGGTATCACCAAAAAATATTGTCTTTATTACTGGATGTGATTCTGGATTAGGGTAAGTACATGTGTATGTTTTAAAATAAGTCACGATAAGGATCAAATATATAGTATACTTTGTTGATTGCACAGTAAGTTCAATTACTCATCATGCCGGCGTATACGATTTATACTAAAAGTTTAAGGGTTTTGATCTTAAATATTTTCAACAAAAATGTGTTTCTGCTCTACACGCTGTTACTATATAACAATCTATTTTAGGCTTTGTTCGAATACCCTTATTATTCTGCATGACATGTAAGAAAATTTATTATTGAATAGCATAATTGTAAAAGCACCTCGGGCTAAATTATCATGGTTCCCTTAAAGTTACGAATATCAACGAGAAATTCGCAAATGTTTTACAAATTTAAATCAATTCAATTCGTACCATATTATCATTAAGAGCAATGTAGTGTATAGTATTTTCGGTGACGACCTTACTAGTTTTTGGTTCAAGATAAAAAACTTAATATTAATATCTTCCTTTTTGCAGTTTTTCACTCGCCATGCTTTGCCACTCCCTCAACATGACCGTAATTTCTGCTTGCCATAACGTAAACTCCGAAGGTGCACGATTATTACAAAACCTCAACGACCCCAAGCGTATGATCACTGTCGAATTGGATTTGCTTAAACAGGAGACAATCACAAATGCGCAACAATATGTCGCCGAACTTATGCAAATGAATCGAGACTATGAATTTACAGCACTGGTCAACAATGCTGGCGTTATGTGTTTCGGTGAATTTGAATGGCAAACATGTACACAATTTGAAATGCAAATAAATGTGAATTTGCTCGGAACGATGCGACTGACGAAGGCAATGTTGTCATTGATACGTCAGCACCATGGAAGGATTATAAATATCACCAGTCATTGTGGTTTGCAGGTGAGAAAATGATGAAACTAAAAAAAAGTCTTATGCTATTTAAAATGTTATTAACAGGCCCTTCCTGCGTTGGGTCCATATGCAGCATCCAAGGCAGCATTACGTTTTTGGAATGATACACTGCGCATTGAAATGAAACAGTATGGTGTACATGTTGTCAACTTTATACCTGGTTCTTTTGTAATGGCCAGCAATATTTCAGCCCGGCAGCAAGATCATGCTAAAGATATGTTCGAGGAGTTTACTCCTGAGCAGCGAAACTTCTACGGATCTTATTTTACAAAATTCAATGAATATCTAGCAGTGTTATCAGGTTTTAAGCAACCAAATCAAATGAATGATGAAAAATTATTGCTAAAGTTTAAGGACGCTTTAACTAATACACAACCAAAATCTTTATACATACATGAACCATGGCGGTAAGCAAATTTAACTTTATTCGTTTGTTAATTTTATTTACAATCACATAGGAACTGATTATACACTAAATTTTTGCACACCTAACAGCTACAAACTTTATCGTATGCTATTTAACATTTGTCCAACACTCATTGTTGATTGGTTAACTGTGAAATTTTGTGCTATGCCTACTTATCAGCAAGTAACTGCAGCTAACGCAACATCATCTACAACAAATGGCAACTGCTTGGAAACAGCAGAAAAAACTAAAAATAATTTCATGTAGTTTTTTATATTTTAATATAATAAAAAGTTTATAATAGTGTTACATATACATAATTATAGCAAATTATTTACGCATCTGTTTATGTCTAGGCTTTGCATCGTTAGTCGTAACATATTTTATAAAATGTACTACTTTCAACTTTTCTGGGTAAACAAAGTTTTTTAATTTCAATAAATAAATGCTTTTATGTTCCAAAAAAAAACTTTATATTAAATAACTTCGATATCCAATTGTTCTTAGCATAAACGAAATGTAAACTGCACATGATCCTTTAATCGTAGTGAACATTCGGCTTAGGATTTGGATTGTTCCAACCATCATCGATGCCATCACCAGGAGCACCGCGTCCCAACGCTGCCATTATATAAATTATTGCCACAAATGTTAAAATACCACTCAATACCAAAAACCAAGTCCGTCGCCAAGGTGGTCGCGATGAAGGTGCATATAAACGTCTTGACCAACGTGAAAATATTTCTGCAGGTGTACGACGCTTATATTTATTTTCGTCACGATCTGTACCACCAATAGGAGGTTGCCGAGGCAGCAAAGAGCGTCTACTGCTGGCTTTAATATGTATTTAAAATTAAAATAAGTATATTGATCTTTATCTAAATTAAAATACTTTGTCATAAAAATCTAAAATAATGCGTTAAAAAAAAATTAAAATAAAAAAAAAAATAAAAATTACTTACCATGAACGTCATGAGCTGATGGTGGATTAAAAGCATCCATTAACAGAACGGAATGTGGACTATCATGTTTCACATTTAATGAGGAGTATGCACCATTTGCCTTCAAACGCTCCACACTAGTATTGTGAACTTTAGTCATAGAACTAATTGAAGCAGCAGCAGGTGATTGTGATTTTAAAGCTGCAGCGGCAGCAGAAGGACCAACAGATAAGGAGTCCTCTGATAGCTGCAAAGTATAGACCATACAAAAATAATCAAATATAAATTCGAAACGCTTGCGAAAATTTTAATAATACCAAAGATAAGCCCAAGCCATGACGACCCCAATTGACTTGTGACAAATAAGATTTTAAGGCATCGGCCACTGGAGACACTAAATTTGATGTTGGGAAAATTTCCGTATCGCAAGTTGGACATATGTACCCACGTGGTGTTGTATTTGCTGGTAAAAGTGTTTGACGGGCATTGAGGCAATCCCAGTGAAAGACATCTGGCAAAAGAAAAAATAATAAAATTTATGTAATGAGTTGAAACCCAGTATTTATGTTATGTTATTTGAATAATAAAACAATTAGTGAAAGAACTTTACATAAGTATATTTTTAAAAATAAATGTCTTGTTTATTTAAATTTAACGAATAAGGACTGCATTAGTCAAGGAACAAATTCAATGTAATTTTCTTTTCTCATGCTTCAGTATGCATATGACTAGATCCAAAATACGTGAGGTATTTGTTTGCAAGTTTAACGTATAGGTACTAATATTTTTAATTTTTTCACTCATGTTTTTAACCTCATTCACACCACAACAATATTCCTACAATCCTGGAAAATAGCAAATATCATATCGATACCTAAAGCCAATGGTGATTTGGCTTTCTCATAAAAAAAGCGTTTTGCTTTCTCATAAAAAGCCTTAGAAAGCGCTGTGCACAAACAGATAAGTTTCATTCTGTGTCCCAAAACAAACTGTTCACTGAAAGACAGTCTGATTTCAAGCCAAAATGTTGCTGTCTGACAGTTCTTATTGGTCTCTAAGAAGATGAATCTTTTGAATGCATTGATTTCGCTAATCATGACATTTTAATTTTTATACTTGCAATCTATTTTAATTTTTCTAGTTGTGCAATTGCTTTAATTAAATAACATCTTTCAGGTGAATCGCAGGCAGCAAATGCGAACGGTGTGACTTCTGAGTTGCTGTCAGAACCAAGCAGCGATTATCAAGGGTCGGTGTTAGGACCACATCTATGGTCTAAAGCGCTCTGATTAGATCACTGCAAACTTGTAAAAAGTTTTTCGTAATTTTATTGAAAATATCTTGAATGTCCATTGCTGCTGCATGAAATTGTTTATGCAAATGAACCAGCAAATCTCTATTCGCGTCTAAAGTGTCTTCGCTCTATTTGAATAACACAAAGTGTAAGTTTTAAACAGAAAATTAAAGCATCAGTTTAATCCGTTTTTGGAATGCATTGCCAGCACATGTAATACACAGAAACATGAATCAATGAGATACAGATTAGGCCATAAAGTGCACAAAAACATCAAGCTTATTCGCATGTATGCCACAATTGACCATACAATTGACCGATAAGTGAGTTGCATGACAGCTGCCTGAACCAAAACCAAGTATTTGTAATTCAAATAATAAGTTGTACTTTCAGCTAAAAAGAAAACAAATATTTATCATTCATAAATAATCTAGATCTGTTTTTGTAAAAATCAAAACAAGCGTCAAACTGCAGACAACAAATCAAAACAATAAAGAACCGGCAAACAACTAAACCAAAATGCTTTTGTTTCAGTCAAGGAATTTACATGAGATAACGCCTCCAACGAAATACTAAATAATATTCAGAAGTTGTGAAAATAATTTTTTTTTTATCTATGGTATGCTGAAATTTAAGTTTGAAAAACTCAAAAAAAAGGGACCGTTGGAAAATTTATTAGTAAATATACAAATACATATGTACTAGGATTTAAACAGCGTGAATCCTTAACGTTATAGAGTAATACGAAGCAATTACAGTCTAACAAATAAATAATTTGGAAAATGCATCTAAAATGAATGGCGCTATTGTATGTACAATGCTTTACATTTCTCTCAGAAATTAAAGAAGTGACTTTTTGCATACACCTTTTTTTAACACATTAACACTTTTTATGGCTTTGTTAGGCTGAAATGTATTTATGGATATTCAGGTTTTGCACACACGGTACAAAAATTAAAGACGTATAATCACTCATAGATTCAGTTTTTATTAACAACGGGTAGACTTCTTTCACTAAATTTCGGTCAAAAATTTTTCGTAAACTTATTGAAAATGTTAATTTATGTATTGTATTTGGTCTACGACTTTAACCATACAGACTTTATAAACTAAAACTAATTAGAATAAAAAAAATTAATTAGTTAAAATGTTCCCAAAATTAATGAAAATTTGGAAGATTTTGGCTGAAAATAAAAATTATTTTTTCTAGACATCAGGGTCAATGTACTTAAGTAAATAGCTAAACACAAGTAAAGAATTATATCAAAATATATTAATTGTATTCAAAAAGTGCAATAACTTACGATAGCAAACCAGACGAACGCATTCACCGTTTTCTAGTGTTGTGGAGCAAAGGGTGCAATTTGAAACGTAATCACTGTCACGCAACCACTGCAGATATGACTGAACAATGCACTGTAAAATTTAAGTGTAAAACCAATAAATTTTGGGTTAGTGAGAAAATATAAAACTCCTACCTTTGGATGACTTTGCACCATGCAATGCTCACACACATTAACACGATGTTCAAAACAAAATTGGTTTGTTACTTGCCGCTTTGGACATTTGCACAATCCCATTGTGTTGGAATCCAAGTATTTGCTTTTCCCACTGGCTACGACAAATTTAGAATTTCATTCAGTTGCGTCGTTTCGCTCGAAGCAGACTTTTATAGTGCTGAATTTTGTTCGTGTCGATTTTATTGAATTTTACAAATATTATTTGTCTTTTCGCTAACAAGATTTTTATCCACAAAAGTTAATCACACAAAATATAGAATTTTTTTATTTCTTCACTAACTAATTTCAGAAATAAATTTGACAGCCAGATTGACACTGACAAGCCACGTATTTTCGAGATGGTTTGTGTACCGGTTACTGGTCATTGAGTGCTACCATTCTTTGAGGGATTTCTAAATGTATTTGAATACCATTCATATAGTAGAACATAATCCACACAAAAATCCCACGAGCCTTTTTGGAGTTAAGGCACGTTTTCAAAATAAATCATTTGCGCAACACTCAGAGCCAGTCTCAACCAATACTTTTAATCTAATTTTATATAATATTAAATTTAAAAATCCACCTGTTTTATTATATATGTTACTGGCTGAACTAGTTTTAAGGATAAACTAGTTTTTCCTAGGTAAAAAAAGTTTATCCAAAGCGTGCTAGGATGAACCAGCTTAGCCTATGATGAACTAGGGTTATAATTTACTTTAACGACCTTACTCTCGATTTTCTTGAAATTTCAGTATGTTCCTCCAATATGCTCATTGCCAGTTTCGAGGCGTTGGATATACTATAGTGAATCACGGCCGAAGGCTGTTGCGAAAAAGATGTTGAACATACTGATGGATGTAAGTCCTGAGTCGCTGGCGAAGACCGTCTGTCTTGTCCAGTACCACGCCCTCTTGTCAAAATTCACCAAATTTTTATTCAAAGCTTGTCCGAGATATTCCTAGTATTCATTAAAAATTCGGATGCACTGCATCACATAACTTACTCAATATTGCGTTTTAAATGTTCTATTTGTGTACCGATTTGCATTCACAAGAGCCTTGTTTGAAGGTTTAGCTTGTGTAGCGAATTTCATTCACTAATCGTGCTTATTTTCCCTGTTGTCGCGATTTCTACAGACTGACGGACATGGCAAAGTCGACTCAAGTGGTGACACTTGATTTTAAATTATTGCTTAATATAAACTCACACTTTACATCGGCAACACTGATACTTGTGGCCGGGTTTTCGTAAATTCGAAAACCAGAAGCCAGAATTATCAAAACAATGCAATTTTTTGGAATTGTTATTTTGCTCACATATTTCTATCAGTTAGGATTTGCGAATAATAGAGAGGGTAATGATGGACAATGTAGTATAGAATCGAGGTCCAACTGCAATACTGAAGAATCAAATGGATCTGAACGGGGCCACGGCAAAAGAGCAAGTGGGATCTATAGTGAAGGTATGGATAAGAATAAAGCTGCATGTAGTCATATATTTTAAAGAAAAATCTGCACTTTCAGAGACAAACGTAATAATAAAAGCAATGCTATCTGCACAGAACGAATATGAACCCTGCGTACCAGACGACGACAGCTGCATCTGCCACGCCGCCGTTATTGCAAATGATATCAAACCCTTTCGTAAGAACGGTATTAGTAAGGAAATTATAGAATCAACTGCCAAGTATGGCACACGTTATAAAATCCTTAGTCACAAATTATATCGTGAGGAACAATGCATGTTTCCTGCACGCTGCAGTGGCATTGAACATTTTATTCGTGGGCTTCTGCCTCATGCTAAAGATATGGACTTAGTGGTTAATACACGCGATTGGCCTCAAAGTCAAGGAGGTTTCGGTAAAAAGTTGCCTGTGTTTTCTTTCTCAAAAACTAAAGACTACAGCGATATAATGTACCCGGCATGGTCCTTCTGGGCTGGCGGCCCAGCTATTTCATTACACCCCACTGGCATCGGACGTTGGGATTTACAGCGAGAGAAATTAATACGTGCCGCAAATGATACATCCTGGGAAAAAAAATTATCATTAGGATTCTTTCGTGGTTCACGTACTTCAAGTGAACGTGACAGTTTGGTTTTACTCTCGCGAAAACGTCCTGAGCTGGTAGATGCAAAGTACACTAAAAATCAAGCTTGGAAATCTTTAAAAGATACACTTAATGCTGAACCAGCGCAAGAAGTCTCTTTTGAAGATCATTGTCGTTACAAATATCTTTTTAATTTTCGAGGTGTCGCCGCTAGTTTTCGTTTTAAGCATCTGTTTTTATGCAAATCATTAATATTTCATGTCGGTGATGAGTGGCAAGAGTTTTTTTATTATGCCATGAAACCCTGGCTACACTACGTACCGCTATCGTCAAGTCCCAGTCAGGAGGAAATAGAAGAAATTATAAACTTCTTTCAAAAACATGACGATTTGGCGAAGGAAATTGCAGAACGTGGTTTCCAATTTATAAGGGATAATCTGAGGATGAAAGATGTACAATGCTATTGGGAGCGTCTTTTGACGGAATATCAAAAATTGCTAAAATACGAGGTGCAGCTAGATGTGGACATGAATGAAATATAATATCCAAAGTGCCAATTTAGGAAATTCGATAATACATACACATATGTTTATAGTAAGTCCAAGTATTTTAGATCAAGGGTTTTTCTCAAATAATTTAAAAATACCTACATACTTAAGTTCACTTTAACTATATAGTGCTAGGGTAACCATACAAAGAATTGTTCTCGAATGTCTTTGCGTCCTCACAAACCTGTAAATGTTCTAGATTTTAGATTGTTTTCCTGTAAATTTCCTCGAATAAGATATTTAGAGATAGATTTTTTTGCTCTTCAATTTAAAAACTTAAAAAAATCAGGATACAAGTAAATTTTCAGTAAACCGGTTAAAGATTTAAAATGCATATAAACGTCTTCAATTTGTCAATTGAAGCAGCAGAATGAGAAATATATGGTCAGCGATTATACTAGCTCTGTGCATCTGAACGTTAGCAGATCTCATATACTATAGGCCTATTTGATAGTCATCGCTTAAACGGAAAATGGTAGGCTTCATATCAAAAACAGCCTTTGCTATTTTCTGTCACTTCTAAACTTCACAACTTCGTAAAGTCCAAAGCAAAATATGCGATTCTAATTTTAAAGGAGTGTCAATGTTGACTAATATGACGTAAGTTTGGACGAATAATGATAACTATTTGAAGAATATTCTTAAATATAATGAATATATATTACGAACTGACATCAACATTCAAATGTAGTACATCTTTTTAAATTAAGTACACAATCACCAGTTTTAATAAAATAGAAAGATTCAAAAAAGAAATACATTTTTTCATTATTAATTTTGAAGTAAGGACGCGCCTCACTTACATGGTTTGCTTGAAAAATAAAAAGTTAGCCTCTTGCTACAAATACGTATGTACGTATGGCTGTAAATGTATTTCATTTAACTGCTCATATTTTTTGATTTTTATTACGTTGATATTAATATTCATTTTTATTAAAAGGAAAAATATAAATATGTTCTCACTTTTACAACTGTAAGCTACATCATAACCAAACATTATTTTTTTTAACTTCCGAATTTTCCCTGCTGAAAATATCTGGCAGAAAAAGTTCGGAAGGTGTAGAAAATTAAAAATGCATTATTGGCACAAACCTCAGACTTAGAAGGGAATCGAAGGAAAAATAGAGGAAAGTTGGATGTGAAAATTTTAAATATCAATTCTCACAATTTTTTGAGTAGGGGCCTGATATTTTGCGTATTGATAAAATTTATCAATGTTGTGAAGTCTTGTAAGTCCACAGTCAATGGTATATGGTAACCTGTGAGAACAAAGATTCATTATATTAAAAACTTTACAACATTTTTTAAAATCCGTTGAAATTTCTGAAACCAAAAATGCGACAAAATTTCCGGAATGTCTCTAAGCCATTATTACTTGAAAAAATCTTTGAAAAATAAATCAGCATTTGTATAAAAATCTTAAATTAAAAATAACAGATATTTTTATTTTTTTAAGAATATGATATTATAAATTACTGGTGTAAAACTATTTGATTAACCAGTAAATTTTTCTTCTTGTCCTCAATCAACCGACAGAAACACTAAACGTCAATAACAGCTGTTGGTGCGGTCACTTAAAATAATTCGCAGTGGCGTAATTGGACGCACATAAGAGTTAAAAGTTCACAGAAAACTTACCAAATATGGCTTTTCGACAAAGCTATAAACTTGCCAGTAAACAGGCGATACGCTGGTTTCCTGGTCACATGGGCAAAGGCGTGAAACAAATGCAGGGAAAACTTCGTGTCACCGACTGCATCATAGAAGTACACGACGCACGGGTGCCATTTTCCGGACGGAATCAAGAATTTAAACATGATATGGGCAACGTCAAGCCGCATATACTAGTGTTAAATAAAAAGGACATGTCGGAGCCCCGCGAACTACGTAACATTGAAAGTAAGCTCAAGCAGGACGAAAACGTTGACCATGTTATTTTTACAAACTGTAAAGATCAACAATGCCAAGGAGTACGTAAGTTGCTGAGGTTGGCGAATGAGCTGATTATCAACACTGATCGCTATAATCGTGCCAACGAAAAGGATTTTTGCTTAATGATAGTCGGTGTTCCGAATGTCGGCAAGAGTTCCCTGATTAATGTTTTACGCAATCGTCACTTGCGCATGAAAGGCGCTGCCAAAGTCGGTGGTATTGCAGGAATCACACGGTCCGTCATGGAAAAAATTAAAATATCCGATGATCCTCTTGTCTATATGATTGACACACCCGGTGTGTTAGAACCACGGATAAACAGTGATGAAACCGGCATGAAATTGGCGGCTGTCGGATGTCTTCCTGATCATTTAGTTGGTGAAGATCTGATTGCAGACTATTTACTCTACTGGATGAATCGACAGCAACGTTTTGAATATGTGCCCATCATGGGACTGGAGAAACCAACAGATTCCGCTGCCGAATTATTAGTTGGTGGCGCAATGAAATTGGGTGCTAAAAAAAAGTTCAAAAAACTTGATGGTCAAATCATGTGGATGCCGGATGTGATGTTAGCAGCACAATACTTCATTAAACAATTTCGACTTGGAACTTTCGGTCCAACTAACTTAGATAAAGAATTTAAGTTATAAAGTTCAAAATTTTTATTGTGTAAATAGTAAATTTTAAGTCCAGATTACGAAGACGTTCTAGTTATATTTAAATAAAATGTGAAAATAATGCCATTTATTTTATTTTTTGTATTCATGCCTTAACTACACATAAACTTTACTAAATCCTGGAAATCAAATGTTCTTACTGCATAGCTATGTCACTGCCATCTAAAATCGGCACATCAATAGCAATGTTGCCTACTCCTGGTACTGGAATTGAATATGAAACAGCATTTTCTACGCTGCTTACGCTATCATGTAAGTCTGTTTGCAAATCATGCTGTAAACTTTGCTGCAAGTCCTGTTGAATTTGATCATCGCTACCTGCATCCATGGCAGCAGCAACTGCATCAACATCGCTGAGATCCTGTTGCAACTGTGCCACATCCATAGCTCCGCCGATACCGAAAGTAGCATTTATAATTCGTAACTCATCAGGAACTCCAAGCAAGCGTTCATTAATCACTCGCTGATATGGTGAACGCCGCTCATAGAAATCTATAATTAATTCAGGATTTTTCTCGCGCACCTCAGCACCAGGAACCAAATCGAATTCATCACAAAATTGCCATTTAATTAAATAAGATACATCAGCGATAACATCGGTTGCACCCACAATTTGTTCAATAGCAAGTCCACGTTCATAGCCGCGTGGTTTTTGGATCTCTTCTACCTTGGGTTTCTTTTCTCCGCGTTTTTTCGATTTGGCGCGAGATTCTTCGAACTTTTGTATCATCGCTGAGCAGTCACAATTCTCCTCGGGCTCCCACGTATTATCAGTGCTGCAAGATGGGTACAGGTTTGAGAAAAGTAGATCTTGATCAAAGAATTCATATAACTTACGATGGGTATCCACGCCATTTAATGTAGTACTCGACTTTTCCTTCGGGTGTAATGCGTTTGTCCACAATTTTCTCAACAACAAAGCCAGTTTCTTTAATGGGTTTAACCATTTTTCGTGCAATTTTTAAATAAAGAACTACAAGTCCTGGAAACTTATTTTGTGTGTAAACAATCTTTCGAAGAAACTCTGGTTATGTTTATACTTCGAATAAGTGTTGCCGCATTCAGATTTAATTTTCTTCCAAATACGGAAGAAACACAAATGTTAAATTGATGTAAATATGTCAGTTCACATAATCCCCCATGTTGTACAACATAGCTTGACTACAATATTTAATTAATTGACGTTAGATACAAGCCATTGTACAATTAAGACTCTGTTCACATGAGCGTTATTTCAACGCGCGTTAGCTAGAAGTGACTTACGACGGTTTTACCGTTCAAAGTACTATACGATCGCGGTATTTACGTCAAGCGGCGGAATTAAGTTTAATGCATAACGCGTCAACCACTCAAACTCTGTCTAACATGGTTTAATGGTGGTTAGCTAACGCGTTGACGTAAATACCGCCAGTGTAAAAACCGCTTAACGATAAAACCGTCGTTAGATATATCGAGTAAACAGAATCGCGACGCACGAAGAACCACGGCAAGTCCAGCTGTCATTTTGTGTTAACAAGAAAGTAATATTTGTACTGAAAAATATTGATTGTGTCAAAGTGAAACCTATTTTATTATGTGAAAAAAAGCTTTCTATAAATAATTCGTTGTAATTCAATTCATATATGCTTATATTTTTAATTAGAATCACTTTTATAAAATGAAAATTGACACTACAATCTTAAATTAATAAATTGGCACAAGCTGATTGGAAATGTAACACTGATCTGTCTGCCGCGATGGCAAAACTTAAATTAAATCTAACTCCACCGTCAGCGGTAGCGGCATTTACGTTGTGCGCCGCATATCTGTTCCATTTTATTCAGTCATATGTAGTTAACGTTTACACAAGGAAACTCTTGAAAGAAAGGTTTCCGGTTTGTAGGCAAGAAGGGAAAAATTAAAGGGTGGTGTAAAGAATTTGTCTTACCCGCCAAATCCCTTTCGTTATATTCGTTAGCTGATGTTATGCTTTGAATTTACGTTTGTTGCTTTGAAATTTTCGTGCACAAACAAATTCTAGTTTTCGTGTGTAAGCGCAAAACAAATTCACAAAAAGAATAGACAAGAATTTGTTTGTTTTTTTTTAATTTTGGATTTTGAATTTTCTTTCGTATCTTCTGAACGTGGCCGATTTGATAATTCAACTGTCATAGTTTTCTCTGCTAATTTAACTGGCTGCCAACATTGCAACGCGCACGAAATGGTTTTGCTAGATAACTCATCAGTAATTTAATACAATTAATAATTAGTGGAATTCCTATTAATATTAAATACATTATTTCAGTTTATTATACGGTTAGAAAAGTTCGCAAATGCTGCTAAAACTGATTCTTCATTTACGGTGACATTTAAACGATGTAAGTGTGATAGGTGAAGCCTCTCCTGGAGCGTTAGTTGCTGCATAGTAAAGATGTTTTTAGAATTTGAAACAATAATCCTTTCATTTAATCCTAGTTAATGGCCACAACAGACCCGTGCCTCGTCAAGGAAAACCACCGCTGCCAGAACCAGAAGAATTTCTATGCTTGATGCGTGCACAAAGTAAATCGAAAAAGGTAAATTAACACCTAATCAGAATGTTCCGTCCCTTACTGTTTGTACAAATCATTGTAGATATCCACCGTAGTACGGCAGGAAGATGTGCCCAAAATGATGAGCATGTATGCTCAATTCATGAAAAGCAATATGGATGGCCTAAAACGTGTGAAGAAAGTCAAAAGTAAAGCTAAGGCAGCAAAGGGATAATAAAATAAGCTTTTAGTTTGGTAACTGGAATATATTTTAGTTTTTTAATGTGAAACACAAAGTAAGTGTGCGCAGTAGCATCAGTGGAAGCATTTACATGATTAAAATTATATAATGAATTTTTTAGCAATTTGTGTATTTTTAAATGGTTAATGACAAAAAAGGATGGATAAAGAGTCCAAGTACTTAGTTTACTTACACTGTTTGTAATAAGCAAACCAACCTTTTCAGCCCCGAAATAGATGGAGCAAAACTACCTGGAGCCCCGATCTGTGGTAGCCTGCGAAAGATGCCCATGTGTATTGCTGTTATTTTACTTAGATGACAAAAGATTCAAGAGGGCAAGGAATAGCATATATAATTCAGAGCTTGAGCAAATAAAGTCGCACTTTTAAGTTTCCTTGGGTAAGGAAATATATGCTTAGAAAATGTGTAAATTTCCTGCAATTGAGATTAGTACCTGTGTGATGTTCTCGATAGAATGTGTGGACCAGTTTTATTATTGTTGTGTTTATGACCAGGAGTACCTCCTCAACCGATAAGGGGCTAATAACATGTAATGATCAAAATAAAAAAAAAGTAATTTTCCTGCATAAAAATATAAAATTACATGAAAACAAAAAAAAGTCACTCACAAAATGGCAAAACTAGGCTTATGTAATGTGTATGCTGACAGTGTGACCAAAAAAAAAGGCCATTCTGTTACGTTTCCCACAAAACATGCAGGAATAGTCACATTTTTGGGGCCCCCATGAGCTCGGCGTCTGGGGCCCGATAGGAAGAATCTCAATCCACCGCTAGTTAGGGCTCCTCTAGCTCGGAGCCGTGCTCAATTTAGCGCTGGTCCGATGGTTTAAAATTTTACTTTCAATTTAAAAAAATCCCAAACTACTCTACCTTGATATACTATTTATTCACAATAGTTGAGAGCAGTTCAATAAAACTTTTTTGATCCAGAAAAATAACTTGATTTCAATGTAGAATTGCGCGCCAGATGCTGTCAAGATCCGATTTCCATTCAAATCAATCACCGAAAGTGGAATTGAAGTCCGCCGACAAGCATTGGAGTCTTACCCTTAGGTCAGCAGAAATCGCGGCCATCCTAAAACATGGAAACTTTCGCTAGAGCAGGAAATATGTGAATCGGAGAAATGTTGGTGGAAATTGAAGGCACTAGCTACTGATCGTGCACGTTGGAAAAGTGTAGAGGCCCTATGCTCCATTAGGAGACAAGAAAAAAAACTTGATGAAAACGTCAAAAAAGGTTTGCTGAGTAGACCGGTTATGCATAGAGGAATTAAATGGTACAATATAAACAATTAAAATGCTTTCACATAACTTTTTTTATAGTCACACTCACGACCACCTAAAAAAAATTTTAAACAAATAAACCAATTCTTATATAAAATTTTATTATATAAAAATTTAATTCTAGACTACGTAATAAGTTTGTTTTTTAACGTCATCGTTAAGTAGTAAATATTATTTAACAAATCATAGATAAAATTTAACAGGAGTGTCCAATGAATATGGGTTTTTTGAATTTATTTAAACTTTTTTAAATGTGCTGCCTTAGTAACCAAACATTATTAAGGAAAGATAATGGTTGAATTTGACAGAACATGTAATTGATATTATGTATGATATAGCAAATTATTTATTTTGAATATTTTAAGAGCTATTCAACGAGGACTCGCCGACTGCAATCAGTGATAAACAATTGAATTTGAGTTACTTTAACTTTAAAAAACAATATTGTCAGATACTAAATTTAGGAATCTTTACAATCTCAATAAAGTTGCTCATTCCACAGAAATATCAGAGCCCATCTCAAAATTTAACTCAAAAAGTATGTGTGATTTGGCGGAGGAGAACGGGATCTGATCTTTTCGTCGAATGAATTTTCGAGAGTAAAGTTTTGTAAATATGTACTTGTATAGTGTCTGATATTACTCTAAACTACTTATAATCGAATGCCTGTACAATTGCTCGACTATGTATTAGTTACAAAATAAACAAAACCAAATATATTTGATTTCTTAAAAAACTCATATTCATTACTGCACTTTTCTCATATCACATCATATGGGGAAATATCGCATGAACTTACACCAAAGAATCTTAAAATGAAAAAAAGCAAGTTTCTAAGAGTAAAAGAATATCCCTAATAAGGGGAAGTTCGGAAGACAAAAATCAAACTTACAAAACAGTGATGTCATTAAAATAGCTTTGTATCGTAGTTAATAAGATACTTTGCCTTTGTGGCGAAATTTGGTTTTATAATATCCTGCTAAAGCAAAATATAAAATCATGATAGAGGAACCGCATGTCTCTTATGTCTTAATACTGTAGCCATACATCTAACTTAAAAGACGTTGCGTCTCATGTTTTCAAAGACACACGAGATGGGGCACATTATTGTCAATTTTTTGTCGCTTTACCAAAACAATTATAAGAAAGATATGATTCGCCTTTAACATATTATATAACATAATATATGACCGCAAATTTGTAAATCGTAATAAAAATTAAATTTGAATAAAAGTTCTACAATTTGCCTATAAGTTCAAAATCTCTAAGGAAATTTTTTTTTTAAAAGTAGGTGTCTATTTAACACCTCAGAAAGATACTTTTCCGAGTCTCTTGAAAGATAAGAAAGAGGGGAAAATATCTTTAAACTTCATACGCCAAATGACTCTTATAAGCCCCTATAAAGAAATTGCAAACATAATATGTTGTCTTTCAACTTGCCTTTAAAAGGTCAGTAAAGAAAGAATTTATACATATAATTATTTTAAAATATCTGTGTATGTTCTCATGATCTAAGTGAAAAGTGCGAAAAAGCTAAGAAAAAATTATAAAAAATCACGAAATATCAAACATAATTTTTTCATTTCCACAATTTATTTTTGAATGACCTTTTTATTTGATTTAAAGCTTCAAGCTAAATAGTTAAGAAGGCTAATAGCTAAAGTAGTTTAACTTAATTATTGTTTTATTATAAGAAATGATTTTCCGCACGAATTAAGTTTTTTGAATTAAGTCTATTATACTTTAGCATAAAATATATTCATTGCAACAGGTTGCATTTTAAAAAGCTCGTAGCCAAAAAGCTCTAAATTCCAAATTATTGATATATAACAAGGCGCATGCAATATATCGATGAGAATAAGAAAGTGGCACAAATGGCAAAATAGTTACAACACAACTTGGAAGACCTATTTATTTTTATAAGCAAACAGCGCTTTATCAATCGATTTAACACACTTTTATCCATGTATCTTTTAAAATACTGAAGCACTTTTAACTATAGTTATAAATAAAAGTGCAGACATAATTTAGTATTAAAAGACAATAACAGTTACCTTAAATTAAAGTGCCAAATTAGACAGGTGAATCCAAATTTATAGATTCAGGGGAGCTAATTATTTAAGTTCAAAACACAAAGTGTGATTTCATGCGAGATTCGTCCATATATGTGCAAATATGTAAATTGAATAAAACAAATTTATTAAACCTTTTTCTTCAATTGCCGTAAAGCACATTTTGCTGCAGTACACTTGGCAATACGATAATTACGTCCAACACCACGAAAAGTCCCTTTCCAGAATACATCAACAGTAACACGAACGCGCCTACCATCCGCGAGCTTTTCAGGTTTGCTGAAAAATAAAATTTAAAAAAAGTACATTGCGTTAGTCGGATTGTAAAAATATTTTCTATAGATAACTGACTTTTGGCCAGTCTAAATCTGTACAAATTTAAAAATTCCAAATGAAAAATCTTTATATTTTTTGTTCTGAAGAGAGTATGCGCGAAGATAATTTAAATGAAATTAATTTTTAGTAAAATCTTTGGTGAATTTCCATCACATTTGTTGTTTCTCGTAAACAATTTTTAGCTCGCCTTTATTTTCAAAACGGTTTTAACGAATTCGATGAATCTTTGACAATTTGTGTTCTATAGAACTAAGGATACTTTTTAGAGGAAATTAAGCATGTCCTATTCTTATATAACGGCGATGCTTCACCCCAATAATTTTTCTTTTTTTTTACGTTAAACTCACCTTCACGTATTATAATCTACAAACTATCCAAGTTCACCGAAATCGATAGAACCGTCTTGAAAATACTTAAGAGCAGCAATCATATTTGAGTCTAAAAGTGCTTCCAAAAAAATAAACTACAAATTCATAAAAACGATCAAACATAATTTTACTTAAAACGACTTCTGAGGCACTAAATTAAAGGACACATGACCGCGTAGTCCTTTTTAATTGATATTTCTGTTTCACTTCAGCTTTCTTTTCATCTACTGTGTAATTATATATCATGTTCATAACAAAAAATACTTAAGAATTCACAATATTTAGCTTCATCATTCGTTTTGTCAAGCACATAGTTTTTCTCGAGATTCTTAGCAAGTCAGGGTTTTTTTTATATGAACATTGAATGTAATGATTAATGAACATCTTTAACGATGCCAAAACAAACGTTGCTAAGACAAATTTGTTTTCGTTCAGCTCAAAACTAGGGTGTGATATTCTTCTGCCAAGATGTAGAAGCAGAGAAGAAAAAGAATTCAAGTTTAAGTTGGAAGAAAAAACAATTGAAAAATAATGTTTGAAGAAGCTCTACATAAAAGCTTTCAAACTAAAATTAAAATCTAAGTTATTTTTTGTGTTTTCTTAAAAAAAATAAAACGTTAAGGCAAAACGGTTTAAGCAGGATCAGAGCCCACGAATGAAGCGAAGTGTGCGGGGACGCAGGTTTGGTGTACGATGCGAATATCGGGTAGATCTCTCTTATATGAATTTTGGGAAAAAAGTTTTTAGAAATAGTATAGGACTTAATCAATATCATACCCAAATTTAGCCGTTTCTGGTTCCAATTCAAGTAACTCACGTATTGGTGACTTTGGTACTGAATTACTGAATTGATCTATTTCGGGTTTCATCATATTGCTGTAGACCTGCCACACCACATCAAGTGACATATTCGAGTCCAAAAAAATTGCACCTGCAACAGATTCAAAAACATCTCCTAAAGCCTTAGGTACTTCAACATCTTCGGCATCATCACATTCTTCCTCAGACAACAGATAATACTGAATTGAATATAAGCAAATTATGTAGTACGTTTAGTTAACATTAATATCACCATTTATCTACCTCTTCGCTAATGCTATGACCATTTTCATTTTGTATGCGCACAAAACGATCAATAACTTCATTAAGACCAGGCGATAAGTGTCTAAAATATTTGTGGAAACCATGGCGCACCGCTAGCGATGCAAATATTGTGTTATTAACTAAAGCCGAACGTAAATCAGTCAAAGCACCCGGCGAATGTTGACGTGGATCTTCATATAAGTGTCGTGTTATTAAGTAATCTAAAACAGCATCGCCGAGAAACTCTAAACGTTGATAACAATCAGTCAAACGATTTGGTGAGTAGCTAGCATGTGTCATTGCTTGTAGCAAATAGGAACGATCACGAAATTTGTAGCCTAATGTTGCTTCGAATTTGTCAAAGCCTGTTAGTAAAATTTCCAATTCTTCATTGGCATTTGGTGAATAGTGTAGCAGTGGACTTTTCGGAGCTGTCCATTCACCGAACACTGTAATCATATTTTCCGCATCAGGATTGGTGCTACCGGGTTGTCGAGTTTCATTCGGATTATAAGGCTTACGTACATATGGAAGAACACGTATGCCTAACCAAGCCATAAAAAGTAAAGCACCACGTGAGCCACATTCTATAAGATATGCACCAATGAGTGCTTCAACGCAGTCAGCCACCGATTTGTCTGCGAAAAAAAAATATAATTGATTTCTTATTTTCTACGTGTGCCTTAAGGCGTATTCTAAACATACCAGGAATGCTATGCTGTGTAACTAAATTATAAGGAATGAACCAAGTAAAGTCAGGTTCTGATTCATCTACAGAATTATCATCTTTCCATACTACTGTTTGTTTACTCCATTTCTAGAAACAAGAATAAGTTATTTTACTATACGCAGCGTATATACAAGTATCAATGAAAAAAGGGGTTTAAGATAAATATAAAGTGTGTAATTGGAACACACATCAACACTGATCTGATTTTAAAAACTTTATACTTAAAGCAAAATGAATGCCACCATACTAAGGTAGCAATAATAATTTTTCGATCTTTTGATTTCAATCCAGAGAATATTAGGAATAAAGTTTTTCAAATATATGCCAAGATGAAATTGGAAATGAACTATTTTCAATTACATTTCAAGGATTTTTGGCAATTAATTATTAATTTTTTTCGAAATTTTAAAAATGGATTCAATATATCGACGGCTAACCGCAGAAATAATGTAAGTGAACAATTTTTGAAAACTGATTAAAGTGCGGAAATCCATTCTTTTGATGAATAATGATAAGTAGACTACCACTGAAAACAATTTTTTAAGACGCTTTTCAGATCCTATATAAAACAAATTAAAAACTTAATTTTGCCTAAATCTTGCACTTACAATATTTGTGCGGTTAGCTGTCGATACATGTGTTCCAAAAAATTAAACATAAATATTCTGGGAAGAGCACTACAAAGCACGAGTTATGACTTGTGTAACATACATATGTACATATATAAGTTACTTATTATTCAAAATTAAATTATGTCGTACAACATAAAAAAACAATGCTGCCGCAGTTAAAGGATAAAAAGCATGCGTTCGTAAAATTAAAAATGAAGGTCGAACACATAAAAAGCGGTCTATGCCAAATTTTTGACCATTTCCAGAAGCTAACTATGATTCCTATATATGCAGATGTACCCCATTTGAAAGATAATATCTGGTACTTCAAATTTTTTCCTAAAATCAAAATTTGCATAGGTGGGATATGTCAAGATATGGACTGATTTTTACTATAGAGTCAGAATATATGTAATTTGCAGAAATAAAATGACCATCATGATTTTTATTTAAATGTTGAAAAAACGGTTCTACGTGACCAAAAAAATCTTCGATCTACATTTTTCTTAACTTTCAACGGAGCGCTCGTCAAGAAATGTGTAATATCAAAAGAGTTGCAGGAGCAATTGCATGTGAAGGGAGAAAGAATGTAGAGTCTTGTCGCACAGTGTTTGTGTTTTTCGCTATGATCAATGCTGGTTAATGCGAAAAATTAAATATAGTGTGTTTGCAGATTCTTTAACATCGGCTAACAAAGCTTACTGATGATATTACGTAACTGTCATTGAAACTAGTATAAGCAGCTGGTTGCCCATTTGTTGTTCCTTTACAATTGTTGGAGTTATTCTCTGACAAAATAATGCATTTTGCGCTTGTAATTTTTTTGTTGTTTTTGCACTAAAAGTACTGAACATAAAGCTCTGCAAAGTACATTTTAAATTTTGCTTTGTTCCAAAAACACAAATAAAGAAATTTTTTTAACTGTTATTGTGAAATTAAACTTTAGGTAACTTTATAAACAAATGTTTGCTCTTAAGTAAATAAACCGATCTGAATTAAACTTCAGAAAAATCGTCATATCTCGCAACAAATATTGTAATTTATTAAATTATCTGTCATACGACACTCATATTTTGGATATCGATCCAAGGTAATACACAATTTGCCGAATTCGGAAAACGTGTTGGCCCAGTACCATCTCAAATTCCGATTAGTTCACCAGGTGCCAATTTCCGATCAAATTAAAGGGCGTAAATGGAGATGAAAAGCAGGTAGTTTCTGCTACCCTCAGGAAAGGACTGTCCTAAACCATCGTAGGAATCCATAGGTATGCTGGTAATTAGAAAATAGCTTCAACTTTTAATAGTTTCCCACTTTTAAATCAATAGTTTTTTTTCTTAGCTTTAGGGTTTAATTTTCGTTACTCGTGCGGAACCTGTCCAGTTGGCTATCTGCAACCTTTTGTACCGGCAATATTGTTTTTTTAAGTTGATTATAATCAATTTTAATGCTTCGCGAATATGCGCTATTAAATCATTTTATTTCATTTATTTTTTTACACCTTCGAAACGCTGCTCCTGTACATTGTACCACGTCATAGCCGGTAGCGCTCGATTCATCGCATCCAAATAGTTGAATACACATGCTTTCAGGCGGTATAAACATCGCTCTCAAAAATACAACTGTATCCAGTACTATTAATGTTTACATTTTAGTGTTATTGAAAATAAAAAGATTCCACTATAGAAGCGGAATCGTCAGAACAATAAAATAAAAAAGAAAATTTGACTGTATAATGGTTATTGATTAAACCATATTTTTTCTATCAATAACCATCATTTTAATTTTTTCGATCAGATACAGTTAATAAAAAAGTGCACGGGCCCCGATTATTATTATTAAATAAAAAATGCAATTAAAGAAACAAATTACTTGCAAGTTGGAAGTTCCAACTACAATTTCAAAACTTACATCTGGTTGCAACCCCAATGTATCACCTTTCTCCCGAACTAGCTTACAAATTTCTTCGTTTGAGAGTTTTCTTATGTTTGGAAGATCAACTAGCTTCCAATAATGTGGTGGAATCTAAAACAAATAAGAGAAAAATAAAACAATTTTAAGTATAAAAAAAAATCCATTAAGTAGCTTTTTTTTAAATGAATACCTTAGCTTCAATTAGAGCTTTCTCCAGTTCTTTTGGCACATAATAACACGGGGGCAACCAATTGTCATGTGGTTCAAACTTTGTCGCAATCATATATTCGCCCAACATTTTTCTGCGTCCCAAACGATACAAATTTAAATTTGCCACTTGTTTTGAGCGCAAATGACTTAGTTTGCCTTCATGAACGTTATCATACGTAATATACAAATAAGTCGTTATTGCATACTTTAAGAAAGAATCACCAACAGTTTCCAAACGTTCCAAATTAATACCATCATTAGCATTGGACATAGTTAAAGCTTGCAGTATAATACTTGGACTCGGTCCCGGATGGCCAATTAAGTCTGGTTGTTCATCAAAACTAAACCGATTACTTATTTTATCAGCGTTTGGTTGAAATATAATTTCATTCGCCTTCGTCGTATTACTATCATCAAGCTGCGAGTGTGTTATTCTCTTATTGCTGCATTCAAAATTAAGCGAAATTTGCTTTACACTACGTCGTTGATCTGGCGTAATAACTAAATTTGTTTTGTCATTAAAACGATCAAAGATATCACCACAACCAACAATAGTGAAAAGTTCTTTAGGATGTTCCTTAACAAATTTGAAATTAAGTTCATGCATATCCCCAATTACAAGTGCATCCCCGCGCACATGCAAAAGTTTTTCAATGTCCGTACGTTGCGCGTATGGTAGGAGGGTTTGAAGCGTATCCAGCATTACATCATCAAATAACTTTTCCTCTTTAGTAAAATTTTTTTTTGGTAACGTAAATGATGCATTGTATTCAACAAGCATACCCGAATTTTTTATATGCTTTTTAAGTTGTTCTGTCGAAGCTTTAAACTTAGCTATCGAGTTCGTGAGCTCTTCCTTGTTGCGATTGGCTAAATCGACAAAATTGTAGCCAACTTGCAGATTCTTTGTTCTTTGATAGCTACGTTCATTTTCAGTTGTGTCTTGTATAATGGATAGTTGTTTCTTGCGCTTTTCAATTTCTTGTTCAGTTTCAATTGTTTCTGCATCATTTCTTGATTTAAAAGATATACGACGAAGTGGGCCAATTTCTTCTTCATCGTCTAACTCAAATCCATCTCCATATAAAGAAGCCAATTCAGAGTCGGAATCATAATACGAAGCTGAAAGCGAGTCTCTTTCGGAATCTGATCCAGTTCTACTTTTTAGGTTACTGGTAGATCCCATATTTGACTTTGTAGTTTTGAAATCCCAAAATGTTGGGGATGCGTAACGTTTTGGTTGATTCTCTAAACAGAAACAAGCAATGCTAAGAATTCTCTTTGTTTTAATAAAAAAAAACTACCTACCCAATACATCAACGCAGAAACTCACATTTGAAGGCACGTACTTAAGATATTCTTCTTCCTCATCATCGTCATATTGCATGTCATCATCATGAATAGATTCGGATTTTGCTTTATCATGAATATCATTAGGGAAATCGTTCGACCATGTACCAATTATAAATGATGAATCCTGTTAGCAAACAACAATGATTTGCAATATATCTTGAATTAATATACCAATGTAAATAACTTCCATCTACTATGATGAACTTACTTTCAACTGCTTCTCTCCTTCAATAATGATTTCATTTGCACTTTTTTCGGGTTTTTTGCTACATGGCTCTCGTATTTCTACTTTTGGCTCATCTCTTTCTAGTATTACGTCTTCCTTTTGTCCATTCTCTACGACTACTTCCTCTCTTGTTTTATTTGTTGTTTTCATTGCACATTCTCTAGACTTCCTTAAGACCTCCGATAAACTCCAACCAAAGTCCAGCATTGGCCAATCAAAATCATCATTAATTTCCTGCTGTCCCAAGCCAATGTCATGCGATACTTTTTTGCGTATGTCATCGGCCAAGAGAAGACCATTTATACGATACAAAATGCATGGTAAACAAACTGCTGTACGCCATAATGATGCTGGAAATGGATGCACAGTACAAAGTTCTGGTACTAATATTTGTTTTTGTTCCAGATTTTCACGTTTAGCACGTTTGGTTTCCTCAGAACTAGTTGGCAATGCAACACCCTTACGATTGACATAACGTGGTGTAAGAAAATTCAAACGTGCACTTGTGTGATCGACATCAAGCAATGGTTGTTTAGCATTCTGTATGAATATGTTATATTTAAGTGAATAGTAATGTTTAAACGTTTTGTAATTTTCACCCGGAAAACAACTAAGTGGGGTTAACTGTGGACATATTTCTGCTACATAAAAATACTGTGGTTGATCTTGATTTCTATACCATGGCATAACAACTGCATCTTTAAATTTACACGCATCGAATTCTTGAGTGCAACGCACTTCTTCTGGTACAGGCGTAGGCATCATAGTTGATTTTTTTTCAATTAAATCTAAAAATGCCCAGTCAATAACGCGATTAACATTATCTGTTGCATCATTGGCGTTCACAGCTTTCGTCGTGGGCACAATGAACACACAATTTTCAGTAGAATCAGGATCGAATATCATTAAGAACTTTTGCAAACGCAGCACATTCGTAAATGTGTAATTGAGGAATGTATTAATACACAATATTTGTTGATCTGTTAATACGACCATATCGCGAGAAAGTCGAATGGATACTTTGACCTCTCCTGAACGTGTAAATATGGGAAATGAACTGACTTTTGGTATTTTGTTAAGTGTTAATATGCCAAATCCCTGTTGAGCATCCTCGGGCGGGTAGATTTTTCGACCACGTGTATTTTGTTCCTCAGGTATTGGACACTGTAGAGTTAAATCTAGAAAATACAAATAACAGGGAGTTCCCGCAGTCGGTCGACAATCACAGAATTCAGAAGCGATCTTTAATTGTTAAAAAATAATTCTTAAATTCAAATAATTTCATTAGATAAAGATTTTTGTTTTACATACACGTTTATAATAGTATTGTCGGCGTTTGGTGGTGCCCGGACGTGGTTCTAAATTATCTTGAACGATTTTTTCATCTTTCGCCTCTAACTCAAAATTCTCCCAATCACATTCGATAGCTTTAAAACCTTCTTTTCCAATAGGTTGCAGGTTATCATCCAATTCTCCGCAAAGATGCAATTCCTTACATGTCTGAAGAGCAACCATTCTCCTTGCTAGAGCTTCAGTAGGCATAAGAAGACCCTTGTTGAAGTATTTATTAAAAAAATGTTGATATATCTCTTCATATTTCAAAAATATAATCAAAACTTAGTTTTAAATCAAATTTTCTGGCTTGTTTTACATACACACATTAGACCCCACAAGCCTGAAAATTTAAATCACAAAAACTTAAAATATTGGTCTTAAGGCTTAATAAATTTAAATCAATGATATGAAAAATAAAATAAAAAATTAAAAACATTTGCTTTACTGAAAAAGCGATCTTTTTAAGTTTTTATTTTTTAATCGAAAATAAAGATCATTTATCGAATATGTGGGATAATCAAGAATAACACTTTTTTTTATTGTTCATTAGAAATAAAAGCCATTTCTTGGCATCAATCATTGATTTGGATTTAATTTTTTCTGATCTACAATATAACTAATGGAATGTTTTTGAGTAGCGCTGGACTTACTTAGGACCAGTGGAGTCACGACTCCTATGACTCCGCAAGTCAGAACCCTCCACCAAGTGAAAATTTTAAGTTTAAGAAGTTTATAAGAAATTTAAATGTTCAATTTAACCCGAATATTGCAATTTTAAGTTCATAGGCATAGATTTAATTTAGATACAGCTACTTTATTATACAAAACTATATATGTACGAGTTTTGAATTTCAAGAAGATACATTCGATTAAAAAGATATAGTCATCTCAATGATCAGACATAGCGGACTCTGAATTTAAACACTATCACTTGAAAGATTATGTAATAATTTTCCAGTTACGATGTTTTAAATGATTTTCTACTTTTGTTTGAACATATCGATATCGCCGAAAAACTATCAATATGTGCTAATTCTCAAACATATTACTGTAGTTTATTTTGAAAACTTACAACTATATCATATTTTAGTGGAGAGTTTATTGGAAGACGCAATGTACATTGGAACATTTGTAAGCCATTTCGCATTGTTTTAGCAGTACGCCAAAGTGGTGTTAACTTTGTAAAGGTATCACTAGGCAGTTTTGAACAGTATTTATTAACCAACATTATGGCTGAGCTGAGATCAACTGAAGCACCCGTTAAAAGATCGGCTTTTGGCTTGTAAGCCTTTATGCAATGAGTAAATTCATCAGCTAAGTAGTGCTCAGATTCTGCAGGTTCAGAGTTGCCACATTTTTCTAACAGCATCTAAAACAAAAAAAAGAATAAAAATCTTTCAAAATAAGAAGAATTAACATAAACCACAACCTTTTCAATTTCCCGATATTGCGCTAATTGATCAACGACAGTGTTTGTAGTTTGCACCATGCAATTTAAATCATCCTGAGTCGAATTGCCTTTCGCGACTTGCATTTTCAGATTTTCAACGTAAGTATTAAATTTAGGTCTTTCATACAGTTTACTCTTATTCGTTATTTCACTTCGTTTTAGGTTGTCTGTTTCCAACTTGACCTTAATGTCATCTTTATCACTAATTGATATTTCTTCAATTTTTTGCTTGTTTTTACTAGCTGGAATTTTATCTTTTAAGTCTTTACTTTGTTTTAAACTGGCAGAGGATTTAAAAGAACTATTAATTTTATCACTAATCTTTGAGATGGCATCATTTAAGTCTACAACTTCAAAACAATCTGTTCGGTATTTTTTGTCATTTATTACGCTTTTTGCTGAAATACTTGAAATTACGCTATCAGTTGATAAATTACTGTCATTTAAATTGCAACCGGTATTGTTATCTTCAGCTTTAGTTAGGCTTGTATTTGCACCTTCTATGGCCAGCGTATCATCTTTGATTTCTTTCAATATTATTTCACTAGCTGTTGGTGGTTTACTTGTAATGACCTCAGGATTAAGAATTTTTACAATACCTTTTGCTGAACCAATTGTAAATTTCTTCAGTTGCATACTCAATGCTTTTTCATTTAATGTATTACTATCAAGATCATCATCATCATCGTCATCATCACTATCACTATCACTATCGCTGTGTGGGTCTTGTATCGTGCCATCAACTATGCACTCATTTTGACATAAAAAACTATGACTACGATCACTAAGCTGCTCATTAATGCGCCCTAATAAATGTGTATCAACGTTACGTTTTGGCGCTACCAGAATTATATGATAAGCAGGCACAGCTCTTGCTCGTCCCTTGCATTGCACATAACTACGATAAGTTTTTGGCAGATCCCAACGCACTACTAAATTACATTTCGGCAAATCAATACCCTCCTCCAGCACAGCAGTACCAATAAGCACGTTACAATCGTGCATGCGAAAACGTTTTAAAACTTCCTCTTGACGCCGATGCTCCTGTTCTGCTTCTTTTGGTTCAGTCAACGGATCAGCAACTCGTTCGGTTGTAAATTGACATTTAAGAAACTTTAAATCTGCATCATGATGACTCATTTCAGCAAGTAAATCAAAGAGAACTCTGGCCGTATGATTATGATTACAAAATATAAGAGCGCAGAGAGTGTCAGTGGCATCTCCGGAATTATCACGATTCTGACGACGCTGAAATCCAGTACGACGCTTTGGACGCCATTGATGTGCACGTCTACTTTGTTTAGTTTTTGTGGCATGTAAATTTTTTATTTGAAATTCATTACCGGATTTGCTGGCTGACGTCTGATGAATATCTTTAACCGTTTGTATATTATGCATCACTGTTGCAATGTGTAGATGGTTCTGCGGGTGCTGTATTATAGGATCTAGATTATCAACAATTGAGCGTGATTCGATTTGTTGTTTCGCAATATTTTCAACACTTTGGCAACTATACTCAAGTGAACGTGTTAGTTTTTGAAAGTCCATTTCATCCAAATCTTGATTTATTATTTTCATCGTTTCGTTTTCCGTTAACACTTCTTCAGGTTTGAAAAGTCGAAAAATTTCCAATAAACGTAAAATTTTTGGACTCGAATATTGTTCAATCAGTTCTTTATGGTTAGTGTACTTGGAAAAAGCTTGCTCGCAAATAGCACGGATTTCAAAAAGCGCCGTATTTACCAGACACAGCAAAATGTAATGGCGTTCGTGTGGCGTTTTAATCTTTTGTTTTTCAATGCGATGAAACATAATGAAGGCAACGCGATCTGCAGCCCATGGTCCCATTTCATACAACACCTCTAATATTGTATTCAGAAAGTCCAAGGGTTCTTTTTTCGGATCAGGAATGTCTAAAAAAAAATGTAAGATAAAATCACTTTAATTGCATGAAATCAACATGAACTATATTTAAAAATGATTTAAGTAATACTTGGATTCACAAATTTAAAATTATGTAATTCATTTCATTCATAATCAGTTTTTTTTTTTATTAAATCATTATCATCATAGTCATTCAAGGCTACAGATGAAATTTATGTCATGTTGCGACTTTTTGATTTTCTTGGAAAGTATATGGTACCGAAAAAAATGGGTGCAAAAGTTCACCACAGTAAATTAAGTACAATTTTTTAAATTGTTCTCTAAAAGAATTCATATTTGCTCAGCCCAAAACAAACCTTTTAGTTCTTCTAAGAATTCATCAGTATTATATATCTCTGTGGGATCGTAACGGTGATCATTGAGAAAAGCAATACGTGTGCAAATTATATCTTCCATAACAGCCGTCAACTCATTTCTACCATATGGTGCACATTGCACAATATATTCGATGGGCTTAGAACAGTACCTGAAAACAAAAAGATACCATAGGTAAAGTTAATTTCCAATTTAGCCTCGTAGTACATTTTTCAACACAAAATCGATGTTTAAATCCTATCTGTAAAAATTCCACAAATGCATTTTTCCATATGAATGTTACTCATATTTCATGTTTAAAGCACTTCCAAATAAAAAATAATTAGGAACCTTTTGAAGCGGCATATAGTTTTTGAATTTAAGTTATCGGTGAAAAAAAATATCACTGAGCAGTGGTTATCATATAAATAAATAATAAAAAAAGCTGTAACGTTCAAAATATTTTGGGAAACATTTTTATAAATAAAAAAATTAAGCACATTTATTTAAATTTTTTTTTTTTTTTCAGAAAATTGAAGAATTTTTAAGCAAAAATTATGTGTTTTCTATTCTATTCTCCATTGTTTTTAAGATATTTCATTTAATAAAAATAAAGTATGCAGTTAAATATTTAAAGAATGAAAGATATGTATGTGCATTGCCGCGCTAAGGTAAAAAACAATAAATTACTGAATTTTTGAGTACTTAGTACCGATAATACACTTAAAACATTTTTTTTCAAATTTATATATTATATACTATCTACACCATGTATGAAATTTAAAAAGTTTGACACCATGACCCAAAAACTTTTTATATTATTTATGGAATGAGCTATATTTTATTTATTGTAATCAATTTTTATATATTTTAGCGCAGTTGTTGTGAACAAATATGTCATGCTTTTTTTGTAAAGAATTTTTGATGTTAATATAGCCACTTTTAATTTTATAATTAACTAAAGAGTTGGGTTTTTTATTAAAAAACCAAACCATTTGTTACTTCATCATATGGCCTCGACTTTCTCTAAATGGCTACACATATTTTTTCCTTGCTAAAGTTCATCAATGCTCAGTGCTATATACATACAACACCGCTTAAAATTGAATCAGTCATTGCTCTTTTTTAAAAAAAGCCTATAAAACTACTTCCTTACCTTAACACCGTGACAATATCACTCGCCGTTTCTGTTCTGCAGCAAACGTTTTCTTCTAAAGCGCTCAACATTGCACTTAATTCTTGCAGATCACAACTGGCACTGTGCAGTGGTCCAGCTAAACCTAATATTTTTGGCATTCCACTCACTCCATCTGAGGAACAATAAAATTCCTTAAATAAGGGCAATAGCTCCTGATATACATAGGCCTCATGACAGTCTTCTAAGATGAGCAGTTGCACATGGCTTAAAGATATATCTCTATTTTTAAGTAGATTAAATAAATATGCTGGCTGCATGATATACACTTCATAATCTTGGGGAAGTCGCTGCGAGGTTTCGCTTTTTTCATTTTCTTGTTTTTGCTGGAAAACTTTGAGATCCGTTAGATGCTGTATCATCGTATGCATCGATTGAGCTTCATTTCCCGAAAGATAAACGCATACCTTTTTGGTTGTTCGCATTTCTTTAGCCTGCTCCTGCAGTAATTTGAGCGCTATGAACTCCTTAGAAGATTTGTGTCCCAAACAGATCATAGTATTGCCTTCATATGCGGCGGCTAACAGTTCTACTTGGTAATCACGCGGCGTAAAAACCGTAGTGTATATATTCTCACACCAATGGAAGGACATTTTGGAGTTTTCAACTCCAATTTGTTAAATTAAAATTTATCTTATGATATTACAACAAAACAAGCCGGGGACTCCTACAAACCGGAAAAGTATGGATGTTGATTTGTCAGTGGAAAATGTCACAAATCTGGTGTTGCCAGTGTGCTTAATTTTATTTCCAAAATTCAGAATTGCATGAATTAGTTGGTTTTGCCTTTTGGATATGTATGTGTTTTTAGTTGGTTTTGTTCTACGTACAAATCTAGTTTGTGTTCAGAGAATACCCAATTATTTCAATCGGTATTCAATTATTTAATTGGCCACCTAATTTTTAATTGGTCGCCCATTATTTCATTGGCAACCAAGTATAGGTGGACTAAATTGGAGTTCATAGATACCATAATATATATACTACTACTAGCTATAGTCCCTAAATTAGAACGTTAGGCGTTGACTTTGCAAACGCTACGCTATTGTTTTCAGCGTGAAGCTTTAATAGGAGCATAGCGTCAAATATCGTGCCGCGTTTATTTAAGAACTGTGACAGGAAAAAAATCAACACAATATAATAAAATTTAGTTACTAACGTTCTGTCAAAATTGGAAAATCGATTAGGCTGGCGTTAGCGCGTTGCTTATTGCGGATTGCCTAATGGAAAAGGATGCTCTTTTGTGGCATTTGACGATGTCAAAAATTCAGCAAAAGAATAACTTCAGAGGCGTGGCCCATTTTTGGATGAACGGGCACAAGTAAAATTGCCGGATTGCCAGATCCAAACAATGTCCTGAAAGTGGCAATGCTGCCGCAAAAAGTTGCTGTTTGGTGTGGAATGTGACCCGGTGGGATTATCGATCCGTACTGCTTCCCAATTTGATTCATTTGCTACTTTAAATTGTTAAATCGCTTTTACTTGAAATTTGCGAAATGTGTGCTAGGGCCTTGCCAATTTGACTCATACATATAGCTTATGGTGATAATTGAAATCTAACTACGGGTTGAATTTACTGTATTAAAGTCCCTAAGTGTAGGTAAGATTCCTCGCCAGGTTTGTTAACTAAATAAATCAAGTGCAGCCAACTTCACTTGAAATTATGACTAGTAGAAAATCTGTTGTAGCCGATGACATTTGCAATTTCATTGGAGAAAAAAATAATTTTGAGGAAATCTAATATAAAATAAAATGGTAAGTGCGATAAAAACTGCAGATAAAACAAAATAAAAAACAAAATATATCATTGGATTATTTAAATAAATAATTTTTCATCGCAGGGTCAAAATCAATCTGGCCAAAGTGGCTCTGGCGATAAGAAAGATGACAAGGACAAGAAAAAGAAGTACGAGCCTCCAATTCCAACGCGTGTTGGTAAGAAAAAGCGGCGCGCAAAGGGACCCGATGCTGCAATGAAGTTGCCGCAGGTGACGCCACATACGCGATGTCGCCTTAAACTACTTAAGTTGGAGCGGATCAAAGATTATTTAATGATGGAGGACGAATTCATTCGCAATCAGGAAAGACTTAAGCCTCAAGATGAAAAAAATGAGGAGGAGCGCTCTAAAGTAGACGACTTGCGTGGCACACCTATGTCTGTGGGAAACTTGGAAGAGATAATAGATGATAATCATGCAATTGTTTCAACCTCTGTAGGCTCTGAACATTATGTTAGCATTTTGTCGTTTGTTGATAAGGATCAGTTAGAACCTGGTTGCTCAGTGCTTTTGAATCATAAAGTACACGCAGTTGTTGGTGTGCTAAGCGATGATACAGACCCCATGGTTACAGTTATGAAGTTAGAAAAAGCACCACAAGAAACATACGCAGATATTGGTGGGTTAGATACCCAAATACAAGAAATAAAAGAATCTGTAGAATTGCCGCTAACACATCCAGAATACTACGAAGAGATGGGCATTAAACCACCTAAGGGTGTCATTCTGTATGGACTCCCTGGAACTGGTAAAACTTTGCTGGCCAAAGCAGTAGCAAACCAAACATCTGCAACGTTTCTGCGTGTTGTTGGCTCAGAGCTGATTCAAAAATATTTGGGCGATGGTCCTAAACTGGTACGGGAGCTTTTCCGTGTCGCCGAAGAGCATGCACCATCAATTGTTTTTATAGATGAAATAGATGCTGTTGGTACCAAACGATACGATTCGAATTCGGGTGGTGAGCGTGAAATACAGCGTACGATGTTAGAACTACTTAATCAGCTAGATGGTTTTGATTCCCGAGGTGATGTTAAGGTATTTAATTGAATATTGTTAACAAATAATATGCTTGTACCAAGCTGTCGTTGTGCAATATTATTTCCCATGCTTAATTGGTACAAGAACTTGTTTCCTGTTAGCAATTTTAATTTAATTGTCGTTTTTAAACACTAGGTTATCATGGCTACAAACCGTATTGAAACGCTTGACCCTGCACTTATACGTCCTGGTCGTATTGATCGTAAAATTGAGTTTCCTCTCCCAGATGAAAAAACCAAACGTCGTATTTTTACCATACACACTTCCCGCATGACATTGTCTACAGATGTAAATCTAAATGAATTAATTATGGCCAAAGACGACTTGTCTGGAGCAGATATAAAGGCTATTTGTACAGAGGCCGGTTTGATGGCTTTACGTGAGCGGCGCATGAAGGTGACAAATGAGGATTTCAAAAAATCGAAGGAAAGTGTACTGTATCGGAAGAAAGAAGGAACACCTGAAGGACTTTATTTATAAATTCTTTTTTAATTAAATAATTTACAAATTACATAAATTAAAACTATAATATTCTATTTTTTGTCGCAAAAAAGATTAGTTATCTGAGGCAACTGTTGTCTCATGTCTTCTAAATATTTTTCCACATAGTCGTTTTGACATTTGCTTACATTTTTAAGTGAAAGCTCACTATTTTTTAGAAGTTGGTAGTGGTCTTGACTTCTTGCTTCTGCAAACTTTAAATTTTCATACATCTTGGTTTCTTCCAAAGGATCCTCATTTTTATGAAACTTCGCTGCATTTATTGCATTGCAAAAATATTTATACTTTGCTATTTCAAAACCAGTTTTCAAGCCGTCTGCATACCCATAGTCGAAACCCTCCTGAAAAACGCTTTCTCGTCCATCATTTGCTCCATCTGCGTAGCCAAACTGTTGAAAGTACGAAAGTTTTAATATTTATATGTAGTTGGCAACATGAAGTATGCAATTTCAGTGTAGTAGTTTCGTTGCTGCCGTATGTTTTGTTACCTTTGTGACACTATTGTAAACGCGTTGAAGATTGGTTTCACTAACTTTAAAAAAATCTGAATCGTCCACGGCTTCTTCTGTAAGTGACATATTGTTTAATTATTTAATTTATTCACAATTCTTAGTAGCAATAAAGATAAAATAAATAATGAAAATGTGAGCCAATGGTGAAATACATATATTTTACCATGTGTGTGTACCAGCGTTGCCAGGTGTTAAACCTTGAAGTATAGCAAGTTAAATTTTTTTTAGTCGCCAAATTCGTCCGATTTCAATATTCAAAAATGACTACATGTTGTTTCCATTTTAAAATAACATTTACTGTTTTTCCCGCTCGGGAAGTTCATTATGTCAAATTTTAGCAATGTAATATTTGAAAATGATAGCGCATAAATGCACTCTTCTGCGGAACAGCCTTTTTCACTTTCTTACAGCGTGATTTTACGTTACTGAATTTGACGTATGATATAGTATTTTGAGTTACGTTCAAAGCTATTGTCCTGTGCTTTTTGAATCCTTATTGATGAAGCGGTAACATAAGGTGTCTGGTCAGCGTCGGTAGAAGTGACTCCAACATTGTCACCGAGCATAAATGGGAAATTTTGCGCTACGATTTGCTTTTGTCCACCTCCTAGTCCGGCATTAACAGTAGAATGCTACAGTTCCGACAAACTCAAGTGTTCAAAAACTATAGATATGCTGTCAGTCCCCTTGGCCTTAACTTTAGAGTTCGTCAAGTCCGATGTGTCAAAGTATACAACTGTAAGAGGTCAAGTTTTTTCCTCTAACCACTTATAATTAATTAATTGAACATAAAAAATTTGTCTTTTACCTAATCTCCTCTACGGCATGCTATTGCTGACATTGGCGATAATTCGTCCTTGGTGACAATTGTGAGTTTGTGCGAAACATAGATAAAATAGAAAGATAAGGAAATCTAAATTGTTTATATATTTATATAAAAATATACAAATACAGAATATGGAGGAGGAAATGAAAATTTAATATTCAAAAATCTGTTTGCTGCGTTACTGACGCATTCATAAGCCGTTTGGTTAAACCCATGACTTAATTATATAAGGTTACTGCAAATAAAAATGCTGCTTCTTCCAAAAGTAAGTGTAGTGTCAAATCGTATTAAATTTTTTTTTTTCGATTTTTGCATTGGATATCAATTTTGACACTCCAGTCTTCTGACGTTCAACACTTTCAGATGTGAGTTTGACAGCTTGGGAGAACCTTAATAGTTAAATCATGGTTAAACCTAAAACCGAATAAAACGCATAAGTTCATCCTTTTATAATTTTTCTACTCACCACTAGAAGGTATGACAGTGTTTGAAAAACTTCTGTTTTAAAGTAAGAGCCGGCTTTATGGCCGATTGAAGCGGACCTAGCGTGGTAAGCGGCCTCACGCGCCAGTACATAATTTCTTTTTTGCGAAAACGCTATCAAACGCTTTTTAACTGTTTTTAAAGCGTCGTATATGCTAATACTTAAGTTTTTTCTTACGTTTTCCGAGCATGAAAAAATCGACGGTAGAAAGTGAAGCACAAAACTATTTGACGTTGTATTAAAAAGGAAAAATTAAACAAGAGCCAATGCAGCGATCATTGACTGTTGTCATCACTATTTTTGTTCTTATGATGTGCCTTCATTTCAATATTTGGGCCCAGCATCGACTGCATGCATAGGGCCTCGCGTGACATAAATTCGAGCAAAGTTGCCAGACATTTGATTATTTTAGGTGTCTACAGCTACTTGCAATGTGCGACATCTATTCTTCAAATTTCGGATACAAAAAAAAAGTTCAATCAATTGAACTAGAAATTGAGCTGGTTCACGCATATATATGAAATTTTGGTTTAACTAAAGCGAATAAAACACGGCTTATGACTCGCGGTCGATAATTATTTTACTTGGAAAGACTAGCATAATGTTTTTATGTACTATTTTAAATTTTGTTAGTATACAATTTTTTTAGAAAATAAAATGTCTGCGGACGATGTATCCCATCAGCTTTTAGCTCTGATTCAAGGTATAGCTGCTGGCGCTACAAATGAAGATCTT